>JALAZF010000595.1:2400000-3000000 GCA_022829125.1 Lathyrus tuberosus
TATTCTATTCAAGTTTGGAGCTAGAGTGTGAGTTCTTATTATCTTAAGCATTTGTATCATGCGTCGTCAAGTGTTCAGGCTAATCTTTGTTTTTTTTCTCTCTCAATACCAAGTTGTTAACCCGATCATCAAGTTAAGGGTTTTGTGGTTTGATTTGCTGAAGGAATAGGCTGTGGTGCCAGATAGAACTGGAGGTTTTCAACATAGCCAAGGCTATTATTTCTCTTGTTATTTGATATACAGGTTTGGTTTGGACTGAAGATTTGAATCAAAACTAAGGTGCATAGAATTGAGGATTTTACTTGGAAGGTCTTTAAGGCGTTAATCTCTTTTTCCAAGTTCATGTGGTTAAGTTTTTTCAAGAATTTCAAGGTGCATTAAGGTCAAGGCATGTTCAAGTGTGTTTTTGGACCATTTCATCTCCGAGGCATAATTCAAAATGTAAAGATTAGGTCGCCAAGGGTGTTGCATTCAAATTCCAAGGATGGATTTAGAGGTACAAAATTGCAAGTGCCAAAAGTGCAAGTCCAGATTCGAAGATGGACAAATTTCAAAGCAAGTTGTACAAAGTTTCAAATTGGATTACATGTTGCTACGAGTCCTACAGAATTACAAGTTTCAGCTCATTTTAAGCTTCAAGAAAGATGTTTTAAACCTACAAAATACAAAGGCTAAGGTTGGAATTCAATAAACTGAAATTCGTCCATGTGCCACGTCCTTGTTTGCCTTCATGCCACAATCTGCAAGTTTTGGAGATAAGAGATCTTTCTTTTTTTTCTTTCTTGTGCCAAGCTGCTACCCGTATCCAACTCTTCACCATCAATGTACATGAAAAATCAAGATCAAACATTAGCATAAATTTCAAAAGAGATAATATGTGCAGATGCAAAATAGAGGTATCACAAGGGATGCAGTTCAAAATTACACAAGTCAAGTACAACAAGGGGCTGGTTTGCTCATAGTTCTTCGACCTTGTCACATTCCATAAGCTTTAGATGGTCTTCAAGTTGTTTCAGCTCCAAACACGATGCCGTATAGAGGTTGGGTACATGGAAATCAAGACAGGGTGTTAGCATACAATACGAGAGCAAGATGATCAAGTACTCACAATATCAAATCAATGCATACATGAAGAAACTCATTTGAGTGTAGCATGTTTTCGTTCAAACGGTTCAAATCAGAATTCAATGCTTCACCTGTTCATATTATAACTATTTCATCTTGAGGCATACACAAAAAAAAGTTAATTTCATCACATCATAATTCACACTTCAGAATTCAACATTACAGCCATTTCATTCGTATCATCTCATGTGAGGCATTTTTTCCAAAAAAGACACACTTTACAGTAGCAGGATTTCAAAGTCAAGAAAGAGCATAACAAGAGTCGAGAGTATCAACACGGTGCACACTTGAAAAATTGGATTAAATGGGGACCACACCAAATGGTATTCAGAGGAATATTCCTCTAACGGTTTGTCACACTTTCAGCCACAACTGTACGAACCTCCATTCCAATTCCAGCTCACAACCTTTCACACGAATTTTTCACCTTCATTCTCACGTACCAAAAACCTCACATAATTCACCCACACGTACCTATCTCAGCATATATAAACCACTGTTTCATTCACTGAAGAAAAAACCCTAGAGAGAAAAAATTATACTCAGCAGCCGTAATCAAAAGTTTCATTCGTAAACCCTAACCAATATTCCACCTAAAGCTCTATTTTTTTTTCCAAAAAAAATTATTCTAAGTTCTTCGTCAGAACTTTGATTAATTTGAGCTAAGCCACTTGTTGCCATCATAACAACAAAAGAAAAGAATCTCGTTGGAAAGGAAAAGGAGAGTTCGGGTTGTATCTAGAAGGAGTTTATCAAGACATACCGTTTTCAAGACCCAACGGAGGGACTCTGTTTGGTAAAATCTTCTAACCCTGACATTGTTGTTATTTGCTCATGGACTATTGAATCTGATTCCGTCTATGTTTTGGCTTCTCTTGTTGGTTTGCACGCTATTGTTGTTTGTTTTGATGTTGGATTCGTGCTCGCTTTTGAATCTGAGTTGAGATTTCTCTTTTTGTGTGTTTGGTTTCTGACGGTGTCGATCTTGCTTTTTGTTGGAGTTTTTGTTGAAACGGTGGCCGGATTTGGGTTGAGGGCTTTATTTTGAGGGGGGTTTATGTTGAGGTTTTTTCTGTTTAGGGGTGCTTGGCCGGAGCAGGACGGCGGCGGCCACCGCGGGCCACCGTCTTCTCCGGCGAGGATGAGAGCTCCGGTGAGGGTTTGATTGCATGGAGAGTGAGAGAGAAGCGTAGAGAGAGAGAGGCTTTTGTGTTTTGAACCACTTTGTTTTGTTTTTAGCTTTTATTAACAATTCCTGGCCGCCTCCTTGTTGTGTTTGGTGGTGACAAGTGGCTCCCTTGTGGACACTTGTCACCGGTTGGTGATTTTGTTTACTGCATGCTATCCATATGCCCCTACCGTGCACCTGCGTTCCTCAGCCCTTAGATCTAGAGTCCAAGTTGACTCCGTGATGATCGAATGGACCTTGTTCAATCAACTTTTGTTTAATTGAATGTGCACCCTAGGCTCTTCAGGTGGGCCGCTGGAGTTTTGGGCTTGGGTGCTTTGCTTTTCGCACCTCCTTGTTTAGGCCCATTGTGTTTTCATTAATGTCTTTTTGCTATGTTAGCACCCCCTCTGCCTTATGCTCCATTCTATTTTATTTTCATTTTCATTTTTAGTTTTCAGTTTTGTTTTAATTAATAAACATCTTTTAAAAATCCACAAAAATATTTTTCTGTTTAATTAGTATGTCAACTTAATTTTCATAATTTTTATTTTCGTTTTATTATTTTATTTGGAATTAAATTGATGGTGTGTTTCCAATGATATCCTTCTTCTAGGATTAGGAACTTTTGTGATCTTCATACACCATTTGAGGTCAATCTCTTGGTCACTTTTAAGGCATTATTTGAGGATGTTTTGATGCTGGTTTGAGGTTAGTTTGAGTTACTTTTAGTGACTTGCCACTCAAGTTTTATTGACCCTCGATCTTTGTTTGATTATGTGCACATCTTGACTTGTGGGTCACTTTTAGACAAGTTCTTTAACTATTTTTGACCCAATATTTTTGCATATATCACTTGACTAATTGAACTTGCCTTTGGTTATTTTTTGGGATTTTATTGAGCCACTTTTCTATTTTTGATTAATTTTTATTTGTGGTTTAAAGTTGATTAAGGCATACTTTGATACTTGACCTAGTTTGAGTGCATTTTCTTACTTGTGATTGAGTGATGCTTGAGATGTTTATATGATGTGATCATGTTCTGTTTGTGCTTACTTGTGGCTTTGGAATCATCTCTTTTCACTCATTTTTCTATTTGTTCTTGATTTTACAAAGTGTTGTTGTTTTGGACTTGAACTTTGTGGAATGCTCAACCTAATCTTGTGATTGCTTCTTTGTGTGAATCCATTCATGTATGAAACCTTTTGTTTGAGTTGTATGGCATGCTAGAGGTTCTGACCCTCTTGGTTTAAGGTGCTCTATGTGACATGTTCTCACTTTTTGCTTCACATGTTTCTTTGCTTTGCTTGCATGAATGATAAGTGAATGTCTTTCTTAATTTTGATACATGCTTTGGATGTGTTGCTTGGTGATTAATCTTGTATGATTTGAGTTTGATCTTGACATGATGTTAATGTGTATGCTACTGCCTCTTGAGTTCTATACTTGATTTTCATGTTACTTGAGCATTGTTGGATGCATTTGGTTTGAATTATGTGATGCATATCATTCTTTTTACTTTGTAACTTCCTTGGTGCATCATGTTGCATAATGTGAACCTCTTTTGGCATATATGAATTGTTGATGATGATATGATGTGAGTTCTGGTCTTTTTTCATTTTCATCTTATCTCCTTCATTTCACTTTGATATGACATCCATGTGTGTTTGATGGTGCACTTAATTCAAGTTTACTTGCATTCTTTCTTGTGTGCTTTCACTTGTGTGTTTGAGATGTGTTTGTTTGATCTTTGAAACATGTTAATTGACTTGAGTTGGATATGATGATTATGATGTGCTTGCTGCCCCCTCTTGTTTCTTATCTTATCTTTCTCTTTCTTCTTCATCTCTTTCACTCTTTCTCTTCCCTTGAATATCAAGACTTGTTTAAGTCTTGGATACCTTTCCCTTTAGAGCTACCTAGTCCAACTTAATTTCCGATTAAGCTTGGAGTAGTATTAGCATTAGGTTAGGTAGTTGTTTCTTTCCTAAACCTCACTAACCCTAGGATTCCCATGCATGATAACATTAGGACTCGTAGTTTCCCTTTAGAGTTTCCTTTGTGTCCTCTCTCTTCTCATCTCAAAACTTCTCAAAAGTACTTAATAAAGGTTAACATGCATTGCGTCCGAGCCTTAAATGTAGGAAATGAAGAACGAGGGGTCCCCCCTCCTCTTCTAGAGTGTTTAGCATACGTTCCATTTGGGTGCGACCATGCGACTCACTTGTTCCCGCATGATAGACTTTGGTGCAATGCAAGTTACAAGCTAACTTAAAAAAAAACACTTCTGTCTAAAAAACTTTAACAAACAATAACGTCTTTCCTTCGGGAATTCTTTTCTCATCTCACTCACTCTCAGCGTACGAACGCGCTCCTACTCGTTCTCTTGCAAGACGGTAACGCCTAAGCCTCGATTCAGCGAGCTGCAACACCTGAGCTAGAACGTAAGTCGTTCCCTAAAAAAACACAATCCACCTCTAGTTAGGGGAACTACGTCGCTCTGATTCTCATGCTCCCGATGAGATACGTAGGCAGTGGGGTAGGGCCCATGCGAGCACTTCTTTTATTTTCCCTACATTTGTTTCTTCGTTTCTTTCCGTTCTCGTTCTTTTGTCGGTCCAGTAGCAGTGGAGCTCCAGATGACGACACCCTTTGATGCAGACAGCAAGCGTGGATCCCGTCGAGTACGATGGACGTGTTGGGTGCTAACACCTTCCCTTCGCGTAACTGACTCCCATACCTGTTCTATTGGTCTCGAGACCGTGCTCTTTCCCTTCTTTCAGGTTTATGCGGTGTTTCCTTTCCCTTTCTTGGGATAAATACACTTTGCTAGCGACTCTGTGTCTTTTACGCCACTCTCGCGTTTGTACCGTTGGATGCGAATCTTTTCGGGAGCGACAATATGCTTACTACGTTCATGAAAAGTAAAGTTATGTGCCAGATATATGGCTGACTTGCTGTCACAGAAGATGGTTGCTGGTTGAGAAAATTCCACAAGAAGATCACAAACAATTACTGCAAGCACTGTATCTCACATGTAATAGAGGCCAAGCTCTATACTCAGCCTCAGTGGAGAATCTAAATGCAGTGTGTTGTTTCTTTGACTTCCAACATAATAATGAAGCTCCTAGCATGACATAATAACCTGTGATAGATTTTCTAGTATCAGGGCATCGAGCCCAATCAGAATCTGCAAATCCTAGTAACCTTAAGTCACTTGATGCAGAGAATAAAATGCCAGTGGCTGGAACAGATTTTAAGTATCTCAAAATCCGAGTTGCTGCTACATAAACTGACTCAAATGTTGGACAGCATATGAAATTCCAGGTCTGGAATTTGTTAGATAAATGAGTCTACCAATCAACCTCCTATAGGAAGAAGGATATTCTAAGAGAGAACCTTCATTGATGGAGAGTTTGATGTTGGAATCAAAAGGAACTGAAGAAGGCTTTGCTGCAAGAACACCAGCATCTTGGAGTAATTCAAGAGTGTATTTTCTTTGGTTTAGAAAAATGCCTTATGTGGATCTGGCAATTTCTAAACCTAGAAAATACCTTAGCTGGCCAAGGTCCTTAATTCTGAATTGCTGATGGAGAACATGCTTAACATGTTTGATTTCATCTAGAGAATTACCTGCTAGTACAACATCATCCACATAAACCAAAAGAGCAGTAAAATGAGGAGAATCATGTTTAACATATAGAGAATAATTAGCTTGTGACTGATGATAACCCAGTAAGATAAAAAAATATGGATAATTTGGAGTACCACCGTCTACTGGCTTGTTTTAAGCCATACATTGATTTTTGTAAGTTGCATACTTTAGAAGAATCATATCCAGAGAGTCCAGGTGGAAGGTTCATGTAAACCTCTTCATGTAAGTCCCCATGTAAAAAAGCATTATTAACATCTAACTGTTCTAATACCATCCTTTTATAGTTGCAAGTGAAAGGAGCACTCTAACAGTAGTAAGTTTTACAACAGGGGAGAAAGTATCAAAGTAATCAATACCTTCCATTTGAGTATAACCTTTAGCTACTAATCTGGCTTTGTATCTCTCAATAGATCCATCAGCTTTGTGTTTAACTTTGTATACCCAACGACATCCAATAGGTACCTTACCAGGAGGAAAATCCACCACAGTCCATGTTTGGTTCTCTGCAAGAGCTTTAAGCTCCACATCCATGGCTTTAACCCAACAATCATGTTTTATGGCTTGTTTATATGTGTTAGGTTCAGGATTAGAGGAAATAGTACAACAAAATTTTTTATAAGATGAAGAACATTTGTCATATGAAATGACAGAAGAGAGGGGATAGGCAGCTTGTGAATAAGAAGGTGAGGAATTAGAGAAACTATCTTTAGCAAGGTAGCAGTGGTACTTTGCTAGATAGCTGGGAGGGTTGGAAACACGAGTAGATTTCCTAAGAGGATGATCATTAGTATTATAAAGGATGATGCTATGTGAATTATTGTGTGAATTGTTGTGGTCAGTGTTGGGAGAAGATAATGGTCCAGAGGATTCTATGGATAAAGGTGTGGTATTAGTATGGATAGGAGTGGCAGTAGGAAGGGTATTAGGGGAAGGATTGGTATGTGGTATAGGGTCATTTATGTGAAAAGTATTGTCTGCAGGAAAATTATTGGAAGAAGGACAATTGTGCTGTATAGGCTATGTGCTTGATAGGTCACTATCAGATGTAGTAGGAGTGTGGTTATTGGACTGATATTGTAAGGTAGAGGAAGATGTACTATTCTCAAGGAAAATGGATGAAAGCTCCAAGAGTTTGACTAAATTTTGGTAAGACATAATGTTGGGAAAGATGTTCCAACCTGAAGGTTTCAGCCTCAGACTAAAGATGTCGAGTGAAATGTCACGACATGTAGATTCAACATCTTGACTGTCACAACAGGTTTTGTTTAAACCTGTTGTGAGATTCAAGGTGCGATTGGCAGTGGATCAAGGATCAAAGATATGAACCCCAACAAAGCAGAAGACTATAAAAGAAGACCAAGACCTAGGCAGAAAAGAGAGAGAGGACGACATAGACTTAGGAATCCTATTTTGTAAAGTAGGGTTTAGGTTTTGAGAGTCGTAGGTTTCTCTTGTAAGTCTCCCTCTGTATCGATTTGATGCAGTGTGGTAGACATAGGTACTTGTAAAGATTCAGAAACCAGTAGGTAATGAATCAGGTATTGTTCTTGGATGCAGCTTTGAAGCAAATCCAAGTTAACTTGTTAGTCAAGGATGCTTGATTGAACTTTGTATTAGAAGGGGTGTCTTTCAATAGGAATGATACAGTTATGGGGTATTAACTATTAGATAATCACATGTTATGATTTAGGGAGTGAGATGGGTTTCTCTTATCAAATAGATGTGACTTCTAATGATAAAGTCTTCATTGGGTAGTGATAGGTAAGCGTAGCCGTAGGTGCTTACTGTAAACCTGAGGTTGTTTACATAAAACTATACTACTGATAGTGGAGTCTTCTTCCTGGATTGGTATCCCCCATATGTAGGTGAGTTGCACCGAATTGGGTCATCATATTCTGTGTTGTTTATCATTCTGCAATTTACAGTTCAGTTTTGATTAACATGTTGGAACAGATGTCGCAACATCTGTGATTGTGCAGTTCTCATATTCCAGGTATCAGTCTGCTGTTATGCTTCTTTGTTTAAATGATTATGCAGAACAATGTCTTAACATGTGTTAGGAAATCTGCTATCTGCAATGCAAAAATTTCAATTGGTATCAGAGCAGGCATCCTGTCTGTTTCTGGATGAGATCTTTGGGAGATACTTTCAGGAATTTAAACAAGGAGAGTTTTGAAGATCAGATCAATCAACTCATACATACTCAAGGGTATTAATGGATGGGATGGATGTTCTGGATCGAAGGTAACAACCCGGTGGTTGTTCATGTTGCTGATGAGATTCTACAACAACTGCAGGAGAAGTGGCTAGTTCTCTTGTTGGGGTGTCTTATACGATGTTCTGACATCTTATTAGGGCGAGCAAATTTTGTTCCTTGGTGGTTCCAGATCGGTCGACACTGGCGGATAAAACTGCAAGTATACAGTTGATCGTGTAGTCTTAAAAAGGTTGTCGAACCCACAGGGACAGATAATCAAACTAATGTTATCCAAGGATGTTGTGCAAAGATAAGGTGGAAAGGAAATAGGAATTAAACGGGGAAATAAAGGACGAAATTTAGAATCTGAAAATTAATACTAAAACGAGCCTGAAATATGATTTTTGCGCACCTACGGGACTTATAGAATACGGGTACTTACTATGACCATATTGTCATTCCGTAGAATAAACTGACTTAAAGGCTCCGTCTCATGCTCTTGCGGTCTTGACAAAAGCCATGCTTACTAATCCCAAGATTTTGCTCTCGCTCGCCCGGTAACTAAGAAACTCGCTTTGGAAACCGATAATATCCTAAATAATATCTAAAGCGCTCTCACTGTATTTAAATATGTTGCCTAATTTCCACTATCTGGTTCACTCCTCGCGCTCTCGCGGTCTCGGCCTAAACCTTAACTTACTTCACACTCTCATGTCGAAATAAGAAACTTTAAACTTGGAAATTAAAACCAAGTTAACATACAATCATAGTTTCATCCCAATTGTTTCTACGGAGTCCCGCCGAATATGACGGTCCTCACATGTCGGTCTCTAATTATTTACTCAAACATAATTAATCCTAAGTCTACCATTTTTAAACATACATTTTCTAAGTCTAACATGTTGAACAATTGCAAAGTACCAAACATATTGAAAATACGGTAAAGTAAAGAAACTTGTAAAATTCTTGCGGTAAAGTAATTCGGGACGGAATGGAAGTAACACTTGTATAAATCTTGATCAAAAAAGTACAGCAAAAGTAAATCAGCATAGAATTTGCAACAATTCCTCAATGTGAGTAATTGTTGCTTTTATCGGTAAATTTGTGCCTAAAGTTCTAATGAAATTCCGGCAGAGCTTCGCGCACTTTTTCGACTTTTTTTCCCTGCTCCAAGAGGTCCTATATATAGAGGATCTGATACTCAACCGCTCCTTTGAATTTGGAGGGAAAGGGAGTTAGAAAACTCCTCAAAACTGCCAGAAACTGATTCTGTAGTAAAAACTGCTCCCGCGACTGTACGGCGAACGCCATGGGGGCATGTTGAATGCCATGCTCTGAATTCAAATAAGGGCGCCAGCAGGAAGCAATGGCGAACGCCATCAAATGACGGCGAACACCATATCAGTTGGGACTACATAATTTGCTGCTCCGCTGGATTTTTCTCTTTCTTTCGCTTCTTTTCTCTAATTCTTCTGGGATCTTGATTATTATTCCTGGAAACACAAAACAAAGTAAAAACGAAGTAAGTATAGCAAGACTCGATAAAAACACTGACTAAAAATGCGCATAGTGAGCCTAAAAATACGATATAAATTCGTGTCGTCAAACTCCCCCAAACTAAGACCATTGCTTGTCCTCAAGCAAACTCCCAACAGAATTTAAAACAATGAATGCAGTGTCGGATTCAAAGGCGCAACTGAAAACAACTGAGGCGTAAGGTTGCTAGGCTAATGTTAAACGAATAGGTACTAAATAGTGAAAACAAGGATATCGTAGCGACACAAATCCACATTTGCGGACAAAGACTCCCTTCCTATGCAATACCAATTCAAATCATGACATTATACCTCGACCTATATCCTTCATCCTATTTCACCTCTTTTTCATTCTCGCGCAATCACATTAAGCCAGTTATCCTTTGTACTCATATGGTAATCGAACCTGTTTGTGTTATATGATCTCATCACTCAAAAATAATTCTTTTTCGCACATTATGCTTTTCTTTTGCCCACGAATTTCAAGAGTCCGAACCTTTAGGCTAAATGGCCAGGTGAGGACCACCTAACTTAGCAGGAACATGTCTTTCATTTGATTTTTTTTCTATAAAAATCACATATTCAAATTTTTGAGATCAACACATATTTGCATTGGTTCGTTACTTAGTTTGTACATAAGGATGGTGTTGACTGCTAGTATAAACTAATTAAGAGGCTACTTCTAAGAAACTAGGCCTAAGGTCTTGGCATAATATCTATTTAAATCAATATCGCATATTTAGGGAATCTAGGGTGTAGGAACGATACCGATATTTATAAAACTTTCCCAAGTCTATCTAACACAGCCTAATAATGAACGACCTATACACAGAGTGTCAAACCAATGAATCCAGAAAACAAATTTTTTTCGTTGCGGGTCAAAATTAAGGGAGTTTTCAAACAGGTAAAATAAATTAACGTAAAATAGGATCAACAGCGTATATGACTCGATAAACAAAACAATCTAAGAAGTAAAAACTGGAAAAGATAAATAACAGGAAAGAAAATAAAGCAATAAAGCTCCTCCCCCACACTTGAACTAAACATTGTCCTCAATGTTTTATTACAAGGTGAAAGAAAGGAGTGATAAAACCATTCTCTGTCTCTGTGACGGCCTGCTCTACCTCACTCGGACTGTGGCACATGTCTGATAATGTCCCTCAGATCAGCCGTCTCTAAGCGCACTCCATTCATATGCTCAATCAGGTCAGCCATATCATGCTGAGTCCTCTCTACAAAATCTTGTTGCTGCTGGCTAACCTGGTCAACAGTTACTCTAAGCTCCTCTTACTGTCTCTGCATGCTACGGAGTAAAAGATCACGTTCGGCCTCCATGTCGTTCCGATGCCTAAGCTCGGACAGAATATCTTCCAGTGAACTTCGGATGGCTACGTAATCATATTCCTTCTAGGGATGATGTGTACCTGCAAAAGAGTCAATAGAAAAATGTGCAGTGTGTGAACGGGCGCTAGGTCCGGGTGTATCAGTACCACGGGTACGAATGCGGGGCTGAGCTGTGGTAAATCCCATAACGTCATGGTAGTGTCTCTCCGCTCTCTCCTGCTCAAGATCAGGGGCCTCGGTATCAACTATCTAATTCGTGCTAACACGTACGTTAATACAGTCAGAACAAGGCAATGTGACTCCCTTAACCTCCCTGTTGCCTATCATTAAGTGATATTTTCCATTTGGTAAATTCTTAACTAGGCGCATAGCATGGCAATGGGTAAGATCAGCAAATAGAGTTGGTAAGGGCTCGAGGGTCTCCAACTCAGTATGTAATCTTAAAGCTAAGGCTATTGAGATAATGATCCCTCCAACACAAATGGAACCACCCGCTCTACCGCTGGTAGGCTGGAGGTGTGCAAGTAAAAATGGTGTCGGGTTAACCTTGGTTTCGGAAAGCGCACAATGGATGAAGAATAAATCTTTGGAGTTCACATTTCCAGTGTTCTTCCGGCCAAAGATAGTGTTAGCTAGGATCAGGTGGAAATACCTAATGCCTGGGTTGTGAAAGGATGTGGCTTTGAGACCTTCCCAAGTGTCGGAAGTCTTATTAGTGATTTGGTGCCAAAAGTCTAGAGCACTAGATTCCCACTCACTTTCTAAAGGTGCCTGTGTAGTATACTCCGGACCACTAGAAAAACTAAATATATTGCCTATTTGCTCAAAGGTCAAGGAGTAATCGGCGTTAAACATTCTAAACTCTACAGAACCATTAGTACGGGTCAGATTCGTGGACATACGAAAGGAACTTAAAAACTCATATGTCAGCCTAATGTAGGTAGAATTACTCATAGAACATAATTATGACATACCTAAGTTTGTAAGCATCCAATTGACGCTATCAAAGAGACCTAAGGTCTGGACATCAGCGGTGTCTGGATACCGGGTTGTGACAAATGCCCTTTTATGCAATTTGAGAAAGTTAGAGCGTTGGCTCTGACCAAGGACATTTTCAGGAAATGTAATGCCCATGTAGTCAATGTTATCAGCGACTCTAGGAGGCATCTTAGTAGAATGATGGTAGTGAGAATGGTTGAAGAGGAGTGTGAGTGATGGTTGAGAGAAAGATGATGGATTTTGATGAATTTATAGGCAAAATGGTAGAATTTAGATGGTTGGTTGTTATGAGGGATTAATTAGGGGTTAATGAGGGTAGTTGGAAGGTGTTTTCGAAGTGTAAAAAGATGATTAGAGTGATTCCCTAGAAAAAACACGCAAGAATTTGAATTCTGCGCAGACTACAGTTTCCAACGCAATGGGGCGAACGCCATGTGTTGCGAATGAGAAAAAAATCAGGAATTTGAGCTGATGGCGAACGCCATCAGTATAATGGCGAACGCCATTATGTTAAAATGCGAAAAAAATTTCACTGCAGGTCCAGAAGCAGAAGACAAAGCCTGTGGTTATTATTTTATTTTTTTGTTTTGTTTTGCTCCTACTGATATTACGAAAATAGATACTTAATAAGCCAAGAAAAATTCCAAACTTGCTAAATATCAACAACACATAGTTACGGAAAGGGAAATTGCATTAATTGAAACAAAAAAAGTACAAGTATAGTTCATTGTCGGCATACCGACAGTATACAACAAAATCAAAAGAACGAACAATACGGGAATGTGGAACACTGATACAATAAAACAAAATCCTAGTCTAGGAAAACAGAGAAATGAGTACAACTGAAACTATCCATTGTGACGCCTCATCTGAGGTTCAGCAGGCGCCGAAGTGAATAAACAATCTGGAACAGATGGTCAAATTGTTCATGAACCACATCCATAAATCCTAAGAAATCCACACGAAGAGAAGTCATCTCTCCTCGGAGGAAATCCACTTCAGACTGTAGAGCATGAATAGCGGTGACAATATCAATAGGCGAAACAACCGGCTGAATAGCTGAGCCACGAGTGACAACATCAGGCATACCGGCTTCTAAATTCTCATAAGCTTGTGGAGAGTCAGGAGGAGTCAGAGACTTGTTTTGGCATTCCAAGTCATAAAGCCAGTTATCTTTATTTTGCACACTAGTTTTCTCATGATTTTCCAAGGTAAAATGGTGGACAACAACATTATCAATTAGTAGTTCAAACTCAACTGGATCAAGGTTCGCAATAATTCCATGGTTGAAACAGAAATTGATGTTCATGGGGGCAATAACTACCAAAAGCATGAGTACGGTTCAAATGATACCACAACCCAATAACGTCAGCAATCATGGTAATTAAGCCTCCAACAATAATAGCTCCGAAAGGCTCCCGAGAGATTTTAGCAAAGTTAGCTAGCATGAACGGGGCTGCATTAACCGACTTACTTTGTGAGGCACAAAACATGATATAAAGCTCGTCTTTAGAGACTGAAGTCACATTTTCTTCCTTACCAAAAAGGGTGTGGGCCAATGTCTTGTGGAAATACCTGATACCAGATCATAAGCAGTGAAGGCATCTTCAGGAGTCTTAGTTATGACATCAAGCCTATTAGGAAATCTTAACAAGTCAGCCATCTCATGATGTGTAAAACGATATGTGTTCCCAAACAGCCTAAAGGTAGCCAACCCACGACCAAAACTGAGCCCTCGGATAGGATCATAGTATAACGAGCTTAAGAACTCTAGGGTCAAATTATGGTAAGTGCTAAATCTCTTCCTGGTAGCGAAATCATCCCACCCCAACTGATTCAGCAGGTAGGTGACACTATCTCGGATGCCAAGAATGGTCATAGCAGGGTTGTCAGGGTAAATAGACACAGCAAAATCTGTTTGGGACAGGGCCTCAAAATGGCGCCTCTGGACCTCATTCCTAAAAACAACTCCATGGTTCTCGAAGGGCTGCATTCTCTTAGAATTTGGTGCTAGCCTAAGACAAGTTAGCCTGTAATTAGACAATGATTTCCAATTAGTCAAGTTGTACCATAAACAAAGGTTAGTGAAAAATAAAAATATAGTAATAATAGGAATAATAACAATAATAATCGTAATAGTAATAATAATAAATGTAATAATAACATAAATGTATGTATGCATTAAAAGTTAATAGTTAATACAAGTAAAAGTACAAAAATACCAATAAACAATAACAAACAAAGATCGTGGGCTCCCTCCATGGAGCGCTTCGTTTAATGTCGGGAGCTCGACATTGGTCAAGAAAGAAGTATCATTCATTTGGAGGAGCGGGCAGCTCTTCCAACTTATAACTAGTGAAGAATTCCTTGTTTTCTACGATATGGTAGTGCTTAAGTCGCTGCCCGTTCACAATGAAGGTTTCATTTGTTTTTCCTCGGATTTCTATTTATCCACTTAGGAAAGCTTTTACATCCTCAAAGGGGCCAGACCATAGGGAACGTAACTTGCCTGGGAACAACTTCAGTCGAGAGTTAAAGAGAAGAACTATGTCTCCTTCATTGAACTCTCTCTTTGTTATCCGCTTATCATGTCATTTCTTGGTTCTCTCCTTATAGATTTGGGCATTTTCGTAGGCATCCAGTCTAAGTTCCTCTAGTTCATGGATATCTAAAATTCTTTTCTCCCCTGCTGCTGCGTAATTCATGTTTAGGGTCTTAATGGCCCAATAAGCTTTATGCTCTAGTTTTACAAGCAGGTGGCAAGACTTGCCATAAACCATTTTGAACGGTGTGGTTCCTATCGGGGTTTTGTAAGTTGTCCTATAAGCCCACAGAGCCTCATGAAGTTTAGTATACCAATCTTTCCTGGAGGTTGCAACGGATTTTTCTAAGATTTGTTTGATCTCCCTATTTGACACCTCCACTTGTCCACTGGTTTGAGGATGGTAGGGTGTTGCTACTCGGTGTCGGACTCCATATTTAAGCAAAAGCTTCCCAAAGACATTCAAAATGAACTGGGAGCCGCCATCGCTAATGACAATTCTTGGTACACCGAACCTAGGAAAGATTATGTTTTTAAAGAGCTTAATCACCACTCGTGCATCATTCATAGGAGAAGCTATTGCCTCAATCCATTTTGATACGTAGTCGACTGCAATGAGTAAGTACTTATTACCAAAAGAAGATGGAAAGGGTCTCATGAAATCTATACCCCATACGTTAAAGACTTCAACTTCTAAAATCCCCTTCTGTGGCATCTCATCGCGTCTAGACATGTTTCCAGTAGGGTCGAGCTAGGCTTTTCCAAGCCTAAGCCTGGCCTGCCAAAAAAACTGAAGCCTAAGCCCGGCCTGTAGCCTGTCATAAGCTTATTTTTAGGCCTGAGACTGGCTTTTTCTAAGGTCTGGTTAGCCCGTTAACCTACATAAAAGCCTATTATTTTAGAAATATGTAAATACACAATTAAAATAATGTTTAAATAGACTAACAAACTAAAAAATCAATGAGACTAAAAATTTGTTTGCATTGACTTATTTTAACATACCTATTAGCATAAATTTTGTGAGACTATTTGTTTAAGATAACTTATGAAAACAACTTATAACATTGTTCATAAGGTGTTTTCATCTTATTTTCATAAGTTATCCAAAATAACCAATTTTTATTTATGTATTTTAACTCAAAGTACATAACATAACATAAGATAATAAAAAAATTATTCATATTTATTTAAATAGGCCGGCCTGTTAGGCTTAAAAGGCTTTTTTATGGCCTGGGGCCTAGCCTTTTTAACTAAATAGGCTTATAAAAAAGCCTAGGCCTTTTCTATTTAAAAAAATAACTTGGCCTGGCTGGAGCCTGTGTAGGCTAGCCTCTAGGCCCCTGTTATTAGCCTGGCCTACTTCCACCCCTAGTTTCCAGTGTGTTGACACCGATCGCAGTTCATAACGGCGATGTGGACATCCTTCCAAAGATTTAGCCAGAAGAAACCAGATTGTAGGATCTTTGCACATGTTTTCGAGGTACTTGCATGCCCTCCATAGGGTATAGTATGACAATGAGATATGACATCAGCTACTTCTGATTCAGGGACGCATCGACGAAATATTCCATCGGCGCCTCTCTTGAAAAGTAGGGGTTTATCCCAATAGTAGTGTTTAAGATCATGGAAAAACTTTTTCTTTTGTTGGTATGTTAAGTCTGGTGGAAGCACCCCAACTGCTAGGTAGTTGACAAAGTCAGCATACCACGGCAGTGTGGTCTTGGTGCAAATTGATTCTACCACTTCATTAGTTTCTGCGTCATTAAATATCAAGGAGTATTCAACTGTTTCGCTTTCGCTTTCTAATTGGGCTACTAGTCTGTCATAAGGGAATTCGTCATTAATTGGCACTTCTTCGGGTCTCAGACCTCGATGCTAGAGAGATGATCTGCTACTACATTTTCGGTACCTTTCTTATCTTTGATTTCTAATTCAAATTGTTGCAAGAGTAGGATCCATCTTAAGAGTCTTGGTTTCGCATCCTTCTTAGTCAACAGATATCTAATTGTGGCATGATCGGTATAGACAATAATTTTTGCTCCCACTAGGTAGGAACAAAATTTATCTAAAGTGAACACAACTGTAAGGAGTTCCTTTTCGGTGGTGGCGTAGTTCATCTGTTCATTGTCCAAGTTTCTACTTGCATAGTAAATAGCATGAAGCTTCTTATATTTCCTTTGTCCTAGGACAGCGCCTACAGCGTAGTCACTGGCGTCACACATAATCTCAAATGGTATACTCCAATCAGGTGGTTGCATGATGGGTGCCGTAATAAGAGCGTTTTTAAGGTGTTCGAATACTTTCAAGCAATCCTCATCAAAGATGAACTCGTCATCTTTCATCAACATCTCAGCCAGTGGCTTTGTGATTTTAGAGAAATCTTTAATGAATCACCGATAAAATCCGGCGTGTCCTAAGAAACTGCGAACTTCTCTAACCGTTTTTGGAGGTTGAAGGTTTTCTATGATTTCTATTTTTGCTTTATCTACTTCAATACCTATATCGGATACTACATGCCCAAGAACTATTCCTTACCTCACCATGAAATGGCATTTCTCTCAGTTAAGCACTAAGTTTACTTTAACGCATCGTTCAAGTACCATCTCAAGGTTTGATAAGTAATTTTTTAAACTTCCCCCACATACAGAGAAATCGTCCATAAATACTTCCATTATGTCATCTATGAAATCTGCAAAAATCGACATCATGCATCTCTGAAATGTTGCGGGAGCGTTACACAGTCAAAACGACATTCGTCGATAAGAAAATGTACCATAGGGACAGGTGAACATAGTCTTTTCTTGGTCATCAGGGTGAATAGGGATTTGAAAGAATCCTGAGTATCCGTCAAGATAACAAAAATGAGAGTGTTTAGCTAGTCGTTCAAGCATTTGATCTATGAAAGGTAAAGGAAAGTGGTCTTTAAAAGTGGCTTTATTTAGCTTCCTATAATCTATACACATTCTTCATCCAGTTTGAATTTGCTTCGCTACGGATTCGCCTTTCTCGTTGCTAACAACTGTAACACCTCCTTTTTTCGGTACGACATGCATAGGGCTGACTCAATTACTATTAGATATCGGGTATATAATTCCTGCTTCTAATAGTTTTTGCACCTCCTTTTTTACTACATCACTTAAGATGGGGTTTAATCTTCTCTGGTGCACTCTAGAGGTTTTACAATCCTATTCTAGCATAATAAGATGCATACATATAGAGGGGCTTATTCCTTTTAGATCTGAGATGTTGTAACCTAAAACTGTGGGATACTTTCTTAAGACATGTTATAGTTTTTCAGTCTCTATTTGTCCTAAGTCGGCATTGACTGTTACTGGTCGCTCGAGCTCTGTGTCTAGGAATTCATACCTTAAATCTTTGGGTAGTGTTTTTAGTTCTATAGAAGTTTTCTTCGGGCATGGCATTGGATCAGGTGTTAGTGCTAGGCATTCTCGTAGATTATCATCTTCGTATGGCTCGCGCCAATTATCATCTTTGAATATTGGAGGTGCTGGAATCTTTAGTATATCAGTGTACTTAGTTAGTTCCTTCTCCATTTCTCTAACGCATTCGTCGATAACATCTAGGAAACAACATGAATCGTCTATAGCTGGAGCTTTTAGGAATTGGGCCACGATAAATTCAACTTTCTCTTCCCCAACTTCAAAAGTTAGTTTTCCATTCTTAACATCGATGATGGCTTCGGCTGTTGCTAAAAATGGTCTTCCTGAAATAATGGGTATGTTCGAATCTTCCTTAATGTCAATCATCACAAAATCAGTAGGGATATAGAACTGGCTTATACGAATGGGCATGTTCTCTAGCATACCAACAGGATATTTAACAGATCGGTCTGCTAGTTGTAATGACATTTTTATCGGCCTTAGTTCCCCTAAGTCAAATTTCTTGCATGTGGATAATGGCATCAGGCTAACACTGGCTCCTAAATCGCATAGTGCTTTGTCTATGATAGATTTTCCGATTACGCAAGGTATGGAAAAATTTCCTGGATCTTTCAGCTTAGGAGGCACGTTGTTTTGAATTATAGCGCTACACTCAGTAGTGAGCATAACTGTTTCATTATCCTCGAGCTTTTTCTTATTCGACAGGATCTCTTTGAGAAATTTTGCATATGAGGGCATTTGTGTAATAGCTTTTGTGAAAGGTATGGTTATGTTCAATTGTTTTAGAAGCTCTATGAATTTCTTAAATTGCCCTTCATTTTTGGATTTGGAAAATCTTTGAGGATAAGGTACAGGTGGTTTGTATGGTGGCGGAGGCACGTAGGGTATTTCTTTCTTTGCGGCCTCTTCGCTTTTATCTTCCTTATCGCTAGTTGGTTCTCTTACCTTTTCAGTTCCCTTTGATGAATTTTGGTGAATGGCTGAATTTTGGAATCTCGGGTTAGCTAGTGCATCGTATTCTGTTCCGCTTCGCAAAGTGATAGCATTAGCATGACCTTTTGGGTTTGGTTGTGGTTGGCCAGGAAATGCTCCAACGGGGCTGCTATAGTTGATTGTTGCTGGGCTACCTGAGAAATTTGTGTTTCCAACATTTTGTTGTGAGTAGCCATAGCATCAAGTTTACTTGACATTCGTTTCATCAATTCACTCGTATGAGCGTTTTGATTTGCGAATTATTTGTTTTGTTGAACTTGAGCATTCATAAAGTTTTTCATCATGATTTCCATATTTGATTTTCTAGGTGGTTGTGGTGCAGACGATGGTTGTTTTTGGTAACCAGGTGAAATAGCAGGTGCTCGGTTTAGTGGTTGTAATTCATTGTTGTTTTTGTATGAAAAATTTGGGTGATTTCTCCAGCCAGGATTATAAGTGTTTGAATATGGGTTTCCTTGAGCATAGTTCACTTGGTCGGTATGAGTACCAACCAATACTTGGCATTCAGCGTTTGTGTGCCCAGGGGTTCCACATATTTTACAATTGGGTGTAACTGCAGCTACGGTAGCTGCGGGTGGTGCTATTGCTAAACTTTCGATTTTATGTGTAAGTGCATCCACTTTAGCATTGACACGGTCTAAACCATTGACTTCGTACATTCCTCCTTTTGGAGTTAACTTCTCTACACCAACGCGTTCACTTCCCCATTGGAAATGGGTTTGAGCCATAGTCTCAATAAGTTTGTAGGCTTCCTCATACGATTTGTCCATTAGAGAACCGCCAGCTGCTGCGCTCAGATTTATTTTGGTATTGTACAGCAGACCATTGTAAAAGGTATGGATTATCATCCATTCTTCAAGTCCATTCTTCAAGTCCTTGTATCTCTCCCAAGCGTCAAAAAGAGATTCATTATCTTTTTGCTTAAATCCGTTGATTTGAGCTCTTAACATAGCTGTCTTGCTTGGTGGGAAATATCGGGCTAAGAAGACTTTCTTTAACTCGTCCCATGTTGTCACTGCATTTGACGGTAGAGACTGGAGCCAAGCTCTAGCTCTATCTCTCAAGGAAAATGGAAAAAGTCTTAATCTTATCGCTTCAGAGCTAACACCATTTGCTTTCACGATGTCTGCGTATTGCACAAATATTGACAAATGTAAATTCGGATCGTCCGTAGCATTGCCTGAAAACTAGTTTTGTTGAACTGCTGATATCAGCGAAGGTTTCAATTTGAAATCGTTTCGGTTAATAGCGGGGGCAGCAATGCTATTATATGGTTCTTCTTATGATGGAACAACATACTACTTCAGAGGACGGTTTCTTGGTCCTTCGGCCATGATCGGTTCTGGTTCTGATTCGGGTTCCGAATCTGAATAAGGAATAATAGGGTCTGGAAGATTATATCTAATACGGAATTCGTTAATTCGACATCTTAGACTAATATAACGTTCGATTTCGTCAATTGGTTGCTCCAACTCTTCGCTTTGTGAGCGAGTTCTTGGCATACAATCGACAATTTAAAAGATAAAATAGTCGCTTTAGTCTATACTGCGCTACAAAAGATTCACAATATTGACTAAATATGTCCCCGGAAATGGCGCCAAAAACTTGATCGATCGACACTGACGGATAAATCTGCAAGAATATAATTGATCGTGTAGTCTTAAAAAGGTTTTCGAACCCACAGGGAGAGATAAGCAAACTAATTTTTGTCATACCCCAAATTTTGACCACTAAGATTTCCCATCATTGTGCAAATCATTATCACAATATGGATGTACCTTTGTGCCTCATCAATCTCCTCAAGGAATTGGTGAACATTCACTACAATCAAGCTTAGGGTTTCAAGCCCTCTCAGAGCCTTTAGACAAAGGATCAATCAAGAAATGACATGATCTTCAACTTGTCTAACCTCTTAAACACCCAAAAAGGATCAAGAGGACTCCCATATCAATAATTAAGCACAAGAGTGCAACATTTCAAGTGGATCAAGCCTCAAGTTCATCTAATACAAAGTCAACTGACGCAGAAAGTCAAAATTTGACTTTTGGTCAACTATGAGCTTCACAAGCCATTACTCAAGAAAATATGATGGATGATTTAATTTGATCAAATTTAAATCAAGAAATCATGCAAAATTGCAAAATTGATCAAATTGAAGGAAACTTAGAAATTTTTTCTAAGTTAAAATCATGTTCAAGTGAACAACTTTTCAAGGTTGTAACTATTGACCCAAGCATCCATTGATTTTGCGTAAGAGCTACTTTTAAAGAGGGTATTTGATACTTCAACTTTGTAGAAGTAATCAACTCAAAATATCATAAGGATTGAAAGATATAAGTGATCAACGTTGGGAATTCTTAATGTCAAATGTTCCGACATTTCATAGGACATAATTAATATTTTTCCAGCAAGAATGTCCCAACTTCAAAGATGTTTTTCTCCATGATCCAAGTTGAACCAAGTCTAGGGTCAAACATCAAAGTTGAAGTATGTCATCTCAGCTTTCCATAGAGTCCCGGAACAGCCATTTATCATTCTTGAGCAAGAACTTATGGATTTTACAACAAGGCTTGCTACAGCTGATTTTTAAGACAGGTTTCAGGAAAGATTTGCACATTTCTTGTGCCACACGAATTTTTAAGCCTTGTCATCATTTTGGACACATTTGAGGATCAAATCCAAGGGGGGTGATCTGATCCATAAGCCTCCCAAGTCCAAGATTCCACAAATAGCATGCCAAACCTAGAAAACCCTAAAAGAGGGACAAGACTCCAATTTTGGTTTGGAGCATTTAATGGATGCTTAGAGGTGGCATGAACTGAGCTTCCTCCAACTGAATTCAGTCAAGATTCATCAAACAACAAGGGGACCAGCAGCCTGTGCCCTAACATCTAGTCAATGGCTAGAGGAGACTTGGATTTCTATTGCTCAACATTTGCCAAACTTCTGCAACAGTTGCCATTCACTATTGCTGCCAAAACAAACTTACTCTACTATAAATAGAGCTCATTTGTGCTCAGTTTGAGTACACCAAAGCCATCAAACTGATGCTTTCCTCAAAATCTCTTATTTCACTCCAAAATGCCTTCTTTAGCAAGGTAATTCTGAGTTTTTGAGTTAGAGAGCATTTCCATCATAGCTCATGATCCAAACACATCCAATATGTCATATCTAAGGTGTCCAAACTCTCACAAGTGACCTATAACACCAAAATCACAAAGTCGCCTCTCAAAACCTCAAAATTTGACTTTTTTTGCATTTTTCAAGCCATGTCTTGATTCAGTCACTTTCCAAACCAGATAAGACCTCAAACACACTCCAAATATCATCCTTGAACTGTCCCAAATGCCCCCCCCCCCCAATCTGGAACACCATTTGAGAGAGTTGGCATTTTGGCCACTTTTGCCCATTTTTGCAAGAAAGAGCTCAAACTTGCTCCAAAGGTTTCCAGCTGATTCCAACCATCCTAAAAGCTTCTAAGAGGTCATTTGAGGGTGTCCAAAGCATCAAATCATTTCTGGAATAAAGCAATTGGTAGGTTGCACAAGATCTCCAAAAAAGAGGTAAGCTTCACAACTTGAATTCTTTGAATCATGCTTTCCTTTGATGTCCAGATACATGCATCATATTGAACAATTCTTGAAGCAAAAATGTAGTCCTTAATGTGTATGTTGTGATCCTCCTACTGTTTGCACTTTAACATGTTTATATGTGGAGTTTATGTTGTTTTAAAATTCATGTCCAGTTCTGGTTTTTTGCATCGTGCGTTCTGTATATTAAGTTTTAGTATGTATGAGTGCTACCATTGGATTCCTTGCGAAAAATCGGTCAAGATAGGTTCTTACGGATTTTAATTTCGTTAAAAATTGAGAGAGTTGTGCGTGTTGGAAGTTTGACGAGAAAAGATGTCGAAAACTACATGTGCAGTTCTGGTTTTTTGCTTTGTGCATTCTGTACATTAAGTTTCAGTATGTATAAGTAGTACCATTGAATTCCTTGTGAAAAATCAGTCAAGATAGGTTCTTACGGATTTTAATTTCGTTAAAAATTGAGAGAGTTATGAGTGTTGGAAGTTTGATAAAAAAGATGTTGAAAACTAAAAGAGATGTCGAATGTGATGTTGTGACATCTTTCCTCTTTTTCTTATTTTATTTTCCAAAACTCAGCCAATTCTTTTACATAGCAAAAATTATCATTTTCCAATTTTGTTTTACACACTTCTTATTCATACTCCATAATATTTTAATCCACAAAAAATACAAAAAATATTATTATTTGATATATTCAAAAATATTGTTTTAAATTGTTTTAAATGCTTTTAAAATGATTTCTTTTTCTTGATTTTTAAAACCAAAATGATTTTAAATATTCATGTGGATAAAATACTTTTTTATAAACCTTAATCATTGTTTATAACATGATTAATGATTTATTTGATATTTTTATCATTTTTATTTGATTTTTCTTTGAAAAATGCCTTTAAAAAATGAAATTGGGGTTTCTTTAATTTTCACCCTAACAAATCTTTTACAAACACTTTTGGGCCTCTCCTTGATCTGTAAGCCCCAACCATCTTTTCAAAGCACTTTCTCCTTTGATTTTGAATATCATATTATTATCAAAGTTTTCTTTGTTGAACAACTAACAAAACATCATGGAAGCTCTACAACCGAGCAAGTGTTTACCCACTTTCTTTATCCGCTTTCATATATATATATATCTGTATTGTGGGGCTGCTTACTGTAAGTCTTCTTTCACAAACTTTTATATACTGGTCAAATATCAACTATGTAATACTAGTATAGTTATTTAGAGTTTTCCCTGGCAATTAGGTCTAGACCTAAGTAAAGCCTTGTTGGTCACTCTTTAATATAGTCAAAGCTAGATCCCCCATAGGAGCACCAGATATAGTCTTCTCTTCGGTTGTCACCTTTAGAACTTGTCAAAGGAATTCTACTCCCCAGAGTTAATCTATTCTCGGTGAATGGCATCTCTTGAGTTCCTCAAACCCGGAACTCTCACTAAATGATCTATTCTCTGTGAATAGCATTTCTTAAACTTTTCCGGCTTGGGACCCGCGGGCTTCTTAAAAGCATCTCCGCCTCCTCTTGGGCGTTGTACAAGGACCCTTCAGCTTCTTAGAAGTTTTCACAGCCTCCTCTTAGGCTTCGTATAATGATTCTTCCTCAGGGAAGATAGCCTCCTCTTGGGCTTCGTACAAATTGTCCATTCGGCTTCTTAAAAGTTTCTTCTGCCTTCTCTTGGGCTTTGTACAAATTGTCTCGATGGCCTCTTAAAGGTATAGGAACAGAAACTAGTCATCTTGATAGAGCAGTTTTTCAATTGAGTCTAGATCTTCATTTGCCTCCTCTTAGGTATTGTACAAGGACACACCACGTATACTTGGACAGTCTAAATACCCTTGAGTCTCAAAGACATTCTCAAACACCCTTTTAGCCTCCATCTTGGGCGTTGTACAAGATACACATATAAACACTCTCTTGTTAAGTAAGTTAGCCTCCTCTTAGTCTTTGTATAAAGAAATCCCCGGTTGAGTCAATCAACCTTTTAGCATCAAAACATGCTTTACTCACAGCAGACAAACATCAATAACTCCTCTTTAGAGATGACAAAATCCCCCTCAATTAGGACCCCTTTAGCTTCACATCTTGGGCTTTAAACAAGATACAAATCACCTTTAGCTTCACATCTTGGGATTTGAACAAGATACAAACATACCCTTTAGCTTCATGTCTTGGGCTTTGAACAAGACACCAAAGCAACCCTTTCCTCTTTTTTAACATCCGACGCTTTCCCAGATATTCCTTTTCTTTTCATCCGACACTTTTCGGGATATTCCTTCTATTTTCATCTGACGTTTTTCCCGGATATTCATATCTCAACCTTTAATCTCTTCACTCTTTCAATCAATTCCCACAAACATCCTTTTAGCCTCCGTTTTGGGCTTTGAACAAGACACCAAAACATTTTTTTCTCCCATAGAATAGGAGGAACTACAATTGCTCTGATTTCCCTGTTATCATTACGGGAATACGTAGGCATAAGATTGTGAAATCTTAGCAAGCACACTAAACAAAAACCTTAGGTCCAGTACCTTACCAAAAACATCGAAAAACCCGAAAACAACAAAAATATCTTTTCAACATCTCTCAACCTTCCCAAAGAATAAACTTTCCCATTTATAACAGATAAACACCATCAAGTAGAAAACAGTAGAACAGTAGAAAATTGCTTTCAACCCATGGATAACCATGTATAGGATGGGTAGTTGACAACTCCCCATTGTATAACCTGACCCCGAACTCCCCAATCTCTTAGTACTTGTTAAAGAAAACATTTGCGTACAAGGTTAGTTTAAGATAGCTTCCCTTTCCTTTCCAGCTTCACAGGATAAATAAGAAATCAGAAAGTAGCACCCAAATCCCATCCGCAGGCGGATGTGGGTGGTCACGAAAACCGCGCTACAGAAAAATGGCGACTCTGCTGGGGACGCAAACTAGGATTAGAATTCCTAAGAGGTCTAGGTTGTTAGCAATCATACTATATACTATATACTATATAAATATATATATATATATATCGCTTTTCCTACTTGATATCCGTGTTTATTTTTCTGCTAATGGGAATGCGTGTGATGCAGCATATGGAATGATTGAGTATACACCTAAGATAGGTGATGGCAATGCGGGTAATCTTGCGGGGAGTGAATCCCAGTTAAGAGTCCCCGATCGACCATCAAACTCAATGGAGACTCCCTTTGCAGATACATTGCCTATACGACTTCGGTTGTTGAAAGTAGTGTGGTCGACTGGGCTATCTGAGAAGCTGAGGTTTTTAGCAGACTTAAGCCATTTTGTAGTGCGGAAGCTATCGGAAATAGTTGTCGCGCGATACTACCCTCATTTGAGACTACTCTAAGATACATCACCTAGCACGGTTCCTGGCCCGCTGATGTTATCTCAAGATAGTCAATGATTTTGAGAGACAGGTACAAAAATTCACCAATATAAACCTTTAGGGATGGGTAGGGCCTTAACTTCATGACACCGAACCTTTGACCCCATGTTTTTTCTATGTTTTTGTGTGCTGCATCCATGCATTGCAGTTGCATCCCTTGTATATTTCATACATACGTCCGGGTCATCATCAATTCATTCTAACCTTCTGTCTTGCAGTCATCTGTAAGTCATCAAACTGATTCCTCATCACCGATACGGGACTAAAGTTAACGTCAGGCGCAAAATGTCAGAACAAGAAGTGCACAATGCAGAGATTAGGATGGAAATAGACAATCTGAAGTCAAGCATGACTAATTTAACGGAAATGCTTCAGGTCCTAATTGCTAGAGGAGAGCCACCTCAGAGGACTGTCATCCAAGAAATCACGAGTGCTGCTATTGAGCCTCCGCCTGTTCAGATACCACCATCTACATGGCCGGAATTTGGATTACCTCACGATTTCATTCCACAACAGGTCACTACCACTTTGGTCAGTTAAGCTCCAAGACCAGAGTTTCAAATCCCTATTGTCTCAGAACCTAGACCTCTGGTATAGACTGCCAGAATTCCCTTTGAGAATCCTAACTTTAATTACAATGCTAGTGCTCAAAGTGAGGACAATGTGGACATTGATCTTGAAGATGTCAATGAACAATATCAAACTTTGGAGAAAAAGCTCAGAGCTGTAGAAGGAAATGACTTCTTCAACATCGATGCAGACAACATGTGTCTTGTGTCTAACCTCGTCATGCCAGCCAAATTTAAGGCCCCTAAGTTTATAAAGTACAAAGGCGACTCCTGCCCAAAGGCTCATTTGGTAATGTACTTTCGTAAGATGGCTGCCTACACCAAAAACTAGAAGCTGCTCATCCACTGCTTTCAAGATAGCTTAAGTGGAGCTTCACTCATGTGGTACATGAGCCTTGAACGAAGCAACATTCATGGCTTGCAGGATCTTATCAATGCTTTCATGAATCAGTACAAGTACAACCTAGACATAACTCCAGACCGTTGTCAACTCCAGAACACGACTCAGAACGAGAAAGAATCTTTCAAAGAGTATGCTCAACCCTGGAGAGACTTAGCTTCTCAGGTCGAACCCCCTTTGGCTGAGAAAGAACTTACCGGAATATTCTTAGACACTTTATCTCCCATTTTTTGGGAAAAGATGATTGGCAGTGTTTCATCAAACTTTACAGACTTGGTCATTATTGGCCAGAGACTTGAAGAAGGTATCAAGAATGGAAAGGTCTCTAAAACTGCTGAATCTTCTAACGCTGTAAAGAAACCCTATGGAAACTTCTAAAAGAAGAGGGAAGATCAGACTAATTTTGTCCTAGTGGAGGATAGGAAACCTCATCACAGACCTCAGCAGCCTAATCAAGCTCATATTGCTGCTATCACTCCTCTGTTGGCTGCTCGACCAGATCAAGCTCCTCAACATCTGGCTGTTGGACAAAACCAGAATTACAATAGGACACACTTTGATCCTACTCCTATTACGTACACTAAACTGTACCCTATTTTGGTTCAGAAAGGAGCGATTACCACTAAGGTAACACCTCTTCCTCCAAATCCTCTTCCACCTGGATTCAGATATGACCTTCATTGCGCATTCCATGAAGGAGCTGCGGGCCACGATTTAGAAAGATGTTATGCACTAAAGGCTAGAGTGCGGGATCTGATCAGATAAAACCTCCTCACCTTTCGTGACACAAGTCCTAATGTCCAGCGCAATCCTCTGCCTGAACACAAGAACTGAAACTTCAATCAACTTCAGCTCAGTTACTTCCCAAAGACGGAACAACTCATCCTTGTGTTTGATTAGTCACTGACCTGGTTTCTGTTTATTTTGAATTTTCCTTATTTGTATCATATTTATTTGCTTTCAGGTTATTTATCTTTAAATGTCAGTTTTAATGAAATGAGCATGTACAGTATTTTGATTCAAATCATCTGTTTATTCGCATCTTTATGCTTTCTCTTTCAAAAAACAAAAACTTAAAAAAAATGCACCTCTTTTTCAAATTTTTGACTATGCAAATATTTGTGGGAGGATGACGAAAACATAATACCCATAATTATTGTCGGTATGCTTTCGAATAAAAAAACTTTGCTGACGATGTAAGGCATTTTTTTCAATTCCCAAACACTGGAGATATAAGGAAGATAATCCCTCGTTAACCTATTTGAGCCTTGAAGCAAGAGTTTCTTTATTTATAAAAAAACCCGCAATTTTAACCAGGGGCAGGGTAGTTCTCAGTTTAATTTGGGTTGTGTATTCAAGTTCGGAAGTTTACATACAACAAGCAGATGCTGAAAACGTCTTTCAAATAAAAAACCAGTGATGGTCCGTCGTAATCATCAAATCTTGCAGTCACTTTCTTTCTAAGAAGAAATAAAAAAGCAAAAGCCCGCTAAGTCAAAAAGCTTAGGCAAAAACTAGGGCATCCCGCTGACTATAAATTTCAAAAGAAATAGTTCAGGCAAAAGTTAGGGATAATACAGAGAGGAGATCCTTGAATCCTCGATCTTTAAAAAAGGGTCCACAAAGATGAAAAACAACTAAATGTTGCAAAGAAGCAGTAGCTGTTGTCTTAAGACTTCTGGACTATCATCAGTACAATTCCGAAACCTTTTGGAATCTGAATGCACAATTTAAGTTTAACTGAGCATAGGACTGGAGAACTTCACGATGTTGGGGTGGGCACAAACAAATTTTGAGCCTTTATCTTTTTTTTTCTTCATAAACCGTGAACCAGGCCACGTTATAACCCTCAAAAGACCTAATTGAGGAAAGGTTATTTTGAAAGTATACTAAAGCAAGGTTGCGTAAATTGACTCCAAAATCATTTTTTGCAAATCATTTGTTTTGGTATCATACCTCTGTTTTATTTGTCATTCAAAATGTTTTAAACCACCGTGTTTTTAACTAGTAATCCATATTACTATACTTTTTTCTAAACAATGATTTTGTTTTCAAAATTTTTGCATGAACTTTGCATTAAATTTGCCATGTTTAAATAAACATTTTTTATTGCAAACTAGCTTTCCTCTCAAGGAGTTTTCAAAACAGTTTAGACACTTGGTCAGTGATCCTATCAGGGGCAAGTTCTTTCCAGAGCCAGTTAAGAATCAATTCAAGATTTGTTCAGTGCAAGTCCTTCTCGGAATTGGTTTATTCAGAAAAACTTTCAAGACTCATTACTGGGGCAAACCTTCCTAGTATACAGCATACAGTCATTATCATTCAAGTTGAATCAATAAATCAGTTCATCTACAACAGTCAGCGAGTCTGGGGCAATTTATTTGGAAAAATTCCCAGGCAAGCTATCCAGCCTTCCTCCAAGGATTATAAACTTGATACAGTTTATCAGTCTGACAAAGAGATGTTTAACAAACAAAATTTTTAGTCCCTAAGCAATGGCAGTGATCTCCGTGTTGAGGAATCAGTCTTGTCTGTCACTCCCCAAAAGAGTATATACTTGTTGGTTGTCACTCCTCAAAGAGTCTAAATTTGTTGTCAGCATTTTCATTTTGAATTACATACATTTAATCATACATCATAACATTTTCATATACTATGCATTCAAGAGTGTTTTAATCCTCATTTGCATTCATCAGTGGTCGTGTCATTATCGACATCTTACTTTTCTACAAAGTCCAACTTATCTGGCGCCTATACTTTTATGTTTTATCTGATGTTCTTTCGGATATGTCTATCTGTTCTGATGCTTTCCTAGAACTTGTCGCCATGTCTATCTGATGTCCTTCCGGATATGTCTATCTGTTCTGATACTTTTCCAGAACGTTTCTCTGTGTCTACCCGATGTTTTTCCGGATGTATCTTTTGGTTTTGAAGTTTTTCCAAAACCCGTTCTGATGCTTTTCCATAACTTTCTTTGTGTTCATCCGATGCTCTTTCGGATATGTCTCTTTTATTCTGATGCTCTTCCAGAAACTCTTTACATGTCTATCTGATGCTCTCCCGGATATGACTTTTCCTCATCTGATGTTTTTCCAGATGTAACTTTTGTTCTAATGTGCTTATCTGATGCTTTTCCGGATATGTTCGTCATTCTGCCAGTCTTCTAAATTTTTTCCTGTACATTTAACGCTTTTCTAAATGTTTCAGATTTACCCTCAAAGTTATTTTTAATACATCTAACGCTTTTCTAGATGTTGCGGATATGTTTTCCAGAGTGTGTTACTTCTTTCGCATCTGATATTTTGCCGGATGTGTGTATCTTTGTTCCAGGGTTTATCCCTCTTTTTCCAAATACTACTGAATACTCTGTCACCTTGACAAATTTCCACAATATCTTACATCCCCAAGAAAATTCTGTTGGTCTGTCTCCTGTGGCATCATTCCCCACAGTGTTCAAAAGTCTTCCATTCATCACATATCATTTCATCTGTATTCATGGTCAAAATTCTAGGTACTCTGATATTCAATCCTTTTATACCGCAAATGTCTAAAACTCTTTGCTATTTATACCTTCAGGTCTAAGAAGATTAAATAGGGGCATCTTTCATACCCCAAATTTTGACCACTAAGATTTCCCAGCATTGTGCAAATCATTATCACAATATGGATGTACCTTTGTGCCTCATCAATCTCCTCAAGGAATTGTTGAACATTCACTACAATCAAGCTTAGGGTTTCAAGCCCTTTCAGAGCCTTTAGACAAAGGATCAATCAAGAAATAACATGATCTTAAACTTGTCTAACCTCTTAAACACCCAAAAAGGATCAAGAGGACTCCCACATCAAGAATTAAGCACAAGAGTGCAACATTTCAAGTGGATCAAGCCTCAAGTTCATCTAATACAAAGTCAACTGACGCAAAAAGTCAAAATTTGACTTTTGGTCAACTATGAGCTTCACAAGCCATTACTCAAGAAAATATGATGGATGAATTAATTTGATCAAATTTAAATCAAGAAATCATGCAAAATTGCAAAATTGATCAAATTGAAGGAAACTTAGAAATTTTTTCTAAGTTAAAATCATGTTCAAGTGCACAACTTTTCAAGGTTGTAACTATTGACCCAAGCATCCATTGATTTTGCGTAAAAGCTACTTTTAAAGAGGGTATTTGATACTTCAACATTGTAGAAGGAATCAACTCAAAATATCATAAGGATTGAAAGATATAAATGATCAAAGTTGGGAATTCTTAATGTCAAATGTTTCGACATTTCATAGGACATCATTAATATTTTTCCAGCAAGAATGTCCCAACTTCAAGGATGTTTTTCTCCATGATCCAAGTTGAACCAAGTCTAGGATCAAACATCAAAGTTGAAGTATGTCATCTCAGCTTTCCATAGAGTCCTAGAACAGCCATCTATCATTCTTGAGCAAGAAGTTATGGATTTTACAACAAGGCTTGCTGCAGCTGATTTTTAAGACAGGTTTCAGGACAGATTTGCACATTTCTTGTGCTACACGAATTTTTAAGCCTTGTCATCATTTTGGACACATCTGAGGATCAAATCCAAGGGGGATGATCTGATCCATAAGCCTCCTAAGTCCAAGATTCCACAAATAGCATGCCAAACCTAGAAAACCCTAAAAGAGGGACAAGACTCCAATTTTGGTTTGGAGCATTTAATGGATGCTTAGAAGTGGCAGGAACTAAGCTTTCTCCAACTGAATTCAATCAAGATTCATCCAACAACAAGGGGACCTGCAGCATGTGCCCTAACCTCTAGTCAATGGCTAGAGGAGACTTGGATTTCTATTGCTCAACATTTGCCAAACTTCTGCAGCAATTGCCATTCACTATTGCTGCCAAAACAAACTTGCTCTACTATAAATAGAGCTCATTTTTTAGTGCACCAAAGCCATCAAACTGATGCTTTCCTCAAAATCTCTTCTTTCACTCCAAAATGCCTTCTTTAGCAAGGTAATTCTGAGTTTTTGAGTTAGAGAGCATTTCCATCACAGCTCATGATCCAAACACATCCAATATGTCATATCTAAGTTGTCCAAACTCTCACAAGTGACCAATAACACCAAAATCACAAAGTCACCTCTCAAAAGCTCAAAATTGGACTTTTTTTTTACATTTTTCAAGCCATGTCTTTATTCAGTCACTTTCCAAACCAGATAATACCTCAAACACACTCCAAATATCATCCTTGAACTGTCCCAAATGGTCCCCCCATCTGGAACACCATTTGAGAGAGTTGGCATTTTGGCCACTTTTGCCCATTTTTGCAAGAAAGAGCTCAAACTTGCTCCAAAGGTTTCCAGCTGATTCCAACCATCCTAAAAGCTTCTAAGAGGTCATTTGAGGGTGTCCAAAGCATCAAATCATTTCTGGAACAAAGCACTTGGTAGGTTGCACAAGATCTCCAAAAAAGAGGTAAGCTTCACAACTTGAATTCTTTGAATCATGCTTTTCTTTGATGTCCATATACATGCATCATATTGAACAATTCTTGAAGAAAAAATGTAGTCCTTAATGTGTATGTTGTGATCCTCCTACTGTTTGCACTTTAACATGTTTATATGTGGAGTTTATGTTGTTTTAAAATTCATGTCCAGTTCTGGTTTTTTGCTTCGTGCGTTCTGTACATTAAGTTTCAGTATGTATGAGTGGTACCATTGAATTTCTTTCAAAAAATTGGTCAAGATAGGTTCTTACGAATTTTAATTTCGTTAAAAATTGAGAGAGTTATGCGTGTTGGAAGTTTGACGAGAAAAGATGTCGAAAACTACATGTGCAGTTCTGGTTTTTTGCTTTGTGCATTCTGTATATTAAGTTTTAGTATGTATGAGTAGTACCATTGGATTCCATGCGAAAAATCGGTCAAGATAGGTTCTTACGGATTTTAATTTCGTTAAAAATTGAGAGAGTTATGAGTGTTGGAAGTTTGATAAAAAAAGATGTTGAAAACTAAAAGAGATGTCGAATGTGATGTTGTGACATCTTTCCTCTTTTTCTTATTTTATTTTCCAAAACTCAACCAATTATTTTACATAGCAAAAATCATCATTTTCCAATTTTGTTTTACACGCTTCTTATTCATACTCCATAATATTTTAATCCACAAAAAATACAAAAAAATATTATTATTTGATATATTTTTAATATATTCAAAAATATTGTTTTAAATTGTTTTAAATGCTTTTAAAATGATTTCTTTTTCTTGATTTTTAAAACCAAAATGATTCTAAATATTCATGTGGATAAAATACTTTTTTATAAACCTTAACCATTGTTTATAACATGATTAATGATTTTATTTGATATTTTTATCATTTTTTATTTGATTTTTCTTTGAAAAATGCCTTTAAAAAATGAAATTGGGGTTTCTTTGATTTTCACCCTAACAAATCTTTTTCAAACACTTTTGGGCCTCTCCTTGAGCTGTAAGCCCCAACCATCTTTTCAAAGCACTTTCTCCTTTGATTTTGAATATCATATTATTATCAAAATTTTCTTTGTTGAACAACTAACAAAACAACATGGAAGCTCTACAACCGAGTAAGTGTTTACCCGCTTTCTTTATCCTCTTTCATATATATATATATATATATATATATATATATATATATATATATATATTTATATATGTATATCTGTGTTGTGGGGCTGCTCACTGTAAGTCTTCTTTCACAAACTTTTATAAACTGGTCAAATATCAACTATATAATACTAGTATAGTTATTTAGAGTTTTCCCCGGCAATTTGGTCTAGACCTAAGTAAAGCCTTCTTGGTCACTCTTTAATATAGTCAAAGCTAGATCCCCCATAGGAGCACCAGATACAGTATTCTCTTCGGCTGTCACCTTTAGAACTTGTCAAAGAAATTCTACTCCCCAGAGTTGATCTATTCTCGGTGAATGGCATCTCTTGAGTTCCTCAAACCCGAAACTCTCACTAAATGATCTATTCTCTGTGAATAGCATTTCTTGAACTTTCCTGGATTGGGACCCACAGGCTTCTTAAAAGCATCCCCGCCTCCTCTTGGGCGTTGTACAAGGACCCTTCGGCTTCTTAGAAGTTTTCATAGCCTCCTCTTAGGCTTAGTATAATGATTCTTCCTCAGGGAAGATAGCCTCCTCTTGGGATTCGTACAAATTGTCCCTTCGGCTTCTTAAAAGTTTCTTCTGCCTTGTCTTGGGCTTTGTACAAATTGTCCCGACGACCTCTTAAAGGTATAGGAACAGAAACTAGTCATCTTGATAGAGCAGTTTTCAATTGAGTATAGATCTTCATTTGCCTCCTCTTGGGCATTGTACAAGGACACACCCCGTAGACTTGGAGATTCTAAATACCCTTGAGTCTCAAAGACATTTTCAAACACCCTTTTAGCCTCCATCTTGGGTGTTGTACAAGATACACATATAAACACTCTCTTGTTAAGTAAGTTAGCCTCCTCTTAGGCTTTGTATAAAGAAATTCCCAGTTGAGTCAATCAACCTTTTAGCATCAAAACATGATTTGCTCATAGCAGACAAACATCAACAACTCCTCTTTAGAGATGACAAAATCCCCCTCAATTAGGACCCCTTTAGCTTCACATCTTAGGCTTTAAACAAGATACAAATCACCTTTAGCTTCACATCTTGGGCTTTGAACAAGATACAAACATACCCTTTAGCTTCATGTCTTGGGCTTTGAACAAGACACCAAAGCAACCCTTTCCTCTTTTCCGGATATTCCTTCTATTTTCATCCGACGTTTTTCCCGGATATTCATATCTCAACCTTTAATCTCTTCACTCTTTCAATCAATTCCCACAAATATCCTTTTAGCCTCCGTTTTGGGCTTTGAACAAGACACCAAAATATTTTTTCCTCCCATAGAATAGGAGGAACTACGATTGCTCTGATTTCCCTGTTATCATTACGGAAATACGTAGGCATAAGATTGTGAAATCTTAGCGAGCACACTAAACAAAAACTTTAGGTCCAGTACCTTACCAAAAACATCGAAAAAACCCGAAAACAACAAAAATATCTTTTCAACATCTCTCAACCTTTCTAAAGAAGAAACTTTCCCATTTACAACAGATAAACACCATCAAGTCAAAAATAGTAGAACAGTAGAAAATTGCTTTCAACCCATGGATAACCATGTATAGGATGGGTAGTTGACAACTCCCCATTGTATAACCTGACCCCGAACTCCCCAATCTCTTAGCACTTGTTAAAGAAAACATTTGTGTGCAAGGTTAGTTTAAGATAGCTTCCCATTCCTTTTCAGCTTCACAAGATAAATAAGAAATCAGAAAGTAGCACCCAAATCCCATCCGCAGGCGGATGTGGGCGGTCACGAAAACCGCGCTACAATGTTATCCAAGGTTGATGTGCAAAGCTAAGGCAGAAAGGAAACAGGAATTAAACGGGGAAATAAAGGATGAAATTTAGAATCTGAAAATTAATACTAAAATGAGCCGAAATATGATTTCCGCGCACCTACGGGACTTATAGAATACGGGTACTTGCTATGACCATACTGTCATTCCGTAGATTAAACCGACTTAAAGGCTCCATCTCACGCTCTCGCGGTCTTGACAAAAGTCATGCTTCCTAATCCCAAGATTTTGCTCTCGCTCGCCTGGTAACTAAGAAACACGCTTTGGAAACCGATAATATCCTAAACAATATCTAAAGCGCTCTTACTGTATTTAAATATGTTGCCTAATTTCCACTATCTGGTTCACTCCTCACGCTCTCGCGGTCTCGGCCTAAACCTTAACTTACTTCACACTCTCATGTCGAAATAATAAACATTAAACCTGGAAATTAAAACCAAATTGACATACAATCATAGTTTCGTCCCTATTGTTTCTACGAAGTCCCTCCGAATACGAAGGTCATCACATGTCGGTCTCTAATTATTTACTCAAACATAATTAACCCTAAGTATACCATTTATAAACATACATTTTCTAAGTCTAACATGTTAAACAATTGCAAAGTACCAAATATATTGAAAATACGGTAAAGTAAAGAAACTTGTAAAATTCTTGCGTTAAAGTAAATCGGGACGGAATGGAAATAACACTTGTATAAATCTTGATCCAAAAAGTACAGCAAAAGTAAATCAGTACAAAATTTGCAACAATTCCTCAATGCGAGTAATTGTTGCTTTTCTCGGTAAATTTGTGCCTAAAGTTCTAATGAAATTCCGGCAGAGCTTCCACGCACTTTTTCGACTCTCTTTCACTGCTCCAAGAGGTCCTATATATAGAGGATCGGATACTCATCGGCTCTTTCAAATTTGAAGGTAAAGGGAGTTAGAAAACTCCTCAAAACTGCCAGAAACTGATTCTGTAGTGAAAAATGCTCTCGCGACTGTACGACAAACGCCATGGGGGCACGGCGAACGCCATGCTCTGAATTCAAAAAAAGCCGCCATCAGGAAGCAATGGCGAACGCCATCAAAGGACGGCAAACACCATATCAGCTGGGACTGCAGAATTTGCTGCTCTACTAGATTTTTCTCTTTCTTTCGCTAATTTTCTCCAATTTTTCCGGGATCTTGATTATTCTTCCTGCAAACACAAAACAAAGTAAAAAAGAAGTAAGTATAGCAAGACTCAATAAAAACATTGACTAAATATCCGCATAGTGAGCCTAAAAATATGATATAAATTCATGTCGTCAGTTCCGCTACATATGTTTCTGATGGAAGAGCTCTGGAATTATGGGATTCGAAAGTTGTTGCTGAAGACAGATGGTGGAAGGTCTCAATCGTCGGCCTCTATATTTGAAGATATCTGCATCTTTTTATTCCAAAGTCAGGAGCGATGGAATGGAAAGAGTTTTTGGAAGATGTCTGTTATGATGACTTGGTACTTGGAAGTTTGGTTCCATGGTGCAGTTTGAAGTCAGTTGAAGAGGAGAAGAGTTGAGTTTAGGTTTATCAAGTTCCTGCTCTAGGAGTTTGATAATTATTGATCGGCTAAGTTATCAAAGATACTTGAGAAGTCTCTCAAGTCTACTCATAAAGGTGTCTCAGTCGTGCATCTGGAGTCTTTTAGTTATTCTTCTGTCTAAAAGGTGTTTCTGTGAAACACAAATCTGAAGAAAGTGGAGGTGATTTATTTTCACCATCCAAAACAGCAAGGAAGGATTCATATCTCTTAATCCTAAGGGTGGACCCAATCTGAATGGAGTTTTCAAAACTGTTGAGGTAAATAGGGTTTGTTCAGAGAGAATCTCTATTACTGGAGTCAAGGGTGGCAGCCTTGGTATCTCAACACTGTTTGTCAAAGAAGATACTTGCAAAAGATTGAATACTTGATAAGTGTTCATTAAGTGATCTGGTGGAGCGTGGCTTCAACAGTGAAACAGGATTATTGAATAAGGATTTAAGATCAATTGCTATTTGTGATATTCACAAGTATTTAATTGATTATCCTTGTATGTGGAGTTCAAGATTGCTGAGGTTCAACACGATGTTGGAACATCTCTTCATCTGGTTTGTACAGAATCATGGGAGGGGTACTGCATAAGTTTTTGGATCTATTTCTATTAGGTGTTGACCTAAGAATCTGCTTCAGTTGGTGTAGCAGAAGCATCTGATCTCTGGAGAGTTTCTGGCAAGAAACTAGTCTAGACAATGGTGATGTGGAAGATGAAGAAGAAGACATCATAATCTTGATGGATAGTTCTTAGATCAGTTTATTTCTGATCTAGGAGTATTTGAGTGCATCAGGTGTGTTCAAATTGGTACTAGAAGCATCTAGTGTTTATCTGGAAAATGTCCTGGAAAGAGACTTATCCAGAATGGAGTGCTGGTGATGGCACAACTATGAGAACAAGATTTGGTTCTACAATTTTATCTCTAAGTTTTGATGATATCAAATGAGTAATTCTGTATGAACAATTTGGTACAACTAATGTTTGTTATTTTTTAGAACTTAACAAACATATAATGCTTCCGTAAATTGGAGCGAACACAATGCTTAAAGGAAAATACTTCGCATATACACTTGAAAAGCAGAACTCATTTCAAGATAATCAGAGATTCACAAGACTCTGATACAAAAAGAAAAAGGGATGAGTTCGGAAGATCTGAAGACAAAGGTTCTGATTAAACAAAGTCCAGATGCTTGAGACTTATGCTCTCTGATCAAGATTCTGAAGACCTAATCAAGTATCTACTCATGCTTCAACAAGATACTATCAGAAGCCTCTGAAGATATGTAGACAACGCACCAAGCGAACAAGGTTCTGAAGACCAAGTGCTGAAGACTCTGAAGGCGATGCTCTAAGGATTCAAAGACTTGAAAATCTCAAGAACCAAGCTACGTTTTCCCTTCTGACTCATGCTCGTAAAAAGCCTCTGAAGTTGAGAAGCCAAGAAGACAAAGCTACATAGTATAGTTGTACCTTAATTCAAGCGAAAATATCTTGGTAACAGTGCAACGGTACAAACGAAGACAGTCTGACAAGACAGGACGCACAGGACGCAAAAGTTTTTATCTGTCCTCACGCTTCTAGCCGCTAGCCTAGATAGCTATCATGATCACATTTCAACGGCACTTTCTACACGGCTATATAAAGAAGCAAAAGACTCGAAGAAAGATACACACGAACGCTACTGAAAATACTCACCAACTCAAATCTTTCTTAAGTCATTCTGGTCGAAACTTTTTTACATTTTCAGCTTGTATAAGAAGCAATTTTCTGTAAACGAAATTTATTTCAAACTTAGGTTTGTGTTCCTTGAGAAAGACCGTGTGGTTGTATTTCTTGAGAAGTCTAGGACGTGTTGTCTTAGAGGGTGTTCCTTGAGTAAGACCTGTGAGGTTGTATTACTTGAGAAGTCTAAAACTTGAGAGTTTTAGAGGTTGTGTTAGTCACCAGCATTTTGGCTTGTGCATTGTACTGATTTGATTGAATAGTGAATTAAGACCTCGTTGAGAGAGGCAAAATCACCTTGGCGGGTGGACTAGATTAACTTGAGTGTTTCTCAAGTGAACTAGTATAAACATAACGTGTTATCTTGTTGTGGTTGAACAAAGGTTTTTATTGTTAAAAGAAAGAGTCTTATAAAAGGGTAAGTTAACCTAAAGAAACAATTTTATTTTGAGAAACCAATTCAAACCCCCCTTTCTTGAATTTTTCACACCTTTAATTGGAATCAGAGCTCCGGTTCTGAGGTGATAAAAAGGTTGATTTTTTCTCAAGCACTTAACAGTGTTCAGTACTGATCCAAGTGTGAAAAAAATGGCTACACCAAATGCTGAGACAACTGTTATTGTGAATGAAAGAGATTCTTATAGTGCAAAACCTCCTATCTTTGATGGGGAAAAATTTGACTATTAGAAAGATAGAATCGAAAGTTACTTTTTGTCGTTTGACTTAGATCCATGGGATCTGGTAGTTGATGGCTACAGTCACCCTGTAGATTCTACAGGCAAAAAGATTGATAGAAGTACATTTACAGATGCACAGAAGAAAACTTACAAAAATCATCACAGAGCAAGAACGATTATGTTAAACGCAATTTCTTATATAGAATATGAAAAAATTACAAACAAAGAAACTGCAAAGTCTATCTTTGACTCTCTTCGTATTATTCACGAAGGCAATGCTCAAGTCAAGGAAATGAAGTCTCTTGCACTATTTCAAAAATATGAGGTCTTCAAGATGGAAGATGATGAATTTGTGGAACCCATTTTCTCAAGATTTCAGATGCTTGTTGCAGGACTCAGAGTTCTGGACAAAGGCTATTCTACTGCTGATCATGTCAAGAAAATTATCAGAAGTCTACCTGTCAAATGGAGACCAATGGTGACTGCCTTGAAACTAGCAAAGGATCTGAATAGTATAAGTCTTGAGGATCTAATCAGTTCTTTACGAAGTCATGAAATAGAGCTCCAAGAAGATGAACCTCAAAAGAAAAGCAAATCCATTGCTTTAAAAGCTAAATCTGAAAAGAAAAAGGCGTATCAAGCAGAGGAGGAAGTGGAAGAATCTGAAGAAGAATCAGGCGAAGATGACATATCTCTCATATCAAGGAAAATTAGTCAACTATGGAAATACAGAAGAAATAAGTTCAGAGGACCAAGAAGAAAATTTGAGTCTACATATGGTCAAAGGAGAACTTATGGAAGAGACATTACATGTTTTGAATGCAAGGAACCTGTTCATATAAAAAATGACTGTCCAAAGTTTAAGAAAGATGAAAGACCTAAGAAAGCTAAAAGAGGTCTTATGGGAACTTGGGATGATTTCGAGTCCGAAGATGATTCTGAAGGAGAACGTACTAATGTAGCACTCATGGCTAAAACCAACGATGTTCCATCAGAAGGAGAACTATCAGACTCGGACGACGAAAGAGAGGTACTTTCTTCCCTATCTCGCTCTAAACTTGAAATAGGATTATATGAACTTATGGAAAGATATCAAACTCTTCGAAGAAAACACAAAACTCTGAAGAAGACTCTTGCGGTTCCTTCAGAAGATCTTACTAAAAGCAAACAAACCATCTTTGAATTAAATGAAAAACTACTTTCTCTAGAAAATTCAAATGCTACGTTAAAAAGTAAAGTCTCTAGGTTAGAAGAAGAAAGCACCTCTAACATAACCAATACTAATGAAGTAGTCAAGTATGATAGAGCCCTCCAACACTTTCTCGCTAAAAGCATAGACAGAAGAAAAATGGCTTCAATGATCTATGGAGTCAGGAGTAATGGTAGCAGAGGTCTGGGATATTCAGGACCATCACAACCATATGATGAGACTAAGAGTATCAAGATAATACCTCTGTCCAAACATTTGGTGCCCTCTGGCACTATCTTGAAATGTTCTGAACAAAAAGGTTCAAAATCTATCACTACACAAACACAGACACTAAAGAAAACTCCTAAACTTAAACACCATGCACAAATTCCACACTATTATCCCTATGTAAGGAAGTCCAAAGGTGTCAGAACCTCTGGAAAAGATAATGTGAAAGGACCCACAAAATGGGTACCTAAGAATAAGATAATTTATATTGCAGACATCCTTAATGGCACCATTGAAACACCAGTCATGGTACCTGGACAGTGGATGCTTGTGACACATGACGGGAGAAAGGCATATGTTCCAAGATCTGAAACTTAAGCCAGGAGGTGTCGTCGGTTTCGGAGGAAATCAGAAAGGAAGAATTATTGGCTCCGGAACTGTTGGAAATGGTAAGCTTCCTTCTATTGATAATGTTCTGTTAGTTGAAGGTCTAATGCATAATCTATTGTCAATTAGTCAACTTAGTGACAATGGTTATGATGTCATTTTTAATCAAACATCCTGTAAAGCTGTATGTCAAAAGGATGGACCTGTCCTGTTCAATGGTAAGAGGAAGAACAATACATACAAAATTAAATTATCAGATTTAAAACATCAGAATGTAAAATGGCTTCTATCTGTAAATGAAGAGCAATGGGTCTGGCACATACGTCTTGGTCATGTTAGCTTGAGAAAAATCTCTCAGCTGAACAAGCTTGGACTTGTCAGAGGTTTACCAAATCTGAAGTACTCTTCAAACGCTCTTTATGAAGCATGTCAGAAAGGCAAGTTTTCAAAAACTTCGTTTAAAGCAAAAAATATTGTTTCTACCTCTAGACCATTGGAACTTCTTCACATTGATCTATTTGGACCAATGAAAACTGCTTCTATCAATGGAAAGAAATACGGACTAGTCATCGTTGACGACTATAGTCGTTGAACATGGGTAAAATTCTTGAGACACAAGGATGAGTCACATTCTGTGTTTGCTTCCTTTTGCACTCAAGTACAAAATGAGAAAAATTGTAAAATAGTTAAAGTCAGAAGTGATCATGGTGGAGAATTTGAAAACAAGGATTTTGAAGAACTTTTTTATTCACATGGAATATCTCATGATTTTTCTTGTCCTAGAACTCCACAACAAAATGGAGTTGTAGAAAGAAAGAACAGAACTTTACAAGAAATGGCTTGCACCATGATCCAAGAAACTGACATGGAAAAGCACTTTTGGGCAGAAGCAATTAACACAGCATATTATATTCAAAATAGAACCTCTATTAGACCTATCTTGAATAAAACTCCCTATGAATTGTGGAAGAATAAAATTCCCAACATTTCCTACTTTCATCCATTTGGATGTACCTGTTTTATGTTAAACACTAAGGATAATCTTGGAAAGTTTGATTCCAAAGCACAGAAGTGTCTGCTGTTAGGATACTCTGAACACTCAAAAGGTTACAGAGTTTATAACACAGAATCACGGATTATGGAAGAATCAATTCATGTTAGATTCGATGACAAGCCTGACTCTAAAAAGTCAGAGCTAATTGAAAAACTTGCAAATTTGGAAATTAGATTTTCAGAACCTAAAGAAAATGCAGATGAAGTTAAAGAACAACAAGATCCTATTCCGGACACTGTTGATGTAACTCAGAATACTCCACGTCAAACGAAAAGAAGAATGTCTACATATCATCCTGAGGAACTAATTCTGGGTAGCAAGGACGCTCCAATCAGAACCAGATCAGCCTTCAGACCATCAGAAGAAACACTCTTAGGATTAGTGTCGTTGATCGAACCAGCTACAGTTGAAGAAGCTCTTATGGACAAGGACTGGGTTCTGGCTATGGAAGAAGAACTTAATCAATTCTCAAAGAATGATGTTTGGGATCTAGTTCCAAAACCTAAGAATGTTCATGTAATTGGAACCAAGTGGGTATTCAGGAACAAGCTAAATGAGAAGGGAGAAGTTGTCAGAAACAAGACACGACTTGTTGCTCAAGGATACAGTCAACAAGAAGGAATTGATTACAACGAAACCTTTGCCCCGATCACCAGACTTGAAGCAACACGGTTACTAATTTCATTTTCAGTAAATCATAACATCACCTTATATCAGATGGATATTAAGAGTGCATTCTTAAATGGTTATATATCAGAAGAAGTCTATGTCAAACAACCTCTTGGTTTTGAAAATTCAGAAAAATCAGATTCTATTTTTAAACTCAAAAAGTCACTCTATGGTTTAAAACAAGCTCCCAGAGCTTGGTACGATAGATTGAGCAAATTTCTTTTAGAAAACAATTTCACCAGAGGAACGGTTGACACAACTCTCTTTTGTAAATCATATAAGAATGATATTCTTATAGTTCAAATCTACGTTGATGATATCATTTTTGGTTCTGCTAACCCCTCTTTATGTGAAGAATTTTCAAAGTTAATGCAAGCAGAATTTGAAATGAGTCTGATGGGTGAGTTAAAGTTCTTCCTGGGAATTCAGATCGATCAGAAACCAGAAGCCACTTACATTCATCAAAGTAAGTACACGAAGGAACTTCTGAAGAAATTCAACATGATGGATTGTAATACAGCTAAAACACCAATGCATCCAACATGTATCTTGAGAAAGGAAGAAACAGGAGTTAAGGTTTGTCAGAAGCTCTATCGTGGTATGATAGGCTCTCTAGTATATTTAACTGCTTCTAGACCTGGTATATGATTCAATGTACATTTATGTGCTAGATTCCAATCAGATCCAAGAGAATCTCATTTAACTGCTGTTAAACAAATTCTAAGGTATCTGAAAGGAACAACTAACCTTGGCTTGATGTATGAGAATACATCAGAGTACACTCTTTTTGGTTACTGCGATGCAGACTATGCTGGAGACAGGTTGGAAAGAAAGAGCACATCTAGAAACTGCCAGTTCCTCGGGAACAACTTAATCTCATGGTCAAGCAAGAGGCAATCTACAATTGCTCCCTATATAGCAGAATCAGAATACATCTTCACTTCTCTTTGCAGTACACAAATGCTTTGGATGAAAAATCAGCTGGAAGACTATCAGATATATGAGAGTAACATCCCTATCTTCTGTGATAATACTGCCTCTATTTGTTTAAGTAAAAATCCAATTTTACATTCTAGGGCTAAACACATTGAAATAAAACACCATTTTATCAAAGACTATGTTCATAAGGGAACCTTATGCTTAAAGTTTATTGATACAGACCATCAATGGGCTGATATTTTTACAAAACCCTTGGCTGAAGATAGATTTCAAATTATTTTAAAACATCTGAAAATGGACTACTCTCCAGAGTAAAGATACTTCAGAACCAAATGTGTTTAGTCAGAGAAAATAATTATTTTGAATTTTTCAGAACCACTTATGAAAGAGGTGTCATAGTTCTGCTAATTTTTCAGAGTAGTCCAGTCAATCATGAAGTGTCATTTTATTAGAAAATAATTTTTGCATGTGATTTGATCATTTATAAATCACTTTACTTATCCAAATCAAACGAACAGTAATTTTCTTGAGATTGACTCAAAACTTTATTACATTTATTCACTTATCCCCTGTACAACGTCTATCTCTTTAAAATTTTCAAAAACCATTCCTATTCCCACTCTCACTCAAACGGAAACTCTAAAACCCTAAATCTCTCTTTCTCTCCCTCGAACAAACTTTATCCCTGTTTTCATCCTCTCCGATATTAACTATCATCATGATGAATCACATTCAACGAGAAATTGTCAATTTCTTCAAAGAAACAGAAGCATCCTTGAATCCCTCGAAAGGGTCATCATCCTCGTCAGTAACGCCGTCCATTACTTCAACAATGTCTACAGCAACTGCGACAGTAACTCCTTCTTCATCACAGTCTTCTAAGATAGAAAAAGATCATGTAACTCTAAGAGAAGCCACAGTTACCTGTAATCTTAATAATCTACTTGTACTCAAGGAACTGCATGTAAATTTCGAGAATCTTGCCGAAAATGGATTTAATCTGATCAATGATGTAGAAGCTCAAGGTTGGAATAATTTCTTTGACAGGCTTAAAGGTCCAGTTTTTGAAGCACTCGTAAAAGATTTTTGGAGACAAGCTGATTGTGATAAACTTCATGTCGTCTCTTATGTCTTGGGAAGAAAAATTGTCATCACCGAGAAATCAATTGCTAAAATCTATAAACTGGAATTTCTGAGAAACAAGAGAGTCTATGGAAGGGTCAATAAATCCCCGTTTATGAAAAAGGTTATCAACCCAACCATTTACACCAACTATCAACCAAAGAAAACAGTGTACAGGAGAGAAGACCTGCATGTAAATCTAAAAATCTGGCACAAGATCATTCTTGGTTGCATCAATCCAAGACCTTCATCATATGCTGCAGATTACTTCAATGCAAATCAGAAGTATATGCTATATTATTTGCTCACCAAGGAAAGCATGTGCTTACCCTCCATCTTATTTTACTATCTAAGAGATATGGTGAAGAAGACAAGAACAATAGGTGAACCTAAAAGTGATATACCTAAGTACATTCCTTTTGGAAGAATGCTTTCAGACATATTCTATGAAAGTGGTATAGTGGACACTCTGGTTACAGAAGTTCAACACACAGAAGATCTGACTACAACAATTGGAGAATCAGTCAATGCCACAACACTTAAGCATATGAGAATAATTAATAAAGTAAGAGTGGAACCTTTTTCTATCTCAGAGGACTTATTCAAACGCAGAATCACAATGCCAGATTATCCTGCCTATTATAGAAGTGACCGCATTGAAGAAGTTGCTGCATTTGTAGACGCGATGAAAACACGAGGATATGATGTATCTGAGGTCAAGAATGAAGAAGTTGAACTTGACAAAGAAATAGGGGAGCAAACTAAAGAGGCTGATGAACCTTCTCCTGAACTAACTCTTGTAGAGTCCTTCATAAGGAAAAGAAAGCAAGCTGCTGTTAATTCTGAGCCTCAGAAACTCTAAAAGTGACATCTCCTGCTGATCAGCAAATCAATGAACATGCTCCTACTGAGATCGTTTCATCTCAGCAAGCACCACCTGGAACAAATTCTTCCAAGCCTGACCTTGCTTTGGTTATCTATGACATACCGCTTCCAACATCTTTTGAAGAATGCATAAGTAAAGTTCGTGACAAGGCATTAAGGAAGTTTGCAAAATTAAGATTTGAAATCAACATATGTGTCAAACCCTTGGAATTTGAAAGCTCTTGTCAATACTTCCAGAAATGGTTGGATATTGAACTTGCAAGAATTGTAAGCTTCTCAGACGCAACCATAACTGCTGGAATCAAGGGGCAAAGGAAAGAGCAGAAGCTGAAAAGGCCAGGGTAGCACAAGAAGCTGAAGCCATGGAAAAGGCCAAGCAAGATGCTACAGTTATTTCCACATCTGATCCTACTGTAAAGCATTTGGAAAACGCAATTGGAGAAATCAGAGAAGAACAACAAAAGTTCAGCGAAAACTTTGAGGAACAAAAGACTGTCAATGCAAATCTTCAGAGCATGCTTCAGAAAATATGGGACAATATGTCTTCTAGAAGCACCTAATCTTCAAGTCTCATTTATCTTTAAGACTTTAGATCTTTGTTTTTCACCCTTGAACCACTAACCTTTTTGATCAATGACAAAAAGGGGGAGAATTAATATGAATGTGACATTTTGATTCCATAGTCAATCTCTGAAAAACAACGTTGTTTACATGCTAACAGATAAACTGTTATTTCTATTAGATTGTTTTTCTTTTTTCAAGAATTCTGATCTAAATCAAGACTAAGAGCTCATGACCTAGTAAAATCAGGGGGAGCCCAAGCACAGAAATTCATCAAAGACTCAGGGGGAGTACTTCATACGAAGGATAACCTATCTTTAGAATATGTTATCTTCCCTGCATTATATATATATCAAAATTGTGTCATCAAAATACATAGTTTTGTCATCATCAAAAAGGGGGAGATTGTGAGAACAAGATTTGGTTCTGCAATTTTATCTCTATGTTTTGATGATATCAAATGAGTAATTCTGTATGAACAATTTTGTACAACTAATGTTTGTTATTTTTGAGAACTTAACAAACAGGTTATGCTTCCGTAAATTGGCGCGAATACAATGCTTAAAGGAAAATACTTCGCCTATACACTTGAAAAGCAGAACTCATTTCAAGATAATCTGAGATTCACAAGACTCTGATACAAAAAGAAAAAGGGACGAGTTCGGAAGATCTGAAGACAAAGGTTCTGATTGAACGAAGTCTAGATGCTGAAGACTTATGCTCTCTGATCAAGGTTCTTAAGAACTAATCAAGTCTCTACTCATGCTTCAACCAGATACTATTATAAGCCTCTGAAGATATGAAGACAACGCACCAAGCGAACAAGGTTCTGAAGACCAAGTGCTGAAGACTCTGAAGGCGCTGCTCTAAGGATTCGAAGACTTGAAAATCTCAAGAACCAGGCTATGTTTTCCCTTCTGACTCATGCTCGTAAAAAGCCTCTGAAGTCGAGAAGCCAAGAAGACAAAACTACATAGTACAGCTGTACCTTGATTCAAGCGAAAATATCTTGGTAACAGTGCAACGGTACAAACGAAGACAGTCTGACAAGACAGGACGCACAGGATGCAAAAGTTTTTATCTGTCCTCACACTTCTAGCCGCTAGCCTAGATAGCTATCATGATCACATTTCAACGGCTCTTTCTACACGGCTATATAAAGAAGCAAAAGACTCGAAGAAAGATACACACGAAGGCTACTGAAAATACTCACCAACTCAAATCTTTCTTAAGTCATTCTGGTCGAAACTTGTTTACATTTTCAGCTTGTATAAGAAGAACTTTTCTGTAAACGAAATTTATTTTAAACTTAGGTTTGTGTTCCTTGAGAAATATCGTGTGGTTGTATTTCTTGAGAAGTCTAGGACGTGTTGTCTTAGAGGGTGTTCCTTGAGTAAGACATGTGAGGTTGTATTACTTGAGAAGTCTAAAACTTGAGAGTTTTAGAGGTTGTGTTAGTCACTAGTATTTTGGCTTGTGCATTGTACTGATATGATTGAATAGTGAATTAAGACCTCGTTGAGAGAGGCAAAATCACCTTTGCGGGTGGACTAGATTAACTTGAGTGTTTCTCAAGTGAACTAGTATAAACATAACGTGTTATCTTGTTGTGGTTGAACAAAGGTTTTTATTGTTAAAAGAAAGAGTCTTATAAAAGGGTAAGTTAACCTAAAGAAACAATTTTATTTTGAAAAACTAATTCAAACCCCCCTTTCTTGTGTTTTGCACACCTTCAACAACTTGAATCAGTTTATTTCTAGTCTAGGTACTTAGGAACATGGGATCTTGCTCATTTTGGAGGTCAAGGTTAAGTGGCAGTTATCTCTGACTTTCTACAGACTTCTCTACTAAGGAAAGTGGCATTATTTGGTATGGCTAAGGTGTAGTCTATGACTACTTTTCTTCTGAAGATTCAGACGTGGCGGGTGTGAAGTCTTTGGAGCTTCAAAGCAGATATTCATCAAGGTGTGAGCTTGAATGGTATACCTGTGATAAGTTTAAGTAGGATGGAGGTTGTCTACTCAAACTTAGTTGTTGAATCAAGTCTATAAGAGCATAGAACTCTTGTTCTATTAAAGGGAGGAGGTTCTTCTAAGTGGCAAAAGGAGGAGCTGAATTCAGCAGCTGGATGTCGTATCAGAATGTTCTGACATCAAGCTTAACATCAGGGTCTCAGTTGGTGATATGGCACATCAGTTTAAGATAAAGTGATCTACAGGAGAATGGAAGTTATGGATGCTTCAAAAAGGTCTATCTCATGCAGTTTGCGGGAGCTGTGGATGGAGAATATGTTACATGTCTAAGGCTTGGTGGGTCCAAGATGTCTTGCTATGGAGCAACTAGTTCATGTAACTTGAAGATCAGATTTCATTGGTGGATCAGTGTATCTTGTGGGAGTTCGAAAAAAGGATAAGATCAGTTAAAAAGTGACATTTGGTTTATCTTTAGTGTGCATTCAAGCAGGGTACTTGGAACCAATTACTCTTGGACAGAAGGGTAGTTGGTTGAAAGCGTAAGGAGGTTCTGGTCTATCTTGGAGCTTGTGGTAGAAGTTCTAAGTTGATGATGGAGGATTACCTTCTTTTGGTGGATGAGAGTTTATTTCTCTCTTTGGTTACTGGAGTTCTTATTGTTCAAGCTGGTGGTGTAGTGTTGTGTGAAGATCTTCAGTTGGATTACTATGTATATAGTAAGTGAAATTCTGGTATCAAACGTGTGATGTCACAACAACACACTCTACACAATGGACAACAATAACAGTAACAAAGCAACACAAGAAATTGTTGACCCAGTTCGGTTAAAACCAACCTACTCTAGGGGCTACCAAGCCAGGGATGGAATTCACTACTTGTAGATATAATTTACAGACTCAACAACCCGTTGACAGTCTCCTAAACTTATACTCTACTAATGACTTCCTACCTAAGAAACCACCTAGGTATGAGAACACCACTCAATCCCTTACAAACACTCAAAGAAACCACTTTGAGCAACCTTGATCTTACTTTACAGCTTCGATCAAGCAACCGCTCTCTATTGCTTCACAGCTTCTAGAGAGGACAGAATACGACACAGCAATTCACCCTAGAATTCTGGTTATACAACTCGTACAAAATACTCAAGACACTCAGTCTATGCTCTTGATCTTCTCTCTGTATTTGTGTCACTTTTTCCTTTGGTATTGTGCGCTTTATATAGCTCCTTGAATTGGTCTTGGACCTGCTACAATATCTCCCAGATTTGTTATTTAAAACTGAATATTTAAAACAGATGTTCTCCTAAAATCTTTTTAAGTCTTCAACCTTTTAAATCTCCTACAAATCTGCACCAGATCTCCTATGCAGCAGAAAATATCTATCCCAAGATATTCGCATCTAATGAGACAGCTTGCTCTCCATAATTCTAGCTAATACGCAACCCTAACAACATCACAGCCTGCTGTTGTTAATTCTGCAGATCTGATGTTACAACATCGCCATGTGACATCAGACATCCAACTTCAGCAAATTAATTACTTAACACAGCCCAGTGTTAAACTCAAATGTTGCAACATCAGTACCTTGACATCAACATTGAATATGCTTTGTTTTACCAAAATTCCAGCCAACCTAAGAACTAACAATCTCCCCCTTTGGCTAATTTTGGCTAAAACAATCTCTGCACTCTGCACCTTCAGAGACTTCAGCAGCGGAAAAACTTCAATTAATAAACTTGAAACTCCAAGCAGCAACATCAGCAGTAACAAAAACTCTGCTGCTCACATAAAAACTTCAGCATGTATCATTATGCTGCAAACCAGCTACAATCTTCAAACAGCTGCACATATTATCTTCAGTTACAGCTGCATGCAATAAATCTCCCTCTCAAGGCAAGAACCAGTATACAAGCTGTTCAATAACTCTCCCCCTCAATATCTGCACTTCTGTATCACAACTAACAACACTCCTTGTCATTGCAGCACCTCTTGCATCTTGACTGACTCTTGACTATTTCTCCCCCTTTTTAGCCACAATTGGACAAACCTCAACAAGTAAGTCCTATGACACCCTGTACAAAACCATACTTCTTCTGTCAGCAATATCCACATTTTGAAAATCCAGACATATTCTTCATCCATCCAGTTATAAAAGCTTCACACAATCATCCACAAGATCTGAAGCACACACACAATGCCTTCCACTGAACTCTAAGTCAACTCCTCACACTTAGAATAACACACACCAAGACAAGTGTACAATCTATTCAAGGCCAAGATTCAATCTTGTCTTCAGACATCTCCTCAGAAGCATGTGCGCACAAGATTCAAACAATTTGCTTCATATGACTATAACCATTCAAGGCCACACCAAAACACCAATCAACAGCCTAATGTCATGACATGCTATCTGACACTATATCCTCAAAAGAGGCAACCAATCTCCACAAGCTTGATCAGCATGCAATCTTCACAATAAATGCACCTTTGCTGCAAAATCCATAGACAAGTACTCCCTCTGTCATGATTAACAAATGCTCTAGATGGAGATGAACATTTGAGCACATTTTCTAAGTACATGCATTTTGGTACCACTGTCCCTTTCTCCAAAGGCTATCATACAATTCATCTTCACCATCCAAGGCAAATCTTCTACTTCATCATTCTCCCATATGACTATGTAGATGCTCCTTAGATATAATGTAAGCACTAAGCTTCAGATCCAGAACAAAGGCATCCTTCACCAAGGATACTCTTGACACCCGGGTATTACATATGCTCTACTACTGGATTTACTATCAGCAAAATAATCCAAACTCAACACTGTGTCACAAACTCCACAAATTCTCAGCTTACTTATAAGCTTTACTGAGATCCAGTCTCTTCAAGAGATCACAATTCCTCTATCCTTACATCCACCAGTAGTTGTTGAAATTGGTGAAGTCTTCAAAGACAGTAGTCATGCTTTGCCAGAACAAACTACTAAACACTTGACCATAATCTCCACCAAAAATGCTAGAGCTTCCAACTCCACATGTCCAATCTTAATCATCTTCCAGATATAACCACCAGCAAACATGATGTTATAACATCTTTTGGGACATCAACTTCTCATCACCATTCAAAGGACTCATTGCACAAAGAAGTCCTTCAAGAAGCTCCCAATAAAACACAGTCAGAGCAACTTATTAATACACACCTGAATACCATAAGTTCCCACACCCTCTCTGAACCATATCTTAGCAACCTCAACCATATCCAGAGTATCTATACCAAATTCTTTTTCCAGAACATACTTCCACCATTTTATGAAAAGCACAGGAATGTTATCTATTATGGCCTTTTGAATTTTCTTAGAAGTTCTAACAACAATGGCTTCCTTCATTTGAGAGATATCCTGGACATTATCATCAGACTTATCTCTGATCGTCCTATTCCTGGAAGAGATGAACACTTTACTCTTGGATCTTGTAGGACCAACCACTGAGGTCTTCTGCTTATCAGTTTTCATCTTTGGAGGCGACTCAATAGCTTTCCTCTTCCTTGATTTCAGTCGTTTAGCAACCCCGGGAACCACTTTTGCAATTAGTTCATCATCACTCTTCTTTATTTTAAGGCTTGAAGTACCTTTCTTGACTTGAGATGTTTTAACATCAGCTCTAACATCTGCATCTTCCAACCTAAGGATTGTCAACCTGTGAAATTTTTCTTCTGAACTATAGGAGTCATTAGTCAGGTTGTCATCTTTCTTGGCCTCGCAAGTATTCAACTCCCAACACTTCTTAAGGTCACAACTTTTGATCCTTCCATCAGCATTGTTGACTCCTTCATCTTGCTCACATAACTGACTACTCACATCATCCAACTTAGGAGTAACATCACCATAAGTCATTAACCCAGATTAACTTTTCACCATACTTTCACACTTGATGTCACCATCTGATGTTACAACATCAACCTTAACATCACTAGATAAGCTGTCCACTTGAGGTATCCACTGATAGCTATTATCTTTGGATCTTACTCCCTTCATCACTACCTCATTCTGCTCATCAGCTACCACACATTCATCTTTGGTGTAGCTTACCTTGTAACCTTCATCACAAAGTTGACTTATGCTAATTAAATTAGCACTCAACCCTTGAACAAGGAGCACATTATCAAGAGTAAGACCATCATGATTCTTCACTCTTCCAACTCCTTCTACTACTCCTTTTTCACCATTGCCAAAAATAACATCATTTGCATGGCAAGGATTGAACTCTACCAAATGCTTCTTGGATCCAGTCATGTGCTTTGAACATCCACTGTCAAAGTACCATGCATCCATAGCAAAATGTCCATCTGATGTGTGAGCCAATAGACATGTGACCTGAGCTTTAGGAACCCATGTTTAACAACTTTGGGCTTGACCTCCTTTAGTTTTCTTTGAGGAGCAGATTGTGGATAACCATGCAGTTTAAAACAAGAGTACTGCATATGTCCAAACCTTCCACAATAGAAGCATCTAACTCTGTCATCTCTGAATTGGTTATATCGTCTACCATTATGATGATGATGTTGCTGGTGCTGCCATCCATAGTGTTGATTTCTTCTTCTATGGTAAGGATACTGTCTTTTGAACTGTCTCCTATGGTGATGAGGCTTCCTTCTTCCATAGTAATGAGGCACAACATTGTTGTATCCATATCCATATTCATACATGTTCCCCTGATGTTGATTAAACCTATTCTGATTGAACCTAGCAGCCTTCATGCTCTTGTGATATTGAGGTGGCATATACTGACTAGCTCCCTGAGACTACACCTTCTTCTGATGATGAGCATTCTTCTTCTCAACATTCTGAGGCTGTGGATGAGTAACCTTCTTAGGTGTAGAATCATGTCTCTTTGTTTGATGCTGAGACATTGGTTGGGACACCTCCTTCTTTGTTCCAGAAGTGCTTGCTTCTGTAGAACTCTTTTCCTTAACCACATATCCTATACCAGCTTTGTCTCCATCAGCTTTTTTTGACTGTAGTATCTTGTCAAGTGTGTCTGTTCCACAGCTCAGCATCCTAACAGACTTAGTCATTTGATCAAGGTGAGCTCTAACTAGTACAACTTCATTTTCCAGGTCAGCTTTTTCATTTTCTAGCAAAGTAATCTGTTGCTTGTGGCACTTGTTTTCGTGACAAATCTCAGCACTTTTTAAACACAGCTCTTGATAGGTAGATGCTAACTCCTCATAAGTTTTTTCTCCATCACTAGAATCATCATCAGAAACAACAGCTCCTGTTAAAGCTCTAACATGCTTTGCTGACTCACCTTCACTTTCACTATCAGAGTCAGACCAGGAAACTGACATGCCCTTCTTCTGCTTCTTCAAGAATGTGGGACATTCTTTCTTGACATGTCCATACCTTTCACACTCAAAGCACTGAACTCCTTTATCTTGGACAGTTTTCTCTTCATTCTTCTCTTTTGACCTGCTGATGTCAGAAGATATGTTCTTGACATTAGGCCTGGAGTTATTATTCATTCTCTTGAATACTTTGTTGAACTATCTTCCCAACATAACTATGGCCTGAGATAGATCCTCCTGGGATTCAGAACTCTTTCCTTTTTCTTCTTCATCATTTGACACCAAGGCTATACTCTTTGGCTTCTTTTCTGGTTCTTCCTCATTCAACCCAAGCTCAAAAGTTTGAAGAGATCCAATGAGCTCATCTACTCTCATCTTGCTGATGTCTTGTGCTTCTTCAATGGCAGTCACCTTCATCTTGTACCTTTTAGGAAGTGACCTAAGAATCTTCCTTACAAGCTTTTCATCTGACATTTTTTCACCAAGAGCACTGAAAGAATTAGCCAGCTCAAGAACACTCATGTGGAAGTCATGAATAGTCTCCTCTTCCTTCATCTTCAGACTTTCAAACTTCGATGTTAGAAGCTGAAGTCTTGACATCTTAACTCTAGATGTTCCTTCATGTGTAGCCTGCAAAATATCCCATGCTTCCTTAGCAACTTCACAGGTATTGATTAACCTGAAGATATTCTTATCCACTCCATTAAAGATTGCATTTAGAGCTTTGGAATTTCCAAGGGCAAGCTCATCTTCCTCCTTTGTCCAATCTTCTTCTGGCTTTGGCTTAGAGGTGCCTTCTTTATCTTTGCCAGCATCGTCTTTCTCACACACAACAGGTGATTTCCACTCTTTAATAATGGTCTTCCATGCCCTGCTGTCCAAGGATTTTAAGAAGGTAGTCATCCTTGGCTTCCAATAATCATAATTGGATCCATCCAAAATAGGGGGTCTGTTGACGAATCCTCCAACTTCTTTGTCCATCTTTCCACCAGAAAGTAACTTCCCTAGATCTAACCCAAAGACAGACAGGATGCCTGCTCTGATACCAATTGAAATTCTGGTATCAGACATGTGATGTTAAGGTGCGATGTCACAATAACACACTCTACACAATGGACAACAATAACAGTAACAAAGCAACACAAGGAATTGTTGACCCAGTTCGGTTACAACCAACCTACTCTGGGGGCTACCAAGCCAAGGATGGAATTCACTACTTGTAGATATAATTTACAGACTCAACAACCTGTTGACAATCTCCTAAACTTATACTCTACTAATGACTTCCTACCTAAGAAACCACCTAGGTATGAGAACACCACTCAATCCCTTACAAACACTCAAAGAAACCACTTTGAGTAACCTTGATCTTACTTCACAGCTTCGATCAAGTAACCGCTCTCTATTGCTTCACAGCTTCTAGAGAGGACAAAATACGACACAGCAATTCACCCTAGAATTCTGGTTATACAACTCGTACAAAATACTCAAGACACTCAGCCTATGCTCTTGATCTTCTCTCTGTATTTCTGTCACTTTTTCCTTTGGTCTTGTGCACTTTATATAGTTCCTTGAATTGGTCTTGGACCTGCTACAATATCTGCCAGATTTGTTATTTAAAACTGAATATTTAAAATAGATTTTCTCCTAAAATCTTTTTAAATCTTCAACCTTTTAAATCTCCTACAAATCTGCACCAGATCTCCTATGCAGCAGAAAATATCTATCCCAAGATATTCGCATCCAATGAGATAGCTTGCTCTCCACAATTCCAGCTAATACGCAGCCCTAACAACATCACAGCCTGCTGTTGTTAATTCTGCAGATCTGATGTTACAACATCGCCATGTGACATCAGACATCCAACTTCAGCAAATTAATTACTTAACACAGCCCAGTGTTAAACTCCAATGTTGCAACATCAGTACCTTGACATCAACATTGAATATGCTTTGTTTTACCAAAATTCCAGCCAACCCAAGAACTAACAGTAAGTCCAATGGTGGAGCATATCAAGAACTATGTTGATTGGTGTCTATGATATGTGAAGGATGTCCTAACTGATGTTAGAACGTCTTCTGGGTTAGTTATCCTTGGAGTAGGATTCTGAGTTCACATTTTATCTAAGAGGTATTTATCTTATCGTACGGGAGAATGATGGGTAAATGATTGTCTTGGAAGTCTGATGTGAATGTTACATACTAGAAGTGGATCAATTTGGTGCTTGTGGAGCAAATGGGCTGAGGATTTTTGGAGCATGTGTTTGATGTCCTTCAAGTGTGAAGAACGTCTGTGCGAGCTAGCAAACTAAGGGGCCCTGTACATCTCTTTGAGGAATGTGAAGTATTCCATATTCAATTGGGTTGTATCTCAGGGAACAAGGAGATTTATACATGATAATTCAGGAGGAATTCGTGTGGTGTATAGATAGTTTCTGGACGAGAGGGATCAATGGTGCTTTGGTCTCAATCCAAGAGTTTGTTAGTTATGGTACAAGGATGTGTTCCTGGTACTCTCACTATATGATCATGAAGTTGCCATGGGATATCATGTGGTGATTTTGGATGGTTATTGCTGAAGAAACATCTGTTGAGAAAGATAGGGGGAGAACTTCTGTCTGATTAATGTACTGGTGTGGTACATGGTTTGCTTGAGGGTCAAGCAGCAGGTGAATGCGTTCAGCAGGTGTGTTGAACAGAGGGTGCGCTCTTGAAGACATGAATATGAGTCTTATGTTTTCCATTCACTTAGGGTGTTCTTCTGGCAAAAGAGCACTAGTTGTCTACGACATGGGGATTTAGACTTCTGTTTTGAATATATGGCTGCAGTGGTGCAGATGGGTTATCAAGATTGTTTGTGGTTTCAAGCAGTGTGTGATAGATTGCCTCTTGTAAGGATGATATGTCAGATGAGATGTTGTGAAATTGCCTTACTGGTATAAGTTATGGGTGGACTTATTAGGTTATTCTGATTCGGTCATTGGGTGTCAATGAATTGAATTAGAAGTGGTACAAGTATCTTGGGAAAGTCTGTTGTTGTCTGGAAGAAATTAGTTTTCTGCTAATGGAAAGGTAAATGAACAAATTATGTTGTAATCAAGTTTGCTAAATCTGGATTAAGTCCTATTTGTGGGGACCATAAGCCTGACAAAATCAGGTTAGGTATCAGGACACTGTTCAGAAGCGGTTTTAAGGAGACGTCAGAAAAGGTGAAATCTTTTGAAACTAACTTGACCAGCAGTTATTGCAATTTTTGACTAGTCTTTTGGATTGGCTCTACCTACATAGCTTCTTCATTATTTAAGAAGAGTTGTGATGCTTGAATTGTAAAATCTCTTCTTAAGTTGAGAGAAAATGGGTTTTGTCTGTCTTTGGGAAATCACAATATGGGTATGGGTCTGCATGAGTCATTGTTGTCAACTTTTGGCTTAAAAGGGGGAGAATGGCTTACTGCTGAGAGGTGTATGTGCATTTGTGCTGCTGATATGCAAAAATGTTTCAAAGGATGTTCCAATGTTCTGGTTTTAACATCTTGGGAAGTTTTGTTTTGTGATCAGTGTTAGGAAGCAAGTTGTGTTTTGTGATCTGAGTTACATTCTCTATGTATTCGGTATCACAAGGGAATGAAGAGGGTAACTCGAAATTATTTTCTCCCTCTTCCTTGGCACTTGCTTCAAGTATTTTTCCACTGCATGCACCATCAGGCTGAAGGATGTTTTAGCCAAAATTTGTCAAAAGGGGAAGATTCAAAGCTCCAAGAGTTTGACTAAATTTTGGTAAAACATAATGTTGGGAAAGATGTTCCAACCTGAAGGTTTCAGCCCCAGACTAAAGATGTCGAGTGAAATGTCACAGCATGTAGATTCGACATCTCGATTGTCACAACAGGTTTTATTTAAATCTGTTGTGAGATTCAAGGCGCGATTGGCAGTGGATCAAGGATCAAAGATATGAACCCCAACAAAGCAGAAAAGTATAAAAGAAGACTAAGACCTAGGAAGAAAAGAGAGAGAGGACGACATAGACTTAGGAATCCTATTTTGTAAAGTAGGGTTTAGGTTTTGAGAGTCATATGTTTCTCTTGTAAGTTTCCCTCTATATCGATTTGATGCAGTGTGGTAGACATAGGTACTTGTAAAGATTCAGAAACCCGTAGGTAATGAATCAGGTATTATTCTTGGATGAAGCTTTGAAGCAAATCCAAGTTAACTTGTTAGTAAAGGATGCTTGACTGAACTTTGTATTGGAAGGGGTGTCTTTCAATAGGAATGACACAGTTATGGATTATTAACTATTAGATAATCACAGGTTGTGATTTAGGGAGTGAGATGGGTTTCTCTTATCAATTAGATGTTACTTCTAATGATAAATTCTTCATTGGGTAGTGATAGGTAAGCGTAGGTGTTTACTGTAAACCTGAGGTTGTTTACATAAAACTATACTACTGATAGTGGAGGCTTCTTCTTGGATTGGTATCCCTCAGATGTAGGTGAGTTGCACCGAACTGGGTCATCATATTCTGTGTTGTTTATCATTATGAATTTATAGTTCAGTTTTGATTAACATGTTGGAATAGATGTCGCAACATATGTGACTGTGCAGTTCTGATATTCAAGGTATCAGTCTGCTGTTATGCTTCTTTGTTTAAACGATTATACAGAACAATGTCTGGACATCTGCTGTCTGCAATGCCAGAATTTCAGTGGAAATATCAGTAGAGTTGGGAGATTGATGGGACAAGTCATGGTCATCATATGTGAATGACTGGTTATGAGAAAGCTTAGATGGGGATTGAGTAGAGGATTGGTTATGGTTTAATGGAAAATCATTTTCATAAAAGGTTACATTACTTGAGACAAAAATATTATTATGCTACAGATCATACAAAATATAACCTTTTGTCCCATCTTTAAAGCCTAAGAACACAGTTTTTCTAGCCCCTTTGATCAAATTTAGTTTTGTGTATTTGGTTAGAAATAGCATAACTCAAACAACCAAATACTTTGAGATGAATTAGGGAGAGGGTTGGTTGTACAGAAGTTCATAGGGACATGTAAGGTTGAGTAAGGGAGTGGGTAACCTATTAATAATGTGGATAGCATGTTCAATGCAAAAGTTCCACATGTTAAGGGGAATCTTAGAATGGAAATAGAGAGATCTAGCAACATTTAAGATGTGCTGATGCTTTCTTTCTACCACCCCATTTTGTTGGGGTGAATAAGCACAGGATTTTTGATGAATCACACCTTTGGACAAGAAAAAATCAGATAATGTAAGAAACTCAATGCCATTATCTGATCTAAAACATTTTAAATATTTGTTAAACTGATTTTCTATATAGGCTAGAAATTGGATAATACTCTGTTTGGTTTGATCTTTGGTTTTCAAGAAAACTATCCAAGTGTATCTACTAAAATCATCAACAAGAGTTAAAAAATACCTATGTCCTAGCATTGAGATGGTGGAGAAGGGGCCCCATATATCAGCATGTAACAATTCAAAATGAGCTTTAGATGTTGTAACACTATGAGGAAAAGCCAATTTCTTTTGTTTACTAAAATGGCAAGGATCACATGGGAAAGTATTATGATTACACTTGGAAGAAATAAAAGGAAATATTTTTGATACATGTTGTAACCCTATAGTAGAGATATGTCCTAATCTTAAATGCCAAATAAAAGAATCATTTTGTATAGAATAATTACAAGTATGATTATGGTGTGATGCATCTAGCACATATAATCCTCTATGTAGTTTAGTTGTACCAATCATTTCCTTGGAATGATTCTGTAGAATTTGGCACGAGTTATCAGTGAAATGAACAACACAATCATTATTTTGTACAAGTTTGGCTATAGAAAGTAAGTTGACATGGAAACTAGGGATGTATAGCACATTTTGAAGAACTAAGGCTGAAGAAATGACAATACTGCCATAAATAGAAGCAGTAACATGTGAACCATTTGGTAAGCTAACATGAATGGGAACAATGGTTTTGTGTGATATGAAATTAGCTATATAAAGAGTTATATGGTCAGTAGCTCCTGTGTCAAGGATCCAGAAATGAGAATTCTTACCATTTTCATGGTTAGATTGGGAGCTCAAGACAAATGGGGAGGTGGAAATGGAATTTCCCTTTAGGTTGGTCTTGGACTGTTGAAGTAATTCCAGGATGCTTTGATATCGCTCTTGAGTGAAGCCAATCGTGGGTGGAGTGGACTGCTGCCTGGGAGATACCTGTCCTGTTTCAACAGAAGCGACAGATTGAGATTGGGAATTAGAAGAGGGAGATTTACCTTTGCCTCTAAATCCAGGAGGGTATCCATGCTTCAGAAAGCATGTCTCAACCGTGTGGTTGGTCCGATTGCAGTGAGTACATACTCTATTGTGACCTCTTGCTCCCCCATAACCATTACTCTTATCTTTGAAAGAATTGTTGCCATACCTGTTGGAGTTATTTCTAGAAGATGCGTTCAAATGTAATGTTGTGGAGTCTTCAGAACTGGTACTTGTGGAAATCACAGAATGAGAATTGTTGAGTTCTCTTTCTTGTTGAATAACAAGAGCAAAAGTCTTATCAATGTCTGGTAGCGGATTCATTATCATGATCTGAGTCTTGGATTGAGTAAACTTCTCATTCAAACCCTTCAAAAAACGGATGACATAATCTTGCTCTCGATACTTTGTAACAGAAGCAAGGGCTCCACATGAACACGGTATGGCATATGAATAAGCAGTAAGGGGATGATAGGCTTCAAGTTCATCCCACATAACCTTCATTTGCGTGAAATAATTGGAAACGCCGAGGTTACCTTGGCGGAATTTATAGAGATCTTCTTGAATATTAGATATGCGGAAAATGTCACCTTGTGAAAAACGAATTTGCAGATTTCTCCATACACCAACAACACTCTCAATCCATAGAACAGACTTGGAAATAGACTCAGAGATGGATCGGTGAATCCAATCTAACACCATGGTATTGCAACGAACCCAAGGCGCATAAAGAACGTCTGATACCGGAGGATTTGGTAGCGTGTCATCGATGAATCTTTCCTTATTCTTTGAAATCAATGCAATGTGCATTGACCTATACCAAGTGTGGTAGTTCTTGTCATCAAGAAGAGGGGTAACAAGCACGAGCGACATATTTTCATTCGGATGTAAATAATAGGGATTAGAGGAGTTTGTAGAGAAATCTATGAAGCTCTGGAAGACCATCAATGGTAAATTGAAACAAGAATGATTGCAGAAAGGCACAAAGAGAAAAATCGATTCGCAGAAACAAAAGAAAGAAGCAAATTGCAAGATGATGAAGAATCGATTGAAAACGCAATCAACAAAGAGAAAAGTACCTTGAAAAACGATGGCTATTAGAGCTTTTGAAGCTCTGATACCATGTTAATGGTGACATACAAGGCCATGAAGAAGAAGTAGAATTGCAGTAGTAAGAGAAGAGAGAGATAACAGAAAACAGTTAGGATAAAATGTAATTTCTTGTTATTCATTCAATAGCTTACATGTGGTATTTATACCGATAAACTACGGTCCAATAGGATATAAGCTGGTGGCACTAACTAACTGATGTAGCATACGTATACATACTATACAAGAGTATAAGAAAATATAATGAGATAAAGATACAATCATAATATCTACACCAACAGTTTTGTCAAACTTACAAAGTTTTAAGCTCAAACCTTATGAGAAGTGACAAATTCTCCATATTTGATGAAATTTATGGAGGTTTGTAACCACAGAATCTAACATATTTTTTTTATACTCAAACATTAAGAGGACCATTATTAAAAATTCTCCATATTTGATAAAAGTGTGGACGTAAAACATTAAGATGACCATTATTAAAAATAATTTTTTATAAAAATTAAAATGAAAAGATGAGATATTTCTAAGGACCCTGATATATTTAACCCTTAATTTTTTTTATTTGTATATTTTTTTACAGAATTAACAAATAATTCATGCCACGCTAACATATTTTCTTTTTCCTTGCCATTATATATATATATATATATATATATACGAATTTATATTTTAGGTCTAGTTAATATAAAGTGGGAGTAAATTGTTGAGTGTAAATTTACTTATTTTTATTCACACACCTAATGTTTATTAAAAAGAAATTAAAAATAAAATAAAATTTATAAAAGTAAAACAAATGCCTCTTATATAGTAGATTTACGTTTTAAAAAAAAAAAAAAGCGGTAGGCAAAGATTATGCAAAATTATCAAATCATTTTGTCAAAATAAATATATAAACGTATTATTTAAATGCATTTTATAAACATATTTTTGAATATTCATTTTATTATTAATTTTATATACCACAAAGTTAGAATATATATATATATATATATATATATATATATATATATATATATATATATATATATATTATTATATCAAAACTATTGAAAATTTAAATGCTAAATCAAAACTAAAAATGTATCGGTGTATGAGTACATTTATATGTGGTGTATTTTTCTAAAAAGAAACGATGTGATGTATTGATTGAGCATCTCCAAAATAATTTGAGTTGTGAAATAATTTGGGTCTAATTAAGGTGCCCAAAACTATTGGGAGAATATGGACTAGGCTAATTAACTAGTCCACACAGCATTATTTCATTTCTTTTCGCTTTTCTATCCACTCAAAACCGTTTGAAATTTTAAAAAAAATGTCATTTGAATTTTTAAATCGTACTTCTAAAAATATGCTCTAAATACTAAAATTCAAACGCTTAACATTTTCCAATTAACAATATTCCAATTCTAAAATCTAAACTGACAATATTTCTAACATGTTTTCCAAATTTCCTAATTCAAATGAGTACAAGTTTGTCTATTTACTATCATTTCCTATGAAATTGTTGTGGGTAAACTACATCTACTAATGAGAATGTCATGTGTAAATTATATTTACTCATTATAAAATCGTGAGTAATATAAAACTTTCATCTACATCAACATTTCATGAATAAAAATCAGATCGGTTAAATATCCCTCATACAAATAACTCATAAAAAAGATTACATGATATCTCTTAACATTCGCATATTCATATTCATACTCATAAAAATATTTTGTGACCTTCAAGACAAAATACATGAGTGAATGACAATCATATTCATATAAATATAAATAATATTAATACTTAAATAGGCTAAACATTTAATTAATGAACAAGCCACGTGTAAATCACAATTATTCATATTTAAACTGTGATTAATTTTAAAAAAAAAAACTATATAATGGTTTGTCACTTTGTCGACAAAATGAGGACGACTTCATGTGAACAATGGCAAAGAAATTAGGAAATATTATAGGCACCTTTGAAGAGATGGACGTCAAAGAAGCGCATCGCAACGGTCGATTTCTGCGAATAAAAGTTTCTTTGGATCTGAGAGAACCTTTGAAGCGTGGGACAGTAGTGAAGTTTAAGGAGAAGAACCTTAGAGTGCATTTCAAGTATGAAAGGTTACCAACGTTCTGTTTTGTGTGCGGAAGGTTGGGTCATCAAATCAAAGACTGTGAAGCAGTGGAAGATCTGAATGAAGAGGGTTTTGAGGAATTAGAGGAGCAAGATTTATCTTATGGTCAGTGGCTTCGTGCATCGCCTCTCCCTAAGCAGGTGGAAGATCCAAAGAAGAGGGACTCTAGCTCTAGCATGTGTAGCAAAGAACTTTTCAACGCTTCGTCAAGCCACAGTCGCTGTGAGAACAGAGGTAAAGGAAAATGTGATGAAGCTGAAGTTCAACAGCAAGTTCTGGGACTGGCTATCAAGGAGATTCCAAAAAAGAGTGGAGATAAAACCTATCCTATCATGGTGGATGTGGAAACTGTTGCAGAGTCGCTTGGTGCAGTGGCCCTATATACTGAGGTTGCTATTCAAAAATCACCTCCGGTCCCTGAAGCTCCCACGAAAAGGAAATGGACTAGGAGGAAGAACACTAAATGTGTCAAAGGAGAAACAAGCAAGGTAGTTAAACCAAAAATCATTAACAGGCATCTTGTTGATGTGATGATAACTGAGGGTCCTTTTGAAGGAAGTGGAGAAGTAGAAAAAAAGAGGAAACAAGGGGGTGGTGAGAGTGATTGTCCAAACAAGCTTCCAGAGGTGGTGTTGGCAGACCAACACCGCCTATCCCAATGAAAACCATCTGCTGGAACTGCAGGGGTTTGGGGAGCCCCCGTGCAGTTCGAGGCCTTGCGAGGCTTCTGCGTACTAAAAATCCCCAAATGGTCTTTTTAATGGAGACCAGGCTAAAGAAGGAAGAGTTGTTGGCGCTTAAACGGAGATTCAGATTTAATTTTGATGTTGTGGTAGATTGTAGAGGGGCTGGGAAAGAGAGAGCAGGAGGTTTATGTCTGTGGTGGAATGATTGTCTTGATGTGCAGATTAGTTCGTGGTCCCAAAACCATATAGCTGGTAGGTTTCTTTTAGAAGATGATGATGATTCGTGGGCGTTTGCGGGTATTTACGGTTATCCTGAGGAAGTTAATAAGAAGGATACGTGGAACCTGGTGCAAGCTCTTGTTGAGGAAGGAGATAGCCAAATGATCCTATTTGGTGATTTTAATGATATTAGCGCTGCGGCTGATAAACTTGGGGGTATTAGCAGATCTGATTCCCAACTGTTTTTGAGTAGACAGGTTCTAGAGCTGTGTGGGCTTTAGGAAGTGGATTTTGAGGGTTATCGTTTTACCTGGTCGAATGGTAGGCAAGGTTTGGACAATGTGCAATGCAGACTTGACAAAGCCCTCTATTCCTCTGAGTTCAGACAAATTTTCCCTCTCACAAAGGTTCATCATTTGGAGCATTTTGGTTCTGATCATGCGGCTCTGAGGATTCATATTTTGCGGGATGTCGAGACAGTCAGTAGGAATTATCTGTTCAGGTTTGAGGATGTGTGGACTAAGGAAGCAAATGTAGTGAATTGGTTGGTAGCCTGTGGCGTGGGAATTCTGGTTCTTTTATTCAGCAAGTCAGCTCTATGCAGGACCTTCAATTTGCATACAAAGACTTACGCACTAATAGTGTCAGGAAGGAGATAGAGAGAATTGAAGGGCTCATTAAGGAGGAGAGGCGTTGGTCTGGGGATCCTTTGGAGATTCAATCTTTCAAAGCTTTGGAAAAACAAAGGGACAAACTGTTGAGAACGGAAGAGACCCTCTGGAGACAGCGTAGTCGAGCGGTGTGGCTTAAAGATGGTGATAAAAACACAAAGTTTTTCCACTTCAAGGCTGACCAAAGGAGAAGAACCAATTTGATAAAGAGATTAAAGGATGATAGTGGTGTGTGGAGGAGGGGTCATAATAATTGTGAAAGAGTCCTTGTTGGGTTTTTCAAAGAGTTGTTCTTATCCTCCCATCCCATGAACATTCAGGAGGTTAGTAGAAAGATAAAGGGTCGCTTGACTGAGAACCACAAGCTGATGTGCTCCATGCCGTATTCTGTTGAGGAGGTTCGTGAAGCTATCTTCCAAATGCAACCGTCTAAAGCTCCAGGTCCGGACGGATTGAATGCCATGTTTTATCAGAAATTCTGGGCAACTGTTGGTAATGATGTAGCCTCATTTGTCCTTGATATTCTGAACAATAACAGGAGTCCAGTTGAGATGAATAACACCTTCATCACCCTTATCCCGAAGAAGAAACACCCTGCGAGCCCGAAAGATTTCCGTCCTATAAGCCTTTGTAATGTTATTATGAAGGCTGTTTCTAAGGTGATTGCAAACCGGCTGAAAAGGTTTTTACCCGAAGTCATTAGTGAAGAGCAAAGCGCGTTTATTAAAGGAAGACTCATTACCGACAACGCTCTTATCGCTATGGAGTGTTTTCACTGGATGAAACACAAGAAGAAAGGGAGGAAAGGAACAATGGCTTTGAAGTTAGATATATCAAAAGCCTATGACAGAATTGAGTGGGGATTCGTGACGGCAACTTTAGGCATGATGGGGTTCCCGCAACCTATGATCTCCTTAATCCACAACTGCATTTCAACTATCTCGTACCAGATCCTTGTGAATGGCCAGCCCAGCAGCTCCTTTACCCCTGAAAGGGGTCTCCGTCAAGGAGATCCTCTCTCACCGTATTTGTTTGTTATTTGTGCAGATGTCTTGTCTAGAATGCTGAAGACGGAGGCGAATGAGAGAAGAATCCATGGTGTCAAAGTTGCTAGAAGATCTCCGGTTATTTCTCATCTCTTCTTTGCTGACGATAGCCTCCTATTTTCTAGAGCTAGTGAGGACGAGGCTTTGCAGATTATTAAAGTTCTTCATACGTTCCAAAGGGCGTCTGGTCAGGTTGTGAATGCTGATAAGTCTGAGGTGTCGTTTAGTGGCAATGTTGGTGAGGAGGTCAAGGAGAGAATCAAATCAAACTTGGGATTTAGGGGTGTTAGTAGCCATTTTAGTTATCTTGGGCTTCCGGTGATTTTTGGCAGGTCAAAGAAAAAAGTCTTTAAGCTTGTTGCAGAGAGGGTTTGGAAAAAGGTGAAAGGTTGGAAAGAGAGCTTTCTATCTAGAGCTGGTAAAGAGGTGTTAATCAAAGCTGTCGCTCAAGCAATCCCTACTTACATCATGAGCTGCTACCGCATCCCTATTAGTTGTTGTAATGAGATAGAATCAATGCTGTCAAGATTTTGGTGGGGTACGAAGGAAGGGGAACGCAAGATTCATTGGATGCGGTGGGAGAGGTTGGCCCAGGCGAAGGGAGAAGGAGGTTTAGGCTTCAGAGGTATTCAAGACTTCAATACAAGTTTGCTTGGTAAACAATTCTGGCGGTTGATGACAGGGGATGGATCTCTTCTTGAGAGGTTTTTTAAAGGAAGATATTATCCTCGTTGTGCTATCTCGGAGGCCTCTATAGGTGTTAATTCCAGTTATGTTTGGCGCAGCCTCATGAGCGCAAAAGATGTTGTCATAAGTGGATAAATGTGGAGAGTGGGAAATGGTGATAATATCAGCATTGGGCACGATAGACGGATCCCTACTCTGCAGGGTTTTAAGCTCTCCTGTCAGCCGTTAGCGATTGCTCTGAGTACAAAGGTTAGTCACCTTATTGACAGTGAAGCTGGAGAGTGGAACTTGGATATTCTGAGAGATTGCTTTACTGAGTCTGATGCAGCCCACATAAGGAGTATTCCCCTGTCTGTAAATCAGCCGGAGGATAAACTCATATGGCACCATGAGAAAGACGGTTTGTATTCGGTGAAGACAGCTTATCATATGCTGGGGGAGAAGCGCCGTCAAGGAGAACCGAGCTCTTCAACAAAATGCAGCCAGCATTTCTGGAAAAAGTTGTGGAAAGTGGATACAAATCCTAGAATTAAGAATTTTTTGTGGCGTTTGTCAAAGGATATCCTTCCTACCAAAGAAAACTTGCGGAAAAAAGGTTTGTCCTTAGATGATTCTTGCCCGTTCTGTAAGGATTGTGCCGAAAACTCCCTTCATCTTTTTCTTCAGTGCAGTTTCATTAAGAGAGTTCTTTTCTCGGCTCCGTTGGGGATTAGAGTCCCGGAGGGTGGAGGGCTGGTGGACTGGATGGACAAATCCTTTGCTAGTAAGGCTGATGCTGGTGGACAAATCCTTGCTACCAGTTTTTGGAAAATATGGCAGGTGCGAAACAGAGTTGTGTTTAATAACTTGTCGCCTGATCCTAGTAGTGTCGCGAGTGAAATCTGGGATCTGGTCAGGGAGGAAGAATCGCTCAGATGCAATGCTGGTTCCACAAGCCAAATTCCTGCTGGTGTTCATAACAGATTGAATGATTGGACGGTCCAAACAGATGTTGGGTGCTTCGCGGATGGCGTTGTGTCCCTTGGGTGTGTGATTAGAGATCCAACCCGTAACATTTTTCTTACAGGCACCAGGAGATTATTAAGCTGGACTGATCCAGCTTCTGCGGAAGCAATGGCTATACGTTGGGGGCTCCATTTGGCGAAGGATCTCAGTTTGAAAAATGTGATATTGCAATCAGATGCTAAAGCTGTCATTGATGGAATTAATGGTGTGGCTCATTTTGCTGCTATTGAACCTGTATTGATTGACTGTAGAACCCTCCTGAGGGATTTTGATTGTGTTAATTTCATGTTTATCAATAGACAATTAAACTTGGATGCTCATAACTTGGTTGGTATTAGGAAGTCCATTGGTTCTAGAACTTGGACTGGTTTTATCCCAAGCTTGAGTATTCCATCTTGTATCTCTGCTTCTTCTTCTTAATGCATTGATATTTTCATCAAAAAAAAAAAAAATTTCACCCTCATCGATATTTGATGAAACAAAATATGAATCGAACAAAGATCAACCACACAAATAAGTGAGTGGAAAATAAATTCCATGATATATTTTAATATTCACAAATCATAAAATACAATTTTTTATACATTGTAATACAACTTTTCTTATAATTTTGTGACCCGTAAGACACAAAATACACGAGGGAATGACATTCACAAGAACATATTTATTTAAATGGGCAGAATATAGTTATGTATAAATTTCATTTACCCACGGTTAAACAATAAATAATATAAAGAAAGTGAGACAACTTAAGGTTGCTATTAAGAATGAGTACTCTCTTGTCAGAATAGATGATCTTATGGATCAATTGGTTGGTTCTTGTGCGTTTAGCAAGATCGATTTGAGATTGGGATACCATCGAATTAGAGTGAAGGCAGAAGATATTCTGAAGACAACATTTAGGAGTTAATATGGTCACTATGAATACTCGGTGATGTGAGAACAAGATTTGTTCTTGATATTTTTCTTTTAATTTTGATGATAACAAAAGTATTAAAAGAACAATGGTTTATTTGATGTGTGTTTTATTTATGCAGGTTCTTGTTCTTGTACATAAATAATCAGAATCTGTTTATCTAAGATACACTTGGAGTTGCTTCATTGCTAGCTTCTGGTGGCAGAGTCTGAAGAATAATTTCTAAGTGTGGCTTAACGCATACTCTGAACTGAAGGCCTTAACATTCAGACGAGTTTCTACACTTAGTAATTGTATATCAGCTTGTGATACCATTCAGAGTTGGTGATAAAGCTGTGGACTATCTATCTGTACTACTAAAAGCATGCTATATTGTCTTATAAGCCTGTCAGCTCGAGTCAACAGTATTGCAAGGCTCAAGAAAAACTGGTACGTTATATGGATGTCTAATCCCAACGGCTCTCTTAGTACAGAACCTCTTGAAGTCTCAAAGGTTAAACGTGTTACACAATGGATTTAGAAATCTGCTGTGCATCCATCTTCAATGTATCTTGTACTTTGGAGCAGAAGCAAAGCCACTTGATCAAGTAACCTTCTCAACGACTAGTTTTTGGAAAGGCTACATATATGGCTGAAGATTTAAGCCTGAATTTTCAACAAGGATTCTTCTGTTGAAGGAGTAGTAAGAGCAAATAATTATCAACTCTACGTAATAGGCAGATTTTCTGTTGTAGGTTGTAATTATAAAAGCCTTAAGATTTCTCAACCCTGTATATATTTAGAAATCTTAAGTGCTTTAGGTCTTTGTTATGGTGATCTCCCGTACCTCTGATGCTTGCATCATGTACACCTTGTTCTCTATTCTTCTGAGCCTTCAGTAGTTTAGATTAAGTCTCCTGCTATGTGCTAGAGCAATAAGCCTTGTCTCATTGGGATTCAAGCAACAAGTCTTGAGCCAAGATGCTTAAGCCACATAACTCTCATTGCTTAAGTGCTTGAGCTGTGAAAGTCTTATTCAGCCAGTCTGATTGAGCAAAAGTAAAGTCTTAGACATGTGCTTTAAGCAAAGGTAAGTCTCAGCCAGAAGATAGATGAGCAGGTGGCTCTGTCTGAAGGTGTGAGCAATGGAAAGTCTTAGACATGTGCGCTAAGTAACGGAAAGTCTCAACCCGAGAGTAGATGAGCAGGTGCCTCAGTCTGATGGTGCGATCAAAGGGTAAGTATTAGACATGCTCTCTAAGCAAGGGAAGTCTCAGACAGTTAGTCTGATCAGTTTTAAAAGTCTTATGCAGAAGCATAAGCGATTGCAATCATAAAGTGGTTATAATGAAAAGCTCTTGTGAGGCAAGGGGACTGGACTACTCCTAGTTAGAGGAGGAACCAGTATAAATCTTTTGTGTCTTCTGTTGTTATTTTATTTACTTCAGCTGTATCCACTGCCAATTGAATTAACACAGAATCTGAATATCAGTTCTGATTCTGAAACTCTGATCAGAAGCTAAATAATAAGAAAATGTGAAACACAATTTAACCCTCCTTCTTGTGTACTTTTCACACCTTCAATTGGTATCAGAGCATGATTTGTGCTTAACACTTAACAGTGGTGCAGATATTTATCCAATAAGAAAAGTATATCTCTTCTTCAAGAAGGAATCAAGTGCCACATGAAAAATATCATACGGCTTTTCCTACCATATTCAAATGGGTGATTCCATTGAATTTAAATGATGGAAAAGCTAAACATATTTTTAACTCATTGGAATTGATTAAAGGTTGTTGAAGGTCTATAGAATATCCTTGAAAAAGGTATTACTATAGAAGTTGATAGTGTTAATAGATGATCTTTTTGAAAATCTCTTTCACCAACTCAGAAGATGCATATTGAATATCTTCAGAGATAGCTGCATTCTGGTAGAAGGACTATCTCACTTCTGAGTATATCAACATCATTGATATGTCTGATGCTTGGACTATCTTTGAAGTCTTGTGCTTGGATTTGTGGGAATCAGTTTGTGAAGCTTGAAGTAGTTACACTTCATCTAATCTTTTCAAGCAAATACCGAGAGGATTGTTTCTTGACTTAAATCTAAAGTCACAGTTTTTTTATGTTTACATCCAAAATCTGATGTGTTCTGAAGATTTGTCTTGCAGTCTTTAAAGAAAAGAAATTAAGTTGGATGATGAAAAACTATTCAACAGATCATCTTCTCTTCTTTAGATTAAGTTCTTTGGAATGATTAATGATGAGAAACTTAGGTTTCTTGTCATAAGGACTTTCATACTTGCTGAATGGATTGTGATATCTGTTGATAGAAGAGTAACTTCAAGAGCTTCTGAAATATGTGTATTTCAACTGATTTCCCAAATCTGAAAGCAAGAAAATTCTAGCAGAACCTAATATCAGATGTTGTTCAATGCTTAATTGTTTGAAACTGATATTAGTGCAGGATGCAGATGAAAAGAAGCATCTGTGTTCTGAAATAAAAATCATGTATGGAGAAACAAGAGATGTTATTAAAGCTATCTTGTTTCAAAATATTTGATTATATGGAGTTTGTTCTTTAAGGTGATATCTTAAGAAACTCTATTGCTTCTTGGTTAAGGACCATCATGGAAATTGTTTTAAAAGACACTTCTATGAGAAATCTTCAACTTCTCTTTGAGCTCTGTTAGATGTACTAAGACAGTACTCTGATCTGCTTTATGTTAATCTCTAAAAGCTATCGCCATCTAGTTCTGAGCTTGTCAATGATTTCAAAGTCAAAAGATTTATTCCAAGATAATGAGATTATTGCCATTGCTTAGAAAAAGGATTATGTTCATATCTCATTCTAGACTTACACTCTGGAGTGACTTATGATGTGTTGTTAGATTGAGATGTAAGGCTCAGAAGAGTCTATTTGTACTTACATGTATGGTCTTATAGAAATATGAGTATAATAATGTATCTGCTACAGATATCAAGGAAAGAAGCAGAGGCATCTTCCATATGGTTGTTTACAACATTGATTGGGAGAAGAGCCAACAGCCCAGATTCAAGTACTGTGGTACTGAATTTGGTGAGAGTAGTGGAATCAATGGTCATACAGCCATTGAATCAAAATCCACTCAAAGTTGTCTTCAGACTCTATTGGTCAAGTCTGAATATTGAATCGAGTCTTACCGAACAAAATAAATGTGTGGTATGTTTGTTCTTGTCTGACTTATCTTTTGATTTAATAAGATATTTGTTTAGATATAAATGCAAAGTTTTTGTTAGATCTCTAGAGAAGTTTTTCTTTTGAAAAAAAGGAGAACTTCAGAAATCTTTAAGAGGAAACTCTGTTGTGTTTGTCTATACTGAATGTCTTATCAAGCCAGATGATGATCACATTTATGAAAACAGATTTCTCACGTTTGTGTTGATACTGTTGCTTGTTAGCCATCTAAAGAAGACAATTCAATATTCGTCTATCACTCATGACTCTTATTTTAAGATAAAGTGATAGTTCTGATAGAATCTTTGAGACTTAGGACTGACCAATGATATCTCTGTCTTAGTCTGGACTTACTAGACTCTGATGGTTAATAACTTCTGAAAGTTGTCAGTTTTTGAGATTCAGAAGAGGATTCTTTCAGTCTGACATATCAGTGTAAGTAAAAAGTTTTCTAAAACCTTTTATAATACTTAATCTTTCATAAAGGTGAAACTTATCTGGTGGAATTGAATTATCTGCTGGGTAAAGAACCTTTGGGTTATGATGTTTTCTCTTTTAGCACTTGCTGTTATTATTCCATGTCTTGTGAAACATCATTGTGTCCTTTTCTGACAAGATTCTAATTTTTTGGAGATTCTTGTTTAGTTCTTTTTCTTCTTCTTCTTCTTCTCTTTCTTTTTTCTTCTTCTTGGGTGCATGCTGATCAAACCAAACCTAAGATGAGTTCTTCAGTTTATTCTCCTTTGAATCAACTGGTTGTCATCAATGAAAAGTTTGTGGATTTTGATGAGTTTCTTAAGATTGGTTTCAACTTCTGGGAAACTGTGTCTAAACAAAGGTGAAATGTCTACTTTGAGATGCTTTGTGGTTTCACTTATCTAAGTCTTGTCAAAGAGTTTTGGATTAATGCCTCTATTGTTAAGCTAAATTCTGAGTATGCTATTCTATCCAGTGTAACTGGTGTTTCTATTACAGTAACCTCAAAAGCGATTGCAAATGTGATCAATTGTGAGGAGATTGGAGAAATTCCAAGAACTCTTCTTTTGGGAACACTATCTTTCTACTTGGTGTATCTTTGTAGATCTATCTAATACATCAGTGGTTTCTAATCTTCTTCCTGATGTTGTTGTTTGGAGTCAGATTCTGAATTCAAACTTACTATCAAAGGATCAAGATTTAGACAAAGTGGGCCCTATTGAAAAAGATCTGCTTCTACTTCTTAATTCAGATTTGAAGATTGGTCTTCCTCAAGTTATGTTTGACTATCTGAAGAGGTCTTTTTCTTCTTTTAAAAAGGGAAAGACCTTCTCCATACCTTTTGGACGAGTTTTTTCTGAATTACTTGTTAAGCAAGGGGTTAACATAACTTCTGAGGCTAGTTCTTCCAAGATTTGGAGAGACAAGTTTGAAGCTATGTATGAAAGATTCTGATGTTAGATTTCTGCATAGTTATGCCTTGTATTGTTGATGAAATATGTATTAAGTATCTTATTAATAAATCCAAAAGTTTGTTCATGCTTGTGTTTAGTTTCAACTGATTAATATTTACTTTGACTGTTCACTGAGTATCTGAAATAGATGAAAGAACTCAAATGCTTGCAACTTATTTTATTACTGAAAAAGGAAGCTATACAAGACAATTAGATTTTTCTAGTCTAATGAATGTGTCCTAAGGAACTCCCTATGATCATCTGACATGTCTAGATTGTCTAAGAAATCTTGACATTCTTCCTTAGAAAACTCCAAAGCCTCCTTCCTCAATTTATTTTGCGTCTGGATTCAGAAGACTTCTTTCTTCTACGCATCTTCACAAAGGATGCTGAAGAGGAGATCACTTCTGAAGCTGTCTGCTTGCTTGCAGGTTTTTCAGCTGGTGTCTTGCTTTGATTTGCTTGAGTTGCTGCATTTAGTAATGCTGCCTTCCTGAAATCTCTCTTTGGAACCCAGATCTGCTTCTGCTTATACATCTTGGTGTTTTAGAGATTAAGTGATGATGGAAGAAAGGTTACTTGGGTCCTTTTATAGACGTATTACATTTATTATCTTGAGTGTAATCTTATTTAAGTCCTGATTAAATCAACATTTTAATAATGACTCTTGGTAATGTAATCTAATATATTAAGATTCTCTGAATTAGTGTGAGTTTATGACCAATCTGTTCTAACTATCGTTTCTGTGTCAGTTTCACTTTTTTAAGTGTACCTTCAGATTATCTAAAGTAAAATTCTAGAATGTAAATGCGTGATAAAGAAGTATTGGTTTGAAATAAAATTTTCATTAATTAAATGAGGATTACAACTTTTTAAAAGGGGTACAAGAAATGTCCTAGAATTCATCTCTAGCCATTGAATCGTGTGCCCAGCGGCGTCCACTGTTTATGTAGTCTACCTCCTCGTCTTTTGAATCAATCACTTCTTCCTCTTCTATGTCTGGAAGAGAGCTGTAGAACCTCTTGTTTTCCCTCCTTTTTTTCTTCCTTGATCTCTTCATTCTTCTTCTTTGAGGCTTCAAAGCAGTCATTGTTGAACCCCCTTCTGAAGGTCGTTCAGGTTCTGCTGAAGTGGCTTCTTCATTAGAAAGTTGTGTTGAGAGCACTGGAATAGTTGTAGAGGACTCAGAAGCAGCTCGCTTCTGAGGGGATTGGATTGATATGCTTGTAGAGCTCTCAGTTGTGTCTGTTGCGACAGATACCTTATGACTCTCAGATGCTGACTCCATATTCTTAGGATAGGTGATTGACGAAATTGATTTAGGAGTGAGATATTTTTATAGCAACTTCTATGGATACCTAGCGTCTAAATTTAATCCTTGTTTAATTCTTGGAACAAGTAACGACAACTAAGACTTTAATGCGTTCACTTTACAAGCCTTAATGACTCTTATTACTTGATTACTCTTCCTTCTTGGAAACTGATCTTGTAATAATCATCTGAGTTACATTTATTGGTGATATTTTTTTCTCTCTTTCCTTCTTTTTCTTTTTATTCTTTTTGATGTGACAAAAAGGGGAGAAATAATAGTAAATATTTAAGTGGAAACTAAACCCATTGAATACATATTGGTCATTTATTTTCTTGTCATTTATTTTTCTGTTAATTTCCCAGGGTGCATTTTGACTTTCTTGTACATAGGTCTGAGTATGAGCTTACAAACCTCAGATTTAGCCTATCAGACTCAGAAGGATCTTACAAACCTCATATTCTGGTGTTGTCAAAGAAAGTTAAGAAGGGCGACATATTTTAACTCTCTTATACATATTGTTAAGATAGAGCTTACAAACCTCTGACTTAGCCTATGAGACTCAGAAGAAGCTTACAAACCTCGTATTCTGGTGTTGCCAAAAGGAGTTAAAACGCGATCATTTTGGTGTACTTAACTATGGAACTAAGGGAGAGCTTACAAAACTTAACCTTGGAACTGATTGACTCAGGGGGAGCTTGCAAACCTCAGACCCTGATGTTGTTAAGAAAACTAGTTTATTTTTCTTGAGAAATAGTTCTCAATGCTAGAATAAGCTCTGCTGTGAACTATCAGACTCATGCGGAGCTTACAAACCTTATACCCTGTTGTTTCAAAGAAAATTAAATGGCCAACATTGTCCTTTAAATACTTGTGTTTGTCATCATCAAAAAGGGGAGATTGTAAGAACAAGATTTGTTCTTGATATTTTCTCTTTTAGTTTTGATGATAACAAAAGTATTAAAAAAACAATGGTTTATTTGATGTGTGTTTTATTTATGCAGGTTCTTATTCTTGTAGATAAATATTCAAAATCTGTTTATCTAAGATACACTTGGAGTTGGTTAATTTTCTAGCTTCTGGTGGCAGAGTCTGAAGAACAATTTCTAATTGTGGCTTAACGTAGAATTTGAACTGAAGACCTCAACATTCAGATAATTTTCTACACTTAGTAATTATATATCAGCTTGTGGTACCATTCAGAGTTGGTGATAAAGCTATGGACTATACGTACTACTGAAAGCATGATGTATTGTCTTATCATCCTGTCAGCTCGAGTCTATAGTATTGCAAGGCTCAAGAAAAGTTGATATGTTCTATGGATGTCTAATCCCAACGGCTCTATTAGTACAGAAGCTCTTGAAGACTCAAAGGTTAAACGTGTTAAGCAATGGATTCAGAAATCTGCTATGCATCCATCTTCAACGTCTCTTGTACTTTAGAGAAGAAGCAAAGACACTTGATTAAGTAACCTTCTCAACAGCTAGTTTCTAGAAAGGCTATATATATGGATGATGATTCAAGGCGGAATTTTCAACAAGGATTCTTCTGTTGAAGGAGTAGTAAGATCAAGTAATTATCAACTCTATGTAATAGGCAGATTTTCTATTGTAGGTTGTAATTATAAAAGACATAAGATTTCTCAACCCTTTATATAATTAGAAGTCTTATGTGCTTTAGGTCCCTGTTATGGTGATCTCCCGTACCTCTGATGCTTACATCATGTACACCTTGTTCTCTATTCTGTTGAGCCTTCAGTAGTTTAGATTAAGTCTCCTGCTATGTGCTAGAGAAAAAAAGTCTTGTCTCATTAGGATTCAAGCAACAAGTCTTGAGCCAAGATGCTTAAGTCACGTAATTCTCATTGCTTAAGTGCTTGAGCTGTGAAAGTCTTATTCAGCCAGTTTGATTGAGCAAAAGTAAAGTCTTAGACATGTGCTCAAAGCAAAGGTAAGTCTTAGCCAGAAGACAGATGAGCAGGCAACTCAGTCTGAAGGTGTGAGAAATGGAAAGTCTTAGACATGTGCTCTAAGCAAAGGAAAGTCTCAACCAGAGAGCAGATGAGCAGGAGGCTCAGTCTGATGGTGTAAGCAAAGGGTAAGTCTTAGACATGCGCTCTAAGCAAGGGAAGTCTCGGACAGTTGGTATGAGCAGTTGTAAAAGTCTTATGTAGAAGCATAACAATTGTAATCATAAAGTGGTTATAATGAAAAGCTCTTGTGAGGCAAGGGGACTGGACTACTCTCAATTAGGGGAGGAACTAGTATAAATCTTTTGTGTCTTCTGCTATTATTTTATTTACTTCTGCTGTATACGCTGCCAATTAATTTAACTCAGAATCTGAACATTAGTTCTGATTCTGAAACTCTGATCAGAAGCTAAATAATAAGAAAACACAAAACACAATTCAACCCCCCTTCTTGTGTACTTTTCACACCTTCAGGTGATGTCGTTCGGTGTGTCTAATGCTTTTGGGTTGTTTATGGGATATATGAATAGAATTTTTCATCCTTACTTGGATCAGTTTGTTATGGTATTCATAGACGATATTCTGGATTGATCAAAATCACAAAAATGGGAAATGGCCACTTTTCCAACACTTAGTGAAATTTTCAACAAGACATAATCTGTTTCACTTTTTCCAAACTTTGAGGACATTTTTCACCTTGATCCAAGTTGAACCAGGCCCATTGGTGAACAACAAAGTTAAAGTACATCATGAAAGCTTTCCAAAATGTCCAAGAACTCAATCAAACTCCATTTGAGCTAGGAGTTATGGATCTTACAAGTTTCCTAAACACAAACTATTTTTTGACAGCATTTGGTACAAACTTACATCCCAAGATTCCTTATACTAATTTTGGGCACTTTGATTATTCAATTTCTGTCCAATTACAACACAAATGAATGCGGAATCTGATCCATAACACAAAGTGCCAAGAACCTAGCCTTCCATGTGCAAAATCATCATGAAAGGAACCATGAAATTCAAATTTGGCATCAAGCATTCAATGGATACATCAAGGTGTCATGGACTGAAGCAAACCCAACTGAATGAGTCAAGCCTTATCCCTGTAACAGAAGACCATAGGCCTGTGCTGTAATCTCAAGTCAATGGCTAGAGGAGACTTGAGATTCCTTTTGAAAGCCATTGGATAACAAGCTGTACCAGTTGGCATTCACTATTGATGCCAAAAAAAAACTTGTTGCACTATAAATAGACATCAATTATAATCAGTTTGAGTACACCAAAGCACCCAAACTGATGCTTTACTTAAAATCTCTCTTTCACTCCAAATTTGCCTTCTATTTCAAGTCACTATTAGATTTTGAAATTGAAAGTGATTCAAACCAAACCAATCATGCCAACACCTCATATACATCATATATGAGTGATCCATGGCCTTGAAACACATCTGAAACACCTGAATCACAAAATCACCAGTCAGTTGCTCAAGATTTTAACAAGGTTACATTTGAGGTTAAATTCTGGTTAAGCATATCATGAAGATGTCAGACAGGATGTCGTGACACTTGATCTCTGCTTCTCACAAGGATCTAAGGAAGAACAGTCGTAAACTGCAGAATGTAAGCAACACACATAAATTGTTAATCCAGTTTGGTGATCAACAACACCTACGTCTGGGGGCTACCAAGCCAGGAATGAAATCACTAAGAAGAATTGGTTCTAAGCTAAACTCCAAAGTTTACAACTTAGTACCAAGAAACTACCCGTCCTAGATTTTTACCTAAGACTTTCCTAGGTATGAGACCCTTCTCAATTTCCTTACAATCACAGCAGTGACTGAAAACATTACAACTCAATAAACAGTCCTTCTCAAGTATTCACACAATACGCGAGAGGCTCACAAAAATACAAACCCTATTACTTCTAAAACAGCTGCAATAATCAACCAACAAACTAGGTTAACTCTAACCTATTTATATTGCAAACCACAGCTGGACTTGGGCTTCAAAAGCGCAGTAATTATCTTCCTCAGAATTTGCGACCTAATCCTTTCTTCAATCCCAAGTTACCAAAAATGTCTCCTTACAAGGAAACCGCATATTCCATTTGGAATCAAAATCTCTGATTCCATAATCTCAGATGACACCTGGAATCAGGTCATATTCCAAACACACCTGGCACACCTGTTAAAAAAACAATAACAGACAAAGATGTCGAATCGACCTGATAGGACATCTTGTCAAACATCTTATCCTGCAGTTAGTTCAACATGTTAGGACATCTTGTCCAACATCTTTCTACTAAGTTAGTTTTAACAAAATTAATGCCAACCTCAAAAGCAGGACTCAACAATCTCCCCCTTTGGCAGATTTTGGCTAAAACTAACATTCATTGTCCTGCAGAAACAAATCAGGGAGACTACTATTAGAGCAGCAGCGAAATCATAACATGTCTCCCCCTTAATCAATTAAGAGCTACTCCTCCTCAGTGGTTAGTAGACAATCAGCAGTGGTTAGTGTCATACCCCAAATTTGTCCTACATGTGTATAATCTCTATCTGTACATCCGTCCACTAATTGTTATTCAGGAAAACCCAGAAATATGTTGCTTCTGTCTAGTTGTTGCAAGGATGAGTTCAGGCATGGCTATCAAGTCAGAGGTGCGTTGAAGATCATTTGGTTCTAATCTAATTTGTCGGTCAGGCAAGATTTTGTTTCCTGATTAAAACCTGGGTACGCTCCATTCAAGTGGTGTGGGTCTGAGATTCTAATTAGGGTTTGTTGTCAGGCTGTGCCAAGTTCATAGTGTTTCATGGTTGAGAGTCATCCGGATCTGGAATATTTCTAATTAGGGTTTGTGGCAATTCAAATCATGTGTGTGTGAATATCAAAATGTCAGGATAGGCCAAGTATTAAATGATTCATGATGGAGAGTCATGTAGAGTCTGGTTCATTTTCAATCAGGGTTTTCATGCAGTGAAGTTTATCAAGAGTATTTTGTGATTCCAAGTTTTGAGGCTAAGGTTGATAGTTCTCAAGGGTGATCCATTCATAACCCATTTCAAGTCCATTTTTATCCACAGTATCTAGTTCAAATATCAATACCCATTTCCACTTTCTATCCATATCCATTTATAAATATCCATTTCCAAGTCCATTTATACATTCAACGTCCATCTTCCGATTCCATTTTTAATACCATGTCCATTTCATTCAAGTTCCAAAAATCCATATTCACTCTTTACCCATTTTCATCCATCTTTTCTAATTAATTTTCAAAGGTCCATTACTAATCATCAAAATTCTAGAATATCCAAAAAGAAACCATACAGCCATTTTAAGTTACAAAAATTTCAAAGTTTGTTCAATAACCAAATCCCATTAAGCTTACATGTTTTCAAGTCCATCACAAATAAGAGTTTATCACGCCCATTCATAAAAGTCCATTAAAAAACAAATGTGTCAAAATCCAATACATTTCATTACAAAATATTACCAAAAAAAAAGAATTACATGAAGCCATCCAGCCATCACTATTAGCCACAACACCGACCACAAATGTTTGATACATAGTACACCATTTCACTCTTTTTACACTAAGCCATGTCACATGATTTGGTCCCACATAATTCCAAAGTTTCCAATGTCTGCACCAAATTTTGACAAGTTTAGCATAAACCTTGCCAAACAATTCACACCCACTGCCATAACACACAACCGCAGTAACGTTTCCAAATTGAAAAAGAGGGAATACACGTACAAAGATTACACATTTAATTTCCCACGATACAAACTCGTCATGAGTATTTCACCAAGCCATTTTCTACGCACACGCGACTCACACAAACTTGCAGAATGGATTCTCGCACAAAAACTGTACCTCCAAAACGCAGAAACTTTTCCAAACCGTTACACAAAACGACCAAAACCAACACATAACTTTTCCAATTCATCCCCGTTCTACCCCTCTTCAGCTCCTATAAACTCACCCTCCTCACTCATTCTTGAAGGAGCCCTAGCCGCCATGACCAAAACCTCTTCCTCCACCATTACTCATAACTCAATCACCCTTCAACAATTTTTCACAATCGATAATCCTCAAATCTGCAGAACAACCCATAACAACTTCAATCTCCAACAACCGCACCCTTCCTCCATTCTTGAACCTCTTCATACCTTCTTCAACCTTAAATCTCCAGCCGTAGCCCCAAACTCCATCGCAAAACCTCAAACCCTTCAACCCACCATAAACCATAAAATCCCTTTTCAAACCAAAACCCTTTTCAGAACCAGAACAAAAAGAAGAAGAAGAGAGAGATTGAAACTTAACTGAGAATCAGCGAGAAGAATGAGCAGAACGAAACAAACCTGAGTTAGGGTAAATCGAAACATGAAACGGGGGCGTTTGAGTTCAAAACGGAGAAGGTTGTTGCTCGTCCCATGGATTTGTTTTGATGTTGATACCTTTTTGCGTTCTAATTCCTACGATGACCCTTGCTCTTGTTTTGAAACCGATAATGACACTTGATGATGTGGTTTTGGAAATCTATCTGTTTTAACCTAGTCCTTGTTTTTATTTATTTTTATTTTTTTATTTTATACAAGGCTGATGATGTTTTCATTGGGCTTTCAGAGCCCATCGTTTTTTCTTAACCCACACCTTGTTCATGCTGCGCCTCTCCCCCTTTTCCTTTCTTCAATTTTGTTTTTTTATTATTTATTTTATTTACTATTCGATTTAATTTTCTTCTCAATCTTCTTTTGAAGTATTTGTTTCAAAATATTTAAGTTGTTATTTGACGTATAATTTTCATCAGTTTTCATTTCTTTCATTCTTTTCATTAATATCTTTATTTTTCACTTCGCTTTTATTTAATATTTTCTTTTATTTTCGGGCCAATGATATAAAAATAGTCTTGATGATTGGTTGATTTTTTAAAATCGGTTCCAAATCTTGATTTATATGAGGCCTACTAACTATTTATTTTCTTTTTGATTTATTTTTTTTCCATTACATTATTTCTATTAATTTTAGGTCAATGAAAACCAAATATCAACGATTTATCGATTATCGATTTAAAATCTTGATAAAGGTGATACCTTTATTCTTTTTCTTACCTCCTTTCGATTTTATTTCGTTTCTATTATGTTTTCATTATTTCTATTCTTTTTGGCCAATGATATCAAAAATATCATGATTTATGGATTTATTTCAAATAGATCTATAATCTTGGTTAATATGAGGCCTATTTATTTTCTTTTCGATTTATTTGTTTTTTACCACTCATTTTGGGTCAATGAAAACCAAACATCAAAGAATTATCGATTTTCTATTTAAAATCTTGATAAAGATGAGACCTTTCTTCTTTTTCTCGATTTTATCTCATTTCTTATTATTTTCATTTCACATATTCTTTTATTTTCACTTTTGGTCAATGATATAACAAAAGGTCTTGGATTTATTGATTTGAATAAATCGAAAAATCTAGATCAATATGAGACCACTTTTTTATTTTTCTTTTAGCTATTGGTCAATGAAAGTCAAAAATCATAGCTTGTCGATTATCGATCTAAGTCTTGATTAAGACGAGACCCACTTTATTATATCTTGTTCATTTTTATCTTTATTATATTGTTCATATTATTCATATTGTCCATATCATATTATTCATACTTATTCATCTAACCATTTTCTTTGTTCATACTTTAATCAAAATCATTAACAAATATCGAAACCCTAAAACAATAATTTGATGGACTGTTGGTTATTATACTTCGCTTGGAGATTTGGTTCAAGGCTTAGTTTAGGACACCTTGCACACACACGGCTTTCTCTTGGGCTACCTTACAATGAGACCCTTTATTTCATGTCATCCCTTGTAATTTACATGTACCCCGCTCCCCATTCCGATTGTGGTTTGTTTACTAGGAGCACCCCTAGGGACTAGCATAGACAACCCATTTTCAAACTAATTCTCGATTCGTCGTCGAGCCATTTTCAAAACAAACCTCTTTTCAACCAAACCCTCGATTCTTCGTCGAGCCATTTTCAAACACACCTCTTTTCAACCAAACTCTCGATTCGTCGTTGAGCCCATTTTCAAATCAACCTCTAACCAAATCCTTTTTCAAACCAAACTCTTTTCATAACAAATAAACCCTTGATCCAACGTCAAGCGGATTTTCACAATAAAACTAAAAAATGACTAACAACTATCACAACTCTTTTAAGGTGAAAAATGGGGGTTCAAGTCTTTGATCTTCCTTCGATTGTTTGTGTGCGAGTTCTCTTACTCGTGTGTGAGCAATTGACGCCTCTTCTTTTAACGAATCAAATCCTTTTCAAAATAACCAAGTGCATATAATAAACCCTTGATCCCACGTCAAGCGGACTTTCATAATCAAACATCAAAACGACTAACAACTATTGAAACTGTTTCAAGGTGAAAAATGGGAGTTCAAGTCTTTGATCTTCCTTCGATTGTTTGGGTGCGAGTTCTCTTACTCGTGTGTGAGCAATTGATGCCTCTTTTAAAAATCAACCAACTCCCTTATTTCGTGGGCGTACCACGAACTACAACTGCTCTGATTCTTTATTCCCGTCCGAGTAAAGATACGTAGGCACAAGATTGCGACAATCTTGGCGAGCACACTCTTTCTTTCTTCCTCGTTTCCACACTACCATCTTTTTCCATTAAACCCACGATTGTTCTGATTCCTCATTCTCGTCCGAATGAGCATACGTAGGCCCGAAGTCGCGATGATCTTGCCGAGCACCCTATCCTAAAACCACCCATTTCCCCCTTAGCGTCCTTCCCTTTTAGTTTACCGTTTTTCATTTATCATAGAGAAGAAAACAAACAAGCTTAGCTAACGAGTATCGCGATTCGAATCAAGAGGTTCCGTTGAGTACAACGGACGTGAGGGGGTGCGCGTACCTTCCCCTCACATAACCGACTCCCGAACCCGGAATGTGGTTGCGACGACCATGTTCTTATCCCTCTTTTAAAGGTTTTCTTGATATTTTCCTTTCCCTCTTTTGGGATAAATAAAGTTCGGTGGCGACTCTGTCGAACCGTTCCGCGCCTTTTGCACGAAGGGTCGTGTCTTCAATCAAGCGATTTTTTTGAGGTGCGACAGACGGCGACTCTGCTGGGGACCATTTGCTCCATGCAAGAGAGAGTCAAGCCTATCTTGATTCGAATCGCGAGCTCGTTAGTTTTGTTTATTTATTTTCTTCTCATTTGCTTACTTACTTGCTTTCCTATTTTCTTATCTGTGTTACCTTTCGTGACATTGTTGGGTTGTTCTGACATTGGGAACTTTGTGAGATGGCTCTACACCCGAGTCTGAGTATAACCCTAGGATTAGGATGGTGGTTGTGTAGTGTAGGCTTGCGTGGTCTCTTCCGCGTGAGTTGAAGCGAAAACCCCGCTTGGAGTAGATTCCCTTGGAGATATTATTATTGTGGTGAATCTTTGCCATGGCGGTAATATTTTCGAGGTGTGTCGTTGATACCAAGGACCATTAACCCATTTATCCATGGTGGTTGGTAGTGTTAACTCCTTGTGGGTTAATGCGAACGCCCCAATCAGATGAGATCCCTCGAACGTATTACTTCCTGACAGTAATATTTTCGACCTCGATCTAGGATTCTGAGAACCCTATTTAGAACCTGTGTGCTGATGGTTGTGTAGTGGACACCTCCGAGGAGTCATTCTCGTGGGGAAAAAACGAAGACCTCACCTAGACGAGATTATTTCGAGGATATTATAATAAGATGTCTCTTCGTCTTGGTTATAATGTGTCGAAATATATCCATAACTCTAGGCACCTACCCATTTTAGAAACTTACCCGTGGGTTTTCTTTGATCCGAGCTGTGGTTCTTGACCCGTTCCTCCGGCCAACCTCAGAACTGTTTGAAGCTGTTTGATTCTGCGATCCTGGATCTTGCATCTTGCATTGCATCTCATGTCATTGCATTGCATTGCATCTGTTACGCATCTTGCATTGTATTTCAACCTCAGAATCTCACTTCAACTTCCTTCCTTCTCCAGTAAATCAAGTTGATTCCTCAACACTAGTACGCAACTCGAGCCAATACTAGACGAATGATGGAGCAGATTCAACAAGAGCAAGCCGCCTTTAGAGAAGAGTTAGATTCTATCAAGGGAAAGATTGACCAGATTCTCAAAGCCATCATGATGGCCAAAAAAGAAGAAGAACTGCGTGAAGCCGCTGCTGCCAACAACACTATGCCTGTTCAAGCATTTACCTCAAGGCTCTCTGTTCCTGTTCCCAACCCCATCACTTATGGGATACCAATGGACTTCGCTCCTGCCACATCTCAACCACTTCCAACATCTGGAGTTACTGTTAGTGCCATTCCTCAAGCCCAACCTGTTGTCACTCAGATTCCTATTCCTCATACTGAAGAAAATCTGCTAGATCAGTATGATGAGGTACAGAATTACCATGTTGCTATCCCAATTATAATCCTACTACTATTCAGGATTCTGAAGCCATCAAAATGTGTCGTGATCTAGCTGAAAAACTCTGAGTCATGAAGGGGCGCAACTCAACTTCTTTGAATGCTCTGGATATGTGCTTAGTGCCAGATGTTGTCATTCCTCCCAAGTTCAAAGTACATGAATTCCCAAAGTACAAAGGTCTCAGTTGTCCTCACATCCATCTGAAGACGTACTGCCACAAGATGGCTGCCTATGCCAAAGACGAAAAGCTGATGATCCATTGCTTCCAAGACAGCTTGTCTGGGGCATCTCTTGAGTGGTATATGCAGCTGGAGCATACCAATGTGTGCACTTGGGATGATCTAGCTGATGCATTTGTCAAGAAATACAAGTACAACACCGACCTTGCTCTGAATCGTACTCAACTTTAGAGTATGGCTCAAAAGGACAACGAATCCTTTAAGGAGTACGCACAACACTGGAGAGAGCTAGCTGTAAGGGTGCATCCACCTCTTGTTGATTGTGAACTGATTGACATCTTCATGGGTACTTTGCAAGGCCAATACTATAAGAAGCTGATTGGTAGTGTTTCTGTTGGATTCGCTGATTTGGTAATCGTCGGTGAGAGAATCGAAGAAGGTCTAAATAGCAGAAGGATCCAAGGAGGATCTAGCAGTCAGTCTCAAGCCAAGAAGCCCTTCAATGGATACAAGAAAAAAGAGGGTGAAACAAATGTTGTCTCTGCTCAGAAAGGGCAAGCTCAACAACAAGCTCTTGCTCCAATGCCTTATCAAATTCCTTACTTCCAGTGTCCATATGTTGTTGTTGTGCAATATGCTCCAATGCCTTATCAGCCAATAGTTCAAGCTGTTCAAGCCCCAATGCCTCAACAACTGGTTCCTCAGCAACAATCCTACAATTAATAAGGGTATCAGTATCCTCCTCAATATCAACAACAGAGAGTTGCTCAACAACGTCAGCCTAATCAACAAAGGACAAGGAGGCCAGATAGAGACTTTGATCATCTGCCGACGACATATGCTCAGATCTTTTCTCAATTGATGGAGAAGAGGGCAATCACTCTGAGGGACCTAGCTCCTCATCCCTCCAGACTATGATGCTAATGCTCATTGCGAGTTTCATAAGGGTGCCCCAGGGCATACGATCGAGGACTGCAGAGCTTTCAAACACAAGGTTCAAGACATGATCGACTCAAAGTTTCTCACGTTCAATGGGAGGGCTCCAAACGTCATCAAAAACCCCATGTCGCCGCCAAACTAGTGCCAGCATCAAGTCAAGTCAAGTTAAGTCAAGTTTATTCCCCGAAGAAGGTAGTCATGTTGCCATCCCATCAAAGGACAAGGAGGCCAGATAGAGACTTTGATCGTCTGCCGACGACATATGCTCAGATCTTTGCTCAATTGATGGAGAAGAGGGCAATCAATCTGAGGGACCTAGCTCCTCCAACTGTCATCCCTCTAGACTATGATGCTAATGCTCATTGCGAGTTTCATAAGGGTGCCCCAGGGCATACGATCGAGGACTGCAGAGCTTTCAAACACAAGGTTCAAGACATGATCGACTCAAAGTTTCTCACGTTAAATGGGAGGGCTCCAAACGTCATCCAAAACCCCATGCCGCCGCCAAACTAGTGCCAGCATAAAGTCAAGTCAAGTCAAGTTTATTCCCCGAAGAAGGTAGTCATGTTGCCATCCCATCAATTGCATTCTTGTATTTTGGTTTCTGTTTGTTTAAGTATTGTATGCTTTAAACATTGCCTTTCGTATTTGGTTTTCTTAATGTAATGATTATGCATGTTTTGAATCAGTTATGTCGTATTCACTCTTTTTTTCATTTACTGCAAAACACTGACACATTTATCCATTTCACTCTCTTTATCAATTGTCGCTTAGCAATAATTGGAGGGAGGATGATGAAAGCGAAATACCCATACTTGCAAAATGTATGCTTTCGGATAAAATCCTGCCGATGATGTACATGCATTGTTTCAACCCCCAAACACTGGAGAGACAAGGAGTTAATACCAAGTAAACCACTTCGAGCCTAGAGGTAGCAGTTTCCTTCGGATATTCAAACCCTTACACTCAACCTGGGGCAGGGTAGTGTTCAGTTAACCCAATTATGCACTCGAATCACAAAGCTAAATCCAAAGGACATGATGATTGTCCATCAATACCCATGACTTGGCAGTCACAATCCTCCAACAAAATCAAAATAAATAAAAAATCAAAAGCCTGCTAAGTCAAGCACCTCAAAAGGAGACTTAGGCAAAAAAAAAATCAAGGCTACCCTGATGGACTCAAAAAGCAAAATCAGTCCATGCAAAAGATAGGGATTAAAAGCAAAAAAAAAACAAAAGAGGCCCTCGAATCCTCAACAAAAACAAAATAAGATCCAGTGGCCACCATGTCAAAACCAAAGGGTCACTGGCATCCATCAAAAACAAAATAAGGTGACTGCCATTTTGAGCAAACCTTGAGCCATCACTCTTACACCGTCAACCCTTTTTGGAAGACAAACATGTGCAAAATTAACTGAACATAGGACTGGAGATCATCACGATGAAGGGGTGGGTACAAATTATACTTTGAGCCTAATATCCTTTGTTTCATAAATCGTAAACCAGACCACGTTATAACCCTCGCAAGACCTAATTGAGGCGAGGTTTATTATGAAAGCATACTATTGCAAGGTTGCGTAAACTGACTCCCCATATTTGATAATCTTCAGCATTGGTGCCATTCTCCTTGCTATATCTTTCACACCATCAAAATCAGCACACGTCTGGACTAACAGTCCATTCATCTCACAATATCACGACACTCGAATAAACGACTCTTTTTCAAAACTTGCATGAGCATTGCATTAAGATTACCATTTATGAATGTGCAATTTTAACTGCAAATCAGTGCTTGACATCAATGTAATTCCAACAAGGGGCAATCAAAGAGGAATTTGAGCTCTCAGTGGCCGTGACTTGAAGCAAGACTCCCTCAAAACCCTCAGGCTAGGGCAAATCTTTCAGCAGCTCAATCAGGGGCAAGCCACCTCAAAGCACATCAAAGCTCAGCTTTCAAAGATCAAATCACTTCAGAACTAGTTAATCAGGGGTAGACCATTACCATGTTCAAACTGGGGCAAGACACATTGTAGAAGGCAGACCCTCTGTATCTTCAAGTTGGTCAAGCAGACCATGCCAGACACTAGCAATGATCAAGATAAGAGCAAGTATAATCTTCATGAGTCGATCACGTCGTTGCGCTCATGTTCAAGTTAACCTGACCCTCAAGCATAAGAGTTATGGTTCTCTCAGCAAACCCACGACTTATCATCAAGTGATCAAACTCAAGGCTTCGAGAATATCTTCGTCTGCCTCGATCATAGTGCCTTCAACAAACTGAGTGTCGAGGAAATCAAATCCCTCCCACCGCCCAAAAGTCCAATCCTCATTGGCAACTACCAAAAGTCCACCATGCTGGCTCCTTCAAAACATATCCAATCACCCATCTGCAATCATATGCATCATACGCATCATATGCATCGCATTCAACATTATATGCATCATATGCATACAAAAACCAATCATACTTCCCCAGCAATTGCATCTCCGCGCGTCAGCATTTGCATTGCATATCATTACAAAACCAAGCATTCATACGTGCATAGTCAAGATCCAGGATCAATCTCAAGACTGCAAAACGATCATCAGCCCATCCAGGGGCATCTTCTGAAAATCTGTAGGCGTTCTTCACGAAGTTATTTCAACCTTTTGTTGATCAAGCTCAAGCAATCTTCAGCCCAGTCAGGGGCATCTCATTCAGTTCATGGGCGTTCCTCATGAAGTTCTTCAACCTTTTTTTGATGAAGCTGTGATCTCCAAGAAAGTCAGTGGGCGTTCCTCATTGAATTGTCTCTTCAACCTTTTGTTGATGTCTCCAAATAAGCCTTACTCATCATATCTCCAGCAAACTTGACCTTTTGTCAATTGCGTTACTATCATCCTTTTGGTGATAGCCAAACCTAATCAACTCAACTCAACCTGATCCTTTTGGGGTTGGTAACCCTCAAATCAGAAATTTCTTATCATCCTTTTGGTGGTAGCCATTCATGTCATATCAACTTAACCTTCATCCTTTTGGTGTCGGTCCTTGCAAGTGGGAAGTTTCTATCATCCTTTTAGTGGTAGAAACTTGCGTTGTTTGACCCGTCATCCTTTTGGTGCCGCCGATCCATGAACCCTTGGTCTGTGTGTCATCCTTTTGGTGAGTGACAGCCTTTGTTATCGTTTTGCTTGCTATTATCCTTTTGGTAGTAGTAAGTTGTGTCCACTATCATCCTTTTGGGGATAGGTCTGTCATCCTGTTGGTGTCAGATATCTGTGTGTGTGTGCCCTATTATCCTTTTGGTAATAGCAGGCGTTGACCTCATTTTCATCCTTTTGGTGGAAAGGTCTGTGTGTATGCCCTATTATCCTTTTGGTAATAGCAGGCGTTGACCTCATTTTCATCCTTTTGGTGGAAGAGTCTGTGTGTGTGCCCTATTATCCTTTTGGTAATAGCAGGCGTTGACCTTATTTTCATCCTTTTGGTGGAAGGGTCTCTGTGTGTGTGCCCTATTATCCTTTTGGTAATAGCAGGTTTTGACCTCATTTTCATCCTTTTGGTGGAAGGGTCTGTGTGTGTGTGCCCTATTATCCTTTTGGTAATAGCAGGCTTTGACCTCATTTTCATCCTTTTGGTGGAAGGGTATGTGTGTGTGTGTGTGCCCTATTATCCTTTTGGTAATAGCAGGCTTTGACCTCATTTTCATCATTTTGGTGGAAGGGTCTGTGTGTGTGCCCTATTATCCTTTTGGTAATAGCAGGCTTTGACCTTATTTTCATCCTTTTGGTGGAAGGGTATGTGTGTGTGCCCTATTATCCTTTTGGTAATAACAGGCTTTGACCTCGTTTTCATCCTTTTGGTGGAAGGTTCTGTGTGTGTGTGCCCTATTATCCTTTTGGTAATAGCAGGCTTTGACCTCATTTTCATCCTTTTGGTGGAAGGGTCTGTGTGTGTGTTCACTATCATCCCTTTGTTGATAGGTCTGTCATCCTTTTGGTGTCAGATAGTTGTGTGTATGCCCTATTATCCTTTTGGTAATAGCAGGCTTTGACCTCATTTTCATCCTTTTGGTGGAAGGGTCTGTGTGTGTGTGCCTTATTATCCTTTTGGTAGTAGCAGGCTTTGACCTCATTTTCATCCTTTTGGTGGAAGGGTCTGTGTGTGTGAGTTTACTATCATCCTTTTGGTGATAGGTCTGTCATCCTTTTGGTGTTAGATAGCTACGTGTGTGCCCTATTATCCTTTTGGTAATAGCAGGCTTTGACCTCATTTTCATCCTTTTGGTGGAAGGGTCAGTGTGCGTGTGTGCCCTATTATCCTTTTGGTAATAGCAGGCTTTGACCTCATTTTCATCCTTTTGGTGGAAGGGTCTGTGTGTGTGTGTGCCCTATTATCCTTTTTGTAATAGCAGGCTTTGACCTCATTTTTCATCCTTTTGGTGGAATGGTCTGTGTGTGTGCCTTATTATCCTTTTGGTAATAGCAGGCTTTGACCTCATTTCCATCCTTTTGGTGGAAGGGTCGGTGTGCATGTGTGCCCTATTTTCCTTTTGGTAATAGCGGGCTTTGACCTCATTTTCATCCTTTTGGTGGAAGGGTCTGTGTGTGTGTGTGCCTTATTATCCTTTTGGTAATAGCAGGCTTTGACCTCATTTTCTTCTTTTGGTGGAAGGGGCTGTGTGCGTGTGTGCCCTATTATCCTTTTGGTAATAGCAGGCTTTGACCTCATTTTCATCCTTTTGGTGGAAGGGTCTGTGTGTGTGTGCCCTATTATCCTTTTGGTAGTAGGAGGCTTTGACCCCATTTTCATCTTTTTGGTGGAAGGGTCTGTGTGCGTGTGTGCCCTATTATCCTTTTGGTAATAGCAGGCTTTGACCTCATTTTCATCCTTTTGGTGGAAGGGTATCCGTGTGTGTTTGCCCTATTATCCTTTTGGTAATATCAGGCTTTTGACCTCATTTTCATCCTTTTGGTGGAAGGGTCTGTGTGTGTGTGCCCTATTATCCTTTTGGTAATAGCAGGCTTTGACCTCATTTTCATCCTTTTGGTGGAAGGGTCTGTGTGTGTGTGTGCCCTATTATCCTTTTGGTAATAGCAGGCTTTGACCTTATTTTCATCCTTTTGGTGGAAGGGTCTGTGTGTGTGTGCCTTATTATCCTTTTGGTAGTAGCAGGTTTTGACCTCATTTTCATCCTTTTGGTGGAAGGGTCTGTGTGCGTGTGTTTATTATCATCCTTTTGGTGATAGGTCTGTCTTCCTTTTGGTGTCAGATTCTCTTGTTATCATCCTTTTGGTGATAACGACTTTTGTAATTTATTATGTTATTCCGCCTCACAAGCATTATCTTTCTTTTCGGACAAATTCGTGGTCTTCTACATATCTAATTGTCTTCTACCTTGAAAGAATGGACGTCGTAGCAGTTCATCTTTCTTGGTTTAAGCCAATTAGATAGGGGCATCTGTCATACCCCAAATTTGTGCTACTTGTGTATAATCTCCATCTGTACATCCATCCACTAATTATTATTCAGGAAAACCCAAAAATATGTTGCTTCTGTCTAGTTGTTGTAAGGATGAGTTCAGGCATGACTATCAAGTCAGAGGTGCGTTGAAGATCATTTGGTTCTAATCTAATTTGTCGGTCAGGCAAGATTTTGTTTCCTAATTAAAACCTGGGTGCGCTCCATTCAAGTGGTGTGGGTCTGAAATTCTAATTAGGGTTTGTTGTCAGTCTGTGCCAAGTTCATAGTGTTTCATGGTAGAGAGTCATCCGGATCTGGAATATTTCTAATCAGGGGTTGTGGCAATTCAAATCATGTGTGTGTGAATATCAAAATGTCAGGATAGGCCAAGTATTAAATGATTCATGATGGCGAGTCATGTAGAGTCTGGTTCATTTTCAATCAGGGTTTTCATGCAGTGAAGTTTATCAAGAGTATTTTGTGATTCCAAGTTTTGAGGCTAAGGTTGATAGTTCTCAAGGGTGATCCATTCATAACCCATTTCAAGTCCATTTTTATCCACAGTATCCAGTTCAATTATCAATACCCATTTCCACTTTCTATCCATATCCATTTATAAATATCCATTTCCAAGTCCATTTATACATTCAACGTCCATCTTCCGATTCCATTTTTAATACCATGTCCATTTCATTCAAGTTCCAAAAATCCATATTCACTCTTTACCCATTTTCATCCATCATTTCTAATTAATTTTCAAAAGTCCATTACTAATCATCAAAATTCTAGGGTATCCAAAAAGAAACCATTCAGCTATTTTAAGTTACAAAAATTTCAAAGTTTGTTCAATAACCAAAGCCCATTAAGCTTGCATGTTTTCAAGTCCATCACAAATAAGAGTTTATCAAGCCCATTCACAAAAGTCCATTAAAAAACAAATGTGTCAAAATCCAATACATTTCATTACAAAATATTACCAAAAAAAAAAAGAATTAAATGAAGCCATCCAGCCATCACGATTAGCCACAACACCGACCACAAATGTTTGATACATAGTATACCATTTCACTCTTTTTACACTAAGCCATGTCACATGATTTGGTCCCAAATAATTCCAAAGTTTCCAATGTCTGCACTAAATTTTGACAAGTTTAGCATAAACCTCACCAAACAATTCACAGCCACTGCCATAACACACAACCGCAGTAACGCTTCCAAATTTAAAAAGAGAGAATACACGTACAAAGATTACACATTTAATTTCCCACGATACAAACTCGTCATGAGTATTTCACCAAGCCGTTTTCTACGCACACGCGACTCACACAAACCTGCAGAATGGATTCTCGCACAAAACCTGAACCTCTAAAACGCAGCAACTTTTCCAAACCGTTACACAAAACGATCAAAACCAGCACATAACTTTTCCAATTCATCCCCATTCTACCCCTCTTCAGCTCCTATAAATCACACCCTCCTCACTCATTCTTGAAGGAGCCCTAGCCGCCATGACCAAAACCTCTTCCTCCACCATTACTCATAACTCAATCACCCTTCAACAATTTTTCACACTCGATAATCCTCAAATCTGCAGAACAACCCATAACAACTTCAATCTCCAACAACCGCACCCTTCCTCCATTCTTGAACCTCTTCATACCTTCTTCAACCTCAAATCTCCAGCCGTAGCCCCAAACTCCATCGCAAAACCTCAAACCCTTCAACCCACCATAAACCATAAAATCCCTTTTCAAACCAAAACCCTTTTCAGAATCAGAACAAAAAGAAGAAGAAGAGAGAGATTTAAACTTAACTAAGAATTAGCGAGAAGAATGAGCAGAACGAAATGAACCTGAGTTAGGGTAAATCGAAACATGAAACAGGGGCGTTTGAGTTCAAAACGGAGAAGGTTGTTGCTCGTCCCATGGATTTGTTTTGATGTTGATACCTTTTTGCGTTCTAATTCCTACCATGACCCTTGCTCTTGTTTTGAAACCGATGATGAAACTTGATGATGTGGTTTTGGAAATCTATCTATTTTAACCTGGTCCTTGTTTTTATTTATTTTTATTTTTTTATTTTATAAAAGGATGATGATGTTTTCATTGGGCTTTCAGAGCCCATCGTTTTTTCTTAACCCACACCTTGTTCATGCTGCACCTCTCCCCCTTCTCCTTTCTTCAATTTTTTTTATTATTTATTTTATTTACTATTTGATTTAATTTTCTTCTCAATCTTCTTTTGAAGTATTTGTTTCATAATATTTAAGTTGTTATTTGACTTATAATTTTCATCACTTTTCATTTCTTTCTTTCTTTTCATTAATATCTTTATTTTTCACTTCGCTTTTATTTAATATTTTCTTTTATTTTCGGGCCAATGATATAAAAATAGTCTTGATGATTGGTTGATTTTTTAAAATCGGTTCCAAATCTTGATTTATACGAGGCCTACTAACTATTTATTTTCTTTTCGATTTATTTTTTTTCCATTACATTATTTCTATTAATTTTAGGTCAATGAAAACCAAATATCAATGATTTATCGATTATCGATTTAAAATCTTGATAAAGGTGAGACCTTTATTCTTTTTCTTACCTCCTTTCGATTTTATTTCGTTTCTATTATCTTTTCATTATTTCTATTCTTTTTGGCCAATGGTATCAAAAATATCATGATTTATGGATTTATTTCAAATAGATCTATAATCTTGGTTAATATGAGGCCTATTTATTTTCTTTTAGATTTATTTGTTTTTTACCACTCATTTTGGGTCAATGAAAACCAAACATCAAAGATTTATCGATTTTCGATTTAAAATCTTGATAAAGGTGAGACCTTTCTTCTTTTTCTCGATTTTATCTCATTTTTTATGATTTTCATTTCACATATTCTTTTATTTTCACTTTTGGTCAATGATATAACAAAAGGTCTTGGATTTATTGATTTGAATAAATCGAAAAATCTAGATCAATATGAGACCACCTCTTTATTTTTCTTTTAGCTATTGGTCAATGAAAGTCAAAAATCATAGCTTGTCGATTATCGATCTAAGTCTTGATTAAGACGAGACCAACTTTATTATATCTTGTTCATTTTTATCTTTATTATATTGTTCATATTATTCATATTGTCCATATCATATTATTCATACTTATTCATCTAACCATTTTCTTTGTTCATACTTTAATCAAAAACATTAACAAATATCGAAACCCTAAAACAATAATTTGATGGACTGTTGGTTACTATACTTCGCTTGGAGATTTGGTTCAAGGCTTAGTTTATGACACCTTGCACACACACGGCTTTCTCTTGGGCTACCTTACAATGAGACCCTTTACTTCATGTCATCCCTTATAATTTACATGTACCCCCGCTCCCCATTCCGATGTACGCATTTAGTTTTCTTTTGATTGTGGTTTATTTACTAGAAGCACCCCTAGGGACTAGCATAGACAACCCATTTTCAAACTAACTCTCGATTCGTCATCGAGCCATTTTCAAAACAAACCTCTTTTCAACCAAACCCTCGATTCGTCGTCGAGCCATTTTCAAACAAACCTCTTTTCAACCAAACTCTAGATTCGTCGTTGAGCCTATTTTCAAATTAACCTCTAACCAAATCCTTTTTCAAACCAAACTCTTTTCATAACAAATAAACGCTTAATCCAACGTCAAGCGGATTTTCACAATAAAACTAAAAAATGACTAACAACTATCGCAACTCTTTTAGGTGAAAAATGGGGGTTCAAGTCTTTGATCTTCCTTCGATTGTTTGGGTGCGAGCTCTCTTACTCGTGTGTGAGCAATTGACGCCTCTTCTTTTAACGAATCAAATCCTTTTCAAAATAACCAAGCGCATACAATAAACCCTTGATCCCACGTCAAGCGGACTTTCATAATCAAAGCTCAAAACGACTAACAACTATCGAAACTCTTTCAAGCTGAAAAATGGGGGTTCAAGTCTTTGATCTTCCTTCGATTGTTTGGGTGCGAGTTCTCTTACTCGTGTGTGAGCAATTGACGCCTCTTTTAAAAATCAACCAACTCCCTTGTTTCGTGGGCGTACCACGAACTACGACTGCTCTGATTCTTTATTCCCGTCCAAGTAAAGATACGTAGGCACAAGATTGCGACAATCTTGGCGAGCACACTCTTTCTTTCTTCCCTTATTCCACACTACCATCTTTTTCCATCAAAACCCGTAGTCGAACTACGATTGCTCTGATTCCTCATTCTCGTCCGAATGAGCATACGTAGGCCCGAGGTCGCGATGATCTTGCTGAGTACCCTATCCTAAAACCACCCATTTCCCCCTTAGCATCCTTCCCTTTTATTTTACCATTTTGCATTTATCATAGAGAAGAAAACAAACAAGCTTAGCTAACGAGTATCACGATTCGAATCAAGAGGTTCCCGTTGAGTACAACGGACATGAGGGGGTGCGCGTACCTTCCCCTCACGTAATCGACTCCCGAACCCGGAATGTGGTTGCAACGACCATGTTCTTATCCCTCCCTTAAAGGTTTTCTTGATATTTTCCTTTCCCTCTTTAGGGATAAATAAAGTTCGGTGGCGACTCTGTCGAACCGTTCTGCGCCTTTTGCGCGAAGGGTCGTGTCTTCGATCAAGCGATTTTTTTGAGGTGCGACAGTTAGTGATGTTAGTAGTTCTCCCCCTTTTTAGCCACAATATGACAAAGGTAGAAAGACTAACTCAAAAACCAATAAACCAGTTCAGAGTAATTAAATTACACACCCAAACAGAATTAAACCAAATATCCTGAGCATTTAGCCCTTACACAACCAAAAGCAAAAAAACAACATAAAGTAAATAAAGATTAAAGAGAAGACAACTCTCAGAGGTCAACTTCAGTCTCCTCATCAACTTCTTCTTCTCCTGCACTTTTACTAGAACCATTTTCAGCATCTTCCTCTTCTGCTTCACGGGTTTCCTCATCACCCTTCTCAGCATTCCCAGCATTTCCTCTAGTGTCCCTTGTCTGCTTAGCAGATAGGACTTGTAACAATTGTTCAAGCTTTTCTTTTCTGGTAGTGCTTACCTTGATTGCATCATCAAGTTCTTTGTAGGCTTCCTTCAATTTAGCAATAATGTCCTCCTCTGAGACTGTAGTTGTCGATGTTGGAGTGGATGTTGAGACAATGTCTGGAGCATGCTTGCCAGTGAGCAGTTTGTAGTGCAGAATTAAGGGAGATGCTCTTTTCATTACCTGATCTGTAGAGACTAGAACTTTTGGGTACTAATCCATAATTATCCCGCAAATAAGCGAAGGGTAGCATATAGGGAGTTTTACAGCAGTTGATGTAGATTGTTTAACAATTTGATTGAAGATGTGGGTTCCAAAGTCAAACTGTCTTCCTTTTCCAATCATATAGATAAATCTGCCTAGACTGACAGAAATGGTTGAGGTAAGATTGGTAGGTATCCAATTGACGGTGCCTATTCTATGCAAAATTGCATACTTCACACTCAACTTCCCAGCTGAAAGCTTTCCATTTCTAGGCCACTGCTCAACAGTGTTGCAAGTAAGTTCTTTGCAGACTTGGTCATCAGTGTCTTCACATTCAGGTTCAGAATCTTCAGATCTTTCTAGAAACTTGTTTATCATTGTGGTAGAAAATGTCACAGCATTTCCTCTGACATATACTATCCTGTTTTTTGTATCACTGTAATTATCAGGAATGTTCACAATGAATTCTTTCACAAGCTTTTCATAACATTTTCCAAGCTTAGTGACTGTCCTTTTCAGCCCTGTATCATTAATCAGTTTCATTACCTCATGGCACTCTAATGCATTATTTCCAAGTTCTCTTTCCAGTGCCACCCTTCTTTGGTACACATAAGGCCATCTGTGAACATACTCAGGTGCGTGAAAGGAGATATTGTCTAGAGGGGCCTTGGTAATACTAATAGTTTGTTTCTTTGCACTTGGAACCTTTGTGGGAGTCATGCCCTGGCTATCATCTGTGATAGCATAGTCTGACTCAGTGTCAGACACCACCTTTCTTTTATCAGACACAACTGCAACCTTGCTCCAAGATTTTTGCAGTCCAACGCAATTTTAGTGCTTCTTTTGTCATCCTTGTTTTCAGTATCCCTATTTTTCCTTTTTCTTGTTTTCAGCTTCTTGACAACATTAGCAATGATTTCATCATCAGACGGAGAATTATCCAGGTTGATATCTGTATCATTTCTCCCTATCGTGATGTTCTCCAGCGTTTGTTCTTATGATTTTGCTAGGGATAAAGGTGTTTCTTGTTCAAGTCCACCATTTTTGTTGCTAGACTCAATCCCTTCATTTGTATTTTTACCACCCTCTTGTTCCTTACCATGAGCCAATGTGACAGGCACATTTCTATCAGTATTCACTTTGCATCTAATATTTAGTTCCTCAGTAACTAGTTTTCTTAATCTCTTATCGCTCTCAACATCAATTGCGTTCTTACTTCTAGGATCAAAATGAGGGTTAATAGGTTCAGACGTATTACCTGCAAGGAAGGTTTTAGTTTTTCGTACAGGAAATTTCTTAGGCTTGCATGGCACCATAGACAGAGGAACAACATCAATCACATCTTCAGTTGACATCTTCCCCGATTTTACCCTAGCAGTAGGAGATGTAGAAATTTCTTTAACTCCTCTTTGTTGGTGCGACATCATGGGAAGGACAAGATTGGATTTTTCTTCATACCGTGGAATCGTGGTTACTGAGTAGATGGAAGTAAGTTTAGCGCGGTTTGTGTTGATTTGAATTGATCTTTTTTTAAACCCTTCTTTAATTTGTTGAGAACTTGCACATTCCTGACCAATGTCCTTACCGGTTAATCTGTTTGGGCCCCTCGTAAGATAAAGCCCTAATTTGCCTTTTAGTTTTCCAAGCTTATTTTTAAGGATATCAAGAGTACTCAGGTTACCATGAGAAAATGTCACAACATCCTGTGTGATATTTTCCCTTGTTGTTGAGTCAATGGTGGCCACAAATGCACATCTTCTTTCCTCCAGATCATCTCTCATAGAGGCTTCGCAAAGAAGGTCATGTATCCTTGAGATAGTCTTTTGGTGTGTCTCTTTGGTTAACCTACCAATTTCCCATTTATCAAGGTTTACTTCTGAGAGCCCTTGTTGATCCTTCCTGATTGTCATTTGGGAGAGATCAGTCAGTACTGGAGTCCAAACATAGCAGTTGTCTGTTGATCTGACACCCTTCATAAGAACTTTATTTTTAGCATTTACAACCAAGCATTCTGATTTTGTAAAGTTAACCTTCAGGCCTTGATCACAGAGTTGACTGATACTAATGAGATTCGCAGTTAGTCCTTTTACATACAATACAATATCAAGTCTAGGATTTCCGGCTTGACTCATTCTCCCAATCCCTTTAATCTCTCCTTTGGATCCATCTCCAAAGGTAACATAGATGGAAGAATGAGCCTTTACATCCTCCAGATAGTTCTTAACACCAGTCATATGTCTAAAGCATCCACTTTCGAAGTACCATTTTTCTCCAATGTACTCCTTTTGTAAGGAATGAGCACTTTGAGCCACTGATTCGTTCACAGATTTCCTTTTCTTTTTAGTGAACCTACCCTTGAGATATCCATGTAGCTCGTAGCAATGGCGTTTGATGTGGCCATATTTGCCACAATAGTGACATTTCCAGTCTTATCTCCTCTGATGTCTGTGATGATGTTGAGACACTCGGTTGAACATCTTCTGTTTTCTTTCAGAATTTCTTTTCTTGCTTGTCAGTTGGTGCAGTCAAGTTCTCTGACGTTCTCAGTATTTCTTCCATCCTGTAGCATCTTATCAGATTTGTTGTTGATATTGTTGAGTTTGGATTCTAGCAAGGAAATTCCCTCTTGGAGATTAGATATGATGTCAAGATGCTTCAGTCTTTCAATCTCAAGAAGCATGATAATTTTGTGTTGATCTTCTCCAAATTGGTAGATTTATGCACTTCTTGTATACAGGTCTCTGTAAGAATTGACCAAAGCATCATGAGATAAATCTCCAATGTCTGATCCTATATGAAGGTCAAACACCCCTATGAGTGCAGATACTTGCTTTGGTGATTCCTCATCACTGGTAGAATCATCTTCTGACCATGATGTATGAAAATCTTTCTTTTCTTTCTTGAGGAAAGTAGGACAGTCCCATTTGGTGTGTCCAAACCCTTCGCACTCAAGACACTTTGTCCCCTTTACTTGATTGGGTTTCTTATCATAGCTAGGTCTTCTTCCAAAATTTCTTGGTCTATAGATGTCGGAGGTCTGAGCCTTGACATTTGTCTTTGACTTATCATCCAATTGCTTTGCCAACTAATGAAATTGTTTTTCCAGAAACCCTACAGCTTTGGACAGATCCTCTTTGGTGTCACCCTTTTCTTGGTTGGTCACCAGAGCAAGACTTTTCTTCTTTTCATCCTTTTCGTTGATGGTAATCTCAAAGGTTTTGAGTGATCCCATAAGCTCGTCTATCTTCATGGTATTTTTGTCCTGGGCTTCTTCAATAGCTGTCACTTTCATATCAAACCTCTTGGGAAGAGACCTTAGAATCTTCCGAACCAACTTGGCTTCAGGAATTTTCTCACCAAGATCACTAGATGTGTTGGCAATATCAACAATATTCATGTGAAAATCATGTATACTTTCATCTTCTCTCATTCTCAGGTGCTCAAACTTCGTAGTAAGCAACTGAAGTCTTGAGGATTTGACACGAGAGGCCCCTTCATGAGCAGTCTTCAGGATTTCCCACGCATCCTTTGCAACAGCGCAATTTTTGATGAGCCTGAAGATGTCCTTGTCCACCCCATTGAACAAGGCATTCAAGGCTTTGGAGTTTCCTTGAGCAAGCTCCTTAGTGAGCTTTCCATCTTTGTCTTTGATCTTTGATGGATCCCACCCCTTGACCATAGACTTCCAAGCCTTTCCATCCATAGACTTGATAAACGCCACCATACGAACTTTCCAATAATCATAATTGGAACCATCGAGTATTGATGGTCTATTCAGAATTCCTCCTTCTCTATCCATCGTACCAGAAAGTATCGTGCCTGAATCTCACCCAGATACAGAGCATGATGCCTGTAACACCCCAATTCCCACCGCGAATAAATAAAACATAATAAATCAGAGTAACTAAAAATTTATTTTTCCAACAGAAACAAGGATGCCACATTTAAATAAACAAAACATCATCCCTGCTCATAAATTTGATACATATCATAAAATAGAATAGCCTCAAAGGGGAAACTTTTTCCAACAAAAGGAAAGGTCAATTATGGAGTAAAGCGGAAAGATCCATAACTGACTTGTTTTACAAAATAAACTGTTTTAAACATCAAATTATTCATACAAAATATATCCTACAAATATATACATATATAACATAATCGTTCCCCGACTCCCGTGCTACGTATCAGAGCAGACACCAAGACTTAAGCAAAGACGAAGATCTAACTCTTCCACTTGCCTCCACGCCTCTAAAGCTGACAATTTGCACTATGCCATAAAAAGCATATTCCAGCAGAAGGGTGAGAAATAACAACTATAACAAGATTGCATAATAATATGCCACAACACAAATAAATTCACATATATAATATTTCTCACCACATACATCACATACTAACACATATAGCATGTCACCAATACATAACATATTCCTAACAATCCAACCACATAGCATATAACGATTATACCAATATATTCACATTTCACACATAATGCACACCACAGTTACGACCTATGAAAACACACCACGACATCACATATCATATGTTTATACACAAAACATATTACTCACAACCAATGCATTTATCACCTATGCATAATAATTCACCAAAGCTATCACAAGCTCACACATAATCAATCCATTCATGATTTATGTAAATGCACAGAGACCGACACAACGACTCTATGCAATGCATATGCGGTACCGACTCAATCATCTCAAGTTCACTCAGGAACTCTGCTGGAACCATCGCTCGTTACATCACTGTAACTCCCCGTCGGGCATACGATGTTCCCCCGTCACTCACACCCCACATGGGCACACGACGTTTATGGATCGCTCACACCCCACACAGGCACACGACCCGATCACTCACACCCCACATGGGCACACGATCGTCTATAATCATCGCTCACACCCCACATGGGCACACGACGTTATAGCAGATTCCCTCTAGAACCAATCCGTCGCTCACACCCCACACGGGCACACGACGTTTAAGGATCTCCACACCCCACATGGGCACACGATCCCACAAGATGCATATCATGATGCTTGGAACACAAGAACTCATGACAATCAAATGCATCTTCACAAATCGACAATATGATTATCACATCATCATGTTCATGCATTGAAAAAAATTCAAACAATGCATTTCATCACATACCACATACCGACACATAATCGGATTGCTCACACCTTACCTAGGCACACAATCGTTTGTAATCATCGGTCACACCTCACATAGGCACACGACGTTACAACGAATTCTCATTAGAATCACTCAACACAAGAATGTACATCATTATGCTTCACATACAAAATGACTCAAGACATTCTTGAAATGCATACATATTCACAATATATTCATGCATTCATCTCATACAATCACAATTCAACCATATGAATTAATCAACATCATCACACTCATGCATTGCAAACCAATTCAAACAATGCATTTCAAACCATAAAGGCCACCAAATAACACACATTGAATTTCACATAAACAATGCATATCATCACAAACCACAACCATCATACAATCACAATTACTTCCACAAGGGATTCACACCATAAAGGCTACTCATAACACATCATAACAACATACATTGATATTCAATCGAACAATGTATTTTACCACACAACAACATCATTATCACATGCATCAACATCATATAGATAGCACAAAAGACCCACATTTGTATGACGATAACATATCACGTCGAACACCAACAAACACAACAAAACTTACAAAACCACTAATCATCCCCTACCAAATATTCTTAGCTAACACATGGTATCACATCACCATTTAATAGCATATCAGGTTATCTATCTATGGCCTCAAGTCCCACATCAATCGGACTCGCGATTCGGGAGTTATGGTGGAAACATAAACCGCACTTTTCACACATACATCACTTTTCCATATTTTCTTATCAATCCGTGGCTTAAACATATGATCCTATTCCACTATCCAAAAGAGCAGTGAAAGAGCTTTCCAACGCATCCGACCGTGCCTCAATCCGATTTACGGATCAAAAGTTATGAATTTTTGAAAATAATATTTTTCTGAAACTTACAGTGGTAACCGGTTAGCAGATATGCTGTAACCGGTTACTGGCTAGAAAACAGCCCAGAAACGTCATTTTTCAAAGGGTAACCGGTTAGCACATATGCGGTAACCGGTTACTGCGTAACAGAACCCAAAAAATCACATTTTTCTTCATTCTAAACCATTCTAACACATACCTAAACATATTGGGACATCAAAACAATTATGATAGGTTCAATCCACACATAACCCGACTATTCTACGCGAGCTATTCCGCATTCTAACCGTGAAAACATCAATTTCTATCAATTGCTCACAAATTCAACCAAATAGAAAACATATATTTTTCACCCAAACATTCAAACAAAACATACATATACATATACAAGCATGATATAATCGAAACTTCTCACCCTTACCCGATTAATCGCACTTGAAACAGATGAATTCTCGATTTTCCTCTTTTCTCTTCTTCTCCCTTTTCTTTCCTCTCTTTTCTCTTCTTTTCCTTTTCTTTCTCTTCTTTCTCTTTTCTTTCTATTTCTCTCTCTCTATTTCTATTTAAAATATCTAACCAAGCCTAATGACCAAAATACCCCTCCGCTCAAAAATCTCGCAAACGCTCTCAGAATGCGATAAAACATAAACATCGATGAAATATATTTCAAGAAATAAAAGTTGAAAAGAAATTATAATTTATTGCAAATATTTTCCCTATAAGGAAAATTAACCAATTAACTCAATTAGCAGGTAAAATACAATAAATTCACACATTTCACAAAATTCACATAAATGAAATAAATAAATACAATTAAACAAATCGGGCGTTCCAATGCCTGCTCTGATACCAATTGAAATTCTGGTTGAGCAGATCACAAAGATATCAGACAGGATGTCGTGACACTTGATCTCTGCTTCTCACAAGGATCTAAGGAAGAACAGTCGTAAACTGCAAAATGTAAACAACACACAGAAATTGTTAACCCATTTCGGTAATCAATAACACCTACGTCTGGGGTCTACCAAGCCAGGAATGAAATCACTAAGTAGAATTGGTTCTAAGCTAAACTCCAACGTTTACAACTTAGCACCTAGAAACTACCCGTCCTAGATTTCTACCTAAGACTCTCCTAGGTATGAGACCCTTCTCAATTCCCTTCCAATCACAGTAGTGACTAAAAATATTACAACTCAATAAACAGTCCTTCTCAAGTCTTCACACAATACGCGAGAGGCTCACAAAAGTACAAACCCTAGTACTTCTAAAATAGCTGCAATAATCAACCAACAAACTAGGTTAACTCTAACCTATTGATATTGCAAACCACGGCTGGACTTGGGCTTCAAAAGCGCATCAATTATCTTCCTCATAATTTGCGACCTAATCCTTTCTTCAATCCCAAGTTACCAAAAATGTCTCCTTACAAGGAAACCGCATATTCCATTTGGAATCAAAATCTCTGATTCCACAATCTCAGGTGCCACTTGGAATCAGGTCATATTCCAAACACACCAGGCACACATGTTAAAAAACAATAACAGACAAAGATGTCGAATCCACCTGATAGAACATCTTGTCAAACATCTTATCCTGCAGTTAGTTCAACATGTTAGGACATCTTGTCCAACATCTTTCTGCTAAGTTAGTTTTACCAAAATTAATGCCAACCTCAAAAGCAAGGACTCAACAGAGGTACCACAAGGTGATCCAAGCATCTCCAATCAAGGCTAAGTATCTCAACACACTCCATAGGGTATAATGAAACTGTCCAGGTCCTTATAACACATATGTAACATCTCCATCATCAAGCTCGATCACCAGCTGCAATAGGTAAGCCTGAAGCCTTCAAACTCCATATTACATGCATCATAAATGTTATTTTAAGTTACCATCTTGTTTCTGCATATATATAGAGTGTTAACCCTCAATCAATTGCCATGAATGAATCGTGTATGGAATTTCATTGTGTTCATGCTAAAATTAGGGTTCTTGAGGTTATCCTTTGATTTCTCACGCCACACTTAATATAAATGCAATTAATCTATATGGTTGTGATCCTTGTTCAAAAACGAGCAAGATTGGTGTTTGAATCATGCAAAACCATTGAGTAATAAGAGAGAAAAGTGAGAAAATGCAAATTGGAGCAAAACAGGGCACACGGGCAAGAACAAGCTGTTCTTGGCGCCTTTTATCAAACTTTTGAATTTTTGAATTTTAGTTATTTTATTTAATTGATTCAAAAATTAATTTCTCTCTGAATTTTAATGTTTTTGAATTGATTCTTTTTTTGAAAATTCATAAAAATGTTAAAATATTTTATTCTATAAAAATTTCACAAAAATATTATTTATTTTGTATATTTAATATTTTTATAAAAAATTTATTTTTATTTGTTTTTTAACATTTGAAAATATTTCTTTTTCTTGATTTTTCAAACTAAAATGATTTTTAAATCATTCTAGGGTTAAAACATGATTTTTCAAACATTAATCCAAGATCACAAATTGTTTTTCATACATGTTGATCATTTTAATTGAATTTTATTCAATTAAAATACATTTTAAAAGCAAATTAGGGTTTTGATTATCACACACCCTCACAAATCTTTTTCAAATCACTTTTGGGCCTCTAATATAGTTTAAGACCCATCCCTTGTCAAATATAATAAAATTTGGGCCTCAGTCATTGTATAAGTCCCACTATGTTACTAAAACCGCGGCGTGATCGTCGCCTTTTAAACAATATCATTTTAGGCCTCCTTTGTGTTGTAAGTCCCATCTTTCTTTTTTCAAACATTTTTTTTGGGCTTCTAATAGAGTGTAAGACCCACCCCTTTGTAAATAAAAACCTTTTTTGGGCCTCAGTCATTGTATAAGTCCCGATACGATTTCAAAAATCTCGACGCGATCGCCGCTTTCAAAACAAAAATCATCTGGGCCTCTCTTTGAGTTGTAAGCCCCATCTCTTGTATAAAAATAAACTTCGGGCCTCTAATAGAGTGTAAGACCCAACCTCTTTTGTAAATACAATAAATTTGGGCCTCAGCTATTGTATAAGTCCCAGTACAATTTTTAGAACAACGGTGCGATCACTGTTATTTATGGGCCTCTCCTTGAGTATAAGCCCCAATCTTCTTTCAAAACAACTTCCCTTTTGATTTAGATTCAAATTCATAGTTGTTATCAAAACTTTCTTTAATTTCTTGAATAACTAACCATACAGCTGTAGTACTTGAAGCTTGCTCACCTGTAAGTTCTATCAGCTTTCTTTTACATACTTGTATATATTTCATCTGTATATTATCTTGCTTAGAGTTTTTCCCGACAACTAGGTCTAGGATTAGATCAAACCAGTGGTCACTCTTTCAACACAGTCAAAACTAGTTCCCCATAGAAAATTCCAGATACAGTCTTGCCTCTTCTTGGGCTTATACAATATGGAACAAAGAAAGGCATTATTCCCGGTGAAACTTTTCTCAAGACTGTCACTACTAGAAATTTGTCTAAGAAATTCATTCCCGCCAAAGAGGATTAATTCCCGGTGAAACCTCTCTTAAATTTCTTCAAACCCTAGAACTGTTCACTAAAGAAAGGATTATTTCTGGTGAAACCTTTCTTGAACTTTTCTTAGGTTTAGACTCACAAGCTTCCTAAAAGCATCCCCAGCCTCCTCTTGGGCTTTATACAAGGACCCTCGGGCTTCTTAGAAGTTCACATGCCTCCTCTTAGGCTTAATACAAGGACCCAACGACCTCCTACAGGTATAGGACATAACTTAGTCATCCTTTGATAGTTCAATCCTCCAGAGAGTCAGAATCTCAAAACATCAGAACAATTTAGGGTTGATTCTCATCCCTTAAAACACCAGCCTCCTATTCGGCACCATACAAAGATAAACCTTTGCATACCAGTAGACTTGGACAGTTTCACCTCCTCTTGGATCTCCAGAAACCCTCAAGTTTCTGAAAAACACAGGAAAAACCCTGAGCAATCACCAACAGAGTTAAAACCTCTATAGGTTTTTAAAACTCAATCTTTAAACTCTCATTCTAAATTTCCCCTGCTAGGGTCAAGTTATTCCCAGTAAAACCCTCAGAAAAATCACAACCTCAAGGCATCTGATATTTCAACTCTTCTGTAATCCTCAACAAGAGTTGATTCCTCAATTTGGACCTATCTTTGGATCTCACTAACCCTCAGTAGAAGTTAGCCTCCTCTTAGGCTTTATATAAGAAATTCCCCAACCGGCCTCCTCTTAGGCTTTGTATAATGATCATCCCTCAGCACCCTTTAGCCTCAATCTTGGGCTTTGTACAAGACACCCATAAACATTCTCCAGCTGAGTCAGTTAATCCTCTTTTAGCCTCAATCTTGGACTTTGCACAAGACACATATAAAATCTCCCTAGTGGAGTCAATCCCTTTTAGCCTCAATCTTGGGCTTTGTACAAGACAGACAAAATATTTCCGCGAAAGAGTCAATTCCTTCCAGCCTCCTCTTAGGCTTTGTATAATGATCTCCCTAAAAGAGTTAGTCTCTTTTCAGCCTCAATCTTGGGCTTTGTATAAGACAGATATAAAACTCCCTAGTAGAGTTAACCTTTTAGCTTCAACCTTGGGCTTTGATCAAGGCACACAAAAATCAACATCCCCTCAGAGGAAATCAAAAAACTCTCTGTAGGAAGACATTTCTCTGTACATCACACATCAAAACAGATAAATAAATGAACCTTAATCCCAGATAACTGCTATAAGTGGCACACTTGTTGATTCAAAATCCAAGTTGTAGTCCATCTCTTATCCTGGTAAATCCCCTTCTTTCATCTAATTGCTGTAAGTGGCAAGCCTCTGGATTATTTACATCCAAGCCAATGTCCCTCTCTTAGTATGAAAGATTCCTAAGGAAAAATGGCATTGCTCAACACTGAGTTAAAGTTTTCTCTTTCAGGACAAATCCCCTATAAAGGAAATTATGGCATTGATGGATTCCATATATTCCAGTTAAAGTAATTCTCCTTTATAGTCCGTTACCCAACAACTGTGATAAACAGATGAGATATCTCCCTTAGAGATGAAAAATTCTCTCTCAGTCAAACCTTTTAGCTTCAATCTTGGGTTTTGAAGAAGACACAAATACCCTTTAGCTTCAATCTTGGGCTTTGAACAAGACACCAAACATCTCTTTCCTCCCATAGAATAGGAGGAACTACGATTGCTCTGATTTCCCTGTTTTCTTTAACGGGAATACGTAGGCATAAGATTGCGAAATCTTAGCGAGCACACATATCAAAAACCTTAGGTCCAATACCTTACTAAAAACATCGGAAAACCCAAAAACAACAAAAAATAATCTCTCTCAAACATTCCCAAAGGAGAAACTTTCCCAACCCATGACAGATAAACACCAGTAAGTAGATAACAGTAGAATTTTCTAAATGATCTATGGATAACCATATATAGGATGGGTAATTGACAACTCCCCATTGTATAACCTGACCCCGGACCCCCCAATCTCTTACGCATTTGTTAAAGAAAATATTTGCGTGCAAGGTTAGTTTTAGATAGCTTCCTTTTCCTTTCCAGCTTCATAGGATAAATAAGAAATCAGAAAGTAGCACCCAATTCCAACCAATGGCGATAAGGTGGTCGCGTCATCGACAAAAATTGCACGCTACAGTTGGTTCCATGAGAGATAAGCCCAATACCTAGGCTTGAGTATACACTTAGGATTAGAGTGGAAAGTAGTATGGCTTGTGTGGCGCTGGCCAGACTTAGTGTACACGAAATCCACATTCAGACAAGGTTTTCTTTGGAGATGTTCTATCCTATGCATTGGTACAGACGATAGGATGTTGACTTAGAGAGCTTATGACTCTGGAGACCGTTCATTGGGAAGTCAGTTGAGGCCTCCTCGATTGGTGATGATGCCAAACCAGAAATGGTGAACGTATCATCATTTCACGACCTGAGAGTCTGTGATACTAAAGACCTCCTAGGATGTCGTCCTGGACTAGAACCCACATGTGGAAGGGGATGGGTTTTTCAGGAAACTGTGACCTTCATCCTACCTGGTATTCTAGTTTTCTTATCGGTGGGAACTTATCAACCTTGTATTCCAGTATTCTGGTTATTCTGGTATTCTCGTCGGAGCAGAATTTTGAACTTATTCAGTCAGCAGCACAACAGTTGTTCGGAATTTATAGAAGCCTTGATCCCATGTCTTTGCATCCATATCATTATAACATGTTTTCATTCTGATATACATGTTCTTGTATTTCCAAGGATCTTAACTTTGAGACTCGCTGTTGAGCATTTCCATCTATTTCTTGTGGTTCTTCCGTGAAAAATGTGAATCAAAGCAGAATGATTCCTTGGAAATATTCAAACATGGAATTTTGCATTGCATTTCCATACTCATTTGCATAGCAGGTGTTCGAGGTTGGTTATTCTTGTCCTGATCTGGTTTTCTTCATAATTTCAGACTCAAATTTTCAAAGAAGCCAGTTAGAAGTTAATCATGGAGCGAATTCAGGTAGAGTTGAGGGAAGTCCGCAATCAAATGGGGTAGTTCATGGTGGACATACAGGCTTTGTCCCAAGAACAGAAATTTCTGAAGGAAGAGGTCCATCAACTGAAGACTCAGATAAGCCTGATTATGGAAGTCGTGAGAAATGTGGTAAGAAAGAAAGGTAATCCCATGCCTGAGGCGGCAACAAAAATTGTTATTCCTCCCTTGCCTAGGGGATCTCTCCCAAGGAGTGATGTGCCTCACGGATTTTCTGCATTACCTGAGGTTCCAGAATTTCCCCGACAACAGCTATCTCATGTTTCCCAAGATAATCCCAAGATTAAGAAGTACGCGCAGAGGCTGAAGCGGCCTGAAAGAATTTTTGTTCCGTTTCCTATGCCTTATGCTCAGCTGTTGAGGCATCTACTCCAGCTTCAACTGGTTGAACTTAGGACGCTGGCCTCGCTTACTGGCATTCCCCCACCGGGTTATGATGCAAGGGCTCATTGTGATTTCCATTCTGGGGCACCGGGGCATACTGTCTAGAAATGTAGAGCCTTTCAGCACCAGGTCCAGGATTTGATTGATGCAAAGGCAATTGAGTTCACACCGGATGGCATGAGCATACAAGGTGGTCATACTCCTGCTGCTTCCAAAGAAGTGAATATCCCTGTTGCCTCTCCTGAAGATGCATCAAGTCAAGGGCGTATCTTGCAGTCCTTGGTCTTAGAATCTCCACATCCGCAAATGTTGCCCGTTCCTAAGCTAAGTCTAAGGATGAAAGTTCCTGAACGAGAGGAGCGCCCAAATCAGTATCAGCAACAGAGCTACCATCAGAACAGACAGCAATCTTCTGGGTCTCCGTATCAGATGCCATTTTCTCTGCAGGGACAATATCCTTCTCCAAATCAAGGATCTCCTCAGAATCAACAGTCATACCATCGTCAGCCGCGTCAGCATGCCCGACAAAGACCAAGGAAGCCAGAGAGGCATTTCACTCAATTGCCAATGTCGTACAATCAGATGTTGCCATATTTGATTAAAGGTGGATTAATAGTGCTAAAAGAATTGAACCCAGTAACTTTTTTATACCCACCAAGTTTTGATGCCAATACCCGATGTGATTACCATGTTGAGGCACATGGGCATTTAACTGAAGACTGCAAGGTGCTCAAGAGCAAGGTTCAGACACTGCTTGATTCCAAGATGTTCCCATTCACGCCTCAGGGTATTCAGATCAACAATTCTCCTTCATCCAGTCATGTGGGATCATCAGTCCATGTTATGGAAGAAGGCACTGAGAGCAGTTGTGCAGGTGATTATCAGACTGAGTTCGACAAGCAATTCTGAAGATGGCTAGCTCAGTAGCAAATCATGATGGGAAAGCCCAGTTCCCTAATGCTGGAAATATTTTAGATCATATCATTTTTTTTTGCATTTGTAGTTTCTTTTCTGTTAAAGTGCAAACTCATTTGTAAAACTCGTTTCTTTTCATTTGATATTGATAATGACATGAATATGCATGTTTTGATTAAATCCATTCGTGTTCACTCATACTTTTTATCGATATCAAACGCTTGTTTAAGCAAAATCCAGGAGAGGATGACGAAATTGAAAGACGCAAAGCTTCCGATTGTATGCTTTTGAACGAAACCCTATTGATGATGTACAGGCTTTGTTTCGAATCCCTAAACACTGGAGACATAAGGAAGATAATCCCTTGTCAACCCCGTTGAGCCTAGTAGTAGGAGTTTCTTTCTGAAAACGAAAAACCCTCAATCTAAACCTGGGGCAGGGTAGGTGTTAGTTAATTTGACCGAGCATTCAAATTTCAAAAGGAATGTGCATCTAAGGATCCATTATCTGAGGGCGTTGTCACACCCTAATTTTCACCCTAACCCTAGCCTTGCGTATCATTTTCATCATCTATGCATTCCATTAGGTCATAAGCATTCCTCCGACTTTATTCTCACATTGCATCATCCACATAGCATAACATGCTTCTCATCGTGCATACTGCTTAAAATGTCAATCGGGGTAGAATTCTCGGATTTACAGATGAATCAATCAAATTCAAAGCCAGTCCCGATTAATTGCAAAACCGGACCAAACGTTGTATCTTTCCGAGTGTTCTATTCCACGCTGATAATTTTAGTGCAATCTTTCTTCATTTTCGGGAATTTCGATACCCGGCCTTTTGTTCATATTTATTCATCAACGTAGTTAAATTTATTTTCATTTTGACCATTTTCCTTTTTTCTTTTTATATTTTCTTAGTCTCTTTTTTATATACAAATTAGTTTAGTATTAGAATTCTATTTTATTTTCTTTATTTGAATTTTGTTATTAGTTTTTCTCTTAGCTAACTAGGTTTTATTTTAGTCAACTTTAATTATTATTTTTTTAATCATTTCTCTTTTTAGTTAATACAAATTTTTTATTTATTTAATTTTTTATTTAGTTTAACTTTATTTTATTTAGATTAGGTTTTATTTATTAGTTTAATAATCTTTCTTTTGCCTTTGCTTTACAAAGTCATTGTTCATTTTTTTAAGCCACAAATCCTGCATAAAACAAAACCAAAATCATGAGTCTACAACCATCATTTTCGTTAGCCACAACATTTCACAAAAACAAGCCACAACTTGTACAAACCAAGCCACCCCATGGAATTTCATATTACAATAAACTGCAGCATGAAAACAACTTGACTTTTCTACCATCCTGTAACCATTTTGCAGCATGAAAACAACTTGACAATAGACAACAGCCTGCATCCCTGAACACACCTACACAAGCAAACAAAACCTCTCACCAAACCACGACCTGCATATCTGCGCACCAACAACAACATCAGAGCCAGCAGCATTGAAAAAGACAACACATCAGTACAAAAAATTTCAAAAAAAGAATAAAAGGGAGGGAGGTGAAACTATGTAGGAACGAAAAAGAAAAGGACACAAAACCCTTTAAACACATATCTCTCACCTTCATTGCAAACAGATTTCCTGATACGTTTTCTGATTCACCTCCAACCTGAACCCGCCTCCACTCTTCTTCAAATCACCCTCAAACAACACCGACCAACCACCTTTGACACCCTCCATCAAATCCTAACAACCTTACAACTCTGAAAACCAAACAAAGCTTTCAATCAATTGCTATTTGACCCAAATCATACCAAATCGAAAAAAGCCAGAACAAAGAAGTGAGATGAAGAGAGATTGAGGAGTAAACTGAAAACTCAAAAAATCAGAACAACAGAAAACTCACCCCTTTCCGCAACATCAACTCACCCTGTACCACCATTAATACTCACAACTCACAACCTCCGTTCGCGCTTCCGTTCAGCAGTGTGGCAACTTTCGACGAAAACCCTCCATGAGTGAACCACACAACGGGATTCGGTAACCGACATTCACTTGGTTCCTCTGCACCTCACAACAACCACCGCGCTCTGAGTTTCTCCGTCAGAACCCTCTCGACATCAACCCTTCATCACAACCATCTTCATCTTCTTCCGCCATCCCCTTAACACCTTTCAAACCACCGCTCATACCAACACCATCGAAACCGTACGCCGCCTCCTTCCGCTCACCCTGTTCACCGCCATTAACCACACAACATTCAACCTTCACGAAACACAATCCTCACTCCAAACCATCATAAAAACCACACAATCACAAAAACAGAGGAAACAAATCAAAAACTCAAACAGATGGATCAAAGGTCATCTAGATGGCGCTCTGTTTCTCCAACGTAAACCCCACACGGTGGCAACCACGATTTAGTGCGAATCGGAGCGAGAGACGTGAGAACATTACCTGGAGGAGGAAGGAGTTTTCACCGACATCAAGAATTAATGAAGACGACACGATCAGGTTTTGAATTCCGTGGGGTTTGATTGTTGTCGCAGAGTTGTAATTTTTGCAGGTTGATTCTTGTGTGAAGAAAGTTAACTTGAGAGAAAAGGTGGTGGCGGATCGAGAAGCTAAGCTGTGAGAAGGTAGATGTGAGAGGGAATGAAACTCGTTGCAGCCGTTTTCTCATAGGGTTAGGTTTTTTTGCTTAAAGCCAAAGCGGGTTTGGGTCAAATGGACCAACCCCTCTCATTTTTTAATAGCCCATTTTCTGTTTTTATTTAATTCTTTAGGTTTTTATTTTTCTTTTTTATTAGTAATTTATCTTAGGATTGTTAATTTTATTTTTAGTAATAGAGTTTTTAATTTTTGGATTGGAAATTTCAATTTAGATTCTTTGTTAATTTTTTATTAAATTTTTCTTTAAAATTATTTTGTTAGAAATTTTTTTTGTTAATTATTAATACTATTTTGAAAATATTTTAGTAATAATTTTGTTATTTGTTTTTGGTTAATCTTTGTTAATATAATTTTGTTAAAAAGAAATTTTTTGATAATGTTTTTGTAAATATTTCATTAGATATTTTGTGTAACATTATTTTGTTTTCTCATTACATTTTGGGTCATCACTTTGTTGAGATTTATTTCTTTTCATTTCTACCTTGACTCTCATATTCGATTTTCTTGGGCCAATGATATAACAAAAATCATGATTACTTGATTTCCTTCAATCGATTCAAAATCTTGATCAATATGGGGCCACTTTCTTTTCGATTTCACTTCGGTTTCTATTTCATTCCTCATTTTCATTCTCTTCTAAAGTAAAAAAACCTTGGTCTAGTACCAAGTGCTCATTTTCAAAGTTTCTCTTTGTATTGAACTAAAAAGAGAGGATTGGGTGAAGACATATTCCTCTTCGAGTATTAAGATGCTCACTTTAGAGTGTGTGGTCTCGATACTCGTCTTTCAATACGAAGACGTAAATATATTCACCACCCATTCTTTCAACACCTTTCTTCTCCTTGTGTCTAAAAACCTTGGTCGTGTACCAAGTGCATTTTCAAACATTTTCTTAATAAACTTAGATGGTCGTGGAGTGGTTAGGCGAAGGCCTTCTCCTATCCCGAGTGCTTGACATTTACCTTTAGGGTTCACTGTCGTAAAGCACTTACCATCTAAAACCAAAAACACTTTAATAAGAGAATAAAGTTCTCTTTGTATTGAATTAAAGAGAGAGGATTGGGTGAAGACCTCTTCCTCTCCGAGTAATAGGATGCTCACTTTAGAGTGTGTGGTCTCGATACTCGTCTTTCAATACGAAGACGTAAATATATTCACCACCCATTCTTTCAACACCTTTCTTCTCCTTGTGTCTAAAAACCTTGGTCGTGTACCAAGTGCATTTTCAAACATTTTCTTAATAAACTTAGATGGTCGTGGAGTGGTTAGGCGAAGGCCTTCTCCTATCCCGAGTGCTTGACATTTACCTTTAGGGTTCACTGTCGTAAAGCACTTACCATCTAAAACCAAAAACACTTTAATAAGAGAATAAAGTTCTCTTTGTATTGAATTAAAGAGAGAGGATTGGGTGAAGACCTCTTCCTCTCCGAGTAATAGGATGCTCACTTTAGAGTGTGTGGTCTCGATACTCGTCTTTCAATACAAAGACATAACCGTATTCGCCACACAATTTTCCTAATAAATCTTTTGAGATAAAGAATTGGGTACTACCCGAAGGGGTTCCTATCCGAGGACTTATTTCACCCCTTAAAATCAACATTAACAAATCAAATGTGACATCTTGCCTTGATGGCGAAAATCAACCTTTTCAAAAAGGACATGTTGCGTCCGTTCTACCGCAAACAGGTAATGCATAAGAATCCACGAGCGAGCCACAAAACACCTAACTGCTAGAACCCTACGTTAACATCGTCCATAAAAAACACCACAAATCATGGTCGGTCAAACTACGATTGCTCTGATTCTTCATTCTTGTTCGAATGTAAGATACGTAGGCATAAGATTGTGATGATCTTGGTAAGCCACCTTCTATCCATCTTCTGTTTTCCATACCATTTCTTCTTCCCCAAAAAGGGACATGTTACGTCCGTTCTACCGCAAACAGGTAACGCATAAGACTCCACGAGCGAGCCGCAATACACCTAACTGCTAGAATGCGCACGTTACCATCGTCCACATCCCCCTTCCATTTTCTTCACCCGTAGTCCTCCGAACTACGTTGACTCTGACTTTCCCATTGCACGAGGGAATACGTAGGCATAGGACCGTGAAGTCCTATCGAGTCTCCTTTTCTTTTCCCTCCTCTTCTCCCTACCTTTTCTATTATTTTCTTTCACATTCTTTGGTTCTCACCCTTCTCTTTCCCTCTCAGAACACACTTAAAAAGCAATACCTTTAGCAAACATCCTTACACATAGACAAGCAAATGGTTTCCATCGAGTATGATGGATGTGAGGGGTGCTAATACCTTCCCCTTACATAACCGGCTTCCGAATGCATATCTTGGTTGCGAGACCATCTTATCCTTTCTTCTTTGGGTTTTCTCAATGTTTTCCCTTCCCCTCATGGGATAAATAAAGTTCGATGGCGACTCTTCTGTTTTCTTCCTTTTCGCCTCCGGTCGACTATTTTTCGAGTAGCGACAGCTGGCGACTCTGCTGGGGAATGGTTCACCCTAGCAAGCCAAGCCTAGTTTGTTTATCATATGCGTACTTTTGTTTGCTTTATTATTGCTTTATTATCTTGTGTTTCTCTTATCTGTTGGGTATATTGGGGATGGTTTGTGAGGAGAAAGGCTTTCTACCCAAGCTTTTCGAGTATACACTAAGCTAGGAGGTGGTTGCTTACTAATTTGCGAGACTTAGGACTCATCGAGTCGGTTTGACTTCCACCGCTCAGATGAGACCCCTTTGAGAATGATTATGTCTTACGATCAGTCGTAATGGCGTCTTTGTTTCTGACCTGGGAGTCCGTGATTCTGAGGACCTTTAGAACCCTATTCCAAAGGTTACTAAGGCATAACTCTGTGCTCATCCTTTGAAGGGATTACCGTCTTACAAATCGTCATTATGATGGAAAACTTTTGAGGGTTAGTGCATGGGACCTTGTTTGAAAACCCTTGGAATGCCCTGTTTTAAACCAATAGATAACCTACCCGATGTGAGGGATATCTTGTTGTGTTGTCCTGCAGAATCTGTGACCTTGATACCTTGTAAACCCCTGATTCAGTGATCTTTGATCCCATGTCTTATTGCATTCATGACATTGCATTTGCATAAGTACCAAAACCGAGAAACTCATTCAGTCCTTTGTCCATAACCCGCAGATGATTTCTCGACACTCGCATTGAACCTGTGGTAGATGTGAAGCATTTGAAGCAAGCGGGGCATAGACACTTTGAAAGGCCAGTTAGACAAAGCAAGTTGGGAGCTGAGGTAGCCATGTCAGAGAGCGACCATCAAAATGTTGATCCCCCACCAGGTTTCACTGTGACAACTAATCCACTGTATGGTCTTCTACCTGATGATGATCCTCCACGATTAAATGTTCCTACTCGACCCCAGAGGAAGCCATTGACTGATCCTATGAAGGAAATACTTTGTGGCATTGAGGAAAAACTCCAAGCTATGAAAGTGCATGATACGCCTGGGCTCGATGCTGCTGATATGTGCCTAGTGCCAGATCTGGTGATTCCTCCGAAATTCAAGGAACCCAACTTCGAGAAGTACACAGGCCTTAGTTGCCCGAAGCGTCATTTGGTGATGTTCTGCCGAAAAATGACCATATATACCCATGATGATAAGCTGATGATTCACTGTTTTCAAGACAGTTTGAGTGGGGCATCTTTAAGTTGGTACATGGATTTTGAAAGAAGTCATATCCAATCATGGAAGGACTTATCCAGCGCTTTTCTAAAGCGATATCAGTACAATCTAGACGTGGCTCCCAGTCGCATGCAGTTGCAAAACCTGTCTCAGAATGGCGATGAATCCTTCAAGGAATACGCACAACGATGGAGAGAAGTAGCAGCTAGAGTGCAACCACCACTCTTGGACAAGGAATTGATTGACATATTCATAAACAGTCTGCATGGCTCTTATCTTGAAAGAATGGCTGGCAGTACATCATCAAGCTTCTCTGACCTTGTAATGGTAAGGGAACGCGTCGAGAGCTACCTTAAGAGTGGACTAATCCAGAACGTCTCGAATAGCCAAGCCGGTGAGACTGAATCCCTCATTAACTCCCAAGAGGAAGAGGATGAAACCAATGCAGTTATCGCAAATGTTGAGTATTCTCATGGTGTACCAGCAAAACCTTTTGGTCCCTCGTCTTCTCAGCAGTCATCATTTTCAGCGCCATGCTATCCTTATGGGCAACCAGTAATGCCTAAAGCTTCGTCCCAGAAACCATGGACTACTCCTCATGTAAATCAACGAGCCCATGGATATCAGAATCAGCGCCAAAGTCAGTATAGGCCTCGCAACAATCTAGAAAGAAGGAATGCTCCTCTTCATACAGTCCCTATGTCATACAATCAACTCTTGCCGCACCTGATTCAAAGCTCGCTGGTGGTTCCCAAGTCTCTCAAGTCGTTGCCAGAGCTATACCCTCCTGGGTACAACCCCGATGTGCAATGTGGATATCATGCTGGATCAATGGGGCATTCGACTGAAGATTGCAAAGCCTACCAAGCCAAAGTACAACAACTGATTGACAAAGGCTACATATCCTTTCTAGAAGGAAGCCTGGTTATGCACGTCAACCTCTCGTCTGTTTGAGTTCAAAGACTACATGGGTCATCTCCCCGAGCTAGTGGATCAGACAGAAGACATCCCCAGGATTGGCAATTTTTAGATCTTGTCACTTATTTGCATTTGTAGTTTCTTTTCTTTTAAGTGCTACTTGTTGTTAAACATTGTTGCTTACTAATGGTATTGTTAATGTAATGAACGTTCTTTTTTGAACAAGTCCATTCGTATCCACTCATTTTTTCTCATATATTGCAAAAAATCACAAAAAAAATTTCCCACATTTCACTCCCTTTATCAGTTGTTGTCCTAGTAAAGATTTGAGGGAGGATGATGAAAATGAAATACTCATAATTGCTAATAGTATGCTTTCGGATAAAATCCCGCTGATGATGTACAGGCATTGTTTCAAATCCCTTAAACACTAGAGAGATAAGGAGTTAGTCCCTAGTCAACCCCTTCGAGCCTAGAAGTAGGAGTTTCCTTCGGATTTCTAAACCTTTGCGCTTAACCTGGGGCATGGGTAGTGTTCAGTTATCCTGATTACACATTCGAATTTCAAGATGAAACCTTTTGTTATGGCGGTTATTCTTCAAAGACCAAAGACTTGGCAGTTACAACCCTTCAAAAAAAAAAAAGAGAGCCCGCTAAGTCCGCCACCCCAAAGAGAAAACTTAGGCAAAATTAGGGCAATCCCGATGGACTCGAAAAGTGAAGTCGGTCCATGCAAAAGTTAGGGATCAAAAAATAAATAAAGCAAAAGAGGCCCTCAAATCCTCAACAAAAGCAAAACTCGATTCAGTGGCCACCAAAATGGATTAGAAAGGTCACTGACATCCATAAAAACAAAATAAGGTGACTGCCATCCCAAGCAAATTCACCCTTACACCGTCAACCCTTTTGGAAGATAAATGTGTGTAGTATAACTGAACGTTGGACTGGAGTTTCTCACGAAGAAGGGTGGGTACAAATCAAAATTTGAGCCTAATATCCTTTGTTTCAAATAACTGTGAACCAGACCATGTTACAACCCTCGAAAGACCTAATTGAGGCGAGGTTTATTCTGAAAGCGTACTAAAGCAAGGTTGCGTAAACTGACTCCCCGCATATTTGCTAATATTCAGCACTGGTATCATTCTTCTTGCTATATCTTTCACACCAGTAAATCAACACTGCGTTTGGACTAATGGTCCATTCGTCACACACTTTCACATCATTCCAATAAATGATTTCCTTCAAAACCTGCACGAATGTCGCATTAAAATTACCATTTCTAAGTGAACAAATTTAACTTCAAGAAAGTACTTGACATCAAAAAGATTCCAACAAAGTGCAATAAGAGAGAAACTTGATCATTCGTTGGTGCTGACTCGAATCAAGACCTTCTCATAACCTTGTGAATTTGAGGAAGAGCATTCAAGAGTCAATTGAGCAAAGAATCATCTCAAGACTCCACCGGCCAAGGGTAGGCCACCCAGAGATTCTTATGATTAAGGGCGAATCCCTCCAAGGCTCAATCAACACAAGTTAAGTCGCTTCAACGCTCATTCTGGGGAAATTTCTTCAAAGACTCAAGCGAAGTCTGACTATTAAAGATTCACATATTGGGGCAAGTTATCTCAGACCATGTCATGGTATAGTCATCCCCAAAAGCTTCCATTCAAGGAGGATTCATTCAAAAACCCTACAGACTGGGGCAGATGAACTGAAAAGGGGCAGATTTCCTCTACAACTTCAAGATTGATCGAGCAGACCCTATCAGCCACTAGTAAATATTGAGGTCACAACAAGTGTCAAAGAGCCTTGGGGCAGAGCAAAAGCACAACCAACATGCACTAGTCGTGTCGCTTTGCTCATATTTTCGGTTGCAAAGTCATCTTGGCATCTCAGTTAGAAGTGAGATTCTCTTAGGAGCACGCACAACTTCTGCAAAGGACCAAACTTGGAGCATCAGAAGCATCCGCATCTACCATCTGATCGTGGCATCGTCAGGTTTCGAGTGTCGGGAAGTTAAGCTCATTCCCCATCCAACCCAAAGCCCAACCATTTTGGCACCTCCCACCATAAGCCCGAACATACTCGGCACCCTTAACCAAATACAAAATCCATCCTGCTTGCACAACTTTAAAGTCCAGTTCTCATCTGGCAAACTTTAAAGTCCAATTCTCATCTGGCAAACCATAAAACTAATTCCCGTCTGGAAAACCAAAACCAAACACCAGTTTTCGTCTGGTAAACAACTTCTATGCCAGTTCTCGTCTGATCACCTATTCTTTAGCCAACTTTTAAAACCAGTTCTCGTCTGGTAAGCACCGTTTCAAAGTCTAGTTCCCGTCTGGCCAACCATAAAGTCAGTTCTCGTCTGACAACTTAACCTTTTGCCACCAGTTCTTGTCTGGTAGTCTACCCCTTTAAAAAACAGTTCTCGTCTAGTAACTCATTTAAAAGCCATCTTCGGTTGGTATCCTTCACCTTACCTATCTCCTTTTCCCCAGCAAGCCCAACTATTCCTTGGCACCTTAACCAAAGCCCAACCATTCCTTGGCACCTTAACTAAAGCCCAACCACCTTTGGCACGACCGTCACTCCAGACTTTCATATCCCTAACATTTTGCATACATTTCCGCATCATTAACACTCATGTTCATTTCTCATTGCATCTCAAGCATATCATCATATCCCTCATAACCAACTACCTTGTCCCAATGACAGATGCCTTTTCCAAGCCATACCACTGATTCATCACTTTCATTCCACTTCTTTTCTGGCTGAAAATTTCGGGTATTCTTATATTTAATCCTCTTGTACCTTGACCGTAAGAAGGCCTTTGCCACTCTCACCCTCAGGTCCAAGAAGATTAAATAGGGGCATCTGTCACACCCTAATTTTCACCCTAACCCTAGCCTTGCGTGTCATTTTCATCATCTATACATTCCATTAGGTCATAAGCATTCCTCCGACTTTATTCTCACATTGCATCATCCACATAGCATAACATGCTTCTCATCGTGCATACTGCTTAAAATGTCAATCGGGGTAGAATTCTCGGATTTACAGACGAATCAATCAAATTCAAAGCCAGTCCCGATTAATTGCAAAACCGGACCAAACGTTGTATCTTTCCGAGTGTTCTATTCCACGCTGATAATTTTAGTGCAATCTTTCTTCATTTTCGGGAATTTCGATACCCGGCCTTTTGTTCATATTTATTCATCAACGTAGTTAAATTTATTTTCATTTTGACCATTTTCCTTTTTTCTTTTTATATTTTCTTAGTCTCTTTTTTATATACAAATTAGTTTAGTATTAGAATTCTATTTTATTTTCTTTATTTGAATTTTGTTATTAGTTTTTCTCTTAGCTAACTAGGTTTTATTTTAGTCAACTTTAATTATTATTTTTTTAATCATTTCTCTTTTTAGTTAATACAAATTTTTTATTTATTTAATTTTTAATTTAGTTTAACTTTATTTTATTTAGATTAGGTTTTATTTATTAGTTTAATAATCTTTCTTTTGCCTTTGCTTTACAAAGTCATTGTTCATTTTTTTAAGCCACAAATCCTGCATAAAACAAAACCAAAATCATGAGTCTACAACCATCATTTTCGTTAGCCACAACATTTCACAAAAACAAGCCACAACTTGTACAAACCAAGCCACCCCATGGAATTTCATATTACAATAAACTGCAGCATGAAAACAACTTGACTTTTCTACCATCCTGTAACCATTCTGCAGCATGAAAACAAATTGACAATAGACAACAGCCTGCATCCCTGAACACACCTACACAAGCAAACAAAACCTCTCACCAAACCACGACCTGCATATCTGCGCACCAACAACAACATCAGAGCCAACAGCATTGAGAAAGACAACACATCAGTACAAAAAATTTCAAAAAAAAGAATAAAAGGGAGGGAGGTGAAACTATGTAGGAACGAAAAAGAAAAGGACACAAAACCCTTTAAACACATATCTCTCACCTTCATTGCAAACAGATTTCCTGATACGTTTTCTGATTCACCTCCAACCTGAACCCGCCTCCACTCTTCTTCAAATCACCCTCAAACAACACCGACCAACCACCTTTGACACCCTCCATCAAATCCTAACAACCTTACAACTCTGAAAACCAAACAAAGCTTTCAATCAATTGCTATTTGACCCAAATCATACCAAATCGAAAAAAGCCAGAACAAAGAAGTGAGATGAAGAGAGATTGAGGAATAAACTGAAAACTCAAAAAATCAGAACAACAGAAAACTCACCCCTTTCCGCAACATCAACTCACCCTGTACCACCATTAATACTCACAACTCACAACCTCCGTTCGCGCTTCCGTTCGGCAGTGCGGCAACTTTCGACGAAAACCCTCCATGAGTGAACCACACAACGGGATTCGGTAACCGACATTCACTTGGTTCCTCTGCACCTCACAACAACCACCGCGCTCTGAGTTTCTCTGTCAGAACCCTCTCGACATCAACCCTTCATCACAACCATCTTCATCTTCTTCCACCATCCACTTAACACCTTTCAAACCACCGCTCATACCAACACCATCAAAACCGTACGCCGCCTCCTTCCGCTCACCCTGTTCACCGCCATTAACCACACAACATTCAACCTTCACGAAACACAATCCTCACTCCAAACCATCATAAAACCACACAATCACAAAAACAGAGGAAACAAATCAAAAACTCAAACAGATGGATCAAAGGTCATCTAGATGGCGCTCTGTTTCTCCAACGTAAACCCCACACGGTGGCAACCACGATTTAGTGCGAATCGGAGCGAGAGACGTGAGAACATTACCTGGAGGAGGAAGGAGTTTTCACCGACATCAAGAATTAATGAAGACGATACGATCAGGTTTTGAATTCCGTGGGGTTTGATTGTTGTCGCAGAGTTGTAATTTTTGCAGGTTGATTCTTGTGTGAAGAAAGTTAACTTGAGAGAAAAGGTGGCGGCGGATCGAGAAGCTAAGCTGTGAGAAGGTAGATGTGAGAGGGAATGAAACTCGTTGCAGCCGTTTTCTCATAGGGTTAGGTTTTTTTGCTTAAAGCCAAAGCGGGTTTGGGTCAAATGGACCAACCCCTCTCATTTTTTAATAGCCCATTTTCTGTTTTTATTTAATTCTTTAGGTTTTTATTTTTCTTTTTTATTAGTAATTTATCTTATGATTGTTAATTTTATTTTTAGTAATAGAGTTTTTAATTTTTGGATTGGAAATTTCAATTTAGATTCTTTGTTAATTTTTTATTAAATTTTTCTTTAAAATTATTTTGTTAGAAATTTTTTTTGTTAATTATTAATACTATTTTGAAAATATTTTAGTAATAATTTTGTTATTTGTTTTTGGTTAATCTTTGTTAATATAATTTTGTTAAAAAGAAATTTTTTGATAATGTTTTTGTAAATATTTCATTAGATATTTTGTGTAACATTATTTTGTTTTCTCATTACATTTTGGGTCATCACTTTGTTGAGATTTATTTCTTTTCATTTCTACCTTGACTCTCATATTCGATTTTCTTGGGCCAATGATATAACAAAAATCATGATTACTTGATTTCCTTCAATCGATTCAAAATCTTGATCAATATGGGGCCACTTTCTTTTCGATTTCACTTCGGTTTCTATTTCATTCCTCATTTTCATTCTCTTCTAAAGTAAAAAAACCTTGGTCTAGTACCAAGTGCTCATTTTCAAAGTTTCTCTTTGTATTGAACTAAAAAGAGAGGATTGGGTGAAGACCTATTCCTCTTCGAGTATTAAGATGCTCACTTTAGAGTGTGTGGTCTCGATACTCGTCTTTCAATACGAAGACGTAAATATATTCACCACCCATTCTTTCAACACCTTTCTTCTCCTTGTGTCTAAAAACCTTGGTCGTGTACTAAGTGCATTTTCAAACATTTTCTTAATAAACTTAGATGGTCGTGGAGTGGTTAGGCGAAGGCCTTCTCCTATCCCGAGTGCTTGACATTTACCTTTAGGGTTCACTGTTGTAAAGCACTTACCATCTAAAACCAAAAACACTTTAATAAGAGAATAAAGTTCTCTTTGTATTGAATTAAAGAGAGAGGATTGGGTGAAGACCTCTTCCTCTCCGAGTAATAGGATGCTCACTTTAGAGTGTGTGGTCTCGATACTCGTCTTTCAATACAAAGACATAACCGTATTCGCCACACAATTTTCCTAATAAATCTTTTGAGATAAAGAATTGGGTACTACCCGAAGGGGTTCCTATCTGAGGACTTATTTCACCCCTTAAAATCAACATTAACAAATCAAATGTGACATCTTGCCTTGATGGCGAAAATCAACCTTTTCAAAAAGGACATGTTGCGTCCGTTCTACCGCAAACAGGTAACGCATAAGACTCCACGAGCGAGCCGCAAAACACCTAACTGCTAGAACCCGTAAGTTAACATCGTCCATAAAAAACACCAACAAATCGTGGTCGGTCGAACTACGATTGCTCTGATTCTTCATTCTTGTCCGAATGTAAGATACGTAGCACAAGATTGTGATGATCTTGGCGAGCCACCTTCTATCCATCTTCTGTTTTCCATACCATTTCTTCTTCCCCAAAAAGGGACATGTTACGTCCGTTCTACCGCAAACAGGTAACGCATAAGACTCCACGAGCGAGCCGCAATACACCTAACTACTAGAATGCGCACGTTACCATCGTCCACATCCCCCTTCCATTTTCTTCACCCGTAGTCCTCCGAACTACGTTGACTCTGACTTTCCCATTACACGAGGGAATACGTAGGCATAGGACCGCGAAGTCCTATCGAGTCTCCTTTTCTTTTCCCTCCTCTTCTCCCTACCTTTTCTATTATTTTCTTTCACATTCTTTGGTTCTCACCCTTCTCTTTCCCTCTCAGAACACACTTAAAAAGCAATACCTTTAGCAAACATCCTTACACATAGACAAGCAAATGGTTCCCATCGAGTACGATGGATGCAAGGGGTGCTAATACCTTCCCCTTACATAACCGGCTTCCGAACGCATATCTTGGTTGCGAGACCATCTTATCCTTTCTTCTTTGGGTTTTCTCGATGTTTTCCCTTCCCCTCATGGGATAAATAAAGTTTGATGGCGACTCTTCTGTTTTCTTCCTTTTCGCCTCCGGTCGACTATATTTCGAGTAGCGACAGGCGTACCTCACAAACCCACATTGGTTATCCCTCACCAACCGAAGAGTGAAGCAGACACAACCCTTTCGGAGAAATTAAGACAAGCCGGTGTCACACGATTTGTTAAAAAAAAAGGGAAAAAAAGAGAAAGAAAGCCCGCTAAGTCGAAACTTGAAAACAAGTGACTTAGGCAAAAGTTAGGGCATCCCGCTGGAATTAAAAAATAATCAGTCCAGGCAAAAATCAGAGAAATCAAAAACAAAAGAACGAAAAGCGAAAAGGATTACAAAAAGAAAATTCTTAAACAAAGAACAAGTTGTGTGACCACAGACACCAAAGACAAAAGGGATAACAGTCACTCTAAAAATCGTGTGGGTTCCTTCTATCCTCCTACCATTCATTAACCTTTTTGAAAGGTAAGCACGTGTGTCAACTTAGCCGAACGTAGGATTGGAGAATATCAAGGAGAATGGGTGGGTTAAAATAAAACTTTGAGCCTTATATCCTTTCTTTCTCAAACCGCGAACCAGGCCACATTACAACCTTCAAAAGACCTAATTGAATCAGTGTTGTTTCGAAAGCATACTTCGGTAAAGATCGCGTCAAAACTGACTCCTAAAAGGTTTTTCTTACCATTCATGTTGGTATCGATGTGACATTCTGATAAGTGATTTGTTCACTATATGTCACAATATTTTTCCAATGAACAGACTTAGATTTCAAAACTGTCATATGCATTGCATTAAAATTATCTTTTCAAAACGAATTGTTTTACTTGCGAGTAAGCACTTGACGTTAGGAGAGTTTCTGCAATGGAAGGACTGATCAAGATAAGATGCAAAGTGCCTGGGTACACCGTTGAGCAGGGGCAAGTCATATCAAATAGGCAATACATTTCAAGATTCAGTTAATCTGGGACAATCGGGTCGAGCTTCAACCAACCTCTTGAAGGTTAGTCAGTCAGAGGCACTCCTTCACAGATCATCCAATCAGGGGAAAATTCACTTCAAGGCTCGTATCGAGGCAGGCCACCTCAAGAGCATGAGAATTTATCCTCTCTAGAAGACGGTTAATAAAAAACACCTCTTCAAGATTCAGAATACTGGGGTAAAATATTTTAAGTCATTACAAATCCTTTTGAGGCAAATGCCTTCATAGATCATGTAGTCTGGGGCAGTTACGTCGAGATCCGATAAATCTCTTTAAGAGTTTGAAGACCCTGGGGCATTTTGAATGCCAGGTCTTCTGTAAAATCCTCTTGGGACGATTTCTCCCAGTAAACCATGTGGTCTGAGATAAGTGGAGAGCTAAAAGAGCCATGGTTCGCTTATGATAATCAGCATGCGGTTGAATCAGTAGAAGCGTGAAGCGCCAAAGTAGTTCCTAGTATGGGGTTACTCTTCCTCAGTAAGGCGCCAGAAGGTATCTTTTCTCAGCGAGGTGTTAGAATCGATATTCATCCCCAATAGAGATGGCTGAAGTTTTATCATTCATGGCAGAGATTATGAAAATTCTGATTATCCTCCCCAGCAAGAGTGCAGAGAATCGTTTCCCCCCATTCAGATTGGTTTATTACTCCTCAGCGAGTATTCAGAAGCCACCCGTACCAGACAGGATAATGTTGCATCTCCAATAGAAGACTTGTTGGACGTCACTCCATTGCAGAGATTTTATATTCCCCACAAGGTCGTGGTATCTACTGTCCTCATCAGATCAGGAAGTATAGTCTCGTTGGCAGGGTAAAGTCATTTCTCCATCAGTGGTTAAGTTCAATGATATCCTCGGTAGGTAGTGTATTACTGACTCCTCTCCCCAAGCAGGGTTTGGTGTTAATCCTCACAGCGGTTTGATCAACGAAAGTGATATCCCCAGTAAGTTCTAAGTCCAATTATTGTTGGCACCTCTTCTGTATCAGATCTTTGGGTTCCGTCTTCAGCAGTTATCATTCTTAATTCCCTAGCAGAGGGGAATTTTCTCTTCGGGCTTTATCTTTAGCAGGTGTTATTCGTGATCCCCAGCAGAGGGGAAGTTCTCTTTGGGTTTCATCTTCATCAGAGGTTGTTAATCAAGAAAGTCGATCAGTGTGATTTTCCTCAGCAGGGTTTGAGATCTCGGAGACAATTCAGTTTGTCATCCCCAGTGGTGTTGCCTTCGTTTTTTAGCATTTATTTTGCTGAGGGGCCTCTTTTAAATAGCATGAGCATCTTTTGCATTGCATCCTCCAAATGCGTAGCATTTCCATTCCGTATGGAGCATTACGCCATAGAAAAATTCAAACATATACATTCGAAGCATAAGCCAGGTTTAAATTCACCTTTTCCAGGCATATCCCCAGCAGAAAGCGTAGTAGCTCAGGAGATATCGTTCAACTTTATTCCCCAAGCAATGAATTTGGTCATCAGAGAGATTATCTGGTGTCCCTCTGCAGAGTTGTCTGCCAAGATTGGTAGTCTGTGGTTTCTTTTCTTCTCACCCTTTCGTCCAGGCGGTCTTTCCAATTATCCCCTTAGAGTTATTTAGCATTGGTCTTGTATCAATCTTCCACAGTCAACACTCGTCTGTGTTTGCTTTCCTTTCATTAATACTCGTCCTTATTAATCTTAGACACTCGTCCGTGTTCTTCAACACTCGTCCGTGTTTGAATATTTTTCTTCAATACTTCGTCCGTATTGATCTTAGACACCGGTCCGTATTCTTTCAACACCCGTCCGTGTTTGAAACCTTTTTTCAATACTTTGTCCGTATTAATTTTAGACACTCGTCTGTGTTCTTTCGACACCCGTCCGTGTTCAATCTCTTTTGCTTCAATACTCGTCCGTATTGATTTTAGACACTCGTTAGTGTTCTTTCGACACTCGTCCGTGTTCGATCTCTTTTGCTTCAATACTCGTCCGTATTTATTTTAGACACTCGTCTGTGTTCTTTCGACACTCGTCCGTGTTCGATCTCATTTTCTTCAATACCCGTCCGTATTGATTTTAGACACTCGTCTGTGTTCTTTTGATACCCGTCCGTGTTCGATCTCGTTTTCTTCAATACTCGTCCGTATTGATTTTACACACTCGTCTGTGTTCTTTAGACACCCGTCCGTGTTCGATCTCTTTTGCTTCAATACTCGTCCGTATTGATTTTAGACACTCGTCTGTGTTCTTTCGACACCCGTCCGTGTTCGATCTCTTTTGCTTTAATACCCGTCTGTATTGATTTTAGACACTCGTCTGTGTTCTGTCGACACTCATTTGTGTTCTTTCGACACTCATCTGTGTTCTTTCAACAACCGTCTGTGTTCGATCTCTTTTGCTTCAATACTCGTCCGTATTGATTTTAGACACTCGCCCGTGTTCTTTCGACACCCATCCGTGTTCGATCTCCTTTTCTTCAATACCAGTCCGTATTGATTTCAGACAATCCTCTGTGTTCTTTCAACACCCGTCCGTGTTCGATCTCCTTTTTCTTCAATACTCGTCCGTATTGATTTTAGACACTCGTCCGTGTTCATTTTGGCTACTTTTTGGTACTCGTCTATATTGATGTTTCAACACTCGTCTGTGTTTATCCCTAGCATAGTCGACACTCGTCCGTGTTTGCCTTATGGTTTTCGATACTCGTTTGTATTAGTCCCTAGTTACCCATCTGTGTTTTACTCCTTTCCTCAACACCCGTCCGTGTTTGAAACCTTTCTTTGCAATACCCGTCCGTATTGGTCCTAGACACCCGTATGTGTTAATTTCAATCTCTTCAATGCTCGTCCGCGTTCTTTCAGCAATCGTCTGTGTTTATCCCCAATACAGTCAACGCTCGTCCGTGTTTGCCTTCAGCTCTCCAATGCTCGTTCATTTTGATCTTAGACACTGGTCCGTGCTCTTTCAACACTCGTTCGTGTTCGATTCCTTTCCTCAATACCTTATCTGTATTGATTTTAGACAATCGTCCGTGTTCTTCCAACACTCGTTTGTGTTTGCTTCAGTTTCATCAATACTCGTCCATATTGATCCTAGATTTGGTACCCTCGTAGAAATCTCTTCAGCACTCGTCTGTGTTCACCTCCTTTGATTTTAGTTTCAAGCACCCATCTGTGTGTGTTTCGCTCATTTTCAATACTTCGTCCGTATTGATTTTTGGCACACGTTCGTGTTTATTGGTTTTATACCTCTTTTCACTTGTTCCCCAATGGAGTCGTCCCTCCCTTTGCAGGTTGCAAATTTATGTGGTTCTTTTGGTGTTCAATCCCCTTCTACCTTGAATGTTTGAGGAGCACCACTCTTCATACCTTCAGATTTAAGTCGATTGAATAGGGGCAGTTGTAGCACCCCAAAATTTTCCCTCCCGTTTTTACCTTTTTGGCTTATGTTTCATTTTATTTTTGCATCTGCATCTGTGCATTGCATCGGTTCTAGTGCATGGGATCAAGGTTTATTCTCTCTATCTCAGCAGTTTATTCAGGTCAAGGCCATTTCAATAGTGTACTAAGCTAAGCAGATCACTTTCAGAGTCATTTCAGGCATTTATTTTACTCAGTATATGATTTGCTCATCAGAGGCTCCAGCAGTCATTTTTGATCAGTGATTCAGCACCGGGCGTTATCTTATCAGCAGGGAATTTCGAGTGCGAATACAAATTCACAACATATTTCAGGCTTGGATCAGTAGCAGTAGCCATTGTCAAATTTCAGAGGCTTAATGTGGCTCAGGACAGGTGGAAATGGGTGTTCTTTAAGATTCCCTCCGAAAGGCGCCAAAATTCAAATTTCCCTTGTGTTAATCGATTAACACATTTTGCACTAAAAATGGTTAATCGATTAACCAAGGCAAAATTTGCCCAGATACTTCATTTTTTCAGCGCTGCAGCTTGGGGTCTCAATTTCAATCATCAATTCAATTTTTCACACCAGTAGATGGATCTAGAAGTGATTCCAATTTGATTTATTTTCCAATTAATTCAAATTCCCTCCAATTTTCAAATAATTTCCATTCCTAATTCCACTCCTAATTCCCATTTCAAACACTAACCCACACTCAAAACCACATTTTGATTCCTAACCTAGGGGTTATTTAAATCAAATTGCTCCAAACCTCACTCATTCACTCTCATTTTCACCCTCATTTTTAGAATTTTCTCTCAATTCCCTCTCACATTTTCATTCTCCAACTTTATCTTCAACCTCTCACCAAAGCTCCATATTCATAGATTCATAAATTCTTCATTGGAATTTGTGAATTCTTGAGCTAAACCTCCATCACATCATCATTCTTAGTTTAATTCTGCAGTAGCAACTTATTTGGATCTAGATTCGAGGTTTTGGAATCACTTCTTGGAGAGCTTTTGCTTATTTGGAGTTTTCTTGCTTGGATCTTCAAGTTTTCTTGCTAGAGCTTCATAGATCTCTGGATTTCTTGCTTTGATTCATAAATTTTTGTTTGCAACACTTACCAAAGCAATTCTCAGCTTTGTAGGTTGGTTTTTCTTAGATCTACACTTGATTTAGCTTAATTTCAACTTGTACAATGTAGATCCATGGTTGTTAACATGTTTTGATCCATTTGCTTGAATTTGATTGTGGATGTTAATGTTTGTTGGATCTAATTGATGTTTGAATGCTGTAATTCAATGTAATTTTCGTGCATATTTGATTGCTTGATCATTTGGATGCTTGAACAATTGGTTTGCTGCTGAAAAAGTGCTTTTCAAACTTGACTTTTTGACTGCTGAAACAGGGTTAATCGATTAACCAATTATAGTTTAAATTGGTTAATCGATTAACCAGTGTAATTTTTCTATTTTTGGGCTGTTAATCGATTAACCAATTTGAACTGCAATTGGTTAATCGATTAACACTGGAGCAGAGTGTGTGTTTTATATGTTTTCAAGTGTGTTTTGATCCCTTTCCACATTTAATCTTCATGGATTGATATAATGCATATATGTGGACTGTTCTTGAGATGTTACATCATATGTGATAGCATGCTTGTGATTCTTCGACATGCGACTTTTGATTTCCCGTTGATGAACGTCTATGATTGTTGTGTTGCTTTCTTGATGTGATGAACATGTTGCACACACGTTTGAATCATGTTGGTTATTGATTAATGTGTAACTTGCTGGGCCTGTGATGTGTGATCATGGTTTGCTTCCGATTTCGTTTATGCATGATGTTTAGGTGGATGCTTAAGTTGTGCCACTTTGTTGATCTTACCTATTCTTGAATTGCTAACATGACTATTGTTGATCATTCTTGATGATTGCAATCGATATGTTTGATTTGCCTAACTACGCATGTTCATCGGCAATTGTTGTTTGCTTGTTGTATTGCTTAAGTGTTCATGAATACATGTTGCCTGACTTTTCACACCTGCTGTTCTGGATTTTAACATGCTGGCCATTATGCATTCATGCTGCTTGATGCCTTTTACACCTGTTATGTGCTGAATACATGTGCTGTTAAATGTTGTCTTGTTCATTTTCTAGATTTTACTGCTGTATTGGTGCTGGAGCGCTGTTGTGGCTGTTATTTTTGGTTTATTTTCTTGGTTTTGGTTTGCTTTTGCATGTTCCCTTAGGATTCCCTAGTCCAACTTAATTTTGGATTAAGCTTGGAGTAGGATAGACATTAGGAGCTAATCTATGCATGATAACAATTAGGATATCCCCTTTTAACCTCCCTTTAGGTTCAATCTTTGCATGATAATGTTAGGTAGAATGTTCCCTTTCGTATCCTTAACCTTAGGACCATTGTGCATGATAACATTAGGATTTAGTATCTCCTAGTTGTTTTCTTTTCAACCTTTGAGTCTTCTCTTCTCATCTCAAAACAAGTTCAAAACACTTAATAAATACAACGAGTATTGTGCGCCACGAGCCTTAAGTACATGGGAAATGAGGAATGAGGGGTCTCCCTTCACTTTTCTAGAGTTTTTAGCATACGTTCCGTTGGGGGCGACCATGCGATGCATTCGCTCCTATGTTATAAACTTTAGTGCAATGCGAGTTTCAAACTAACTTCAATCCACTTCTGTCTAAAAAACACAAACCAAGTTCAAATCATTTTTATCCTTCGGGATTGTTGGGGTTTCAAATCATTTTCAGAAAAGAGCACGTCGCTCATAAAAAATACTCATCGACTCGTATGTCGAACTACGATCGCTCTGATTTCCTCTTTCTCGTTCGATTAAAGATACGTAGGCACAAGACGGCGATGTCTTGGCGAGCAACCTTCCCCCCATTAGTGCGTAGTCCGTCGAACTACGTTGACTCTGATTCTTTGTTCGTCCACGAAGATACGTAGGCATAAGATTGCGATCATCTTTGCGAGTCCATTTTTGTTTTTCCCTTTCCTGTTTCCATATAGCAGTTGGCTTTAGATAACTCACCCTTTGATTAGACAACAAGCGTGGATCCCATCGAGTACGATGGACGCGAAGGGGTGCTAATACCTTCTCCTCGCGTAACCGACTCCCGAACCCAGACTATGGTTGCGATGGCCATGTCTTTCCCTTTCTTCAGGTTTTCTTCGATCGTTTCCTTTCCCTGCGTCAGGATAAATAACGTTCGGTGGGGACTCTGTTTTTCTGCCGGTTGTTTTTCGCATTTGCGACAGCTACCGAGTAGCCTTACCTCCATCTCTTTTGAACCTTCATGATCTTTTTCATGTGTCTCAACTTCAGAAGTATATTTCATGATTTATCTGATGTGATCCAAATGGATGATGTACAAGTGAGAGATAACTTGATTGTCAAGGCATCAACTTTGCAGATCAAGAATCGAGAAGTGAAGTATCTAAGAGGTAAAGAGATTTCTATGTTGAAGATAGTGTAGGAAGGACCCGCTGGAGGAAGTGTGGTGTATGAGCTAGAGAGCTGGATGCAAGAGTCTTATCCAGAGATGTTTTCGTCACGTAATTTTCAAGGGAGAAAATTCTTGTAAGTGGGGGAGAGTTATAGCACTCCCACTTTAGTTAGTTTATTTCTATTTTTAATTAAGTGAATATATGTGTCTTGGTTGGATAATTGTTATTTTTATGCTAGTTTATTGTGTGCTTCTCGTGTTTTTGGGGACTAGGGGTATTTTTTGTCATTTAATTAATAATAGTAAAATATAGGTATTTTAGAGTGGAGGAGAAAAATATAAATAATTAAATAAGTGAGTTCTTTAGAGATAATTAGAGAATTAGTTTAATTAAAATATAATAGTTATATTAGAACATTAGAAATTAGATTTTACTTAAAAATAAATATTGGTGAGGTTTTATAAGATTATTTTAAATAAAATCAAATGTTATGGGGTGTGAGTAGTTTAGAGGGGTGTGAGAACCAATTGAGACTTTTAGGGTTAAATAAATAGTTACAATGAGAAACTTTTGTACGAACGTGCAAAAGTTGAAAATTGGAAGAAGAAAAAAAGCGGAAGACTATGAATTTGGGAGAAAAAAGTAGAACTTGGAGTAATCGTGAGTAAAGAGGAAAAATCCTTCAACCTTCAAAACTTCGAGGTAGGGGGAATTGTTTATATGAGGGGTGTTTAGGCTGTCAGATAGCGAGAGGTCCTTACCTTTTAATCTTTCCCTATTTTATTCAGTGTTTTGCTTTGACAGTGTGTTTGTGGCCAAAAGGGTTGGTCCCAAACCCTTTTGGATTAACAATTTGATGATATTACATGGAATTGATTTGTTTTAATTCCATGATAGTTTTATTGTTACTAATATGTGATTTTTCCCCTTTAGGGGATCTTTGTGATTTTGCAGCAGAACTGATAATTTATGTTGAACGATCATTAAAATAATCCCAAATCATATTTGTCGAAGTGTAACTCTCTGCTCTCAAAACTGCAATTTTATTCAAGTGAATCTCTCTACAATAATAGGGTTACTCCATATTTATAGATTTATCTTGCTTGCTCCCTAAGCAAAGCCCAAAAACAAAAGTCCAAAATACCTAATCCTGCTAACACTACAAAATTAGGTTTAAGACAAAATTCATGTCGAGGCTAATTACTTGACACTTCGACAACTAAGTGTTTCGACACACACACTAGGCTATTCAACAAATTCATTGTCTCCGTCGAGCAACCTGCTTCGACACAAGGAATTATAATTCAACACAAACTTAAAGGAATCTTAGCTTTGCATTTCGATTGGCGCTTTTCTGTTTTTAATTTATCTATTCACTTGGTTGGGAGTTCCAATTAAGAGAAAAACCCTTATCCAGGTATGTTTCCTGAACTAAACTACGACTTTCATTTATTTTTGAAACTTAGTTTTTTATCTTCATTTCTCTTGTAAAACCAAACAATACCCCTAAACGATATTCATCTTCATTCTCCATTGAAATATCATAAACGAAACTCTAAACTCAACTTCTATAAACGTGTTACAAAACTTCATATCTTTCAACACACATACATGCTCGAAACATCATTTCCTCCTTTCAAACACCATTAAAATCATTGAAGCACCAACTGTAACATCCCAAAATACTCGTTAATATTTAAAGGATTTCTTAATGCACATTATATGTTACTTACACACCACACGAAAATACTAAAATGTCTCCCAGATTCTGGAGATGCATCTTCGGGCGCATCCAATACACACTTCATTCGTTTTTGAGTCACACCAATTTTATGAATAAATTTATTCCGGAAATGCTTTTCAGAAACCTGCTGAAAAAAAATAGCACAGAAAATGAAAAAGGCCCAACAAAATTTGAGTTTCACAAGGAAAACGGATGTCTATCATCATACATATATTTCTCCATGTTACTGTTACACACGGACACTAAATTTGGCAAAGACGCAATAACAGAAACTCATTATTACTCATTAATTTTGATCCAGTTAAAAACTTAATATGGTATGAATCATGATATAAATTATAATACCTTAGCATTCAACTAAATGAATTTTATTGTCCATTAAACACTGAAATGCTACTTACCACTCAAAGGGGGACGTAAAAGAACATTGTACAAACATGTATTGTCGGCTTCTACAGTGAAACTGAGGAGGCTTAGACATAAATTTTTGTAGGAAGTCAAATAAAAGATATACGAGTGTTGAATGCTAGCTAACTCATCTTTCTATTTTTATCTAGGATGTCAAGAAATCTGATCATAGAGACTTTGATTTTGTGACTTTTGCGGCGAAATTGAGGAGAGTTAGACATAAGTTGTTTTTTTAGTTTAGTAGGTACCGGAAATGCATTTCTGAAATTTTCCAAAAATATATTTCATAAAAGTGAAGTATGACTCAAAAACAAATGAAGTGTGTAAATAGTATATTAAGAAATCCTCAAATATTTATACGTAGGTGTATTTATTGAGATATTTATTACATAATTAGCTTTATACCATCTTCAAGAAGCCCTTTCTGGACATAAGCTGAGATCATGGTTGTTCATAGAACAGAACTTTGATGAGCCAGGTCTATAAAAAAATCCTATTTGCTTCCACAAATTTAACACATTTAGCATACATATCTACCAAAGGATTACTTACGAGAATTTCTAAATTAATTTTTCTGCCCATATCTTGGTTTAAAGAAATTTGTCTACGAGAATCATCCTGCAATGCAACAAGACTCTTTTCACTCTTGCATAAATACCTCTAAGACAAACCAAATTTTTCCCTTTGCTTTCTTAGGGTCAATTGTTACTTTCACACATAGAGTACTACACAAAGGCAACAAATCATGTTAATTACTAATTTTGCACTTTCAAAAGCACTAAACATGAATAGTTAGTATACTTACGCCTTTTAAACCAGTGCTTCAGCCAATTTTGCATCAGATGAGTGGATAAAACTTGTTTTCTGGAAAAGCTGTAGAAAGGCTAGTCCCCTGGATTATCAATAATGAAAACAGTAGTGAAGAAAATATGAAAAGAAGAAGAAATTGACTTAGCTATTTATCTTTATTACTATTACATATCAGAAGATGGAGAAAAATTGAACAATACCTTGAAGCATTAGCCATTATTGAGTTGAACAAAATTATTAAACCCTCTAGCGTGATTTTTGATAAACCAGCATTAATCTTAAAGATTGTTATTTGCAGGATCGACCAGTGAATTCTAGAATATTTTGTGCGTAAATTCTACAAATAATTTTTGAAAGTTCATTAGTTTAACAAATAAATTGTGAATTAAGTAACGACACCAACTAAGTCAGAAACAAAAATTATAGTAAAATAAATGTAAAGACAAATAAAATTAAAGTAAAAGCTTAATAAATGAAGTAAATGGTTTTAATTTAAATGAATAAAAAATGTAGTAGAAGATACAGTGCATCACAAACTTGTTTCTCACATTTACGTGGGAAAATGATTTGTCATTTTTAATAAAATTCATTTTATCAACGATAATAAAATTGAATAAAGAATGAACCAACGAATGGGTCAAACTGGTGACCTTTGGATGAAAGCACGGTAACCTTACTAATTGAACCAACGCATCTATTTGAAAAAAGTCCAAATTTTAAGCATTGTAAAGTTTCATTATACAGGTGAAATTTTCATTTTTCTAAAGGTGTTTGTTTATCTCAAGTGGCATAAATATCTATTATATATAGAGACACTTGAGAAGTAGAAATGACACGAAAATATAAATATACACATCAAGTAAAAATGAGTGAAGTGAAGGAAATATCTTTTCGTAAGATATTATCAAAAGATAAACTTAGTGTGTTTGTACAATCACATTAAGGCATTCAAAATATTCGGAAGGAAATTCTCCGTTAATCTTTATTGCATCCAATGTATAATAAACTGGTGGGGGCTGTTGAGATATTAGACATAATCCAAATTGAATTATGTGGCCTAAGCGCAAAGCTAATTAGGGTTTAGGGTTTGTTATTTAGTTTGTTATTTTACTTAGTAGTGTCACTTAGGTGTATATAAATAAACACTTTGTAGTTCAGTTTTATCATTCCGTTCAATAATATCAATCCTTATTTTCTTATTCTATCTCTTTCTCTCCTCACTAAAAGTGTCTCACGCACTAACAAATTGGTATCTAAAACTCCGGTTAGATTCTTGATCGTGTTTTCAAGAATCACACATCACAGATCGTATTTCCGGGATCGTGGGTTGTCGTGAATCAATCGCTGCAAAGACGAATGGTAACGAAAATTTACCAAACTCCCTTCCAACTCTTGATGGCAAGAATTGACTTCGATGGAGAAAACATATGCAATCTCTATTTGACTTTCATGAAACCCTAGAAGTGGTTACTAACGGTGTTCCTGCGCTTGATGAAGATGCAACTGACGCATAGAGAACCGCTCACAAGGATGCCAAGAAGAATGATTGTAAGGCGGCATTTTAGATCCAATCGGCGGATGATGCGGCTAATTTTGACAGAATCGCTCGTGCTGAATCAGCGAAGGAGGTATGAGATATTCTTGTCAAGTACTATGAAGGAGGCGAGAAATTCAAGGTTGTCAAGTTGCAAACTTTGCAAAGACAATATGAATTGTTGTCGATGGGAGAAGACGAAAAGACTGCATGCTATGTGTTAAAGGTGCAGAAACGTGTCCATCTCATGAAAGGTTGTGGTGAAACACGTTATCATAGCTATTCAAGAATCCAACAATCTTGAAACCCTAAAACTGGAAGATTTGGTTGGTTCGTTGGAGGGCGCATGAGATTAGGATTGTCGAAAGGAAAAGAGTTCAAGACTCGATACAAGCACTACAGGCTCAGTAATGGAAGAAGAATGGTGGTTTCAACAAGTTTAAAGGAAAAATCGACAAGATTCAGGGCAAGAATTCTTGGTCGAATCCTCACAAGAATAAGGTTGATGATAGAGCTTCCGAATTCTTAAAAAGAGGAGAAGGAAATTCCAATCACAAAGACAAAAAAAGGTGTGCAGTGTTATAACTGTGAAAAGTGGGGGTCACTTAGCCAAACATTATTGGTACAATAAAGACAAGGGAGTGAAAAAAGGTAAGGAGGAAGGAGAAAACCTTGCACACCATGATTCAGATGATATGGTGGTTTTAGCACCCAAAAATTTTCCCTACCTTTTTCTAACCTTAATTGGCTTTTGTTTCGCACTCATTTTGCATCTCCATTAGGTCATAACTCATAAGCATACTTTTCATTGGGCTCCTAAGACATGGGATCGAAGAGTTTCATCAAGCTCCGAGGTTTTCCTATTCAGATGATTCATCAAAGGCTTTGGGTCAGGGGTTCAATGGTGTGAATCAGGGTTTAACTTCTTCTCAGATTAAGACATTTTATTGTTATTGCAAGTGAGAGTATTATTGGACATGGGTTGTGGTTTCTCAGTATCCAAGTTCTTCTTTCATCAGTGTGCATTCAAGGAGGATCAGGGTTCCTCATTCAAGGTGGAGATGGTTGATATTCATAAATTGAAGTTGGTGGTTAGGGTTCATGGCGAAGGCATCTTGATATTCACAGGACATGAGATCAAGTTGTGGATTCATATTGTGGTCAAGGTATTGTTGTTCCCCTAGTTGTTTATTTCTTGTTGCTTGTAATGCAAGCTAATATGGAGCTGAGATTGAGGTTTGGGGATTCACAATGAAGGCAAGTTTGGTTTGGATTTGAAGTTTGGTTTGGGATCAAAGATATCCGATTGATCAAAGGATTTAAGCATATGGAGTGTGACGATGGTTCATGTGGATTACTTGAAATTTGAGATATAAAGCCATCATAAATCATTAATCCATTTTCAAAGTCCATATCCATTTACAAACAACCATTTTTCCTACATTCTCAAATTCATTTCAACTTCATTTCAATTCCACGTAACCATTTTGGCTATTAACCATTCCTTTTTAATATGCATTCATAACCAAATACACAGCCATAAGTCCAATCCAAATAGCCATTTTAATATCCACTTTAAATCTTTTTCTAAATCCAAATCATTTTTTCTAAACCCATCCAATTATCCAAACCTTACCATATCCAATCCATTTGTCCATTTTCATTTGACTCCATTCTCTCATTCATTTTCCTATCCAAGTTTTAATTCACTTATCTTTTTCTTTTACTCATAGACCATATCCATATGTTTCTCATATTCAAATTCAATCCATGTTTGTTTTCAAATTAATTCACAATAAAACTCGTGTCATTTTTTTTTATATCCAAAATCCAACCTTCATGCCCATTTTTTGGGTCCTTTTTCCAAAACTCTGTGCCATTCAACAAACACAATTGTGCAGTCTCATTTAGTTATCAATTTTTTATCTTCCATCTTAGTATTTTGTATATTTGTAAAGCTAATTCGCCAAGACAGTAGATGACTAGGCTATATCACATAGTCCAGTCTGACTTTGAACCAATTTGTATCAAATTCATCAATGATTATTATGCCAAACCTTTCATGACTAACTTCATATTCAAAGCCCGTTGGGAACGTGAGTGAAGGGTGTATAGTTGTAGCACATAGCACCAAAGAAAAGAAAAGTACATGGCGTGGAAAGTTTAGATGAAAGAGAAAATTTCACAACAGGTGGAAAAATTATGCATAACAGTCCATCACATGTGCAAAAATTACAACAAAACAAAGAGAGCTCATTGAAACAGGTACATAACACATAACAGAAAAATACAAAAACAATTTCATAGCAGTGCAAAACTCGTGATCACATATAACTTTCCTAAACAGAAATCACGATTTTTACACAACGAATTCTCCTAACAAACTCTCTCTCTCTCTCTCTCGATTCTTATTTTCCTCCCTATATAAGAGCAGCACCCTTGGCTCACGTCTTCCTACACACATCTCAGCTTCATCTTCAATTTCACCCAATTTCTCACCTACACAAAACCTCACCTCAGCATCTCTTTGAATTCTATAACAGACTGCAAATCTCCATCTTCATCAATACACCACCAATCCATACGCAAAACCTGTAAGAGGATCAACATCACAATCGCAACAGATCAGTAACTTGCCATATTCAGAATCTGCAACCTTCATCATATCATCGTCCCCATTGCAAATTCAGCCGCGACCACAACAACAAAAGCGCGCAGAGAGAAGAGAATTCAACATCAACAGAAAGTTCAGAAAAGAAGAAGAGAAGCGGAGTCGAAGCAAAATCAACAACAATAACTGAAACTACGCAGAGAAGAAGGAACGAAGTGTTTGTACCTCAAGTGTATATGTCTTCGTCATTGTCGTCACGCAGGTATGATCAATTAACCTTGAATATTGATTCTGTGATGTAGCGATGGAGTCACGGAGTCGAACTCCCTTAGTTCAGCTCCGATTTGCGGTTCCGTATAGAGGTTCGCAGTTGTTTGCGATTGGAATTGGTTGAAGAACTTGAGTTGGTGATGGACGTGGTTAAGGATCCGCTGCTGCCGATAGAGCTGCGGTGCGGCAAAGTGAAGAACACCTGCAGGGACGTTGAGTCAGGATCACGACACAGCGGAGTTTTTGTTTTACCGGCGACGCCATGTATGGTGTGAGGACGTTGTAGATGGAGGTTACGGTGCGAAAGTAATTGAGTTTCTGAGCAGAGATTGAGGATCGTGGAATTGAGAAGAAGGGAAGTGTAGAAGGTCACGACGGCTGAGATTGAGGAAGGGTCATGTTGATTATGTGTTATTGTTTTGAGACCTAATGTGATCCGGACTGGGCCTTAGGCCCTTACTCTTTTCTTTTCTTTTCTTTTCTGAACCTCCCCAATCCGTAATGCACCCCCTGGATTTATGGTGAAACCAATGGGCTTAAGACCTTTGAGCCCACACGCCTGACTCATCCCCGCACACACCGAGTCACTGCTGCACCCCTTTTTTGATTATTTGTTTTAGTTGTTTAATTTAGGATAATTAGATAATAATTAGATTAATTTTAGAATTTAGATAGAAATAATCTTGTTTCTTTTTTTAATTAACTTTTAATTTCGGTTAATTGTTCTTAATTAGATTTTAGATATTAATCTTGATTTAGAAGTAGTGTTTTAGAAGTTTAATTTTTTATTTAATTATTAGAAATTAGCTTGAATTAATTCTAGGGCTAATTTTAGAATTAGATTTTAATTGGAATTCTTTAGAATAGTAATTCTTGGTTTAGATATTAATTAACCTTTAATTTTTAGGCTAATTGTTGACTAACTTTTAATCTTGATTAATTTGAACTTTATTTTTTAGCTTGGATATTTTTTTGATTAATTATTGATCTTGATTTTTGATGCCTATCTTGATTAATTTCTGATTAATTCCTGATTTCCTCTCTGTACTTGAATTTCTCCTAACATGGTTTCGTATTTGGTTTTTCTTTGTGATTGAGCTGCCTGGTGTTTATTTGTTGATTACTTTGTATTCACATGTTCCCTCAGGGATTCCTAGTCCGACTTAATTTCTAATTAAGCTCGAAGTAGGATAGACATTAGGCTCTCAATCCAAGCATGATGACAATAGGTTAGCTCCCTCCTAATCCTGACCTTAGGACAATTTTGCACGCTAACTTGTAGGATTCAGTTTCCCTTAGACTGTGTGTGCGTCTCTCTCTTCTTTCTTAAAACAATAATCAAGACACTTAATAAATACGATGAGTATTGTGCACCACGAGCCTTAAGTACATAGGAAATGAAGAATGAGAGGCCTCCCTTCACTCTTCTAGAGTGTTTAGCATACGTCCCATTGGGAGCGACCATGCGACGCATTCGCTCATGTGTCAAAGACTTTAGTGCAGTACGAATAACAAACAAAGTCAATTCACTTCTTCAGGAGCGCTTCTTCAGATTCAGAACCTTTTCTCTCGCACCTGTGTGATCGAGATCCCGTTTTCCCGTAGTAGCGTGAACTACGGATGCTCTGATTCCTCATTAGGGAATGAGGATACGTAGGCACGAGGATCCCTATCCTTGGCGAGCACACTAACGACTAACTCCCCTCTTCTCTTGCACCCTTGCGATCGAGACCAACTTGATAACTGAGTCTTTTCTCTCGCCCCAGTGCGATCGAGACCTTAACCGACCCGTAGATCGAACTACGACTACTCTAACTTCCTCTTTCTCTTTCGATTGAGGATACGTAGGCACAAGACAATGATGTCTTGGCGAGCAACCTCCCCCTTTAACCCGTAGTCCGTCGAACTACGTCGACTCTGATTCTTCATTCGACCACGAAGATACGTAGGCATAGGATCGTGACGATCCTTGCGAGTCCGTTTTTTTTCCCTTCCCGTTTCCGTTTAGCAGTAGGCTTTAGATAACCCACCCTTTGATTAGACAACAAGCGTGCATCCCATCTAGTACAATGGACGCGTGAGGGTACTAATACCTTCCCCTCGCGTAACCGACTCCCGAACTCGAACTATGGTTGCGATGACCGACTCCCTTTAGAGGTTTCTTCGATCGTTTCCTTTCTCTGCATCGGGATAATAACGTTCGGTGGCGACTCTTCTGTTCTGTTTCTGCCGATTGCTTTTTCGCAGTTGCGACAGCGGTTATGGTTGTAGTTGCAGATGATCATGTCGAATCCAAGATCTGGTTCGTTGACTTGGGTTGTTCGAATCACATGACTAGTCAAAAAGAGTGGTTAGCATATTTTGACAAGTCGAAGAAGAGCAAGGTCAAACTTGCTGATAATAGCTCATTGCAAGCAGAAGGCACTGGCGATATAGTGATTCAAATGAGCAATGGAGTAAAACCTATGATGAAAGATGTACTCTGTGTACCTGGAATGAAGTGCAATCTGCTAAGTGTTGGACAACTGGTCGGAAAGAGGTTCTCAGTGGTTATGAGATATGGAGCCTTAGAACTTTTCGACGTCCAGAATAACTTGGTCTTGAAATCTCCTTTGTCTAAGAATAGAACATTTAAGACCATGATTAGTTAGACTGAGGTAAAATGTCTTAAAACAGTTGTCGACCACAAGAATAATTGGTTGTGGCATTTGAGGTTTGGTAATCTAAACTTTAGGTCTCTCAATCAACTGATCACTCAAGATATGGCAACTGGTATACCAAGTCTTGAGATGCCTGAAAAACTTTGTGAATGTTGTCTAGTCAGAAAGCAATCCAGGAAGTTTTTTGCTTTGACTATGCAAATGAGATTATCCTGCATACTCAAAGTTGTACATTCAGATGTATGTGGTACTTTTAAAGAGCATATCATTGGTGGAAACATGTATTTCTTCTCATTTGTCGATGAGTACAATCGAAATCTCTGGATCTATGTGATCAAAAGAAAGGACAAAGTATTTGGAATATTTAAGAGATTCAAGATACTTGTCGAAAACCAGGGTGAAAAGAAGATCAAAGTTATGCGAACAGATGGAGGTAGCAAATACACATCCAAGATATTTGAAGCATTATGTGCATAACATGGTATTTGTCTTGAGATAACTGCTCTTTATACTCCTCAACATAATGGAATAGCAGAAAGAAGAAACATGACCATAGTGGACATGGTGAGACGCATGTTAAAGTAGAAGAATTTGTCAAAGTCCTTATGGGGTGAAGCTATTTCGACTGCTATTTATATTCTGGACAGGTGCCCTACCAAGAAGATGAAGAATAAGGTTCTTGAAGAAGTGTGGAGCGGCAAACGACCACCAACGACTCATCTAAAGGTGTTTGGCTCTATTTGCTACAAGCATATTCCTGATGCTAGGAGAAGGAAGCTTGATGATAAGAGTGAACATATGATTCTGGTAGAAAATCATAAGGCTGGAGCATACATGTTGTTCAATCCAATTAATCAGATGATTTTGATGAGTCGAGATATTGTGATTGATGAAAGTTATGCCTGGGATTGGATTTCTAGTAATGCAATTGACAAGCCATTGATGAGCTATGATTTCGACGAAGCAAGTAATAATGTCGAAATCGAAGATATTGTCGATATTCTAGTTGAAGTCGAAGTTGTTGCTAACATACCCGAATTAGTCGAAGTCGAAGAGGATATGACTGGAACAAGCCAGAGATCTCAAAGAACTAGAGCTCTTTTAACAAAACTTCAAGACTATGAAGTGGTTGGTGATGATGAAGTCACAATAGATGGAGAATTAGTTCATTTTTCTTTACTTGCAGGTGCTGAACTAATAAACTATAGCGAAGCCTTCAAAGATAAACAATGTAAGTCTGCTATGGTCGAAGAGTTACAAGCAATCGAAAGAAACAACACATGGGAGTTGGTCAGCACATACAAAAGCTATCAAAGTGAAGTGGGTATTCAAGTTGAAGCACAATATTGATGGTTTGACAGCAAGACATAAGGCAAGATTAGTAGCTCGAGGATTTCTTCAGAAAGCAAGACTCGACTACTCTGAAGTATTTGCACCTGTCACAAGATTGGAAACTATTCGACTAACGATAGCCTTGGCATGCAGTCAAGGCTGGTCGACATTTCACTTAGATGTGAAATCTGCATTTTTGAATGGACCTTTAGATGAAAAGGTGTATGTCACACAACCTTCTGGGTTTGTGATTCAGGAGGAAGCAAGTAAAGTATACAAGTTGCACAAAGCGCTCTATGACCTCAAGCAGGAACTTAGGGCATGGAACAAGAAGATCGACTCATACTTGGTTGAATTGGGATTCGTCAAATGCAAATCTGAGTATAGTGTCTATGTTCAGGTTGTGGCACAAGATATAACAATCATCTGCTTATATGTCGATGACTTGTTAGTAATTGGAAGTAGCTTAGAGAACTTGTTAAAGTTCAAAGAGCTGATGAAAAAGGAATTTGAAATTTTGGATCTTGGAAAGTTGTTGTATTTCCTAGGCATGTAATTTTAAATGTCGAAGGAAGGTATGGTGCTACATCAAAGAAAGTATGTCAAAGAGATACTCAAGAGATTCAGAATGGATGATTTGACTCATGTATCTTAGCCTATCGAACCAAATTTAAAGTTAGAGAAGTATGGAGAGGAAGACAATGTCGATGCGACTTTGTTCAAACAAACTGTCGGATCTCTGAGATATGTGTGCAACAGTCGACCTGATATATGTTTCTCAGTCGGATTAGTGAGCAGATATATGAGTGATCTAGGGTTTCACACATGAAGGCTGCAAGAAGAATCCTGAGATACTTAAAAGGATCGACAAAATATAGAATTATATTTTGCCGAGACTCTGAAAGCAAAGTAGATATGGTTACTTGCTATTCAGATGTTGATTGGTGTGGAGATAAGGAAGATCGAAGAAGCACTACTGGATATTCTTTCAAGTACTTGGTGCCACAATCTCATGGATCTCGAGAAAGCAACTTGTGGTGGCATTGGCATCGTGTGCGGTTGAATATATAGCAGGATCCTATGTTGCGTGTCAAGCAATTTGGATAAGATATGTGCTTGAAGAAATGGAGGTCGAAGTGAAGAAACCTATGGTACTGTAGATCGACAACAAGTCAGCAATAAATCTGGCGAAGAATCAAGTTTTGCATGGAAGAAGTAAGCACATCGAAGCTAGATTTTACTTTTTAAAGGAGAAGGTGAATTGAGGTGAACTTGAAGTAAGGCCAACATTTTCACCAAAGAATTGAAGATTGACAGGTTCCTAACTTTGAGAAAGAAATCGGGAATAGTTCAGATCGACAACGATTAGTGTGTTTCGACAACTTTGATTATAGGGGTATGTTGAGATATTAGATATAATCCAAGTTGAATTATGTGGCTCAAGCCCAAAGCTAATTTGGGTTTAGGGTTTGTTATTTAATTTGTTATTTTACATAGTAGTCAACTCAATTAGTTGTATATAAATAGACACTTTGTAATTCAGTTTCATCATTTCATTCAATAATATCAATCTTTATTTTCTTATTGTCTTTCTTTCTCTCTTCACTAATAGTGTCTCACACACTAACAGGGGTGAATTGAACCTAAAAATTAGTGTGTATTCACATGCTTTGAATTGTTCAAAGTGCAATCTTCATCAACACTCTCTTTTTTCTTTTGCTAATCTATGAGTAGATTAATTAGTCTTGAAATTTAAATCTACTAGGTAAATTACCGTACATTACACGAGTTTTACTAGAATACATATTTAATTTTTTTTAATCTAATAATTCTATGTTTTCATAATAATATAACCGAGAAAACTTTATTCTAATTCAATTTTAACAGACTATAATTATTTTATTTTATTTTTGTTTTATCTATTTTAGAAGATATGTATTAGTTATTTTTATATTTATATATTTAGAAGATATGTATCAATTACATTTTAATAAAAAAAAATAGTATATATAATCAATAATTTTTATAGTTAAAAAAACACTTTCATATATCACTTTTGAATATAGTTTAATAGTAAGTGAATTTACAAAACTATTAACAATATCGGTTGTAAGTTGCAAAAATTAATAAGGCATTTGAAAGGAGATATTGGAGTTCACAAAAAATAATAAATATATTTTAGTAATACATTTATTTAACTGTTTTATATTTGAAAAAATATTCAAGTTTTAAGATGAAGTAATAAAATTGTGATCAAACGATTTTTCTCTATAATAATTTATTATAAATATAAAACTGAAGAAACAATTCACTACAATTATGTACTTTATATGAAATCAATTTAAATATTTACTTATAATTGTTATTTAAATTATACTCACCCAAACAAGTGAGAGACACCACATGATCACCCAAAACCTTAATAAGGTGATAGGTGTATGAGTCATCTTATTCATAAAATGTTTGACCTCTACTTTTCTAAACAATGTGGGACTTAAAACTCATACTTAATTCTCAACACAACTCACACTTGTTTCCCAACAATTTGCAGCAAGCATATACTTTCAAATTCTCTCACTCGTGGATCAAGGGGAAGCATTGATCAATGGGGAGTTATATTGTTAGAGAAAGCAAATTGCATCAAGTTTTCAAAAGGTTGTCATCATTAAAAAGGGGAGAATGTGAAGACAAACTTCTCAAGTAGTTGTTTTGATGAAGACAAATCTACAAGCAAGTGTGTATGTCAAAAAGCATGGTTCATGACTCACAACAAGTTCAAGTCAATTTTCATATGATAAAATTCAAGTCTTGGTTTGTATGTAACAGATTGATCATGAAATAATAAGGTATTACTATTCAATCTCTCTGTGATATTATCAAGTGTTCAAAACATTCATTCCAATCATGCCATATTTCATTAAACATTTCTGGTGCATCAATCATTGGCCTATATACATTTTGCTTAAGTACTGTTGCCACTGTCAGCACATGTAATCGGTTACCCTATTTGCTGTAACCAGTTACCACACCTGAACCTTGTCTCTTGGGGGAATTTGCGCAAGGTGTAATCGGTTACTCAATTTCATGTGACCGGTACACATGAATATTTTTCAAAATTTTTAAAACGTTCCTTTAGGTGTAACCGGTTACACCATATATGGTAACTGGTTACCACAAAAGGAGTGGCAGTGGTTCATCCATTTTTCAGTAGAAACGAAATTTTATATTGGTTTTTGAATCATAACATCCATTCATTCATTAGTACTCATTTAGAGAGGTGTTAAGGCTCTATATACTTTAACTTTTAGATTTTCATTCCCACCTCTTTCATCTAGAATTCAAAATCATTTTTCTCTCATATTTCAATTTTCAAGTTTTCTTAAACAAAATTTTTTGGTGAAACTTCTACATATATAATTTTCATTCGAAATTCATATAGTTTCATCCTCATATATACTTGAGCACTTGTGTGTCATAACGAGAATTGTTTGCTTAAAAGAGAAGATCAATCCAAGTGATTGATACATTATATACTATTTCATTAACTCTTGTAAAAATTCTGAATATTGTTGAATTCCTTGTTGTCCAGGATTGTTGGAAACAAAAGAGTGATTAAGGGAAGATGGTTATCTTAATGCACTTTGTTTAAATCACAAGAGGATTGTACTTGGTGATTGTGTTAGAGTCTTGTATAGGAAGATTAGGATTGTCTTGTCCATAATATTTAACAATAGTAAAATCTCTTACTACTTAAAGGACTAGAGTACTCTCGAATTGTGAAAGAAATCATAATATATCGCTGTGTCTTTTATCTTTACGCATTATACTGCTTTTATCATTTAGTAATAACCAAGCGAAAAAATTATAAGATTTAAGTCTAAAATCGAAAAAATATTCTAAGTACCTAATTTACCCCTTCTTACATGCCACCTCTATTTGCATAAACATTTAAACTATGGCTCTAAAATTGACAAATTAAACTATGCACATAAGTCATTTCCCCAAATGTGTGTTAGTTTAGTTTACTTAAATTTTAAAATTATTTAAAAGCACGCCATAAATATAAAGAGATTCTGATCCTTAACATGTCACATAAATAACTTTAGGAATATTTTTATGAAATTACTACATAGTAAAACAACAACGATTAAACAACAATATATTATTTTATTTTAATTTTTGAAATACGATAATTACAAATTTAGATGGGTTATATGAGTTAACTGGATCGACACCGCTGGAAGTGACGCCACCAATTTAACATAGGATTTACTTAACAAAATAATTACTTACTAAATTTTAGCTAAGACTATTATTGATTGGAAAATTCGCATGAAAACATAAAATTTTTGGTAGTTTGTTTGAATATCATAATTTAACATAATGTGAATTATAAAATAAAATCTTTTTAAATTAATAATAATATTTTTAATTAAAAAAATCTCATTTTTACAAACTTTTTATCATGCATAAATTTATTAAATTATTCTAATCAATTGTGTTTAATATTTTTTTTATCAATCAATAATAAATTTAATTCATTTAATTTTGGTGTGATATTGTTGATATTTAAATGAATTTTTATTAAATTCATCATTAAAAAAACTTTTTAGGCATACACAATAGTTATAAGAGCTATTAACTTTATTTTATAAATAATATATGAATTAAGAAAATTTAATTGTTTTATAGAATTAAATATATTAATTTGTGTATTATTTTCTGTATGTATTATTTCTCTTAAATTAATAATATATGCTCTTAAGGATGAATAAATAATAGTAAAAAAAACTATACAAAATAGGAGGAAAACAAGAGTGTTTGATTTGGTTTTTAAAATTTGTTTTTTAGTTTTTAAAATTAGAAAAAATAAAATTTGTTTGGTAGCTTAATTTTTGAAAATTATATATTTAAGAGTTTTAAAAATTAAAACATTAAAATAAAATTTAAAGATTTTGATTAGTTTTATAAATCCAGAAGAAAAAATAAAAATAAAATTGTAAAAGTTTTATTAATGAGGATATTTAATATAATATAACTTTAAAAGAATTTTTAAATGTAAAATTACTAAACATGTTTTATTTTAATTTTTTATTAAACTATTTTTTAAAATTAATTTATAAAATAAAGTTTAAAAACTAAAAACTAAAATTCATCCAAACAAATCTAAATGATACAAATTTTTGTTTTTTTATTTGTATTTTGTTTGAAAATTTAAGATAAGGGTAAAAACCACCTTAATTAAGAAAAAGAACCTGCGCCCTCAGGTATTGCCTAAGTTGCATGCTCCTTTAGCTGCGCGAGTGTACTTATTAACATTTTTAATAAAATTGTTGTGAGTAAATTACTAATGAGAATGCCATGTGTGAATTATAATACTCAGATTAAAACTGTGAATAATGTAAAACTATAAAATAATGTCTACAATTTGTTGATAAAATGGACACGATTTCATCTGAACTCTCATAGAACTTCACCTACATCCACATTTGGTGAGCAGAAGCATGACCAATCAAAGTTCAACCACACAACTAATTCCAAAGAAGATTCCATGACGTGTCTTAACATTCACACAACCAATTATGAATTTTTTTTTTAATATAACATGTTGTTTAAAAAAAATCAAAATAAATAACATTTCAAATTAATTACCAAAATGGCATGGTTATATGGCGCCTCAGTTAAAAGGCAAAAGTCATCCTATATGGCGCCTCAGACAAAAGTGGGGTTGCCCTAAATTTTTTTCGTGCCTGAAGGGGAGGCGCCATATGGGATGGCGTCTCAGTTGATCCCTTTTTTTTTCAAATTTATTTTAATTTTGAAATTGATTATTATTTTTTTTTTTTAATATTTTAATTTGGAAATTGATTAAATTAATGGTGCTACAGTGTTTCATGTGTCTATAAATGAGACTGCACCCTCACTTGTTACTCCACAACACTTCTCACCAAAACCTTAATTTCCTCCCTTCCCTCACCAATATCCTAATCTCTCCTCTCCCCCATGTCTGAGTGGTTAAATCGCCGTCCATCGTCATCATCATCAGCACCGGAGGAACCGTTTCCAGAATTTCTACTGATGAAAAGAAAGGCCCTAGTTGTATTCTCAACTGTCAAGCCTCCGATGAAGATGATACTCTGGAATACGCAGACGTTGGAGCATTTGCATAGGAAACTTTATCGCTGGCTAGAAGGAGAATTTGAGGCAGGTGAAAAGATCAGGAAGATTGAGAGGCAGGTTGAGGAGTCTGGTCCAAATGGAGTCACTCGCACTTGGAGAAAAGTGCAAAATGATGCTGGTGCCCTTATGATGATGATGAGTCCAAAGAAAGTTAACTTGATGGTTGTAATTTCCTAGATAAGTTGATGCGTTGGGTTGTTTATTTTCGGTATGTTGTTATTTTCTGATTTGGTATTAGGTTATGTCGTGGTTATTTGTTGATGTTAAGTTATGTTCTGTTATGTTATGTCGTTGTAATCAATTAGGTATGCCATCAATGAAATAAAATTTGTTGTTGTTATAAATAGACAAGTTTACAATTGAAACTATGATGTTGTCCTAAAGCCCACATTTTGGACACTTGGTACGAATGTGGCCTGGCTGGCGGCACAAACCACATAACCTCACCATTTTGTCACAAACCACATAACCTCACCATTTTGTCTGCTGCATCCATCTTCGTTCGAATACGGGTGCTGTTAGGGTGACCCTTTTTATTTCTTCGCATCAAATCATTATGCCACACAATTTCGCCTTCGTATGGAGGCCAGTAGTCCTCCTTTGCTACCACTTGAAAACTAGTGTTGTAGACATTGCATAGAGTAATGACTTAGTGAAGAACATAAAGATAGTTGGTTGGGTCCAGCCGGACCTTGGAACTGGTTGCTATAACATGGGAGCAAGGCATACAAAATGCCTGAAACCTTCCACAGTCACACCAAGTCCTATCCAGTTTCACTCAGTAACATCCCCTAGGCCTTCCTTAGTTGTGATAAATAGACTCTGCAACACTGAAGTGACCTTTAGTACGGTCAAAGACTATGACCACATGTGTGTTGGCCTTTGCAGCTTCGTTCTTCATGAATGTTATTTAACAATCACTAAACAGCTGCCCAGATTATAAGACCGAACCCCACTTGGTATGTCTGGTATCAAAGAGTGCATCGAGCCTAAAATGTGTTGACCTCACCAGAGCGGTTATCGATGGTTTCGAATGCCCTTGAATACAGAGTTCATAGATTCAACGAGGTTTGTTGTCATGTGGCCCCATCGCTGCCCATTGTCGTATGCCCTTGTTCACTTCTCCCATTGAATGTTATCAATCCATCTCAATGCATCTGCGTTTGTAAGTCTAATCTCATCACAGTAGTATCTGAAGGTAGGCTCTGTTAGTGCATAGCCCATGTTAGTAGCCATCTTCTTTAGCCCCTTGTCCTTGAACTCCCGCATGAAATCTTGACTGATGTGTCTAATGCAATACACATGGCTTGAGGGAGGATCATGCCAACCGTTATCAGGATTGTTGTAAGCACTCTCGATTGAGGGGTGTCTATCGGAGATCAAACATAAGTTAGGTTGGGGAGCAACGTATTGTCAGAGTTTTTTAGGAAAAAAACTCAAACCTCTAGTAATCTCCCCTTCAACTAGAGTTAAGGCGATAGGGAAAATGTTGTTGTTGCCATCCTGTGCCACGACCATCAGTAGTGTGCCCTTATATTTTCTGTATAACCATGTTCCATCAATTTGAATTATAGGTTTACAGTACGCAAATCCTTTAATGCATGGTTCAAACGCCCAGAAGAGTCTGTGGAAAATGCCATTTCCACTTACACAAATCCCGTCTGGCGTATATGCCGGCAATGTCTCCAACATGACAACAGTCCCTGAAGCATAGTGTTTTAGTGCCACCAGGTATCTTGGAAGTTCTTTGTAAGAGTCTTCCAAATTTCCAAAAACCGTTTCGATCGCCTTAGTCCTAGCAATCCACGCCTTCCTGTACGAAGGAGTGTAGTTGTATCTTTGAACCATATGCGCTATTATTGTACTCACTTTCAAAGAAGGGTTGTCGCTAATGACTGATAGAATTTCGTTGCAGATCAACTGAGAGCTGAGCTTGCGATGATCCTGACTAGGATTTGTGATTATGCAAGTGTGCTCTGGACCCATTGACCCTATCTTCCAGGAATCGCTTTGCTTTCGGAAAGATGTTATTAATCTAAACGGGCACACCTCGCTACAGCAGTAGATCTTGTATAGAGTCAGATTTGTTTGATCGACTGTATAATCTGCAGATAAGTTCATGTGGTATTGTTTTATTGTTCGGACACAATCTTCTTTCGTACGAAAATTTGTAAGAACAAGAGTTGGTCCTGCATTAATACCTTTGAGTTTTGATGATATCAAACAAGTATGTTTGTATGAACAATTTTATAAGACTAATGTTTCTTATTTGTGAGAATCTAACAAACAGGTTCTGCTTCCGTTAAAATGGCGTGAATATGTTGTTAAAAGAGAATACTTCGCCTACGCGCTTTACTTGATGTGCTAAATCACTTCAGAAGAATCTGAAGATCATAGACTCTGATATAATATATAAAGAGAACAAGTTCTGTAAATATGAAGACTGAGGTTCTGATGAACGAAGTCCAAATGTTGAAGATTTACGCTCTTTAGATAAAGGTTGTGAAGACCCAACTATAGTCTCTACTCATGCTTCAACTAAATACCATCAGAAGCCTTTGAAGATATGATGATAACATTCTAAGCGAACAAGGTTCTGAAGATCAAGTGCTAAAGACTCCGAAGGCGCAGCTCTGAGGACTCCAAGACTTGAAGATCTTAAAGAACCAAGCTACGTTTTCCCTTCTTACTCATGCTCGAAGAAGCCTCTGAAGTTAACAAGAATAGAAGACTAAGCAACGAAGTTCAAACAAAGATATCTTGGTAACTGTGCAAAAGTTCAAATGAAGATTTCTTGGTAACAGTGCCAACGAAGATATACTGATAAGACAGGACACAAAAGGTTTTATCTGTCCTCACATTTCTACCAAACTGCCGTCAATAGTCATGATTACTTTGCAACGATTACTTTTACTCGGCTATAAAAGGACTTGAAGACTCAAAGAATGATAACAACTTCTCCGATTAAAATACACTCTATTTTGCTATTATCATTCAAGAATTCATTTTCTGTGTTGTAAAATAGTTTACATATTAAGCTTGTGCTAGAAGCAATACCTTGTAAACAAATTCTTTTTCAAACTGTTGTTTGAAGTTCCTTGAGAAAAACCTGGTGAGGTTAGATTTCCTGAGAAGTCTAGAACTAGTGAGAGTCTTAGAGGTTATTCCTTAAGAGAGACCAGTGTGGTTAAATTTCTTGAGAAGTCTAGAACTTGAGAGTTTTAGAGGTTGTTATTAGTCACCAGCATTTTGGCTTGTGCATTGTATTAATCTATTTGATTAGTGGATTAAGACCTCGATTGAGAGAGGCGAAATCACCTTGGCGGGTAGACTAGATTAACTTGAGGAATTCTCAAGCGAACTAGTATAAACATACCGTGTTATATCTTTTAAGTTTCATTAAGATTATCATTCATAAGTTAAAGAGTTATTAAAAAGAGGTTAGCTTAAAAGAAAAGAATTTATTTTGAAAAACCAATTCAAACCCCCCATTTCTTGTGTTTTTCACACCTTCAATTGGCATCAGAGCTCCGGTTCTGAGGTGATAAAAAGGTTGAATTTTTATTAAGCACTTAACAATGTTCAGTACTGATCCAAGTGTAAAAAACAATGGTTGCACCTAAATCAAATATTACTGCAAATGAAAGAGATTCTTATAGTGCAAAACCTCCTATCTTTGATGGGGAAAATTTTGATTATTGGAAAGACAGAATTGAAAGTTACTTTCTGGCTTTTGACTTAGATATATGGGATCTGGTAGTTGATGGTTACAGTTACCCTGTAGATTCTGAAGGCAAAAAGATTTCCAGAAGTGCATTAACAGATGCTCAAAAGAAGACTTACAAGAATCCTCACAGAGCAAGAATGATTCTATTAAATGCAATTTCATATATGGAATATGAAAATATCACAAACAAAGAAACTGCAAAGTCTATTTTTGATTCTCTCCGAATGACTCATGAAGGCAACACTCAAGTCAAAGAGACAAAGGCTCTTGCACTAATCCAGAAATATGAGGTCTTCAGAATGGAAGACGGTGAATCTGTGGAAACTATGATTTCAAGATTCCAGATGCTTGTTGCAGGACTCAAAGTTTTGGACAAAGGTTATTCTACTGCTGATTATGTCAAGAAGATTATCAGAAGTCTGCCTGTCAAATGGAGACCAATGGTAACAACTTTGAAACTAGCAAAGGATTTGAACAACATAAGTCTTGAGGAACTATTAGTTTTTTAAGGAGTCACGAAATAGAAATTCAAGGAGATGAACCTCAGAAGAAAAGTAAATCTATTGTTCTAAAGGCTAAATCTGAAAAGAAAAAGGCTTATCAAGCAGAGGAAAAATCTGAAGAATTTGAAGAAGATTCAGACGAAGATGAACTATCTCTCATATCAAAGAAGATAAGCCAACTGTGGAAATACAGAAGGAATAAGTTCGGAGGACCAAGAAGAAGATCTGAGTCTATACATGGTCAAAATAAAGCTTATGGAAGAGAAGTTACATGTTTTGAATGCAAGGAACCTGGACATATCAAGAATGATTGTCCAAAGTTCAAGAAAGATGGAAAACCTAGAAAAGCTAAAAAGGGTCTTATGGCAACTTGGGATGATTCAGAGTCAGAAGAAGATTTCGATGGAGAACATGCCAATGTAGCATTCATGGCTAAGACCATCATGAACAAACTTCTATCAGAAGAAGAACTATCAGACTCTGATGATGACAGAGAGGTACTTTCTTCCTTATCTTGTTCTAAACTTGAAATAGGATTATCTGAACTTATGGATAGGTATCAACTTCTTTTAAGAAAACACAAAACTTTGAAAAAGACTTTTATGGTTCCCTCAGAGGATCTTACTAAAAGCAAGCAAACAATTTTTGAATTAAACAAAAAATTCTTCTTCTTAGAAAAATCAAATGCTGCTTTAAAAAGTAAAGTATCTAAGTTAGAGGAAGAGATCACGTCTGATAAAACTGTCACTAATGAAGTTATCAGATATGACAGAGCTTTTCAGCACTTCCTTGCTAAAAACATAGATAGAAGCAAAATGGCTTCAATGATCTATAGAGTTAGCAGAAATGGAAATAAAGGTCTAGGATATTCAGGACCATCACAACCATATGATGAAACCAAGAATATCAAACTAATACCTCTATCTAAATATTTTGTGCGTGCTAATACTAAACTAAAATGTCCAGAACCAGGATGTTCTAAGTCTATTATATCAAAACCACAGACAGGAAGAAAACTTATGCACAAATACCTCACTATTATCCTGCTGCATGAAAATCCAAAGGTGTCAGAACCTCTGGAAAGGCTAATGTGAAAGAACCCACAAAATAGGTACCTAAGAATAAGATAATTTATGTTGCAGATATCCTTAATGGAACCACTGAAACACCAGTCACGGTACCTGAACAGTGGATGCTTGCGACACATGACGGGAGAAAGGCATATGTTCCAAGATCTGAGACTTAAGCCTGGAGGTGTCGTCGGTTTCGGAGGAAATCAGAAGGGAAGAATCATTGGCTCTGGAACTGTTGGTAATGGTAAACTTCCTTCTATAAATAATGTTCTTTTAGTTGAAGGTCTAATGCATAATTTATTGTCAATTAGCCAACTTAGTGACAATGGTTATGATGTTATCTTCAATCAAACGTCTGTAAGGCTGTTAGTCAAAAGGATGGATATGTTCTGTTCAATGGTAAAAGGAAGAACAATACTTACAAAATTAAATTATCAGATTTAAAACATCAAAATGTAAAGTGTCTTTTGTCTGTCAATGAAGAGCAATGGGCCTGGCACAGATGTCTTGGTCATGTTAGCTTGAGAAGAATCTCACAGCTGAACAAGCTTGGACTTGTCAGAGGTTTCCCAAATCGGAAGTACTCTTCAGATGCTCTTTGTGAAGTATGTCAGAAAGGCAAGTTTTCAAAAACTTCTTTTAAAACAAAGGATATTGTTTCTACCTCTTGACCATTGGAACTTCTTCACATTGATCTATTTGGATCAGTGAAAACTGATTCTATCAATGGTAAGAAATACGGACTAGTCATCGTTGATGATTACAGTCGTTGGACATGGGTAAAATTCTTAAGACACAAGGATGAGTCACATTCTGTGTTTGGTTCCTTCTACACCCAAGTGCAAAACGAAAAGAATTGCAAAATCGTCAAGGTCAGAAGTGATCATGGTGGAGAATTTGAAAACAAAGATTTTGAAAAACTTTTTGATTCGCATGGGATATCTCATGATTTTTCTTGTCCTAGAACTCCACAACAAAATGGAGTTGTAGAAAGAAAGAACAGAACTTTACAAGAAATGACTTGCACCATGATCCAAGAAACTGACATGGCTAAGCACTTTTGGGCAGAGGCAGTCAACACAGCATGTTATATTCAAAATAGAATCTCCACAAGACCTATCTTGAGTAAAACTCCCTATGAATTATGGAAGAATAAAATTCCCAACATTTCTTATTTTCACCCTTTTAGGTGTATTTGTTTTATGTTAAACACTAAAGAGAATGTTGACAAGTTTGATTCCAAAGAACAGAAGTGTCTGCTGTTAGGATACTTTGAACACTCAAGAGGCTACAAAGTTTATAACACAGAATCACAGATTGTGGAAGAATCAATTCATGTCAGATTCGATGATAAGCTTGACCCTAAAAAGTGAAAGCTAGTTGAAAATTTTGCAGATTTGGAAATCAGCTTTTCAGAACCTAAAGAAAAGGTTGAAGAAGTTAAAACTCCAGAAGTTCCTACTCACAATATCATTGATGTATCGTCTAATACTCCACAACAAAAGAAAAAGAGAATCTCAACTTCACACCCTGAAGAACTAATTCTGGGTAGCAAGGACGCTCCCATCAGAACCAGATCAACTTTCAAACCCTCTGAAGAAATGCTTCTGGGATTGGTATCGTTAATTGAGCCAACAACAGTTGATGAAGCCCTTATGGACAAGGAATGGGTTCTGGAAATGGAAGAAGAACTTAACCAGTTCTCAAAGAACGACTTATGGGATCTTGTCCCAAAACCTAAAGATGTCCATATAATTGGTACTAAATGGGTTTTCAGAAACAAGCTCAATGAAAAGGGTGAGGTTGTCAGAAACAAGGCACGACTTGTTGCACAAGGTTACAGTCAACAAAAAGGGATAGATTGCAATGAAACCTTTGCTCCAGTCTCCAGACTAGAAGCTATACGCCTGTTAATTTCCTTTTCAGTAAATCATAACATCATCTTATATCAAATGGATGTTAAGAGTGCATTTTTGAATAGTTATATTTCAGAAGAAGTTTATGTCAAACAACCTCCTGGATTTGAAAACTCAGAAAAATTAGATTTTGTTTTTAAACTCAAAAAATCTCTCTATGGTCTGAAACAAGCTCCCAGAGCTTGGTACGACAGATTGAGCAATTTTATTTTAGAAAATAACTTCACCAGAGGCAAAGTTGACACCACCCTCTTCTGTAAATCGTACAAAAATGATATACTCATAGTTCAGATTTATATTGATGATATTATTTTGGGTTCTGCTAATCCCTCTCTATGCGAGGAGTTTTCAAAATTAATGCAAGAAGAATTTGAAATGAGTCTTACGGGTGAGTTGAAGTTCTTTTTGGGAATTCAAATTGATCAGAAACCAGAGGCTACTTACATTCATCAAAGTAAGTATACAAAAGAACTTCTGAAGAAGTTCAACATGATAGATTGTAAGATAGCAAAAACTCCAATGCACCCAACATGCGTCATGGAGAAAGCATAAACAAGTGGTAAAGTTTGTTAGAAGACCTATCGTGGTATGATAGGATCTCTTTTGTATTTAACTGCTTCTAGACCTAATATTTTATTCAGTGTTCATCTGTGTGCTAGATTTTAATCAGATCCCAGAGAATCTCATTTAACCGTTGTTAAAAGAATTCTAAGGTATCTAAAACGAACTACTAACCTTGGCTTGATGTATGAGAAAACATCAGAGTACACTCTATCTGGTTATTGTGATGCAGACTATGCTGGAGATAGATTGGAAAGAAAAAGCACATCTGGAAACTGTCAGTTTCTAGGGGAAAATCTGATCTCATGGTCAAGCAAGAGGTAATCTACAATTGCTCTCTCTACAGCAGAAGCAGAGTACATTTCCGCTTCTCTATGCAGTACGCAGATGCTCTGGATGAAAAATCAGCAAGAAGATTATCAGATACATAAGAGTAACATCCCTATCTATTGTGATAATACTGTTGCTATCTGTTTAAGTAAAAATCCAATCTTGCATTCTAGGGCTAAACACATAGAAATTAAACATAACTTTATTAGAGACTATGTTCAGAAGCGAACTCTATGTTTAAAATTAATTTATACAGACCATCAATGGGCTGACATTTTTACAAAACCTTTGGCTGAAGATAGATTTCAATTTATTCTGACGCATCTGAAAATGGATTTTTGTCCAGAGTAAGATCGTATCAGAATCAGATGTGTTTAGTTAGAGTCTGAAGAAATAAGATTTTTTTAATACACTTGTTTAAATCTCAGGTATCAGAGGCTACTTCGGCCAGAATTGTCTCTGATCAGATGGAAGCTCTTGAGTTGTCCAAATTTTGAGAATATTAAAACGTGTCACTTGAATTAGAAAATGATTAACGCGTGTAACCTAGGTTATATCCAAATCATTACATCTATTTTAAAGTACACAATGAACAGTAATCTCTCTTGGGATTGATTTAAAATCATAATTGCGTTCATTCCTTAACTCCCAATACTTTATTTTAACTTTTCAAATTTCAAAAACACTTTATAAATCTACTCACACTACCTCACATTCATTTCCACACATTAAGAAACCCTAAAACCCCCAAATCTCTTCCTTCTCTCTCTCACCTGCTCATATTGTTCTCATCTAAATCAATCACAAACTTCATCATGATGAATCACATTCAACAAGAAACTGTCAATTTCTTCAAAGAAACAGAAGCATCTTTGAATCCTTCGAAAGGGTCATCATCTTCATCAGTCGCGCTTGCTATCACCTCCACAACCACTGCAACTGTTGTGTCGACTTCATCGTCTCCTCCTGAGATTGATGAAAACCATGTTACTCAAAGAAATACAGCAGTTACGTGTGTGCGTCCTGCGGACGAACTAACTGTTCTCAAGGAACTGCATGTGGATTTCCAGAATCTTGCAAACAATGGGGTTGATCTTTCTGCTGAACTCGAATGTCAAGGATGGAATAACTACTTTGAAAGGCTTAAAGGTCTTATCTATGAATCCATTGTAAAAGAATTCTGGAGAATGGCCGATACTGACGATTTTCATGTCGTCTCTTTTGTTATGGAAAAGAGGATTATCATTACTGAAAAATCAATTTCAGATCTTCTAGGAATGAAGTTCTTGGAAGGGAAACGAGTCTATGGAAAGCTCGAAAAATCTGACATTGCCATCAGCAAGGAAATCTTTATGAACTATCAATCTAAGAAAGCAAATTATAAAAGTGTAGACTTGCATGATAAACTGAGAATGTGGCACAAGATCATTCTTGGTTGTATCAACCCAAGACCTCTGAAGAGTTCCGCATACTACTTTAATACTACTCAAAGGAACATGCTGTACTGTTTACATAAAAAGAAGAAAATGAATTTTCCCTTTATTCTGTTTTCCTATCTAAGAGACAAAGTGCGCAAGTCCAGAACAACGGCTTCACCTACAATGAAGATTCCAACCTATATTCCTTTCGGTAGATTGCCCACCGACATTTTTGTTGAAAGCAGGCTGGTGGATTATCTGATTAAAGAAGCCAGATATACATAATATTTGGATCCATGCATTAGAGAGTCTTTAAATGCCAATACCCTAAAAAATATGAAAATAATCAAAGATGTTCAACTTAAACCTACTGTTATCCCTCATGAAAGTGTGATACAAAGTAGAGTTCAGGTGAAAGACCATCCCTCTTTTGACAGCTGTGAAAACAAGGAAATTATTGCAGGACTTATTGCTATAATGGAAAAAGAAGGACAATATGTGTCTAAGGTCAGAATTGAAGAAGTTGAGCCCAGTAAAGGAAAAAGGAAGCTAATTGAAGAGGATCCTGAACCCAAGAAAAAGAAGAAGGCTAACAAGTCAGAGACCTCCAAGATTTTTGCTCAAGATTCTCAATCTAAAAGAGCTAGTAAGTCCGCCATCACTTCTTCTGTTTCAACAGTTAATGTTGAACTTGTCATTATTTCATCATCGTCTCAACAAGCTACCTACATTCCCACCTCAAATCCACAAGTCAGCTTCAAGTCACCATCTTTTTCAATTCCACCACCACCAATCTCTATTCCTGTAATTCCACAAATTTCCTTTCCATCAATCAGTACACATATCCAATCCGAAGCCATTCCTACATACACTTCATCAACAACCACCTCAATCATCCAACCAGATATATCTGTCTCACCGATGTCCTACGCTTTTCATCAGAAAATCATTGCTGAATCCTCAATCCAACACTCTGATCCTCCATATCCAAATCCTGAACCAGCATCTGAAGAAACGAGTGTTAAATCCCTTGAGATTGTCCCTTCTGAATCCCCTTCAAAATTAGAAACTTTTGAGCTCTCTTCTCACACTATTGAAACCAATTCATCTCAACCAAATCCTGAACCCACTCAACCTGAAATTGCTTCATCTGATGAACCCAACTCTGAAACACGTTTTGCTGAATCCAACCTGGCCTTGGTCATCTATGAAAGACCCCCTCCAAAAATCATTGATGAGTGTATTAGCAAATTTCTAGAAAAGGCGTTGGAGAAAGTAGCAAAGCTACTAGTAGAGACCAGGACAAGTGTCAAGCCTATGGAGCTTGTAAATTCTTGGGACGCATTTCAGAAGTGGTTAGGCTCTGAATTTGCAAGGATGTCTACGTTCTCTGAAGCTGCTAAAGTTGCTGGAGTTGAACTGGTGAAAGCAAGAGAAGAGGATGAGGATAGAAAGAGAAAATTCAATCTTCTAGTGACTAAGCAAAGAGAGGCTGAAGAAAAGGGTGCTGAAGAAGCAAGACTTCGTACAGAAGAAGAAGCAAGGCTGGCAAAAGAATCTGAAGCTATAGAAAAAGCTAAGCAAGATGCATTAGTTGTTTCCTCACCTGAACCTGATGTGGTGCATTTGGAAAACACAATTAAAGAAATAAGAGGAGAAAAACAGATTTTCAGAGAAAACTTTGCAGAATATAAGGTTGTTAATGCAAATGTTCAGAACCTGCTTCAAAATATTTTGGACAAAATGTCCTCTGGAAGCACCTAACCTTTTCCTTGTTTCATTTTGGTTCTATGTTTTTAGAATTTAGGACTTTGTTTTTCACCCTTTGTTCACGAAGCTTTTTTATTATGACAAAAAGGGGGGAGAAGTTATGAATGTGAATTTTTGGTTCTTATAGTCAATCTCTGAAGAACAAGCTGTTTACATTCTAACCAGTAAATTGCTATTTCTGTTAGACGTTTTTCTTTGTCCCTCTTTTCAGGAATTCTGATCTAGTTCTGAGTTCATGTCAAATTCTGAAGGATCAAATCTATAAAGAAATCAAGACTATGAAGATTTCAGTATCTGATTTTCTTAATCAGGGGGAGTCATTCTCGAAAAATTCACAAGCCAGAAAATTTAATCTTCACCCAGTCTGAGAATTAGGGGGAGTATCTTACGTGAAGAATAGGTATTTCTTAACCTTCTTATTTCGATTATCCTTGTATTGTGTACAAAATTGTGTCATCAAAATACATAGTTTTGCCATTATCAAAAGGGGGGAGATTGTAAGAACAAGAGTTGGTTCTGCATTAATACCTCTGAGTTTTGATGATATCAAACAAGTATGTTTGTATGAACAATTTTATAAGACTAATGTTTGTTATTTGTGAGAATCTAACAAACAGGTTCTGCTTCCGTTAAAATGGCGTGAATATGTTGTTAAGAGAGAATACTTCAACTATGCGCTTTACTTGATGTGCTAAATCACTTCAGAAGAATCTGAAGATCATAGACTCTAATATAATATATAAAGAGATCAAGTTCTGTAAATATGAAGACTAAGGTTCTGATGAACGAAGTCCAAATGCTGAAGATTTACGCTCTTTAGATAAAGGTTCTGAAGACCCAACTATAGTCTCTACTCATGTTTCAACTAAATACCATCAGAAGCCTCTGAAGATATGATGACAACATTCTAAGAGAACAAGGTTCTGAAGATCAAGTGCTAAAGACTCCGAAGGCGCAGCTCTGAGGACTCCAAGACTTGAAGATCTTAAAGAACCAATCTACATTTTCCCTTCTTACTCATGCTCATAGAAGCCTCTGAAGTTAAGAAGAATAGAAGACTAAGCAACGAAGTTCAAACGAAGATATCTTGGTAACTGTGCAAAAGTTCAAATGAAGATTTCTTGGTAACAGTGCCAACGAAGATATACTGACAAGACAGGACATAAAAGGTTTTATTTGTCATCACGTTTATACCAAACCACCATCAATAGTCATGATTACTTTGCAACGGTTACTTTTACTCGGCTATAAAAGGACTTGAAGACTCAAAGAATGATAACAACTTCTCCGATTAAAATACGCTCTATTTTGCTATTATCATTCAAGAAGTCATTTTCTGTGCTGTAAAATAGTTTACATATTCAGCTTGTGCTAGACGCAATACCTTGTAAACAATTTCTTTTTCAAACTGTTGTTTGAAGTTCCTTGAGAAAAACCTGGTGAGGTTAGATTTATTGAGAAGTCTAGGACTAGTGAGAGTCTTAGAGGTTATTCCTTAAGAGAGATCAGTGTGGTTAGATCTCTTGAGAAGTCTAGAACTTGAGAGTTTTAGAGGTTATTGTTAGTCACCAGTATTTTGGCTTGTGCATTGTATTAATTTGTTTGATTAGTGGATTAAGACCTCGATTGAGAGAGGCGAAATCACCTTGGCGGGTGGACTAGATTAACTTGAGGAATTCTCAAGTGAACTAGTATAAACATACCGTGTTATCTCTTTTAAGTTTCATTAAGATTATCATTCATAAGTTAAAGAGTTGTTAAAAAGGGGTTAGCTTAAAAGAAAAGAATTTATTTTGAAAAACCAATTCAAACCCCCCCTTTCTTGTGTTTTTCACACCTTCAAAATTGTCTCCAACTTTTAATACTCCCTCCGTCTGCATGTATGGGTCGTAAAAAATATCCCTTGATGGTTCGTCCTCGCCTAAGTTGAGTGTTGTCATGTGTTGAGGTGCGCAATAAACATGACTCCGTGGTAATTGGTCTGCCTCCTCATTATTTACCATTTCATCGACAATGTCCTCCTCTTCTTCTTCTTCCTCATCAACGACATCGACCTCAACTTATTCGTTGTCGGATTCGTTAAAAACCTGAGAAACTTCAAGTTGTTGAGACAGTTGTTGCTGTTGTAACGTAATATATAACTCAACATCATTGAATCCAGAATGCTCAAGACTGAGAAACATATTACGCACATCATCATCATCCCGAGTCTTCATCTGAAAAAATTTGCATTGGTCATGCCCGTCAAAAAACATAGGGTTTTTGTATACGATTTGCCCAACTGGACCGCACTGCATTTTCTTTTCTAACCTGGCTTTCAAATGTAAAAAATTTGATCTTCTATCAATTAAAAACCTAGTCACTTCCGTATCCCTAAAATTGAAACCTGTGATGGGACATTCAAATATCTCACCATTGAGATGTGCACTTATCAGGTATTGTGGTCTTTGAGCCATAACAAAATACGTTACTAAATTGTGTTTGGAAGAAATGGTTTACAAACTTTAATGTTTAGAAGAAAATGCTAACTCAAGGATGTGATGATAAGCTGTATGTTTCATGTGTATTAATAGGTGTATAGTAGATACAACTTACGTCTATTGGTAGTTTAATTGCTTCAGAATAGTTTACCATTGCCTTGCATGAACCATGTGCTGCTCTGCATGAAAAGACCCCGCAACTCTATATGGCTACACTAGCCTTGACAAGACCCCACAACTCTGCATGGCTAGAGTAGCCTTGACAAGACCACACAACTCTACATGCCTACACTTGCCTTCCACTATTCTTTAGCATGCCTTTGCACTATTATTTTTGGTTGCTACAAGTAAAGTGTCTTGGGAGTTTAATTGCTTCAGAATGGTTTATTATAATGATAAGACCACACTTCTGAATGCTTTATCATTATTGTTATTATTTTTATTGGTATTATTTTTATTGGCAAAGTTTAGTCTTTGGAAGAAAATGGTAACAAAGGATGTGATCTGCGTGACAAGACCACACTCCCACGCCAAGAATCTCACAAGGACTTTATGACTATTCTGATTCCTTTTTGCAAACAATTTATATTTTAATTCGTACTATCATCATTGTAATTTTTTAATAATCACAATTACTATTGTATACTATGCCCATGCCTTAACAACTACACTTACACCTATACTGTATTTCTTTAAGATTCTCTGCTTGACATGACAATATAACCATGCCTTCACTTTCTCATGTGACACACTTCTCACTCTCCAAGAAATAAGTGTTTCCAAGGCATGCATGACTCCACTTATTAGACTACAAAGACCAAGAATGCATGCAAGATAACACATAAGAGATTCCAAAGCATGCATGACTACACTTGTCAGACTACAATGACCAAGAATGCATGCATTATCATGTGACTCCCCTCATCTCATTCTTCACCAATATAAATACCATCTCACCACTCTACAAATTTTTCTCATCCCAAACTCTTCTCTTCTCTTTAACTCACAAAATATCCGCATCCATCACAAAGTCTTCCTCTTAATACCAATTACAAAAAAAATGTCTCTACTCACCATGGGAAACGATCACAGAGGAACCTCCGAAAACGTTGCAGACTTTGTAAGTGTTTCGGCCTTCTTTTGTTTTACCCTCCTAAACCTAGATGTATTTTTTATCTAACTAATGTTATTTATATTTTTGTTCAGCTGGTATCAAGGTTCCACTGCCGTGGGCACGAATACATGCACACGACCCTTTCATCGAAGAATACCTAACGAGATGTGGATTTGGTGACTTGATAAAAATCACGTCATACCATGTTGACCCAAAATTTATTCTGGCTTTGCTAGAACGATGGAGGCCAGAGACATACACATTTCACCTTCCTTTTGGTGAATGTACAGTCACACTCCAATAAGTGTATATGTTAGTCGGCCTCTGCATCGATGGCACGACTGTCAACGACCCCGTTTTTGTCAATAACCAACTATGCAATGATTTGTTAGGCACGCCCCTAAGTCTGGAAGCACCTGAGCCAACACGTGATGGTAGACCTAGGGGTCAAGGTATTAACATAAAATACCTTAGGGATTACTATGACTCTATTGTATTAAACGACAATACCCCCTATTACAAGATACTTAAAACTAGGTGCTATTTAATGCTCTTGTTTGGTAATTTTTTATTTCCAGAAAGCACTGGAAATAGTGTAAATATTATGTATTTACCTTTGTTGGCTAACATTAATAGAGTGCACGAATATAGTTGGGGTTCAGCTGTCCTGGACCATCTGTATAGTTCACTCTGCAAAACTTCAAAAAAAGACGCTTGTACATTTTATGGCTGCGCCTATCTCCTTCAGGCGTGGGGTTGGTCGAGAATGCCAACACTAGCTCCAGTTAACCGGAACCCCTTCACATTTACCTACGCAAACAAGTAAGCTTAATTTTACTACTCGAACTTATGTCCTTTAATGAAATGTTTAGTTGTAACTAATTTATTTGTAACTACTTTTTTAGGTGGTCAGTTCCGGGAATGAGTTACCATCGAAATCCCAGGAGTGCCATAACAGTCTACCGCAACCTAATAGATCACATTGGCCCCGACGATGTAAATTTTCCTTAAAATTCCATAAATATTTCTAACACATTAAAGCACCGTATAGTTTCTCATTAAATCTTTTGTTCTTGTAGTTCTTCTGGAGGCCGTATGAGGGCCTCGACCACCAGCCCAACGCGAATGATGCTGCTGTGTGGACATCAAAAACACCCATAATTCGGTTCACCACTGTGGAGATGCATCAAAGTGATCGAGTAAAACTTCAGTTCGGAATGCATCAGGATATTCTGGTGGCTCCGACAAGTTGGGGATCGTGGCATCTGCGTAGAGTGGACACACAGTGGGCAGTGGGTGAGTGGACGAACTTTGCAACAGAGATGTGTCAACAATGGGAGAATCGACACCAGCACGTCTTATCCGACCTCGTTGTAGAAGATGCTATACCAACACAACAATATATGACTTGGTTTAGGTCTGTTACAACACCCTAACCATTCCTCTCTCAGCCAACGTTTCTAATTGACCCCCGCTAACGTGCCTCTTCCTCACGGCCACATGACCAGCCACATACCTAGCCACATGCCCAACATCATACACCTACCTATACCCAACAACAAGAAGAGCCTTACCCCTACCCTATCATGCCACCGACTCAGTCACAACAAGAAGAGCCTTACCCCTACCCTCATTCCACCTACACCAACACCACTAATGCTTATAGCTCTGACGAGTCATTTGAACCCACCCCAGCCCACCATAGCCCCCCGCAAATGAACACCCCATCTTCCAACAACCAACAACCACAATCGTCCTACAACCAACAAACCCACCCACTATTCGACTACCAAATCCCACAATAACCACTGAATCGGTACCAACACCCTTCAATACAACATTTCGGCCAACCATACCGTCTGCAAACAACCCAACCGCCCCTTACAAACTACGAAAACATGGGCATGCAGCTGGATTATGGAAGCGCCGTTAGAGGCAACCCCCTGGCTATTGGGGACAAATGCTTCAGAATTTGTCTGATACGCCGGGACCATCTCAACAGACGCAAAGACCAGCCACACCTCAACAAAATCGTGGTAGACAAAGACGTCGCGCAAGAGCCCGTGTATATGGAACCGATGGACGTTTAGATAGGCACGATCATTGAATTTTTCTTTACCATCCATTGTACTAATTTTTATCCTGAACATTCTTGGCTACCCTAATTTTTTTTCCAATAAATTTTTCATTTTACAAATTAAAGTAAAAAAAAAAGAAAGTGAACTGAGGCGCCATCCCATATGGCGCCTCCCCTGTGGAACAGAAAAAAAAATATGGCACTTAATAAATCAACCAAGGCGCCATATGGTATGGCTTTTAGGGTTTGCCTCTTTAGCCTGAGGCGTCATACCCTATGGCACCACTCTTTTGGTGCATTTTCAAACCATGTCATTTTGGTAATTAATTTGAAATGTTATTTATTTTGGTATTTTTTTTAAACATGTTATATTAAAAAAAATTCACCAATTATACATTGCAACAAAACTATTCTTATAATTTTGTGATCTTAAACACTCAAAAGCGAATAAAATATAAATATTTAAACAGGTCAAGCATGTAACTAATGAGAAAGCCATGTGTAAATCACATTTATACATGATATAACTGTAAGTAATAAAAAAAACTATATAATGTCTCCATTTTGTTGAAAAAGTATAGACGATTTGATGCGAACTTGCATAGACATGTGTCGTAATCCGAAATTTTACCTCCCTCTTTTGCCTTTTGCATAAGCATAAGCATTCACATCACTGGCATACGCATTCACATTTTTTCCTCTGGTGTTTTGATTGCATGATATTCAGGTTTTCCAAGCCCGATTAATCATATCCTCACAAGGTCATCACCTCATCAAAACAAGCACAAAATGAAGGTTTTCATACCTATTCATCAATACAAGAGGTGGAAAATCGAAGCCGGGACCACAACACCCTTTTTTAGGCAAATTGGGCATATTTTGGCCTGGTTAATCGATTAACCATTTGCAGTGCAATTGTGTTAATCGATTAACACAGGAAAAATAGGCATAATTTGCTGCTTTTTCATGACAACACCTTTTCACACATTTTGGTCTTAGATTCTAGCAGCATATGGAATATTCTAGACACCTCTAAACATTTCCAAGCTACTCAATTCATTCCAAGTGCATTTGCTATGATACTTCACTTCAAATCAAGTGCACCATGTTCCTTGTTCTCCAAGTAATGTGGATCTTTGGATGTTGGAATTCACCTTGGGATGGTTACCGAGTTGGTTCTAACTAACCGAGTTAACCGCCTTGACTCGGTGAGTCAAGTCCAACTAACTCCTAACCTAGCTCCAAACCCAAAGCTAATTCCAAACCAAATTCCAAACCATCTCATATTCCAAACCTAAAGCCTATATAAACACATCTCCACTCACTTTTCAATTCCTCAACCATTCTCTACCATTTTTCACCAAACTTCTCACATTTCACTCTTAATTCTCTCACTTTTTCTCTAATTTCTCTACTCATTCTTCATCTTCATCTCAATTCTTCTCCATCAAACCTCACCAAAAGCTCTTATTCTTGAAGGATAATCACTTTTCACATTAAAAGTGATTAATCCTTGAGCTTAACCTTCATCACTTGGCATTCTTTGGTTGGATTTCTGGAATTATATCTCATTCTACTTCAAGCCAAGGGTTTCACACCATTTATTTTGGCGCTAGTTCGGTTTCGGTGCATTTTCGCGTTTTTGATCGGTTTCGACGCGTTTCGTCTACAATTCAAGTATCCTCCAGTTTTCTTTAATCTTCTGCACCAAGATCACTTTGCAACATTTACCAAGGCACATCTCAGCATTGTAGGTTGGTGGATTTCATTCATTTTATCATTTCGATCGTTTTCGTATCGTTTGCGATGTAATTTCGATATTCTTGCATATGAATTGATTACACTTTTGCTTGATCCATGATCTTGATTGTTAATTGATTCTATTGTTGATCATTTGCTGTTTCTTAGCTTGATTTTTTGTGCATAATTGTTTGTCCTAGCATTGGAGTGATTGCACAATCAAAATTTTGGCCAAAAGCACTTTACAAAACTGATTTTCTGCTCCCTGTACTGTGTTAATCGATTAACACATTGTAGTGCAATAGTGTTAATCGATTAACCAGTGTTTTTTGCACTTTTCCACGTGTTAATCGATTAAAACTTTGCAGTGCAATTATGTTAATCGATTAACACTGAACCAGAAGGCCATTTTCTTGCATTTTTAAGTATGTTTGCCATGCTTTCTTCATTTTAACTTCCATTGATTGTCATGCTTGATTCTATGGATGTTTTTAATGCCATTTCACTTCTGGTTGAAGCAAATTCATGAACTTTCGATGCACATTTTCGATTATTCATTTGTTTCCTGTTCTTAGCATTGTATGAACATAGCAATTCTTGCACTATCTTTGTTCACATGATACATGACTTTGTGTGGCATTTTGATGATCATTTGGCACTGTTTTGCACCTTCCATTTCAGATTTGCATTAAGTTTATTCTTCATGGATAGACTTAATCTTGTATAATAAATAATTCACTCCTTTTTGCTTTAATGACTTTTCATCCTCTTTGGAAAGTTGTTAGCATGTTTCTCCCTTAATTAATTGATCAAAACTTTGTTTCGATTAATTGATCTTCCCTTTTACTCTCTTTAGGCCTCCTTTAGAGCTTTCTCTTTTGATCCCCTCGTAGAGTTGGAGTTCGCGCTACGCCTTGCATCGGAGCACTGTACAAATTGACGTCGTTACACTGTCTGTTTCTCTCCGCAGGAGCACTGTACAAATTGGAGTTGTTGTGTTGTCTGTTTCAATTTCCGCACTATACTTTAGGTGCTAGAGGAGGAATGAGGATGGTTGTCCTACCCTCATTCTGACTATTTCTTGGGTAATGGAATTTGGCCATCTCTTTCGAGAATAGCCACCTTTATCCTCAAGCTGTAGTGTTGCTCCTTCCCCGGTCAGATTCATCCTTGATCACTTGTGCTCTTCTCAATCTCTCTCTTGATCTATCACCATTCTTCTTGGTTACGATCCTATGTTCCTTGCGCTAGCAATCTCTCTTTGTTTTACTACTCCTTTCCTCTGGTAATCAATCATTGCTTTTTTGATTCCCCTGAAGAGTTTCAATTCTCTCTTTGGACTAACGCAATTTTCCTGTCACGACCATTTTTTCCCCAGGAGCTCGCAACCTTCTCTTGGTTCTTCTCCTTCCTTGGGTTAATCTCCTTCCTTGGGTTAATCACCTTCTCCTTGGTTAATCACCCGTTTCTTCAGTTAATCACAGTCCGTCTGTTAATCACTGAGCACCTCTTGGGTTAATCACAGTCCGTCTGTTAATCACTGAGTACCTCTTGGGTTAATCACCTATTCTTGGTTAATCACCCGTCTTTTCAGTTAACCACAGTCCGTCTGTTAAAATATTGAACCCACTCGAGTTAATCACCTTCTTCTGGTTAATCGCTCACTTTTCTCTTCGGTTGGTCACAGTCCGTCTGTAAACACCGAATCCCCAGCAGTTGGCAACCTCCTCTTGGTTCGAATACTCGCACCCTTGGGTTAGTAACCTTTCTTTGGTTCAAATACCCTTTCTTCGGTTGAGTACTGTTTGTTCAGTCAGTTTACCGAACCCCTTTGGGTCACAACCCTTGCTCGATCCTATACCCGTCCTTTGGGTTATGATCTTTATTCGGTCCTACACCTGCTTTTCTGGTTAATCGCAGTTTTCTCTGCTAAAACCAATGCTTCTCTATTCCCACAGATTTGCAGTCCTTTCTTTCCTCGGTTAACCACTATTTACCAGTTAATATACCAAGGCCCCTTTTGAGTCAAACACCTTTTCTTGGTTCAGCACTCTCTCTCTTGGTTTATCACAGTCTGTCTGTTGACACCAGTCTTTTCCCCGCCAAGGTCTTACTCTCTTTCCTCGGTTAACCACTGCCATTCAGTTAATATACCGAGTCCCCTTTTTCTCTTAGTTATGACACCATCCCTTTAGTTGGATCCCCAGTGGAGTCCTTTTTTTTCCCTTTGCTCTTACTTTCTTGGTTTCGACACCAATTGCCTTTATTATCCCCAGCTGAGTTTCTTTCATTCTCGGTTTTGACACCATTCTTTTCCTATTCTTTTGTGCGAACGCTCTAACTGCGAGGTCTTTCCCAGTAGAGTTTTTCCTTCTTTTTCTTGCTCTTGGTTTCGACACCACTTCTTTCGTCTCCTTGTTTCTTTCTTGTTTTCCTTTTCCATTCAGTTCCCCGAACTACGGAAGCTCTGATTCTGCATTCTTCTGAATGTCAGATACGTAAGCATGAGATCGCAATGATCTCGGCGAGCACACTTCCACCTTTCTTCCGTCTTCCTCCTTTCTTTCTTTTTCTTTGTTCCCTGGTTCCATGAACTACGACGCTCTGACTGCCTCATTGCACTATGAGGGTACGTAGGCACGAGGACTTTATTCCTCCGCGAGCACCTTCCTCCTTTCTTTCTTTTTCCCCTTTCTCTCTCTCCTTCTTTTAGCTAGAAGCCTTTAGATAGATAACCCATCCAAGCCTAGAAGCAAGCGAAATGGTTCCCGTCTAGTACGACGGATGCGTTAGGTGCTAGTACCTTCCTTTCGCATAACCTACCCCCCATTCCCGTTTCTCTTCCCCTTGGGTTTTATCGATATTTTCCCTGTCCTCTGGGATTAAATAAAGTTCGGTGGCGACTCTGTGTATCTTTGAGTGTGCGATTCACTCAGGTAGAAACCAGTCATCTTCAGCTGGCGACTCTACTGGGGACAGATTGACCTATTGCTGGTCTATCCCTTGAGGGGTCTCTCCTAGTTTCGTTTGCTTTTCTTGCTTGTTTGGGTGTTTATCTTTCGTGCTCTGCTCAATTTATCTTTTCCTTGCTTTAGCTTTATGTTTATTTATTGCGTTACTTTGCTGCTTTGAATTTTCATATGCCGCATACTCTGGATATTTTCTATTTTTTGCTGTTGGCGGGTTGGGTTGCCACTTGAGAGATAAGCCCAATACCCAGGCTTGAGTATACATCCAGGATTAGAGTGGAAAGTAGTGTGACTTGTGTGGCATTTGGCCAGACTTAGTATACACGAAAAATCCACATCCAGACGAGGTTTTCTTTGGTAATATTCTATCCTGCGCATTTGGGGCAGACGATGGAATGTAACTTGGAAAACTGTCGATTCTGGAGACCATTTCCTGAGGACTCAGTTGCGGCACTCCTCCCAAGGAGCGATAATGGTAGACCAGAAATGGCAAACCCATTACGCGGCTGGGAACTTGCCATAGGGTGACCCTTCTTTTTGGGGGAATCAGTGGACGTCCTCTTTGTTTGGCAATAGTATTATACCCCGAGGGATGAATGTACTATTGCTTCTCAAATTGAGAATCCGAAACTGAGAATCCCACTTTCTAGGAACTACCTGTGAGGGGGATATTGGGTTTCTTTGCAGGTAACCAAGACTCTTCCAACCTTTGTTCTCTCATTGTGTCAGATCTCGCACCGCACAGCACTACCTTTGTGGATGTTCAGATTTGATTATTCAGACTATGCTGGCTTGTTGATTCTGATGTTGCATATCATCTCATCATGTCAAATTAATTTTTACATAAACATTTTAAAACTTTATTTTTTGCATAAATTGCATTCATTCATGCCCGCATGTGCACGTCCCTTCATCCAAAACTGTTGCTCATCCTTGTCCGCCTTCCTTGTAGCAAGACGACGACTCGACATCGGTATCTTACTCGCTCAAACAAATCCAGAATCATGGGTGACTTCGAAGCTGAGAACGCTACTTACAAGGAAACTCTGGCACAATTCTAAGGTCGGATGAATCAGTTTCAGACGAACATGTATGTCATTATGGAGCTCCTTCTTGCTCAGAGGGATATTACTGCTGCTACCACTGTTTTTGCAACCACTACTGATGCAACTGTTGTCACTCCTGTTGTGACTGTTCCTCCTGTTGTTACGGCTACTCCTGCTGTCGTGGTTCCTTCTCCTGCTAGAGTTGAAGTGCCAGTTGAGCCTGTGAATCAACCTGCTGTTCAACCCAGTTTGAACCAGATGCCCGCTGGTTTTCCTTGGGGCATGCCTCCGAATTACACTCCTCAGATTGCAAATAATGGTAATGCCTTCATGACATATCAGCCTTTTGTTGCACCCATGCCTAATGGGAGTGCTGCGGCCTATCCATGGGTCATGCCTACTCCAATCCCGCCTCTAGTGGTGAATGATGATCCTGAGAATCTTCAGGTTCAAACTCATCAAACTGTCGGATTGGTTGATACTGAAACTCCTGATGATGAAGAGCATGCGTATAGGGGTCCTCCTATTCATGTTTCGGTTCCACCTCAGGCTGCTCAAACTGCTGTTCAGAATGTTCATCCTGGGATGTTCTATCCTGGGGCATCTTCCTCAGCTACTGGGGTACCTCCTCCGAATTATCTGTATGGTGTTCTGATGGGTCAGAACGCTGGTCAGATGGTTAATCCGGGTTTGGTGTATCCTTCTCAGTTTACTACTTCGCAAGTGAATGCTCCTGCCGCTTCTCAGCTGCCAAATCCTCAGATTCTTGTCAAGCCCACTAATCAGAATAGATCGGTTGACTACAAGTTATTGGAGGACCGTATCAGGGCTATTGAAGGGTTTTCCACTTTTGGCACGGAGGCCAAAGATTTGTGTTTGGTTCCAAATGTTGTGCTGCCACAGAAATTCAAGATACTTAATTTGCCAAAGTGTAAAGGCTTGAGTTGCCCGGTAGTCACATACTATGTACTGTAGGAAGATGGCATCCCATATTGATAATGATGAATTGATTGTTCATTGTTTTCAATATAGTTTATCTGGCACTTCATTAGATTGGTACATGGGCTTGGAGCGCAGCAAAATCCTTACTTGGAGGGATTTGTCGGAAGCGTTCGTGAGACAATACAAATATAACCTTGATCTGGCACCAACCAGATTACAATTTCAAAATCAGTCACAGCGCTGAGCTGAAACATTCAAGGAGTATGCATAAAGATGGCGTGAGATGGCATCTCGTGTGCGACCTGCTCTCTCTGATAATGAGTTGGTTGACATCTTTATGGGTACATTGCAAGGGTCCTACTACGAGAAAATGGTGGGTAGTTCTTCATCAAACTTCGCTAATGTTGTGACGATTGGTGAACGGATTGAGAACGGGTTGAAGACTGGAAAGATTCCTGGAACTGCTTCCCAGCAGCCGGCCACTCAGAAATCTCAGAACAATCATTCCAAGAAAAAGGAAGGTAAAGCCAACGCTATGACAGCTCAAGTTTCTCCTTAGTATCAAGCTCCCATGGCTCCCTTTCCGTACTATCCGTATTCGTACATTGCTGCTGCACAGTATCAACAACCTCCATATCAGTATCATCCGCAACAACCAGTTCAGAATCAGCAACAGAATCAACAGAACAAAAATCAGCATAATCAAAACCGTCAGAACAACAACAGTCAAGGAAATCATAAGCGTTCGAATTTCAACAGAATTCCAGTGTCATACACTGAATTATTTCCTTATCTGGTTCACCAAGGGGCAATTGTCCCCAAGCAGATTGCGCCTGCAATTCCTCCATTTGGCCCGAAGCATAACCCAAACGCATCTTGTGCCTATCATGCTGGATACATAGGACATGCAACAGAAGATTGCTTTGTTTTCAAAACCAAGGTTCAGGAACTCATTGATAAGAAGGTTCTGACTTTTACTGAGGAAGGACCCAACATTCAGAGTAATCCGTTGCCGAATCACGGTGGACCTGCGGTTAACATGATTGAGGATAGTCCGAAGGCTGAATTGATCATGGATGTTGACGAAGTAAAGACTCCGATGTCTGTGGTTTTCAAGAAATTGAAGGAACATGGGCTGTTGAAAGGGTTACATGGTAAGTGTCAGATTTACGACGATAATCCCAACTAGTGTCGAAGGCTGAAGGGTTGTGTCCAGATTCTGATGAACCGTGGCGAAGTGCAATTTTCCAGATCTAAACCTGTTGAGGAAGTTGCTACTATTGAGCCATTCACCATTGTCTATAGGAAAGTTCATGTGGAATCCCCTAAACAGAAAAAGGTGCAACCTATCGTGGTTTGTCCACCGAAGCCGTTTCCGTATCAAAATTCTAAAGAGGCACCTTGGAAGTATGGGTCTTCTGTGTTTTTTGGAGGTCAAGAGATAAGGTTCTCCGAATCCGAGATCGTGAATGTTACAGCTGGTGGAGGTATGACTCGCAGTGGACGAGTATTTGCTACGAAGGTCACCACGAAGCCTGTGCAAATTCTAATTGTTGTTTCTCCCAAGGAGACACCTGCATTCGCGACCCCTGTTGTCCAACAAGGGGCATATACCACCATTCCAGTATCGACTATCCCGTCTGAGGATGTTTCAAAGAGCAAGGATACCCTTAATGATCAAGAGTTCCTTAAGCTGGTCAAGAAAAGTGACTTTAAGATTGTGGATCAGCTGGGTCAGACTCCCTCGAGGATCTCAATTTGTCCCTAATCATGAGTTCGCCTGCGCACATATCAGCTTTGTTGAAAGTGTTGAACAGTGCCCATGTCATGCAAGATATATCCGTCGTCGAATTCGATGATGTAGTAGCCAACATAACTGCAAGTCAGTATTTGGGTTTCAATGAATCAGAATTACCTCCTGAAGGAACTGCCCACAACAAAGTGTTGCACATATCTGTAACCTGCACAGACATCCTGTTATCTCGTGTTCTAGTGGATACCGGTTCTTCTCTCAATGTGATGCCTAAGGGCACATTGAGTTAATTACCAGTGGAAGGAATCGAGATGAGACCAAGTGCCTTAGTTGTCAGAGCCTTTGACGGGTCTCGAAGACAAGTCATTGGAGAAGTGGATTTACCCATTAATATTGGGCCGCATTTGTTTACCATTACCTTCCAAGTGATGGATACTAATCCAGCATACAGTTGCCTACTGGGTCGTCCATGGATCCACTCGGCAGGGGCAGTTACATCCACTTTACATCAGAAGTTGAAATTCATGTTTGACGATCAGCTTGTCATTGTCTGTGGCGAAGAGGACTTGATTGTAAGCGAGTTATTGTATTTTCGATATGTTGAGACCGAAGAAGGCATAGTTGAGGTGTCATTGCAGTGTCTCGAGTTCAAAGATGTCAGCTCTGCTTCAACTAGTCAAAATAGATCACCACACTTGACTTTAGCATCTGCTAAGAGTGCTAAAGAGACCATCGATAGAGGTGCCTTGCCAGGCTAGGGGCACGTGATTGATCTAGTTGAGAAGCATAATCATTTTGGAGTGGGCTATCATCCTGGTCATCAATCTAGTTCCTCTGATCAGAAACAATGCAACTTTATCAAGTTCCATAGCGCGGGTTTCTAGCAAGGTGACATCGTGGCAGCTGCTGATGATGCTGGTCCCAGTAATCAGATTTCAAGTTTTGTGTGCAAGTGTCCGCTGGGTTTCAAGCTCAACAATTGGACATCTACCGTGATTCCTGTGGTTTTCCCATATAACATGTAATGCATTTTGCTTTTTCATTCCCCCATCCTCGCCCGAGACGAGTTGATAGCTTGTAAAGGGCCTCACGCTTTTGCAATATTATGTGATCAATAAATGAAAGTTTTTTGCATTCAAAATCATGCTCTATTTTCTTTCTTTATTTTACTTTTCACAAAACAAATGGCAAAAGTTTCTTTTCTTTTTTCACTTTTAAAATAGCTCATTCTAAACATATTCATAAACATGCAGAACTAATAAAAGCATTGATAACAACATGGCAAACATCCATTGTAATTCTGGAATTCCAATTAACCAAGCCGAAGAAGACGGTGAGGAAGATTGTGAATTACCGGCTGAACTGGCAAGGCTCCTTGAGCACGAGCGTAGAGAGATTCAGCCACACAAAGAGCCAGTGGAAGTTGTTAATTTTGGTACTGATGAGGTCAGGAGAGAAGTCAAGGTTAGCGCATCCCTCGCTAAGCATGTACACTCCGAGTTGGTCAAGTTGTTGAAAGAGTATGTTGATATCTTCGCCTGATCCTATCAAGATATGCCTGGGTTGGATACCAACATCGTTGAACATCACTTTCCACTCAAGCTCGGATGTCCTCCTGTCAAGCAAACGCTCAGGAAGACTAGACCCGACATGGCACTCAAAATCAAAGAAGAGGTAAAGAAGCAGCATGACGATGGGTTCCTTGCCACTTCCAAGTATCCTGAATGGATTGCCAACATCGTCCCAGTTCCAAAGAAAGATGGAAAGGTCTGAATGTGTGTGGATTATCGAGATCTCAACAAGGCGAGTCCGAAGGATGATTTTCCTTTGCCTCATATTGATGTCTTGGTAGACAACACTGCGCAGTTCTCTGTCTTTTCCTTCATGGACAGTTTTTCAGGATATAATCAAATCAAGATGTCCCCAACTGATATGGAGAAGACTACTTTTATCACACCATGGGGTACATATTGCTACAAAGTCATGCCATTCGGTCTAAAGAATGCAGTGGCAACATACCAGCGTGCCATGACAACCCTCTTTCACGATATGATTTATAAAGAGATTGAGGTTTACGTGGACGATATGATTGCCAAGTCCAGAACTGAGGATGATCACTTGGTTCATGTGAAGAAATGTTTGACAGACTCCAGAAGTTTAGATTACGATTGAATCCTGCGAAGTGCACCTTCGGAGTTCGATCTGGTAAACTATTGGGCTTTATTGTAAGTCAGAAGGGCATTGAAGTTGATCCTGATAAGGTTCGAGCAATTCAGAACATGTCGCCTCCCAAAACAGAAAAAGAAGTCTGTGGCTTTCTGGGAAGACTCAATTACATCTCAAGATTCATTTCTCATTTGACGGCTACCTGTGAACCAATGTTCAAATTACTAAGGAAAAATCAATCGGTTGAATGGAATAATGATTTTCAGGAAGCATTTGACAAAATAAAACAATACTTGTAAGAACCACCGATCTTAGTACCACCGGTTCCTGGTAGGCCTTTAATCATGTATCTCACCGTTCTCGATGAATCGATGGGATGTGTATTGGTTCAATATGATGACACTGGCAGGAAAGAACATGCAATTTACTATCTGAGTAGGAAGTTCACTGATTGTGAGACCAGATACTCACTCTTGGAGAAAACTTATTGTGCTCTGGTCTGGGCTGCTCGACGCCTACGACAATTCATGATTTGCCTTACTACTTTGTTGATATCCAAAATGGATCTGATAAAGTACATCTTTAAAAAGCCTGCTGTCTCTGGAAGGATTGCTCGGTGGCAGATGCTGTTAACTGAGTATGATATCCAACATGTTACCCAGAAAGCAATAAAAGGGAGCGTCTTGTCTGACTACCTTGCTCATCAACCTATAGAGGGTTATCAACAAATGAAGTTTGACTTTCCCGATGAGGATGTTCTGTTTATCAGAGATTATGAGACTCCAGATCCTGACATAGGATCCGAACCAGGGGCGCGATGGACGCTCGTGTTCGACGGTGCCTCTAATTCCAAGGGTCGTGGAATCGGTGCTATCCTCATCTCTCCAACATGTTTTCATCTTCCCTTCACTGCCAGATTATGCTTTGCATGCACCAACAATATGGCTGAATAAGAAGCATGTATCTACGGTATTGAAGCGACAATTGACATGAGAATCAAGATTCTTGAGGTATATGGAGATTCTGCCTTGGTCATCGGTCAAGTCAGAGGGAACTTTGTGACTCGGGATTCCAAGCTGGTTCCGTACCAACAACACATAGCGAAGTTGATTCCTTACTTTGATGAGATCACGTTTCATCATATTCCCAGAGAGGAAAATCAACTAGCTGATGCTCTTGCCACTTTAGCATCCATGTTCAAGGTCAAGTGGAAGAATGAAGCTCCTCATATCCGCATTGATCACTTGAACGAACCAGCACATTGTTTAGCAATCGAGGATGAGTCCGACGACAAGCATTGGTTCTACGACATTAAAAGATATATGGAAAAACAGGAATATCCCGAGGGTATCACTATCACTGACAAAAAGGTTCTTTGCACCAAATTCTTCTTAAGTGGTGGTGTACTGTACAAGAGGAATTATGATTCCGTGTTGCTTAGATGCGTGGATAGACACGAAGCACACATGATCATAAGGTCCATACATGAGGGCTGCGAGGGTGTACATGCTAAAGGTCCTGCTATGGCTAAGAAGATCCTTCGAGATGGGTATTATTGGACAATAATGGAGGTCGATTATTACAACTTCGCCAAAAGATGTCACAAGTGCCAAATCTACGGGGACAAGATCCATGTGCCTCCAACTCCATTGAATATTTTGACTGCACCTTGGCCATTCTCTATGTGGGGTATAGATATGATTGGAATGATCGAGCCGAAGGCTTCCAACGGTCATCGATTCATTCTAGTTGCTATCGATTACTTCACCAAGTGGGTTGAAGCTACTTCTTATGCGAATGTTACACGACAAGTGGTTACCAGATTCATCAAGAAAGAGATAATCTGTCGCTATGGCATTCCTAGCAACATTATCACGGATAATGCAAGCAACCTGAACAATAATATGATGAAGGAGTTGTGTTAAGAATTTAAGATCGAGCACCACAACTCTTCACCATATCGGCCCAAGATGAATGGCTCCGTCGAAGCAGCAAATAAAAACATCAAGAGGATTGTCCAGAAAATGGTCAAGACTTACAAGGATTGGCATGAAATGCTTCCCTTTGCACTGCATGGCTATAGAACTTCAGTTCACACTTCCACTGGGGCAACTCCGTACTCACTTGTGTATGGTATGGAGGTTGTTCTACCCATCGAAGTCGAAATTCCTTCGCTCAGAGTCATCATGGAAGCAGGTCTTGATGAAGCTGAATGGGTTCAGTCTAGATACGAACAGCTGAATCTCATTGAAGAGAAGCGCTTTACAACCGTTTATCATGGTCAATTATATCAGAAATGCCTCAAGTGAGCTTTTGACAAGAAAGTTCTTCCTCGAACATTCTGTGAAGGAGAACTCGTGCTCAAGAGATATTCACCTGTTCACTCGGACCCACGAGGCAAGTGGACTCCCAATTACGAAGGACCTTTTGTTGTCAAGAAGGCCTTCTCAGGAGGAGCCCTGATCCTCACCACAATGGATGGCGAGGAGTTGCCATCACCCCGTGAACTCCGATACAGTAAAAAAATATTATGCCTGAAAAAAATGGATAAGAGTCCGCTAGATTGACATCCGCAAGGACAATCTAGGCAAAAAGGGACGTCCCGATGGACCAAAAAAAGAAATGTCCATGCAAAAGTTAGGGACAATGAAAAAAACAATAATAGCCCGCTAAGTTGAAAACCCAAAAGGGTGACCTAGGCAAAAATGGGCATCCCGGTGGATGAAAAAAAAATGTGAAAACATGTCCAGGCAAAAATTAGGGATAAAGGCATTGACTGTGAGCACTTGAGCCTCTATTCCTCATGGCTAAACCTCAGATGGTAATAGAACACTGCAATCATCATCGACTGGTGCAAGGCGTGGGAACCTAGACTTACTATGGATGGTGGCCAATGTTGTAATCAATGCAAAGCATGATTTCCCTTTGCCATTTACATTTGTTTTTCAATTTTATTGCAAACTTCCTCATCAAGGATTTTGCATCCTTGTACACACTCTATGTACAAAAATTTCACATTCAATAAAAGGCATTCTTTGTTATCTCAATTTGTTTTTTTTCCAGTATTTTGTTTGCAAAATAAACAATTATTTGTGATCACATAATACTAAAAAACGTTGAGAACAATAAAAAGCTAAATTCACTGAGAAAGCAATATGCATTGCATGTGTTATTGGTAATTCCTGCAGGGTGATCGGTAATATCCATTGGTAAGCCTAACGCCTGGCCGACAATGTTTTGATTCAGTGAAGAAGTTGTTGTCTCCTCAACAGTTCCTCAGCAGAGTCATCATTCTCCCAGCAGGTTGCCAAGGTGTTCCCCAGCAAAGACGCTTTGTTCACTTTTCCCCAGCAAGGGTTGTGCATTGTCTCCAATGAGTTGGAAATATCTGTCACCAGCAGCAGTGTTCTCCTCAGCTGAGTCAACATGATTTGGGAATCTCTTTTCCCCACGCAGAGCCAATCTTGGTAGGAATGACTGATTTAATTCTTTCATCCCCAACAGAGAAAACCATGGTGATTTAGAAACCTGAGATGTCCTCATTTTCTTTCCCCGGCAGGATCATCATCCTTTGGGAACTCTCTCATCCAACAGAGTTTGTCTTCATCTACGGGTCCTCTCCCCAACAGAGGATGTTGAAGTCATTTTGCTACAATTTCTGCCTAATCACTTCACACGGTGCCTCATCTTGAGCCTCTGCATTGCGTGATATCAAGCATCATGTAGAAACGCATACATAGCATATGCATCAATCATACTCCCTCTCTTTTTGCCTGACTTATCTCCCGGCAGATTTTCAGCAATCCTTGCACTTACCTATTCTACCTTGCACCGCTCTGTTTGTTGCCGTCAGCCAAATTCTCGAGCTACTCTTTTATTTAAACCCCTTTTACCTCGAATCATCGAAAAGCTAGCGCACTTCGTACATTTAGGTCCAAGAGAATTAAATAGGGGCAGCTGTCGTAACCCGAAATTTGACCTCCCTCTTTTGCCTTTTGCATAAGCATAAGCATTCGCATCGCTGGCATACGCATTCGCATTTTTTCCTCTGGTGTTTTGATTGCAAAATATTCAGGTTTTCCAAGCCCGATTAATCATATCCTCACAAGGTCATAACCTCATCAAAACAAGCACAAAATGAAGGTTTCCATACCTATTCATCAATACAAGAGGTGGAAAAACGAAACCGGGACCACAACACCCTTTTTTAGGCAAATTAGGCATATTTTGGCCTGGTTAATTGATTAACCATTTGTAGTGCAATTGTGTTAATCGATTAACACAGGAAAAATAGGCACAATTTGCTGCTTTTTCATGACAACACCTTTTCACACATTTTGGTCTTGGATTCTAGCAGCATATGGAATATTCTAGACACCTCTAAACATTTCCAAGCTACTCAATTCATTCCAAGTGCATTTGCTATGATACTTCACTTCAAATCAAGTGCACCATGTTCCTTGTTCTCCAAGTAATGTGGATCTTTGGATGTTGGAATTCACTTTGGGATGGTTACCGAGTTGGTTCTAACTAACCGAGTTAACCGCCTTGACTCGGTGAGTCAAGTCCAACTAACTCCTAACCTAGCTCCAAACCCAAAGCTAATTCCAAACCAAATTCCAAACCATCTCATATTCCAAACCTAAAGCCTATATAAACACATCTCCACTCACTTTTCAATTGCTCAACCATTCTCTACCATTTTTTACCAACTTCTCACATTTCACTCTCAATTCTCTCAATTTTTCTCTAATTTCTCTACTCATTCTTCATCTTCATCTTAATTCTTCTCCATCAAACCTCACCAAAAGCTCTTATTCTTGAAGGATAATCACTTTTCACATTGAAAATGATTAATCCTTGAGCTTAACCTTCATCACTTGGCATTCTTTGGTTGGATTTCTGGAATTACATCTCATTCTACTTCAATCCAAGGGTTTCACACCATTTATTTTGGCGCTAGTTCGGTTTCGATGCATTTTCGCGTTTTTGATCGGTTTCGACGCGTTTCGTCTACAATTCAAGGATCCTCTGATTTTCATTAATCTTCTGCACCAAGATCACTTTGCAACATTTACCAAGGCACATCACAGCCTTGTAGGCTGGTGGATTTCATTCATTTTATCATTTCGATCTTTTTCGTATCGTTTGCGATGTAATTTCGATATTCTTGCAAGTGAATTGATTACACGTTTGCTTGATCCATGATCTTGATTGTTAATTGATTCTATTGTTGATCATTTGCTGTTTCTAAGCTTGATTTTTTGTGCATAATTGTTTGCCCTAGCATTGGAGTGATTGCACAATCAAAAAGTTAGCCAAAAGCACTTTTCAAAACTGATTTTCTGCTCCCTGTACAGTGTTAATCGATTAACACATTGCAGTGCAATTGTGTTAATCGATTAACCAGTGTTTTTTTGCACTTTTTCACTTGTTATTCGATTAACACTTTGCAGTGCAATTATGTTAATCGATTAACACTGAACCAGAAGGCCATTTTCTTGCATTTTTAAGTATGTTTGCCATGCTTTCTTCATTTTAACTTCCATTGATTGTCATGCCTGATTCTATGGATGTTTTTAATGTCATTTCACTTCTGGTTGAAGCAAATTTATGAACTTTTGATGCACATTTTCGATTATTAATTTGTTTCATGTTCTTAGCATTGTATGAACATAACAATTCTTGCACTATCTTTGTTCACATGATACATGACTTTGTGTGGCATTTTGATGATCATTTGGCACTGTTTTGCACCTTCCATTTCAGATTTGCATTAAGTTTATTCTTCATGGATAGACATAATCTTGTATAATCAATAATTCACTCCTTTTTGCTTTAATGACTTTTCATCCTCTTTGGAAAGTTGTTAGCATGTTTCTCCCTTGATTAATTGATCAAAACTTTGTTTCGATTAATCGATCTTCCCTTTTCCTCTCTTTAGGCCTCCTTTAGAGCTTTCTCTTTTGATCCCCTCGTAGAGTTGGAGTTCGCGCTACGCCTTGCATCGGAGCACTGTACAAATTGACGCCGTTATGCTGTCCATTTCTCTCCGCATGAGCACTGTACAAATTGGAGCTGTTGTGCTATCTATTTCAATTTCTGCACTATACTTTAGGTGCTAGAGGAGGAATGAGGATGGTTGTCCTACCCTCATCCTGACTATTTCTTGGGTAATGGCATTTGGCCATCTCTTTCGAGAATAGTCACCTCTATCCTCAAGCTGTAGTGTTGCTCCTTCCCCGGTCAGATTCATCCTTGATCACTTGTGCTCTTCTCAATCTCTCTCTTGATCTATCATCATTCTTCTTGGTTACGATCCTATGTTCCTTGCGCTAGCAATCTCTCTTTGTTTTACTACTCCTTTCCTCTGGTAATCAATCATTGCTTTTTTGATTCCCCTGAAGAATTTCAATTCTCTCTCTTTGGACCAACGCAGTTTTCCTGTCACGACCATTTTTTTCCCCAGGAGCTTGCAACCTTCTCCTGGTTCTTCTCCTTCCTTGGGTTAATCTCCTTCCTTGGGTTAATCACATTCTCCTTGGTTAGTCACCCGTTTCTTCAATTAATCACAGTCCGTCTGTTAATCACTGAGCACCTCTTGGGTTAATCACCTATTCTTGGTTAATCACCTGTCTTTTCAGTTAACCACAGTCCGTCTGTTAAAATACTAAACCCACTCGATTTAATCACCTTCTTCTGGTTAATCGCTCGCTTTTCTCTTCGGTTGGTCACAGTCCGTCTGTAAACACCGAATCCCCAACAGTTGGCAACCTCCTCTTGGTTCGAATACTCGCACCCTTGGGTTAGTAACCTTTCTTTGGTTCAAATACCCTTTCTTCGGTTGAGTACTGTTTGTTCAGGCAGTTTATCGAACCCCTTTGGGTCACGACCTTTGCTCGATCCTATACCCGTCCTTTGGGTTATGATCTTTATTCGGTCCTACACCCGCTTTTCTGGTTAATTGCAGTTTTCTCTGCTAAAACCAATGCTTCTCTATTCCCAAAGAGTTGCAGTCCTTTCTTTCCTCGGTTAACCACTGTTTACCAGTTAATATGCCGAGGCCCCTTCAGAGTTAAACACATTCTCTTGGTTTAGCACTCTCTTTCTTGGTTTATCACAGTCCGTCTGTTGACACCAATCTTTTCCCCGCCAGGGTCTTACTCTCTTTCCTCGGTTAACCACTGCCATCCAATTAATATACCGAGTCCCCTTTTCTCTTGGTTATGACACCATCCCTTTAGTTGGATCCCCAACAGAGTCATTTCTTTTCCCTTTGCTCTTACTTTCTTGGTTTCGACACCAATTCCCTTTGTTATCCCTAGTGGAGTTTATTTCATTCTCGGTTTTGACACCATTCTTTTCCTATTCTTTTGTGTGAACGCTTTTACTGCGGGGTCTTTCCCAGTAGAGTTTTTTCTTCTTTCTCTTGCTCTTGGTTTCGACACCACTTCTTTCGTCTCCTTGTTTCATTCTTGTTTTCCTTTTCCGTTCAGTTCCCCGAACTACGGAAGCTCTGATTCTGCATTCTTCTGAATGTCAGATACGTAGGCATGAGATCGCAATGATCTCGGCGAGCACACTTCCACCTTTCTTCCGTCTTCCTCCTTTCTTTCCTTTTCTTTGTCCCCTGATTCCATGAACTACGACGCTCTGACTTCCTCATTGCACTATAAGGGTACGTAGGCATGAGGACTTCGTTCCTCCACGAGCACCTTCCTTCTTTCTTTCTTTTTCCCCTTTCTCTCTCTCCTTCTTTTAGCTAGAAGCCTTTAGATAGATAACCCATCCAAGCCTAGAAGCAAGCGAAATGGTTCCCGTCGAGTACGACGTATCCGTTAGGTGTTAGTACCTTCCTTTCGCATAACCGACCCCCCGTTCCTGTTTCTCTTCCCCTTGGGTTTTATCGATATTTTCCCTGTCCTCTGGGACTAAATAAAGTTCGGTGACGACTCTGTGTATCTTTGAGTGTGCGATTCACTCAGGTAGAAACCAGCCATCTTCAACATGCATATAAAAATTGTCACCTTCGTTTATTTTTATGAAGCGCAAAAGCATGGTCAAGAAAGATCAACTAAACAAACAATTTAGTGGAAAATAAATCATGTGATATTAACATTTGAAATCATAAAACACAATTATGCATTGCATATAATTTTTGAGAGTTTTTTAATACACCACCCAAGTTTCTTAGGCACCACGTGAAATTTCTTTGTTGCTCCCATATCCCGGATGTGCACATCCGAACGCACCAATTTTTAAAAAAACGCTGATGTGTTCCGGATGCACACATTCGGAAAAATAGCATAACTTTATTTTTTAAAATTCCTGATCTGCAAATCCGGAAAAATAGCATAACTTTATTTTTTTTTTTAAATCGGTTTTGTCGGTTGGTCGCATATGTTAATATTTCATCACAAGTTAATATACATTCGAATGAGGGGAGGGAGAAGGTCTTGACAGCATGATGAAGATCTTGTGTCAAGGGATTAGGTTTCCCGCCAATAGAAAACTTTGTTCTTCGTATCTCTTCAATGTGTTGTTTCGGTGTAGCCATTAATCTTCAGTCAATGTCAATGAAGTAAACATGCATTACAGAGTGAAATGTTGATGAATAAAAAAAAAGTTTGTATGCATAAAAAAACTCATTATTATTTACCTGTAAGGGTACAGAGCACTGAAAAGACTGAGCTTTTTGGAGAAGAAAGGTTAAGAATGGGAGTAGTTAGTAACTTACACGATACAAGAAAAGTGTTTGTATGCTTAAAAAATTCATTATTATTTACCATTTTGGACTATTAAAAAATATAAATATAATTGTTGATAGGACAAAGCAGGAGGGAAGACTTCAATTGTTGATCATAATTTTTCCTGATTTTAAGGGCAAATCATATGGTAAGTTTTGTAAGGTGGTGGCCTCAGAAGGGAAATCGGGCCGCTGCAATTATAAGATAATTTTGTTAGATTTGTGGATTCCTCATGATTTTCTTTTGATTTTCAGGGAGTGACGTGTGGCTTCTATAAATCAACTGGGTTTAAGCCTAAAAGGATTATATTTTACAGGTTCGAAGATTGTAGGACAAATGAATATCAACAGTAAAATATTATTTCTTTGACGTTATCCAAGATAAATGGCAACAGAGTCGACACAAAGTTAGTGGTACTCCTATTACCACTTGCAGAACCAGATTCAGAATTTTCGACTTCACTTATGTAGTATCGAGCGCGGAAAGCTAGCAAGTGTTCCTCGGTTTTAGCCACTATGATAACAACTAAAAAGTTAAAGTTAGTTATGTCATATCTTCTGAATTGCATCCATCTCATAAAGCAAAACCTGACTGAACTGACCCTCACTTACTCCATCTCTGATAAGTAGAAATTAACAATGCAAAATAAATCATATATAAAATTAAAACAAGTTATAATATATACATATACATAAATATACATCAACATGTATCATTTAGGTACCACGCTCGATACTACATAAGTGAAGTCAAAAATTCTGATTTTGGTTCTGCATGTGGTAATATGAGTACCACCAACTTTGTGTCGACTCTGCTGCCATTTATCTTGGATAAAGTCAAAGAAGTAATATTTTACTGTTGATCTTCATTTGTCCTACAATCTTCGAGGATAGATTTGGGAGTTCGAATATTCACAATGCCTTTTTTGGATATATAACTTATGGTTACAGATCATGTTTGCCATCATAGGTGGATGACCGTTATTTTGTTTAAAGACTTAAATAGCATTTTTGTCCTTGTAAGTTGGCGAGTTTTTGGTTTTCATTCCTGAATTTTTTTTTCGGTTTTAGTGCCTATATCTTACTTTTTGTTGGTGTTTAGTCCCTACAGAGGTTTCCTACGGATTTTCCTGCGGATTTTGGTTTTAAGGAAAATCCACAGGATACCTTCGGATTTTCCTGCGGATTTTGGCTTTAGGGACAAAACACCACCAAAAAGTAAGATATAGGGACTAAAAAAAAAAAAAAAATCCAGGGACGAAAACCAAAAACTCGCCAACTTACAGGGACGAAAACTTTATTTAAGCCTTGTTTAAATATGGGTTAGAACTACTAGACAACTTTTGAATACAGAATAAGTGGTCATCATGCGTTTTGATAAATATTTTAAAGTTATCATTAAAGGATGTCTGCCAATATTCGTGGCTCTAACCTTCTATTAAAATACATATTATTATTATTTTTTAAAATAAATATACCTTTTAAATAGTTGACTTTCAGCCATTTTTTCGGATGTGCACATCCGGAAGACGCGTAGCTTGTCATTCCGGATTTGCACATCTGGAACAATGCAACGTTTTTAAAAAAACAGTACGTCTGGATGTGCACATCTGGAACTGGGGGGCAAAAACGAAATTTTACGTGGTGTATAAGAAACATAGGTGGTGTATTAAAAAATTCTTTATTTATTTATTTTTTTTTAATTATGGCCTCACATAGTAAATGTAATTATCGTATTAACAAAGATTATGTGTATTTTTGTACAAGGTCAATGTGAATGCACTTAAGAAGATAATGTGTATGTGAATAACAGAACGGAGTTGCGTTGAACATAATTGCTTTGATTGCTGGTTATTATAACTATAGTGTTATTTTAATAATTTAACAGAATGAATAAAAGCAATTAAGTTCTCTTTTTGAATCATGTATCTATTATTACAAATATAATGACCCGTGTTTTAATTATGGTGTTTATTTATTACAGTTTTTTAGGTATCGAGATAGGTAACGCTGTAACAACAAAGTATTTATTCGTCAGTGTAACACTCCGATTTAATTTTAAATTGTGATAATATTTATTATTATTAGTATTATTATTATTATTTAATTATTTTAATTGGGTGTTGTAGTATTTTAAATAAATAATTGAATGTTTTAATTAATTAATTAAATTTAATTAATTTATTGGGATGGTTGCGTTTATTAGAAATATTAGAGATTTGTGTTATTTTTATTAAAGTAGAATAATATTTGAATTAAAATAAAATGATAGAAAATAGAGTTTTAAAAAAATAGAGAGGGTAGGGGTGTAGGGAGAGTTGAGGGGTGAAAGGAGATTTGAGTTAAGTTAGGGTAAATAAATAGATAAGTTGAGGGGAAACTTTACAGAGATCGTCAAAATTCTAAAAAAGAGACAAGAGTCGGAGAACCTAGAGCGATTGTTTGGAAGTAATAAAGAGAATCCCAAAACTCAAAAGTTTCACTGATCTACAAATTTGAGGCAAGGGAGAATTATTCATATATGGGTGGTTAAATAGAAAGATAGTGAGGGGCCCTACCCTCATGTCTTTTCCCTTTTATATTGTGTTTGTGGCCAAAGAGGGTTTGGGCAAAACTTTTTGAGGCGATTGATTAATAATATTTTTACTCTCGAATATGATATGAAATCTTAGTTGATATGTACTCTGATTTTGATAACCCTGTTGATAACCCTACTGATGCCTTTTGATAAGGTGGAATTATTGAATGAACAATAGTACGCCATAAGGCGCGAGAATATGAAACTGTATAATTTGTAAATTCGTTGTCCCTATTGATGCCTTGGTGTTGATTGATGAACTTTGGTGATGCCTTAAGGAAAAAATATAAAATATAATTTGTTGTAACATGTTTGTCATGGCTATTTGTTTGTGAGTTGTAGATCGGTTCAATAGGGAGAAAATCATAAAAAATCATAAAAAGTTGGAAAAAGTCCGAAAGTTGAGAAAAGTCGAAAAATGGGTATTATAGGGAAGTTGGGCCGTAAAATTGAATTGGACCGAAAAATTGGGTATTGTAGGGAGCGTTGTGGTACAGACAGTGGTGGCTCGCGGTGTAACGCCCATATATAAATACATACATCAAAACATATATTATACATGAAAACCACGTTTGGTACTGAAATACCAATAAGTCCCTAGTAAACACATTATACATATACATGCCCAAAAAGCCTAATACAAAAAACCATGGCATAAATATATATACAAGATGTTCCAAAGATAAATACTAAGAACTAGATCGACAATGATCTCAAAAAACCCCACAACGGAAGCTACGCTATCAGACAAATAAGGATAATCACACGGCCTTATCCTTACCCTTTGTGGAACCTGAGGTACCTGAAATATTCAATAATAGTGGGGTGAGATACATCAAATCTCAGCGAGTTCTCTATCTTATGGATTATCTCGGCTCTACAAGGTTCTAACCAAATCCTAACTCAAGTCCAAGGGGAAAGGAAAGGACTTCGAGTTCACAAAAATCTCACACTAGAGAACCAATCGCACAATTCACAAAACGACAACTAGTTAAGGAATCTTCTCCCTGGCCAGCCTATACAAGGCACTACAACACGGGTCACAAATCCTTAACATAGATAACTTATCCCCGTCCAGGCCACACATGAAGCACTACAACACGGGTCACGGTTATCTACAAATGGTACTTCTCCTCGGCCAGCCCACACAAAGAGCACTACAACACGGGTCACGGTACCATCCACTAAGTAACTTCTCCCCGGCCAGCCCACACAAGGAGCACTTCAACACGGGTCACGGTTACTTACTTAATAAATACTTCTCCCCGACCATCCCGCACAAGGGGCTCTTCAACACGGGTCACGATATTTATTAAAGGATACCTACTTAACAAATACTTCTCCCCAGCTATCCCGCACAAGGGGATTAAACATGGGTCACGATATTCATTAAGGAACAAACCACAAACTGGAGGAAATACGGTCCTCCACTACCAACTACTTAACAAAGATACTCTTCAAGTATCGATGTAAGCAATGCCGCACAATTCTCTAAGTCATTCTAGTGTACTAAGATTTCCTCACAAATTCACATCCTGAAGCTTTTAGATTTTTAAAAGTTCCATTTTACATAAATCATGAAATACCGATATTTTAACATAATCGAAATAAATTCAGCTAATAATCAATATTTTCACTTTCCGTAGGCTAGAACACATTCATAGCTTCACATCGATATAAAGAACGTCTAAAACGGATAACCGAGTCAAAAGTTACGGATTTTCGAAGAAAAGAAATTATTGAAAAACAGCCAGATTCGCCTGGCGACTCAGGATTTCGCATGGAGAATCCCTCTTCGCCAGCAATTCGCCTGGCGAACTAGTGGCGAAACACAATTTTAGAAAAAACCCAAGAGTTCCAGTAGCTACACAATTCTGTCTCCCCATTTTTTCCTGGCGACTTAGGATTTCACCTGGCGAATTCCTCTTCGCCAGCACTTCGCTTGGCGAACTAGTGGCGAGACCTAATTCGCCTGGCAAATCCCAATCTGCCTGGCGAATCGCATCAGAGCCAGAATTTTTCTGCTGCGGGTTATATGGTTCCAAACCCCAAAATCCCACTTTTTCCAACCCAAACCATTGCCAAACAATCAAAACAAGTAACAACAATGTTCATATGCATATTCCAATTATACTACACAAGTTATATCGATTTTCAACCGCTAGATTCATTGATTTGCAAAAAATTATTCATTTTCCTCAAAATCTAACCTAACTCTAGAAACTCAAGAATTCTACAACTAAAGCTTTTATCTAGAACCCACCTGGATTAGAAGATGATGATGAAGAAGATGAGATGAAAAGATGAAGATGAGATGATGATTCTTGTTCTTGAGCTCTTTGGAATTATTATCTTCTTTTCCTTCTCTTCACTTTCTCTTACTCCAAATGTTTCTAACTTTGGAAAATGAGGGAAGAAGAGATAATATAGAGAAAATACTCAAAATTAGTAACACTACTAAATGTCCAAATTAGCTCAAATGCACCAATTAATAAAACCTTAGAGTTAGATAATATTAATCTGATAAGCTCTGAGTTCATCAGTTGCTCTAATTATCTTATCAGATAAATACTCAGAGCACATTGGATCTCAACTGGTCTCGACTAATATTATCCAGAGCGTTTATAAAATACGGAGTATTACACGTGGGAACACATTTGTACAGACGACAACAGGTCTCCAGAGCGCGGTGGCGATGCCTACGGTGGTGATAGTCATCTTTTATGTCTGGCGTGTTTTATGTCATTTTCGATTTTGTGTCGTTCATCTGGTGTCTTGCGTAACTTTAGTTTTGTAACTCCATTTGAGATGCGGTTTGATGCATTGGAGAGCTCACACGTAATACTACCTCATGGTAATATCTTAAGAAGTTAAATGTGCATGTGAAGGTGTGGATTCAATGTGTTACTCTTAGTGTTTATAAATGGATAGTAAAAGAAGAGATAAATCCTGAATGGTTTAATAGTTATTAATGATAAAAGAGTTTTAATTGTGTGCTTAATCGAATTTAATCAAGAAGGTTGAGTTCTGATTTATCTAAAGGGTTATGAGTTGGCCCTGTTAAGTGTAAAGGTTATAGGATATTATTCTTACCCTGTTGATGGGCTTACAGAAGTAATAATATCTTTACTTTATCGATGAGTGTTGTTGAGCAGATACGCTAATATTTTCTCTGTTGTTGAGTTATATATATATATATATATATATATATATATATATATATATATATATATATATATATATATATATGTGTGTGTGTGTGTGTGTGTGTGTATATATGTTGTTGCACCTATGATGGTTATTGCACCTATATGTTGTTGCATATCATGCATCATGTGTGTCGGTGATAGATGTATGAACCTCGGCCAATGACGAGTCTCTGGTTCAGAAGAGGGGACCATTGAAGAGTCGGGGTTCGGAGGGGAACCATCCGTGAGTGGACGAAATCAGTAGCATGAATTTGAAGTCCAGGATATTTACCACATGCATTAGAGTCGAGGTGTTGATTGCATTGCATGCATATTTGCATTATGAGATGATTATTCTTGTTGTGAATAATTCGTGTGTTGGTGAATGTTGTGAATGATACTATCTTAACTATTTATTACAGCGTTAACATTATGAATGCATTTCTCACCCCTTTTTGTTTGCTTGTGTGGCTTGTTGGGCTGATGGTATAAATACTCAGGTAGAGGAGCATTAGTCGTTGTTTTGTGGAAGGATTGGAGTATATGCCTACTTTGTTTTTATTTATCGTTTTGTTAAGTTTACTTAGTATTTCCGTATTCCGCTTTGTTATGTAACATTGGGACGAGTTATTTTTGTTACATGTTATGTTTTCTCGAGTCGTTTGGATTATTTAATTAAGTAAATTATTTCGAGACAAATAAATGAATTATTTGAAGTTTTGATGTTTTACTCTGCTGCATGTTTTATGTTATTACGTTGATGAAGGATGTGTATTGAGACATATATAACACCTATATTTGAGAAATTATATGTGTATCTTTTATAAAGTATCCACTTCAAGAAAGGACTGGGCCTCCAAGCTAGATGACAAACTCTGGGCCTATAGAACGACATATAAGACACCAATGGGGACTATACTATTCAAGCTCGTCTATGGAGAATCATGCCACCTGCTTGTGGAATTGGAGCATAAAGCTTATTGGAAAATCAAGGCCCTTAAAATGGATTTGAATGAACTGGAAGAACTTAGGTTAGATGCATATGAGAATTCCAAGTTTTACAAGGAATAAACAAAAAGATGGCACGACAAATGAATCATAAGAAGAGAGTTCAAAGAAGGAGGGATTGTCCCACTGTTTAATTCTAGGTTGAAGTTATTCCTTGGAAACATTCATTCTAGATTGTCGAGAGCGTTTCACGTGAAAAAGGTAATGCCATCATGTGTTGTGGAAGTTTAGAGTAAATCAACTGGATCATTCATTGTTAATGGGAAGAGGCATAAGCATTATGTAACCGGTGAAGAGTTAAAGAAGGGAGCTTTCTTCTCTCTAAAGGAACCCCCTTAATGAGGAGGATTTGAAAAGTCGAGCTAACTGACAATAAACAAAGAAATACATTGGAGGCAATCCAAAAGTTTTTTATTTAATGTTTTCTCTTTGTTTTTATTTAATTGAATTTAAAAAAAAATAATGACCTCAATTGCTTCACAAAAGCCTAAGAATCAGCCAATTTGTACACCAAAAAAGGACCATGACATGTGGGTTGTCATCCAGCATGACGGTTGTCATCAAACATGACGGTCGTCATGCTGTTTGAGTGAAAAAAAGGAAAAAAAGGCAAAATCTCAAAAGAAAAGCAAAGCGAATGGCGACCATCTCGTCATCTTCATGAGGGGTGAATTTCACCCAGATGATGATCGTTATTTGCGGTGACGACCATCACCGATTCAAATTCTAAATTTGTGAAAAGTTAACATTTTGAGCGCTGACAGGTTACTTGTCACCAGCGTTGACGCTAGTCAACAGCTTTCTAGCGTGAACTCCAAGGATATGAGAAGCGTAAACATCGATCCACATTCCTTCCATCAATCACTTCTAATTCCAAATCCACTAAAAAAATCTTTCAAAAAGATGATCTCTCTCACTCTCTCTCAAAAATCTTAAAACTCAAAATCCCCACTCATTTTTCTCCCTCAAGACCGAAAACCATAAAAACCAACAAAAACTCCATTAACACTTACCATCCCCATCCTCATTTTTAGAAACTTGACCATTATCTCACTTCTTTTCCCCCTCCAAAACCAAAAATCACATGCCACAACCACCATCAGTATCATATTCCACCACTTTTCCTCAAACATTTTTAACATGCGTCCAAGAAAAATGTTAAGAGTCGACTCATCAAGAATGGGAACTAGAGTCAAAGCCAGGGGCAGACCCATAAGTTTTAAACAATGGGGAAACATTCTATATATAAATTTATCACATTTAAACATACTATATCATTTATAAAAGGATATCATAATGATTTTGAAAGCTTCTATTATAATGGAATTACTATTATTTTATAGGTCATTAATTCTTTTTTAATTCGAATTACCCTATCATGAAGATGAGATAAAAAACCTCCCAACACGTCGTAGGGCTTTATCATGAAACAGAAAGTAGAGCACTAGACATTGAAATGAAAACTAATAAAATAGCAACTAACAGTCATACCCCAAATTTTACCCGTAAGTTCCCATCATTATTATTTGCATCATTTGCATAGCATCAAGAAGTCCAAGGGGTTGATCAATCAAGGTTTGGTGAGATCATCAAAAACTCAAATTATTCCCCTCATCAAGAGTTTCCCTTCATCAACAATCAAGTTTGAGATTGCATCAATTCAAGACCATCAAGTCTCAATTCCTCAAGTGCACCAAATTAGGGTTTTGGTCAAAGTCAACTTGATATTGACTTTTTGACCAAAACATGATCTCATGCTTTGGAGCATGATTCAAGACCCCTTATTTACATATTTGGAGTCCACTCACGTGATCTAATTAGCTCAATAAGTTTGATTCATTGACAATTGCAAGATTTGAGCTCATCTGGTACAAAGTCAACAGTTGCTCAAAGTCAAAGTTTGACTTTTGACATTTTTTGTCAACCATGGACTTCCCAAGTCAATAATCATGAAAGTATGGAAAATGATTGAATGAGATCATGATTAATCAGGAAAATCATGAAAGGATTCAAAGTTGTCAAAATTGAAGTACTTAGAATTTTTCTAAGTACAAAAAATCCATGATCAAGTGACCAATTTTCCAAGGTTAGAAGTTCTTCTCCAAGCATCCAATTGAAACACTTTAGGATTGTATTTTAAAAAGACAGTTGGTACTACAAGTTAACGAAAATTACAAGCCAAAAGATTTCTTGAAGCGAAAGATATTGATGATCAAAGTTAGGGTTCCAAGTTGTGTGAAAATCTAAAACACTTAGAATTTTTTCTAAGTTTTTAACATTGTTAAGTGCATGACTTTGAGGCCAATTTTTGAGCAATTTAAGCCACCACTTTTGATGCTTGATAGCAGCATTTAATGAGTATACATCCTACTTCCTTTTAGTGAAATAATGGATCCAAAAGCTCTTACCAATTATAAGATATGGATGGCCAAAGTGGAGGTCTCAACATGATCATCAATGACAAAACTGAACCAGAATTTGACTTAGTTACCAGTTAGTTTGGTTACACGAATTTGGAGTTACTTTTGGGCACTTTTCAGGCATTTTTTCAGATGGGGATCAACTTGAAACTTGTAGTATCACATAAGATCTTCAAGTTGGTACCAAATTCTGTAGAAATAGACCACAAAACAAAGGAGAAAAGCATGATTCATTGTGTTACCTTGAATTGATTTTGGGCATTACATAAAGATACTTTAATCATGTTGACTTGTTTATGAAGGCAAGAAACTGGTCCAAACATAAGATATAGTTGGTATAAGCTAAGAACACATGTGAGGCAAGGTTAATTTGGAAGCTACTAAAGCAAAATCACCTTTTGTACCTTTAAACAACTTTTTTGGTTTTGCTCCAAAGTTCATCAAACAAAGTCAGTATCCATTGCATCTCTTCTGATATATCCTCTATAAACTCCAGCTTCAATTGATCTTAAAAAGAAACCAAGAAAGAGCTATAAACCTCAAAACCTCATTGATAAAAAATTTCAAAGTTCATCCATTGTCAAAATCTCCAACTTTCAAATTTCTCATTTTTATCAACAAACCTACATCCTAACTTCACAAACACCATCAACACACTCCATATGAACTTCCCAAACCATTAGATTCATTTTGTAACATCTCAAACACCCAACCACAACCTCACTTTTCAGTTTTGCAAGTTCATTTGGTCAAGGAGATTGGGAACATTTCAAAGCAAGCCAAGCATTCCAACACACTCCCGGGGGTTCAGTGAAGCTGTAGGGATCATCACATTACATCTGGAAGTGCTCTAAAGAAGTTCATGATTTCACTCCATTGAGGTAAGTTTTATTTTCTAAAACTCTATGATAGGAGCATCATTTTTATCATTTCTTGATACCACATTACTTGCCATGATGTGAGGAATAAAAACCCTAAGTTGTTGTTCATTGATTGTTCATGAATGTTATTTAATTTCACTTTGAAAATTTATAGTTTATATGGTTATGTCCAAAAATCACGAGGCATGTTTGATATAAATGAAAACTATTGGTACAGTTGAATTCCTTGTGAAAATCTGAGTGGAATAATGTATCTATTTGTCTTATTTGATGCTTGTATGAGAGAGTAACATTTTGATTCCTTGGTTGAACACGAAGTTGAAGATGGCAATGGTCTGCGCGCGTTTTTCCATTTTGAATTAAAGACTTAATATATTATTTTGTGGTTGCGCATTGTAGTTGGAAAGTCAACCTTGGCGTGATGGTTGTGATGTTGGCCCTAGGTGTTTGAGTGTAACTGATGGCGCGGGTTCGACCCTCCACACCTCAGTTTTGTTGTTTTTCACATTTTCCTTCATTTTCTTCCTTTTTTCTTCTTCTTATTTCCTTTCTTTTATTTATTTATTTATATTTTCTTTAATTTCTTTCTATTTTCTATTTTCTTTATTTCTATTTTATTTTAACTTTCATTTTTATTTTTAATACTTTAAAAAACCAAAAAAAATAATAATTTATTTATTTTTCTATTATTTTATTTTTTCGCATTAAAAACCCAAAAAATATTAATTATCATGTTTATTTATTTATTTTTGTTATTTTAATTAGAACCTTAAAAAAGTCAAAAACATTTTTATTTATTCCTTGTTTATTTTATTATTCTCACATTTAAAAAATCTGAAAAAAATATTTATAATCTTCTTATTTATTTATTTATTTATTAGGGTTTCCTTTTATTTTATTTTTAGATGTCCCTTTGACTTTATTCTTTAAGACATCTTTGACTAATTAAATTGTATTCATTGTTTAATTTCTTTATTTGATCATGATATCCATGTGATGTTCATTTTAGTCTCAAATGTTTGTACACTTTTTTGATCCTTTTGTTGTCCTAATCTTTGAGATATTCCATTGATAACACCTTGATATGCTTGATACTTTTGACATGTTTTGAGTTTGATGTTTAATCTTCGCCATGCTTGATGTGCTAATATCTTAATGATTAATTCCGAATCCATGTCAGGTTTATGCTTGTTTCCATGGCCGGTCCAAAGCAAGTGCAACAAGAGCTGTTGCACAGGGTCCCATATCTTAAAGGGCCGCATGTTATCAAAATGAAAAATAGCCTTCTAATTTAATATTTCCTTTTTGAAACTAGAATAAATTAAAACTAATTTTCTTATTCTTAAATATCCTTAAGTTATTTAATTTATAGCTTACTCTTTCTCCAAAAGTTTACAAATTTTGATATGGGACTATTATATTTTATTATTTCTTATTTTACAAAAATTATGTTGTTTTATTGTTTGATTTAGTCATCAATTAGTATTTTTAAGTATCAAAATATTGTTCTACTACGTCAAACTTATAAGTTTAAATATAGGGTTAAATATGTTTTTGGTCCCTATAAAATTACCAATTACAATTTTTGATCCTTATAAAAGAATAGCGTGTTTTGATTCCTACAAAATAATTATGCACGCAGTTTTAGTCCCTACTATTAAACCAATGACTATTTTTGAATGATTATTTTGAAGATATGTTTAGAATGTTATAAAAAGTTCCTCGATAAAAAAGGAACTCAAAATTTTATTTATAAGTCGAGATTTTTATTACTTTTATCATTATTTTTTTTAATTTAAAAAATTCATATTTAATTTTTCTCATTTTAAAAAATTATATAATTAGGTAAAGAAACATTTTATAGTAAAATGAACACGTATGAAAAAAATTATTCAAAAATTTAAAAGTTTAGAGGTAATTAAATAGTTTTCAAAATTTTAGATAATAGTAAGGACTAAAACTGAATGCATAAAATTTTTATAGGGACCAAAATATATCATTTTTTTATAGGGACTAAAAATAAAATGTGAAATATTTATAGGGACCAAAAACATATTTAACCCTTAAATATATATAAAAAAAATGAAATGTTCCAGAAACAAAATCCTTTATTTTTACTAAAAAATATAGACGTATTTATTAATATATCATCTTCTAATAATTAATATATATAGTATATTAGAGTATTAAATTTTGTCATATATATTGTCTTCAACTAAATTCATAGTTGTATAAGTTAGTAAGAATTCTAAAATATAGAAAATTATATCGAAAATTACAGTAGAATTTGTCAAATAATTATATAATTTTTTTAGTTCTTATACTACAATTTAAATAACTTTTTCAAAATTTTTATGCTTTATTTACTATGAGCTAATTGTTAAAATAGAACAGGGTCTCTAAATTGTTTGGGCCGACCCTGCTTGTTTCAAATGTCTAAGTCTAACACAATGATGATTATTACCATTTTGACCTAGTTACTTGAAAGGCATGCTTGATTTCCTTAAAATTACCATGTTTAAATCAATCTTTTGAAATGAATATTGTGATTAACATGAGCTACTATACCCTAAGTGTGAATTCAATGAACCATGATTGTTGTTGTGCCCCTAAGTCTTGATGATGTCTCATCCATGAATGTGTACTTAATGTTTTACCCAATTGTTATTTAATATGATTGTGTTCATATGACTTTGTCAAGTCATTTTCTTTTGATTTAATCCAAGGGAAGAAGTTTACTTCTTTGATTTGTAAATCTTGTTGTGTAAGTGTGTTATTCTCATAACCCTTACCCATCCCAACCCTAATTCTTAATCCAAACCCTTATTTTTCAAACTTGAACAATTTTTTAGACAAAACTTTGGCTCTTTGTCAAGTGCCCTCTCAAAATGTTCTTGTTCCCATAAGAATCACTAAAATACTTTAAATTACATCAATACTCTTTTAAAATAAACTTGAAAGAAAAGGATTATTAGGATCTAGCATTCTAACAAAGCCCTTGAATGATTGATCTCAAGCCTCGCGCATTGGGATAACAAGTCATTCCTTTTGATGTGAGGTTATCAGACTGGATCGTCGTGGCCCCCGTGTAGGGCAGATGATGATGCTCGGAGGAGAGGAGGGGGTGTACCTGCAAGGTACTCCGATGCCAAAGTAAGTTTAGGCAAGAGAGAAAACAAGTACAAAGCGTTTAGGTATGACTTAGAATATTGAAGACTGAATACCTGACCCTCTTATTTATAGAGGTAACCCCCAACGTGGGGCCAAGGTCTCTCATATGGCCGAAATGTCTGGTCGGCCAATGGGAGACTGCCAGGTGGAGGACAAGGCGTGTGGCCCTTTGACCTGGTCCAACTGTTTCAGTGAGATACGGGGAGATAGTTGGTCGCGTGAACGGCTAGGCGAGTGAGGAGGACGTGCCCAACGGCTAGTTTCTGCCCAACGGCTAGTTCCTGCCCAACGGCTAGTTTCTACCTATTGGGCCTGAACAATGGCTGGACTGGATTGGGCCTTGCCCTGCTGGGGGCAAAGCGCCTGCCCAGTCCATAACAGGAGCCCCCCAAGTCTTTGCTCTGGTGAAGGATGATGACTTAAGGTAGTCATGTGGACAGTTACCTGATAGCGTTCGAGGGCATATCCTTTGCCTTTGCCAATAGTGAGTATGGTCGACAGTTGGCCGCTTATGAGGATGTACCCTGCGGAGAGGACGTTTTGTGTCGACCAGGCTTGGTGAGGACGTGTCCCGCGGAAGGGAAGTTTTGCGTCGACCAGGCCTGGTGAGGACGTGCTCCGCAGAAGGGACGTTTTATGCTCGACCAGATTTGGGGAGGACGTGCCCTGCAGAAGGTACATTTTACGTCGACCATGCCTGGTGAGGACGTGCCCTACGCAGAGGACATTTTGTGTCGACCAGGCTTGGTCGCTTATGAGGACGTACCCCGCGGAGAGGACGTTTTATGCTCGACCAGACTTGGGGAGGACGTGCCCTATGGAAGGTACGTTATGCATCGACCTGGCCTGGTGAGGACGTGCCTCGTGGAAGGGACATTTTATGCCCGACCAGGCTTGGGGAGGATGTGCCCTGCGGAAGGTACGTTTTGCGTCGACCAGGCCTGGTGAGGATGTGCCCCGTGGAGAGGGCATTTTATGCTCGACCAGACTTGGGGAGGACGTGCCCTGCGGAAGTTATGTTCTGCGTCGACCAGGCCTGGTAGGGACATGCCCTGCAGAAGGGATGTTTTATGCTCGACCAGACTTGGGGAGGATGTGCTCTGCGGAAAATACGTTTTGCGTCGACCAGGCCTGGTGAGGACGTGCCCTGCGGAAGGTACATTTTGCGTCGACCAGGCCTAGTGAGGACGTGCCCCGCGGAAGGAACGTTTTATGCTCGACCAGTTTTGATGCTCGACAGTTTCGAGAACTTGTCGAGGAGGCGAAAGTAGTTTCCGCTGTGTGGTACTAGGATCTCGGTCGAGGTCCTGATCCCATCGGGCTTGGACTTTTACCATCGCGAGCTAGGTGTCCTGCCATGCTAGTACGACAACGGCGGAGCTTGATTGAGGTATCCCCGTTGGGCACAGAGTCTGCTAGTTCCATGAGCAGAAACTGGCCTTCTTTGAATAGGTTTAGGATTGTGCTTGCACTAGGACACGCTCCTATGGCCGAGCAACTTCTTCATTGTGGAGGAAGTTTGTCTGTAGTTAGTCTTGTCTAGTTGGTCCTAACTGTAATATTGTTTGAGCTTTTCAGCATTCTATGGTCGAGCAAATGGTTCTCTTCCCAGCTGTTCGAGGTAGTAGGCGCTGGTGCTTGTTTTTGATTTGACCATATATAGTCCTTTCCAGTTTGCGGCCAGCCTACCCTCGCGTGAATCTTTTTGATTTCTGCGTAGGAGAAGGCTGCCAACTTGGAAGTTGAGCTTTATGACTTTGGCGTCGTGGCACAGAATTATTATTTTAGTGGAGCTTCGCGGAGAGCTGCCCCTGATTGGATCTCTTTGACTAGGTCGAGCTCCTCTCTTGGAGGACTCCCTGATCTCCACTGGGATTACGCTAGTCGGAAAAGGGAGGTGCCGGAAAGCCCCTTAAATCCCGGGCCTTGTAAGCGGCTTATTTTTCCTCATATCGCATATATGATTGAGCCTTACGATGTAATTCGGCCAAGGTGCGAGGAGGCTCTATGCCCACCGCCTTGTGGAATTCACTCTTCGGTCTCAACCCCTTTTCGAGGAGATATTTCTTCATATAGTCCAAGATACGGACCTCGACAGCCTCCCTGTTGAAAAGCTCTATGTATGTCCGCAGGGGCTTATCCTTGCCCTGTATAATGGCTTCAAGCGTGACCTCCGACTTGGAATGACGTCGGGAAGCAGTAAAGTATTAGGCAAACTGGTTCTTTAGATCTTTCCAGGACATGATCGAACCATGGGGAAGCCGCTTGTACCAGGCCATGGCCCCCTTCCTGAGGGTGATGGGGAATAACCTGCACTTAAGGACTCCGCTCACGTTATGGTAGTGAAGCATGGCCTCAATGTTTTCTATGTGGTCTCCAGGATCTGTGGTGCCATCATAGAGAGCTAGAGGGGAAGGCTTCTCCAGCCCCGCGAGGGACACGGGTGTCAATGATCTCTTGGGATAGAGGTCCATGGACGTCGTCATCATCGCTCGTGCTCGATGACCTGCATGGGGAGTGACTGCTCTTGTGACTTCTGGTGTGTCAAGGAGAGTGTCTGCGTTGACGACGATGTTCACAATGTTTTTCTGAGGGCCTGGTCCTCTTTGGTTCAGAAGAATGCCTGGATCTTCACGGAGGAGTACGGTGTCATCTCCAAGCGACTTCTTGCTCGGGTTCTTCTGACTTTAATCGCCCCCTGACGAGGGAAATGCTCCTGGATTTGTCTCGCCGATGTTTCTGAGGGGGAGACAGAGGACGTGGAGATGGACTGCGGGGCCTTTACGAAGGAAGGCGCTCTTGGAGGGCACGTTCTAGCAGGTGGATCTTCTCGCCCTATTAGAAGATCAGATAGTTGGACCTGTTGAGAGAGGCAGTGAGGGTAGCAATGCTGAGGTCAGCGTATTGAGGGACATGTATGGGCTCAAAGACGTGGTCGGAAGTCTGCACACGTGGTTTCACGTCGTTGGAGAAAGGGGATGGAGTCTTTCCGTCACGGTGATCGGTCTCTTGGACCACAGCTTCGAGGTTGTGGTGGTCGACGTTATCTAGCATAATGAGGACAATACGATCTTGATGGGCATCATCGTTTTTGTGGGAGGCCATAATGATCAAAGTAATTTTAGGGAGAGAGCTTTGGTCTTTTGGGTGAAAAGATGAGGTATCTTGATTCAAAAAGATGGGGAAGCAATGTTCCCACAGACGGCGCCACTGATGTGAGGTGATCAGATTAGATCATCGTGGCCTCCGTGTAGGGCAGATGATGATGCTCGGAGGAGAGGAGGGGGTGTACCTGCAAGTTATTCCGATGCCAAAGTAAGTTTGGGCAAGAGAGAAAGCAAGTACAAAGTGTTTAGGTATGACTTAGAATATTGAAGACTGAATACCTGACCGTCTCAAGTGAGAGGGTATTTATAGAGGTAACCCCCAGCGCGGGGCTAAGGTCTCTCATGTGGCCAAAATGTCTGGTCGGCCAATGGGATACTGCTAGGTGGAGGACAAGGCGCATGGCCCTTTGACCTGGTCCAACTGTTTCCGTGAGATCCGGGAAGACAGTTGGCCGCGTGAACGGCTAGGCGAGTGAAGAGGACGTGCCCAACGGCTAGTTCATGCCCAACGGCTAGTCTCTGCCCAATGGCTAGTTTCTAGCTATTGGGCATAGCCAATGGCTGGATTGGATTGGGCCTTGCCCTGCTGGGGGAAAAGATCCTGCCCAGTCCAGAACACCTTTCTTTCATCCTTAAGACACTTAATAATTAACTTGAACCAATAAGGGCCGTTAGAGTCTAGCATTCTAGCACAACTCTTTGAACAATTGATCACTATAAAACGTTCGTTGTCCAACAAACAATTTTCACAATCAAAGTTGAATGAAAAGGGTTGTTAGAGTTTAACACTCTAGTATAACTCTTCGAACTACTGATTATCATCAAATGTTCATCATTCCTAATATATATCCAAACCATATTCAAACTTCTAAATTGTGAACAAACCTTGATTATCATCAAGTGTATTTTCTCAGTAAAAAACTCTAAACCTTTTCATAATTATAAACAAACCTTGATTGTCATCAAGCGTATTTTCCCAATAAATTTCCAAACATCTAATAAGATTAATGACTCTTTTCAAAATGAAAGGTATGTCGTCTTAATAAACACTAGGGCAATGTTTTGTCTACAACCATTGAGTTGAGATAAGTGGCGTGAATGAGATTTATAAATCCATTCAATGTGGTGTAAATGTCTGCTCCTCACTTGTTTTGGGTAAAACAAATTTCTTACGTTGATTAATATCATTTAGCTTTCGCTAAAATCAACCAACCAACTTTTACCCGAACTACGAATGCTCTGGTTTCTTTCTTGTAAGGATACATAGGAACTTGACTGCAAAGTCTTGGCGAGCACCCTAATAATTAAACCTTTTTTTTTATGTCCTTTCTCATTAATAAAATCAAAAAACATTTCTTCTCTCTTTTCCCACTCCATAAGTAGAAGATTAGAAACTCACCTTAAGCTAACACTCTTTCAACCTTAAATAAACGGTTCCCGTTGAGTACAATAGACGTGAGGGGTTAATAGCTTCCATTTGCATAACCGACTCTTGAACTCAGATATTGGTTGTGATGACCATATCCTTATCTTCCTTTTAGGGGTTTTATTCAATATTTTACATTTTCCTCTATGGGAATAAATTAAGATCGGTGGCGACTCTGTTAAGTCCATCCCGCGAGAGTGCGGTTGTGCTACATGCGGTCATTCTCATTTTTCAAGGTACGACAGACAGCGACTCTGCAGGGGACCTTCACATCCCTAAATGAGTCAACCCTAGTTTAGTTAGGTTTTTCGTTTGTGTTTTGGCTTTTTTTTGTTTCTTTTTATTCTTTGATTATATGTTTTCTTTATCTCTGCTTTATCACAATTTTTTTATATATTCATGTGTGGGTTTGGGATTTGATATCCTGAATAAAACTCTACACCCGAGCTTTGGAAAAAGAAAAGAGAAAACATAGATTAGATTTGGATAATTTTGGACTCCAAGGACATTTCCTTGTTGCAACCAACATGAAAACCCCGCTCAGAAGAGACCTTTTCGTCATTCTTGTCATAAAACGGCTAGCCTATTGCATGATGTTGATACGATTCAGGTCCATGACTTTTGGAACCTTATCCATCAACCTAGAAACTACCCTGTGAGCGATGTATGGGAAGAAAGCGTAGATTGTCCACTATAAGGAGGCCTACCTAATAGGGTATTCTGATCTACTCGTGTTATCTCAGATCTTAACCATACCCGCACTTCATTTTTAAAGTCCAGTCATAACTGGCATTTCATTTGTAAATCCAATCATAATTAGTATTTGAAGTCTGCTTGTTCCCGACTTCATTTTTAAAATCCAAACATAACTGGCATTTCGTTTGTAAATCCAATCATAATTGGTATTTGAAGTCTGTTTGTTCCTAACTTCATTTTTAAAGTCCAGTAATAACTGGAATTTCATTTGTAAATCCAATCATAATTGGTATTTGAAGTCTGCTTGTTCCCGACTTCATTTTTAAAGTCCGGTCATAACTGGCATCAATCCCTTAGAAGCTGGTCATAACCAATGTGTACGGGCAAAGGTCAATTTGTTGTTGGCACATACAGGGAGTTTGACTACTCTGTTTGTTTTTCCTGATGGTTCCTAAAGGTCATTTTTTTTATTTCTTCTTTTTAAGGAATTTCCAGAATCTTGGATGTTATTCTTGTAAAACTACAATGATGTTTGTCTTGATTGATTTATTCATAAAGAATCATCATAACCTTTTTGTTGATAATCTTCTCATAAGAAGGCTCATAATCATGTTTTGTTTTTATGGATAATCTTCTCATCAGAAGGCTCATAATCCTGTTTTGTTTTTATGGATAATCTTCTCATCAGAAGGCTCCTAATCTTGTCTTATTTTTCTGGATGATCTTCTCATAAGAAGACTCATACTCTTGTCTTATTTTTTGGATGATCTTCTCATAAGTAGACTCTTATTCTTGTCTTGTTTTTATGGATAATCTTCTAAAGAGAAGAATCCAGTGCTGTCAGTTATGTTCTAAAAGTGTCGCGAGGTCATATCTGAACCAATTGTTGAATCACTTTAAATATTCCCCAGTGTCCTTTTCCTCAGCATATTTGTTGATGTTGCTCCCCAAGCAGATGTCTTGGTTAGGAACTTTTCCTTTGCAAAGTTTTTCCTAGTAAATTTTCTCTTGAAAAAGTACTTTCTGGTATGTTTTCATAACTAATTATCAATGCCTGTCAACCCCTGAGTTGGTGTTTCCTTGATTTTCTCGACCCCCGAGTCGATGTCGTTTTAGTTATTTTTCTCAACCTTTGAGTTGATTTGTTTTGACCCCTGAGTCAATGTTGTTGTCTTTATTTCCTCAACCTTCGAGTTGATTTGTTTTCGACCCCTGAGACAATGTTTTTGTTTCCTCAGCCTCCGAGTTGATTTATTCTCGACCCTTGAGTCAATGTTATTGCCATTATGTTTTCGACCCATGAGTCTATGTTATCTTTTTCTTCTCAACCCCTGAGTTGATATGTTCTAGACCCCCAAGTTGATATGTAGTTATCCCCAGTGAGTCTTCACCCTTTGTCTTTCTCATTTTCCTGTGGACCACCGCTATCACACGTCTCCATTTTCCCCACGTGTCTATCATCATTCATCATAAAAAAAATCATGCTAGGATTCATTTCATTCCATTATATCCCCAGCAAAAAACAAAAGCCCTCCTGTCATTACATCTAGTGGAAAATTCAGCTCTTTTGTATTTAAATACCTTTCACCCTGATTTCATGAGGACTATCATCACTCATGCCATCCGACAAAGATATTTAAATTAGTGACAACTGTCATACCCTAATTTTACCCCTAAGTTCCCATCATTATTATTTGCATCATTTGCATAGCATCAAGAAGTCCAAGGGGTTAATCAGTCAAGGTTTGGTGTGATCATTAACATCTCAAATTATTCCCCTCATCAAAAGTTTCCCTTTATCAACAATCAAGTTTGAGATTGCATCAATTCAAGATCATCAAGTCTTAATTCCTCAAGTGCACCAAATTAGGGTTTTGATCAAAGTCAACTTGATATTGACTTTATGACCAAAACATGATCTCATGCTTTGGAGCATGATTCAAGACCCTCATTTACATCTTTGGACTCAACTCACATGATATAATTAGCTCAAGAAGTTTGATTCATTGACAATTGCAAAATTTGAGTTCATCATGTACAAAGTCAACAGTTGCTCAAAGTCAATGTTTGACTTTTGACATTTTTAGTCAACCATGGACTTCCCAAGTCAATAATCATGAAAATATAGAAAATGATTGAATTGGATCATGATTAATCAATAAAATCATGAAAGGATTCAAAGTTGTCAAAATTGAAGAACTTAGAATTTTTCTAAGTATTAAAAATCCATGATCAAGTGACCAACTTTCCAAGGTTATAATTTCTTCCCTAAGCATCCAATTGAAACACTTGAGGATTGTATTAAAAAAAAGGCATTTGATACTACATGTTGATGAAAATTACTAGCCAAAAGCTTTCTTGAAGTGGACGATATTGATGATCAAAGTTAGGGTTCCAAGTTGCGTTAAAATCCAAAACACTTAGAATTTTTTCTATGTTTTTAACATTGTTAAGTGCATGACTTTGAGGCCAATTAGTGATCAATTTAAGCCACCATTTTTTATGCTTGATAGCTGCATTTAAAAAGTATACTTCCTACTTCATTTTAGTGAAATAATGGATCCAAAATCTCTTACCAATTGAAAGATACAGATGGCCAAAGTGGAGGTCTCAACATGATCATCAATGAGAAAACTGAACCAGATTTTGACTAAGTTACTAGTCAGTTTGGTCACACGAATTTGGAGTTACTTTTGGGCACTTTCCAAGCATTTTTTCAGATGGTGGTCAACATGAAACTTGTAGTATCACATAAGATCTTCAAGTTGGTACTAAATTATGCAGAAATATACCACAAAACGAAGGAGAAAAGCAAGAACCATTGTGTTACCTTGAATTGATTTTGGGCATTGCATGAAGATGCTTTAATCATGTTGACTTGTTTATGAAGGCAAGAAACTGGTCCAAACATCAGATATACTTGGTATAAGCTAAGAACACATGTGAGACAATGTTAACTTGGAAGCTACTAAAGGAAAAACACCTTTTTTGGTTTTGCTCCAAAGCTCATCAAACAAAGTCAATATCCATTGCATCACTTCTGATCCATCCTCTATAAAAAACAACTTCAATTATTCACTAAAAGACACCAAGCAAGACTCATAAACCTCAGAACCTCATTGATAAAAAATCTCAAAGTTCCTCCATTGTCAAAATCTCCAATTTTCAAATTTCTCATTTCTCTCAACAAACCTTCATCCTAACTTCATAAACACCATCAACACACTCCATATGAACTTCCCAAACCATTAGAATCATTTTGTAACATCTCAAACACCTCAACCACAACCTCACTTTTCAGTTTTGCAAGTTGATTTGGTCAAAGAGATTGGGAGCATTTCAAAGAAAGCCAAGCATTCTAACACACACCTGGGGGTTCAGTGAAGCTGTAGGGATCATCACATTGCATTTGGAAGTGCTCCAAAGCAATTAACGATTTCACTCCATTGAGGTAAGTTTGCATTTCTGGAACTCTATGATAGGAGCATCATTTTGATCATTTCTTGATACTACAATACTTGCCATTATGCGAGGAATGAAAGTCCTAAGTTGTTGTTCATTGATTGTTCATGAATTTTATTTTATTTCACTTTGAAAATTTAGGGTTTATCTGGTTATGTACAAAAATAACGAGCTATGTTTGATATAAATGAAAAATATTGGTACAGTTGAATTCCTTGTGAAAATCTGAGTGGAATAATGTATATATTTGTCTGATTTGATGCTTGTATGAGAGAGTTGCATTTTGATTCCATGGATGAACACGAGGTTGAAGATGGCAATGACCTGCGCACGTTTTTCCAATTTGAATTAAAGGCTTAATATATTATATTATGGTTGCGCATTGTAGTTGACAAGACAGCCTTGGCGTGATGGTTGTGATGTTGGTCCTAGGTCTTTGCGTGTAACTGAGGGCGCGAGTTCGATCCTCCCCACCTCAGTTTTGTTGTTTTTCACATTTTCCTTCATTTTCTTCCTTTGCTTCTTCTTCTTTCCTTTCTTTTTTTATTTTCTTTAATTTCTTTCTATTTTCTTTTTTCTTTATTTCTATTTTATTTTAACTTTCATTTTTATTTTTGATACTTTAAAAAACCCAAAAAAAATATTTAATAATTTAATCATTTTCCTCTTATTTCATTTTCTCACATTAAAAACCCAAAAAATATTAATTATCATGTTTATTTATTTATCTTTGTTATTTTAATTAAAACCTTAAAAAAAATCAAAAACATATTTATTTCTTCCTTATTTATTATTATATTCTCACATTTAAAAAATCTAAAAAATATATTTATAATCTTCCTATTTATTTATTTATTAGGGTTTCCTTTTATTTTATTTTTAGATGTCCTTTTGACTTTATTCTTTAAGACATCTTTGACTAATTAAATTGTATACCTTGTTTAATTTCTTTCTTAGATCATGATGTCCATGTGATGTCCATTTTATACTTAAATGTTTGTGCAGTTTTATGATCCTTTTATTGTCCTAATCTTTGAGATATTCCATTGATAACACCTTGATATGCTTGATACTTTTGACATGTTTTGAGTTTGATGTTTAATCTTCACCATGCTTGATGTGTTAATGCCTTAATGATTAATTTTGAGTCCATGTCATGTTTATACCGGTTTCAAATGTCTAAGTTTAACATTATGATGATTAATACCATTTTGACCTAGTTACTTGAAAGGCACGTTTGATTTCCTTAAAATTACCATGTTTAAATCAATCTTTTGAAATGAATCTTGTCTTGAACATGAGATTAATGTGTACTATACCCTAAGTGTGAATTCAATGAACCATGACTGTTGTTGTGCCCCTAAGTCTTGATGATGTCTCATCCATGAATGTGTACTTAATCTTTTACCCAATTGTTGTTTAATATGATTGTGTTCATATGACTTTGTTAAGTCATTTCCTTTTGACCTAATCCAAGGGAAGAAGTGTAGTTCTTTGATTTGTAAATCATGTTGTGTAAGTGTGTTATTGTCATAACCCTTACCCATCCAAACCTTAATTCTTAATCCAAACCCTAATTCTTCAAACTTGAACCCTTTTTTAGACAAAACTTTGGCTCTTTGTCAAGTGCCCTCTCAAAACTTTCTTCTTTCCATAAGAATTACTAAAATACTTTAAAGTACATCAAAACTCTCTTAAAATAAACTTGAAAGAAAAAGATTGTTGGGATCTAGCAGTCTAATAAAACCCTTGATTGATTGGTCTCAAGCCTCGCGCATTGGGATAGCCAATCATTCATTTCTTTCATCCTTAAGACACTTAATAATTAACTTGGACCAATAAGAACAGTTATAATATAGCATTCTAGCACAACTCTTTGAATAATTGATCACTATCAAATGTTCATTGTCCAACAAACAATTTTCATAATCAATGTTGAATGAAGAGGGCCGTTAGAGCTTAACACTCTAGCATAACTCTTCGAACAACTGATTATCATCAAATGTTCATCATTCCTAATATATATCTAAACCATATTCAAACTTCCAAATTTAGAACAAACCTTGATTATCATCAAGTGTATTTTCTCAGTAAAAAACTCCAAACCTTTTCATAATTATGAACAAACCTTGATTGTCATCAAGCGTATTTTCCCAATAAATTTCAAAACATTTAATAAGATTAAAGAGTCTTTTCAAAATGAAAGGCATGTTGTCTTAATAAACACTAGGGCAATGTTTTGTCTACAACCATTGAGTTGAGATAAGTGATGTGAATGAGATTTATAAATCCATTCAATGTGGTGTAAACTTCTGTTTCTCACTTGTTTTGGGTAAAACAAAGTTCTTACGTTGATTAATACAATTTAGCTTTTGCTAAAATTAACCAACCAACTTTTACCCGAACTACGAATGCTCTAATTTCTTCCTTGTAAGGATATGTAGGCACTTGTCTGGGAAGTCTTGGCTTTTACCCTAATAATTAAACCTTTTTTAGGTCTTTTCTCTTTAATAAAATCCAAAAACATTTCTTCTCTCTTTTCCCACTCCATAAGTTGAAGATTAGAAACTCAGCTTAAGCTAACACTCTTTCAACCCTAACTAAACGGTTCCGGTTGAGTACAACGGACGTGAGGGGATGTTAATACCTTCCCCTTGCGTAACTGACTCCCGAACTCATATATTTTTTGTGATGACCATATCCTTATCTTTCTTTTACGGGTTTTATTCGATATTTTCCCTTTCCATCTATGGGAATAAATTATGATGGGTAGCGACCGTGTTAAGTCCATCATGCGAGCGTACGATTATGCTTCGTGAGGTCGTTATCATTTTTTGAGGAACGACACTAACTAATACAATAGATAATATTACTAACAATGTTTCACAAGTAGTAGGGATGCATGCCCATAATTTTTAATATATAAGATCATTGCTGGTTAGAGCCATTGTAGTATAGCATTGACGACTTCTTGGCATGTGTACCGATAATGTCGAGGTAATAATTTAGATCAAATCCACAAGGACTGCTTTTGAACAAGGAAAATTAGTGCAAAGTTTAGAAAATAGTAAATTGGGTGGGTTTTCAAGTTTGCAATGCGAAAAACTAAATAAGTGTTTAGACAGAATTACGAAAGCGATCTGGTTGTGTATTGAATCCCCTATTTCTCTATTATTGATGTTTGATGCCTTACGTGAATAATCTTATCACTATAACCCCATGACGAATTAACAAAACCACTATAACCTATCCCTTACAAAATAGCTCACTAATCACTTCTCAGAGTTTCCTATCCCTAGTCCACCAACGTAAGCAGGATTAGGCGATGCATAAAACATTAATTCCCTATGCCACTACTCGGGGTTTCCTATTCCTATTTAACCAATATAAGTACAACAATTGCCCTAGGTCCAACACATAGACTAGTAGTCAGTAGTCTCTATGTGCTCAAAATCAGTTTCAAAGAGTATCTCAAATAAAAAACATTAAGGACAATAAGCAATTAAATAGAATTATATATCAAAGTATTCATACAAAGTCAAATCAACATACTACCCAACAATATTGAAACAGGTTCATCACACACAACCTAACCTAGGGGAGTTTAGCTACTCATAATTAAGATTACAATACCAAATGAATAAAGAAGTATAGCATATGATTTCCCTTGAAGGATTGGCCTCCAATGGCTTCAAATTCTCTCCAAATCACCCTTGATACTGTAAAAACCATACTTAAAGTGTCAATTTTTGTAACCCTTGCAAAAAGTGTAGAATTCCCCCTTAAAAAAGCTCATAATGGATCAAAGGCATTAGAAAAAGCCCATAAAAGGGATCATCGCACGTGTGATGACCTGTATCCCGCGCGCGATGCAACTAGTACAAATCTATCGTGTGTGTGATGCTAAGTGTATTTATTCCCGTAGCTACACGCTTTAGCTCCCCTTTTCACCTAATTTTTCACAAAGTCTAATTTCTTCACACTTAGTTATTTTTGCCCTAGTCTTTGTTCTTTCTTCTTCATTTTAGATCCTTTTTAACTTATTTTCATCTAATTCTTCGACTAAATTCAGGCAATGACGGTCTCTCATCAAGCACCCCATGGGAATTGAGTTAAAAGATGACACTCAAAAAGACATATTTAAAGTGCTCGTACATCGACGTATTACGCCATTAAGGTTTATTGATAAGTCTTGTTTAGAAATTTTAGGTTTGTTGAATTATATAATTGGATGTTCAGCTAACTATGTTTGAGACATTTTCTGTCTCTGAAGCATCCAGCGTATGAGAGAGTAACATATGAATTTTTGAGTTCAATCAAATTTGAGTTTGGTAGGAGAGTACGAGGGCACTTTGGTCCAGTCACTTTTAGGTTGTTTAACTGAAACTTTATTTTTAATCAGATTGAGACATGAAATATGTTGCATTTTCCTACATTGGGTTGGGAAAGGGTTCCTATACAAGGCCCTAATGCATTTATTTTTGGTCCGTTTTAGAGGCGGTTAACTAGAGAAACTGCCACAACATGGAGGGAAAAATCCTCCTGCATTTAGAACCTCGCAATTAAGTACTTCCAAAATGGTCTTGCACATACTATTTTTGGTTGAGGAGATAGCACCGACAACACCAACATTAAAGAACTTTACTTTATCTATAGCATTTTCCATTCTCATACAATTAAATATATTATTTTCATTCTAGTTCATTTAGATAAAGTGGCAAATGCCAAAAAGACAAACATTGTGATAGGTGGTTTGATAGCCTCCATAGCCAAAGCCTTAGGACTCGGTGCTGATATTAGATGGTTACAACCTATTGTAGGCAGTAATGCATTAGACATAGCTTCATGTCATGCGTAGAAGCTGATTAAAAGAAGAGGTTGAGATGCATATGTCTTGATGATTAGGAGTAATACCTTTTAAAATATAGTAAAATCTCACAGGTTATTGGTTAGCCCGGTGTAAAACCAAAGATTTGATTCGTGAGCACATCCATGTGTTAAAAGCTCCTAAAGTTTATTTGAAGCTTAAGAACTAACCGTTCCCAGATTCTTGTGGAAAGGAGAGTAACCACTCCGCTCCGCGATTTGGAAGGAAGACTCTCCACTTTTCTCTCTCTCTCTCTCTCACACACACACACACACTCTCTCTCTCTCTCTCTCCCTCTCTCCCCCTCTCTTTCTCTCTCTCTCTCTCTCTCTCTCTCTCTCTCTCTCTCTCTTATTTACAGTTTGGTTGGAAGTTAGCCACAAACTTCTTTTTTCCTTGTATAAGGGGGTTCGTAAGTTCTAAATAATAAAAGCTATTAAGTTTAAGGCTAAAATACAGTTTTAGTCCCCCTGTTTTTCAAAATTCACAATTTTGGTCCCCCTGTTTTTTTTTTCAACAGTTTTGGTCCCCCACCCCAATTTTGGCCCAAAAAAAGTGATGAACAGTAACTTGTCCGTACATGTCCGTACATGAACAGTACGCGTCCGTACATGAACAGTACACGTCCGTACATGAATAGTGAGGGGTGGGGGACCAAAACTGTTGGAAAAAAAAACAGGGGGACCAAAACTGTGAATTTTGAAAAACAGGGGGACCAAAACTGTATTTTAGCCTAAGTTTAATTGGATACTCTCAATATCAATTCTGGAGGATAGAACTAAGTCGTTTTTCTGCTGAACTTGTATAACTCCTGGTGTCTTATCTCTTCCCTTAAACTTTTTATTTCCGCACTTTACATTCTACAAATCTCCTTTCTGTTATATAGCTCTAGAATTTTTCTAAAAATGTTTATAACTTTGATTTTAATCATAAAATATTTTTAAATCCAAGTTTTTTCGAAACACACAATTCACCCCTCTCTTGTGTGCGAAGTCACATCTCCAACAAATGACATCTGAGTCTAACTCATATTTATGGACTAATCGTCTCAGGAGGAAGATGACTTCCAATAAGAGTTACTTTCTAAATACACTACCACTTTTCAATAATAGTAGATTTGATATTTGGAAATCTAGCTTTAGAATTTTCATTCAAAGCATAAGTAATGAATTTGGGAACTTATAATCAATGGTCAGGTTATCCCTACTTACCAAGTAAATGGAAAAATAGTAGATAAACTTGTTTTCCTTTGGACCGAAGAGGAAAAGATAAAGTTTGAGATAGATTTTAAAACCAAGAGCTTTAAAACAATGTCTCTAGATGATAACAAAATTTTCTATGTTCATAAATGCAAAACTGCCAAGGAAATGTGGAATACTCTTGAGATGATATATGTAGTTTCTCCAAGTATAGAACAAGAGGAGATGAACACAGGAGGTGAAGAAGATGAACATTCCATCTTTAATTGTTTTTCAAAGCTTAGTAATATTAGAAACTATATTAGAACATTCGTCAATAACTAGTGTCTAAGTGATTAAAATTGGAAGTTTAATCCAATTCTTAAACCAAAATATGGGAGCCTTCATGATTTTTTGGAAACATCTAGAAAGAAGAAGATCATAGAGAAATTTAATGAACTAGTTCAATTACTCATAGATGAAGAAACAAAAATCGAAGAATCATCAACTTCATCATACTTTTATCATATAGCTCTGGTTGAATCCTTCAAAACAATATATTCAATAGTTGAACAATCTTCAAAAGATCCAACATCAAATGAAGGAATTTCTTTTTTAAGAAGCGATGAAGTATAAGAAGTTTCTTTAATATTCGAACGTAAAAGAGGAGGAGAAACATCAACCTCTGAGTGAAATATTAAAAAAACCTTCTTCTAACTAAGAAGATGAATTTTTCCTAAGGGCATCCTACGAGGTAGATATTGTTCCATCAATTAAATCATCTTACGAACAATTGTTCAGAATGAGTGATAATTAGTGAAAGAAAATGATAAACTTAGGGAACACAACTTAGGTCTTAAAGAGTACTTAAGATATCTTGAGTAACTCAGTAAATCCTTCAAGATAGAAATAACTAAATTCACATATTCAATAAAACCTTGTGAGACATGTGTCTCTCTGAAAAAGGAAGTAAATGATTTGCATAAAACCCTAGGTAAGTTTACCCAAGAAAGAAAACATGACCTCATCTTATTAAGCCAAATGTCATCCTTAAATAAAAATGGGCTCGGAATCAAAAAAGGATATAAAACCTAATAAAGGTATTGAATTCAAGAAAAAGAATCATCCAGTTATAAATGAATGTTCAAGAAACACAAGAAAGGGGGGATTGAATTGGGTTTCAAATATGACAAATTTTCGCGACCCAAAGTCAATAACAAAATTGATAAAAAATGACAAGGTATTTTTATCCTAGCTCACCGTTAACTAGGTTAATCCAGTCCACTCACCAAAGTGATTTCGCCTTCTCAACCAGATTTAATCCAATATTCAAAATGATTACAATCTTAAAGACTACACGTTAATGACTTCTCAAGGATTATGACTAAACTTAGTCCCTTAAGGAATTACAACTCAAAGACTACTCGTCAATGACTTCTTGAGGCTATAGACTAAACTTATTCCTTTAAGGTATTTACTCAAAGTTACAATACAAATATGTGTATTTATAAGAATTCTTCTTTAGAAGCAGATACATACAATGAAATTCATACTTTACACTTAAGAAAATATACAAAATGAAAATATTTAAGTGTAATGACTATTGTTCTTTTCTTTTTGTTGTTGTATTTCAAGTGTCTATTCAATTATCTACATGTTGATTCACCCATTTCATAATCCTTTTTTCCTCTTTATATAGATGATCAATAATATTGTTGGAGGATAGAATTGGAAACTTCTTCAATTCCATAGTTGTAATAGCGGTACAAGGTTTAGCCGTGAAGCATGGAGTACCATTGGTAGTACATTCCTTAATAATTCCAACATATATGTCCTTTAAAGAAACATTTGTTTTTCTTCTTGAATGTACGGTTATCAGGAAAATTCTTTCAAACATTGTTTCTCTAAATCATTGGCTTCGGATATGAGATGTTTTGAAGCTTAATCAGAGTTCAGAGTAATTCTGGATTTTTTTACTTTAGAAGCGTTTATTGGGATATCCAGAGGTTGACTTTAGGTTAAGCACTTCTTCGTATTATAACTTTGGTTCAGAATGTGATGGTGTCTAGAGTTCAGAGTCTAATGTAGTCCAAAGTCTAGAGTCTGATGAAGTATAGATTCCAGAGTCTCTTTATCTAGGGTCTAGAGTCTTCCTTATTTAGAGTCTATTTTGTCCAGCATTTTTCAGTGTCTATCTTGTTTAGAGTCTAATTTATACAGCTTATGGCTTGCTCAGAGTCTGCTTAATCCAACTTATGGCTTGTTTAAAGTCTTCTCTATTCAGAATCTAGATGTAAAACCAAAATTTTTCCAACAATAAATGCACACAGTGCAAAAGAGTTGGCCATTAAGAGCTTTTTTGTTTCAACAAGTTGAAACTATCTAATGGCAACAACCTTATATCTTCTAGAACTAATGCACCTAGACCAAAGAATATGTGGGTACCAAAGGGGAAACTTTTAGTGTTTTATATGTATGCTTTGCACTTTGAAGCTTTAAGATAATTATTAATGGAGTTGTACAACGCAAGAGTATACTTCTAAGTATACATTATGTATGAAGTCTCTGATCAAAGAATGTATAAATACCAATTACAGTGATCAAAGAAAATGTCTGGAGAAAATCTCAAGGTTTATGATCATTAGTGATCAGTTGAGTAGACATGTCTGTAATGGACTTGTTCATCTTGTTGTGTATACTAACTCTTGTATCCAATGATGAGTAGAAAAGGACATACCATAATATGTTTAGTGTTTCCCTTTAAGGGAAGTTCTTATAAAAGCCTTTTGATATGAAAGGTAGTACACTATATTAAGTTGAAATAATAGGAAAACTCTAATTAATAATTTAAAATAGTAGTTTTAATTTTACTCATATCAATAAAATATTTTTTACTAATTAAAAGATGAGTTTCCAAATGCTCTATAGAAAGAAGGTGTAAATAAGGCCAAACTGAGGTGCAACCACACAAGCCCAAAGCCAAATATGATAAAATTTGGCCTACCAATCGATTGGCACTATGATCCAATTGATTGGAGCATCAAAAAATTAAGAAATTAGAATTTTGGAGCTATCCACAACGAATAAATGGATGAGAAATAAATTCTACGATCACTTGCAATGGATAACTCACAAAACTAAAGGCTACCAATGGATTGGCACGATCGATTGGACATAGACTATAAATATAGGTAATATTCTCATCATTTTCATCTCATCATATTTTCACTTTCTCATTGCGTTAGAAGTAAATTATCTCTCTCAATCATCCATCATCACCTCCAATGACCTAAAAAAGAACCTGTTCCTTCCAACCATCTTCACCCTACTTCTTTGGAAACTTCTCAAATCAAGCTCAAGAGTGTAATTTCAATCGGTACTATGCCAATGGAGAATTATATGTCTCTCAATACTTTGATGTAGATCTTTTAAAGAACCGTGCTTTCATGGAAACCTTCAACTTCTTTGGCTTGAAGGACTTTGTGTTTGAAAAACCTCAAGAAAGGTACCCTGAATTGGTAAGAATCTTTTATGCAAGTCTCAACTACAAAGATGATATCATAAATTCTTAATTCAAAAAACATTATATCACTCTATCCCTAGAAGACTTTGCACGAGTTTGCAACCTACCCTTAATTGAGAAATATTATGATCAAATTGATCTTGAAGGTAATGCGTTTAAGTTTGAAATTTATACTCACACTCTTCTCATTAATCTCTATTTTGGAATCCCATCTCCTTTCATTGCTAGACTCATCTGTCCTGATTATAGACTGATTCACTACACAATGAATCATGTACTTTTCCCAAGGAAAACAAATTATAACACCATCCAAAAGTCAGACGTCCCTATAGTTTGGTTTATTGAAAAACAAGTTGAGAAATATTGGGTAGACGTCATACTTCACACATGCTAGATATCAAAAAGAAAAACATCACCTTACCCTATGTCAAACTAATCACAAAAATCTTAACCTACACCGACTATGATTTTAGAGAGGAAGATCCAGAATTCATTCACACAAAGATAGGGAAAGCAATTATAAGCAAAATGGGATATGATATTCAAGTAAAAGAACTATTTCCATTACCATCAAGAAGAGCAAGGAACTGAAGAAACAATGACCTTCCTCCATCCTCCTCAAACACCCTCAATGACATATGTGATGAGCAAATGGAAATGAATGTAAATATTGAAAGGCTCAATGAAAGAATGGAGATAAGAAACCTCATTTCATCATTGTCTTAAAGCGATGATGATGATGATGATGGTGAGATGAATTAATTGTTTTTTACTTTCATATGTTGCTTACTCTCCTTGCAATTTCCCTTTTTGTACTTTTGATTCCAAGTAATTTCTATTATTGAATAAAACATTTTTTTTCTAAATGTTTGCATATTTAATTTATCGCAATGCATCTTTACCCTCCTTTTTTATTTTGATAAAAGGGGAGAAGTATAATCTCAGAGGGAGTAGAGTAGGATCTCTACTAAATTGAGGGGGAGTTTGGTTATTCAAAATTTTTTTTTTTCTTTTACCACATCTCACTACTACAAAATGCGCAAACAACAACGCCAGACTTACAACGGATTGCTTATTCACCGTTGTAATAGATGCGCGCTTTTTTTTAATATCATTAAAAGGCTTTTAATGACAGTTAATATTCAAACCGTGGTGAAATGTGAGGCCTTTCACCACATGTATGTTTTCAACCGTCATTATAGGTAGCACATGGTCATGGGTTCAAGTCCCAACACCAACATTTATGGTTTTCTTACATATTTTTTCAAAATACCCACAACCTTTCACCACAGGTATGTTTTCAACCGTCATTATAGGTAGCGCATGGTCATGGGTTCAAGTCCCAGCACCAACATTTATGGTTTTTTACATATTTTTTCAAAATACCCACAACCTTTCACCACTGGTATGTTTTCAACCGTCATTATAGCCAATAATTTAGTTTTAGGTCATGCACTTCAAAAAATCGGTTTTAGGGAAAATTGTCTCCTTTTTAAGATCTGTTTCGTGCATCTGAAGCAGAAAAATCGTGCGGTCATTAGTCCCTTACTCTGGAAGATTTACGAGATTTCACCCTTAAAACCCCAAATTCATCTTTTATCTATTTTTAATGAATTTTTTACTGTTTTCATAGTCTCAAAAAATTCTAAAAAAATTCTCAAAATTCTTATTTTACCTAATTAGATTAAATTTCGTGTTTTTAGATTTTTCTGAATTTATTTTAATCATTTTTCCTATTTTTTCAAAATGCTGACAGACCTTTTCACAATGGGTATTTAAACCAACCGTTGTAATAGGTAGGTTTTTTTACTTATTTTTTCAAAATGATGACAGACCTTTCACCACGGGTAATTTAAACCAACCGTCATTATAGGTAGCGTCTTGTCATGGGTTCAAGTCCCCGCACCAGCATTTTTGGTTTTTTACTTATTTTTTCAATTCTCATTTCCAACATTATAGGTGGCGCGCATATTGAGTTTATTCACTATCCTTAAACAAATCTTGGTCGTCCATTTAGTGATTATCAACGGCCAAGACACTACTATTAGTGATCCGCGTGAAACCTAAAACTTAGACGAACTACATCTTCTACCTCCAAACATCATCTTTCAGTTACGATACTCTATTTCTCCACTAAACCAAATTTCAGAACAAATTTCAGAACTCGAGTTAGCAATGTTAGTTGTTGGTGTTCTTTTTTAATTATTGTTGTTCTTGTTGTTCTTTTTTATTATTGTTGTTCTTGTTGTTATTATTGTTATCATTGTTATTAATGTTGTTGTTGTCGTTGGTGTTGTTGATGTTGTTGTTCTTGTTGTTATTATTGTTGTTGTTGTTGTTGTTGCTCGTCTTCTTCTTGTTCTTGTTTTTGTTCTTGTTCTTGTTCTTGTTCTTATTCTTGTTCTTGTTCTTGTTCTTGTTCTTGTTGTTGTTGTTCTTGTTGTTCTTATTGTTGTTCTTGATGTTCTTACTGTTGTTCTTGTTCTAATTGTTGTTCTTGATGTTCTTGCTGTTGTTCTTGTTCTAATGCTGCAATTTTTTTTTTTATTTTATTAAAAGACATACAACAACGGTTTTTTTAAAATAACTGTCATTATAGGTAGTTCTAATTTTGTATTTTTTTTTTATTTTATTAAAAGACATACAACAACGAGCACTTAAAATAACCGTTATAGGTAGCGCGTTTTCCATTTTATTACAATGGTTACTGGGTCGTCATTGTACGTACCGCGTATACAATAACACGTACATAACAACGCCTTCGCCCCGCGTCATTATATTTCATTTCCAATCGTTGTTAAATGGGTTTTTTGTAGTAGTGTCTCAGAGAGATGCATTCTCATCATCAAAAATGGGTATAATGTAGAACCTTTGTAGGTCATAGAACATATTTTTGATGATGAAAACTATTAAATATGATCATGCCCTAGATAGTGATAACAACTAAAGTTAAGCATAAAGTGGTTAAAAGGTTAAAGATGCAAACTAGGATATTAGGGTTTGATGGACTTAACTATCTAATTATGAAAACCAAATGGAATGTAAATCAAGCCCAATTTCAAAATTAAATGCAAACAAGTGTCTCTTAGGATGAAGCACCTGACAAGTCTTGAAGTATAAGAAGCCCTACCTCTATTAGTTTGAGTGAACACATTGTAAAGCACAAGGGCATTCTCATAAAAGTGCATGGCTAAATAACAAACACATGAAATTGTTTTGAAACTTATTTTTCTCAAGTAAACATTTTCAAAAATGACTTGAAGTCGAGTCTGATGAGTTGAAGCTATCAAAATAGCATTGTGAAACATTTTCTTTGTGCCAATCGATTGGCACCTTATCCCAATTGATTGGGAGAGTTCAAAAATGTTCTCTAAGCGATTAGGAAAGTATCTTAATGATATGTAATGGATAGATATCTTTAATTACCATTTTAAACTTGTAATCGATTAATTTGAAGGCAATCAATCAATTGGTGTTTGTTGCCAATTGAATGAAAAGTCATAAAAGCCTTAAAAATTATTCCTTTTTGTGCCAACTTCTAGACTATAAATTGAGGTCCCTTCCCACTCTTTTTCACATCTATAAATGTGATTTAATTTCTCACTTCTCACTCTCTCTCTCTAAAAATTTCCTTTTTTCACATTCTCTAACTAAAAGATTAGTTGAAGTGCATTTCGAGAAAGTCATTTTGCGAGCTAGGAAGTTGCAATCTAGAATGGTAGTTTTGTAAGTTCACCAAGGAAGTTGTGTTTATACTTTGGTTGAACATTTTATCCACTTAGGGTATTGCTTGTTTGAATTTGAAGCTAAACCGGTAAAAAATATAAGGTTTGGGATTTGTGTGATAAGGTTTCTTGTTTAGGTTTGATATCAGCCCGTGGTAAAATCTGATAGGTTCTTGGTTATCCTGATAAAAAACCAAGTTTAGGTTAAAGTTCATCCCGGTGTTAAAATCTTGATTCGGTTCGAGATCATCCCAGTGGTAAAATCTCACAGGTTATTGGTTAGCTCGTTATATTACCAAAGTTTAAGTTTGTGAGCTCATCCCGGTGTTAAAAGCTCCTAAAGTTTATTTAAGCTTGAAGACAAATCACTCCAAGATTCTTGTGGAAATGAGACTAACCGCTTCGATCCGCTATTTGGAAGGAAGACTCAACGCTTCTCTTCCATTTTTATTGTTTGGTTGGAAGTTAGCCATAAACTTCATTTTTCCTTGTATCAGAGGGTTTGTGAGTTCTACCTACTAAAAGCTCTCGATTTTAATTGGATACTCTCAAGATCAATTCTTGAGCATATGACTAAGTAATTTTTTACTATACCTGTATAACTCCTAGTGTCTTCTCTCTTTCCTTAAATTTTTATTTCTGCCTTTTACATTCTGCAAATCTACTTTTTGGTGCATAAGTCTAGAACTTTTCTAAAAATGTTTTCTAACTCTGATTTTAATCATAAACTTTTTCAAATCCAAGTTTTTCTAAAGCACACAATTCATCCCCATCTTGTGAGCGAATTCACATGTCCAACACTTTCAACTGCCTAATTTAGGACTTATAGAGTATAAATTTTTGAACTGTAACACACTTTTAAGGGTTACTTCATTATTATAGTAAACTTGCACTTAAGAATTTGGATTTTATTCAAGTTTGTTCTTCATTTATGTTGTTGTATTTTTCTTGTTGTTGCACTTTATATTATACTACTTTACTTGGATTCGAAGTCTCCCTTGGGATCACGTTTAATTTCATAAGAAATTACTTTCATTTTCGGGTGCAATTCTTTACTATTTTTATGATGAATTCTATGTATGTATGTGTTGTTTCTTTATTTATAATGTTTGAGTAAATCATTTAGAGTCCAGAACATGAGGATTGTCATATCGACATAACTCATGCAAAATTTATAGGAATTTAATCGTAACGAGAATGAAAATTATGTTTTGCAATTTATGTTTCGAAAAGAAAAGACTCGCTATGAAAGTAGGAGCACTGAGATATCAATTATGCACCGAAAGAGCACAAATGATATCGGACTTTGAAATTCAGACATTTGATTTTTAGACTGTGAAAGTGTCTCTAAATTAATCAAGAGACTACTATATTTTGAAAGGGGATTTTTAAACTCGCAAATTTGTGTTGCAAAAGTAGGTGGTTACGATTTTAAAGTTCGGTAATGCGTGCGTTGAATGTGAGCATTACTTCTAATTTTAATATTTTTTAGAAAAGTATAATTCTCGTTATGATTAATGCAGCAATTTGTATGAGTGAAGTTGGTAGATGGAACTCATCATTCCGATCTCTTGTTTTAACATATAGTAGTATCTGTTTATTTTCCTTTTCGCATATACACAGCTAATCACCTAGTCTTAGATATACATCAAAATAATAGACGATGGTAATTGAAATATTGGTCTCTATGGACACGATATCTTTTTATACTACTCGATATAGGTGTATACTTGTGGCCTATCATTATCTCATATTTTATCCTTTGTTCTCTCACTCTCTCTCTCTCTCTCTCTCTCTCTCTCTCACTCCGCCATAAGTATCATCACGATCTCATAAAAAATCCACAAATCTAAAGACACCTTATAAAGAAGAGTTTTGTAGGAGGCACAATAGAAATAACTCAAGAAAGAAAGATGATGACCAATCGAAGAGTTATTCGACCATATTTTATGGAGGAAAGCTTCATGAGGAGCTACAAACCATACATTCATATCTTTAAAGGACTGTTAAGAGAATTCTTCACTATGTAACCTATTCGAACGTTCCTAAACCTTGTGAAATAATTCTACTCAAATAACGATTGTAGAAACATCCTTAAAGTCATCCCTGAAAGGAATTGATTTCAACATCCATAAATATCAGTTTGGAAGGATATTTGATATGCTCTTCCAAGGGGAATCCTACACCAAGGAAGGACCAATAATGTTTAAAAAGTTCAAGTGTTCCATCATTGTCTACTTCTTCGTTATAAATTCCATGGAGGATAGGAAATTTCACATCAAGGAAAGCTTTTTGAAACTAAAGTTTCAAACTAATTTAGTTGAAGGCATACTTCTTCACATGAAACACTACAAACAAACTCGAATAATAGGACTTACATAGGCTCTAATCACTAAGATCCAGGCTGCCTATGGAATCGATACGATGGGAAAGCTAATGGATTCATCATGTAACAAGTTTTATCATTCCTTGCTCAGAAAAATAAAGACCTCTCTCTACCTTGGAGAATTGAGAAATGATGTGATGGATGAAGAAGAATACATAGCCCAACCAGACGTGGAAAACATAGAAATAGACAACATCATGGAAATGTGCCAACAAAATACTCTAGCCATACATAATTTAGCCAAAGATGTTGCTAAAATAAAAAAGATATACCTTAAGGAATGATGATACTTATGGGAATGAGTAGTATCACCTATGTGTTTTAGTCTTTAAGTGTGTTTGTTTTATTTTTTAGTTTTTTGCATTATATCAATTCCTACAATTTCCCCGCCTTTTGTATTTTGAATTCCAATATAATTTGAATGAATGAAATGCCTGTTTTCCATTTCTAAATGCTTATGTGACTGTGTGTTTGCATCTTTAAAATTTTGTATTGCATCTTTATCCACGTTTTATTTATGACAAAGGGGGAGAAGTATACTCTCTACTCATGTGAGGAGAAGTTTAAACACTTCAAAAGAGGAGAATGCATTATCATCATCAAAAAAGGGGAGAATGTGGAACTATGTGCTTGCAAGCTTAATCAAGAACTATCAAAGCTAAGCAAAACATACTTAGACCTATCATGGTTTTTATGATGACAACTCATGACTTTGAGGATATAAACTCATAAAGAAAATCAAGTTCTAAAACTGTTTCAAGCTGTCAAAGACGCATAAGATAGTTTATCAAGATATTTGAAGATTTAGGTTTTAATGATCTTCATGATATCGTCTGATGATGGCATCTGACTTAAAGATATCTAAAGCCTCATCTTCAGGAATACTTAATTGAATTTCTTATGTGATTGGTTTATCCAACAAGAGACTTGAAAAATCAGATTGTGGAAGTGTGAAAGCTCGTTTGTTCGTGTATAAGAGATTAATGTTTTGTAAAAACACATGGGCATTTTCGTAAAGTAATATGGCTAAATCACACACTCACTAAAATTATTTTGAAGCATCACTTAAAAATTTTTTTACCCTATCCAAATGAGTTGTAAATTAACAGAATGATTAGGACATGTTTTCGATCTGTTTAAGCGATTAGACAGGGGAAAATAGTTTATAATCAATTATGGCAATTTATTAATGATGGGTAATGACTCTCTATAAAATATTTCCAAAATGGGTCAAGTAATTGATTATTTAGGTCATCTAATCGATTGGAATAAAGACCTAATTGATTAGATAATTAATTTTACCCAATGATCATTTTCTTGTTTGAACCATCCTTTGACCAATAAATAGAAGTCTTCCCTTTTATTTTCTAACATAAAAAAATGTGAGATATCTCACCTTTCTCCCTCTCCCCCTCCCACTCTCTCTCTCTCTCTCTCTCTCTCCCTCTATCCCTCTATATTTTATATTTTTTTTCTCTTTCTGGAAAAGAGTAATATTTTAAATTCAGCAAGATTTCTTTTTCCTCTTGAGTGAATCTTTCTTCCTTAGGAAATGTTTGTTTGGTCTTGGAACTAAACCCATTAAAAGCTCTTTTAGGGGATCTAGTGTTTAGTCTCCGTTTTGTTTGTTAATTCTTCCAGATAAGGAAAAGCTCTCCATTTGGGTTTGTGAAGAATAACTAGAGAAAAATATTTCTCGTTTGGGTTTGTGGCCAGAGGATAGCCAATTAAAATCTTTCTCGTTTTCTGAGTTCATCCCTATAAAAGCTCTGTAGGTTCAAGGTCATCTTGGTAAAAATCTCAGTGACGTTTTTGGCCAGAGGATAGACAATTAAAAACTCCACCTTAGTTTGAGATAAGTTTGTACAAAATCTCAGTTTAAGCATGGAGACTTGCCACTCGACGCTTTGTTCGTTGTTTGGCATAAAAACTAACTACTTTATTCCACTATCTGCTGTTTGGTTGGAAGTAAACATGAAACTTCATATTTCCTTGTATGAGGGGGTTCGTAAGCTTAACCTTCTAAAATCCATAAGCATTATTATAAACTCTCAATATCAATTATTGGGGAAAGAAGTAGGTCACATGTTTTAGAACAAATCTCTATAAATCTATAATGTCATCTCTCTTCCCTTAACTCTTTACTTTCCATTTATTTTTATTTACTATGATTTTCCAATGTATATACAAAAATTTTTAATCTTTTATTTTGAAAAGAATTTTGTTTTGAACCGTTTTTAAAACCCCACGTTCACCCGCTCTTGTGTGTGAAGTCATGTGTTCAATAAGTTTTCTCTTTCAACAAACTAAACCTTTTCCATCAAAGGATAATGTCATACCCTAATTTTTAACCCTAAGATCCCACTTATCATTTTCATTTTTAGTACACAAACAAGATCACATGTTTGGTCTTCTTCCCCTATCACTTTATGGTTTTTCCTAGGAGGAGGTCACCAAGCACCCTTTTGTGTGTGTTTATCTTTATGTTTGTATGTTCATTGTTTATCTAACCATTAATCATATATATATATATATATATATATATATATATATATATATATATATATATATATATATATGTCTTGTCTCTTTAAAGTTTATTGTGCAAGGTAGAGCATCTCATCAAGGGCCTCAAGTTTGGTTCCTTAGCTAAGGTTTTGTTCTCTTCAAGGCACAATGTGGACATTCATTGATTCTCAATATTTTTCCTCTCAAGATATGGAGTTTAATCTCAAATTTTATGGTCATCAAACATCTGAATATCATTTAGACCAAGGATACCTCAAAGTCTTGTTGCTTGCTTCCCAAGAAAGTCAAAGATTCATGTGTTTATTTCCATGCCTTCATCAACAAGTTAACTCAAACTTTGAGCAATATAATCAAAAGACATTCAAGTAAATCTTATTTTGAGTTCATAGGATCATTCATGTACCTTAGAATGCAAGAAAATCCCAAGTGCACAAGTTGATTCAAGAAGGTTTGACCAAAAAGCAAACATTTTCAAGTCAAAGTTCCAAAGACTACAGCTCCTTCAATTCTCTATATTTTTTAGTTCTTCTTTTTTCATATGACTCTTCTCAATATCCTCTACAACTTCTCTTTATAACTCCTCTTTTTCTTTTCTTTTTTATGTGGCAAGCTTTAGGAGGATGACTTACATGTAATTTATCTAGCTTGTATTAGCACATAAATTGTTATTGACCGACCTCAGATAGTTGTTACTTCTACATAAGTCCAATTACGATTGCTTAACATAGCGCTAAATTTGTTCCGAATCGGAAACTAAGTCAATTTTGTAAGTGAGATTGCCAGCCTCCTATTCTCAATGGTATTGTGTGAAATAGATTGGATTTTTTGTTATCAAAGAGATCAAGTGGCATACTTGTTGGTTTTATCCAAGTTGGAGCCATTCTCTTGGTAATGTATGAGACCATGTTTTCATGCTTGTGGATGTCTAGTTGAGTCTTCTCCAAAAAAGGACAAATTGACCTATCTTCTCTAATCACTAGCTCACTAACTTTTGTTTTATTTCTTTATTTTACTTTTCATTTACTTTATGCTCTTTACTTATTTCCATTTACTTTATGCTTTTATTTTAGCATTTTATATCATATTATCATATTTTTTTCTCTTTGTCCACTTGGACTTGTGTTTATGCTTATGCTCTTTTTATTTTGTACATTTGGACTTTCTTTTCTCTTAAAACATTAATAAATATCAAAAATCCTAAAAGACTTGGTTAATTTGTGGACTTGAAGTTACTACCCTATGCTTTGGATGTGGAGTTATGGACTTAGAAGTAGGAATCTTGACCCTTGCTTGGAAGTTGGGAATTTAAATTCTAATCTCCATCTGGTACCTTTGGTTTGAGGACTTAAGTTGGTTATTATGATCTCATCTGATGCTTGGTTGACTTGATTGAGGCTTAAATCCAAAGGAGGAAATTCTTGATTGACTTATGTCATGAAGCTTGATTATTCCTTGGTTAGATCTTTCTTTGTCCTTAGATTTTATTTTATGCAATAGGATAGTCACTTCATCTCATCCCATCTTAAATTTTCAAAATCGTCTCCCTTATTCAAAATCTTCTTTTTTCAAACTTAGAACCTCTTTCTTAAAAAAACTTGAATTTGTAAAGTGCATTTTCAAACTCATTTTCTTAATAAATGCTAATCAATCTTAAGCACACTTTGACCATTTCAAAAAGACAAAAAAATACATAAACTCATTCAAATCCTTTTTTGGCCCTTTGTGCACTTTTTCTTTTAAACTTTTCATAAAGTTTAGACATGAGTCATTTTCATAGTTGAGATGTAATTCTCCTATCCCCATAGTATTAGAGATGTTGACATTTTCCACTTAGATGTTGAGTTATAGACTTGTTGATTTTTATCCAAGCAAAAATCCTTCATTTTAAGATGATGCAAATGTTGTTTTCTCCTACTTGTGGGTGATTAGTATTAGTTTTCTCCTTAAAATGACAACTTATCTTTTCATTTAAAATGAATCATAACAAATCATTTTGTTATTTTTACCACGAACTACGAGGTTTTAATCCTCCATTGCACTTTGTGGGCACGTAGGCCCAAGACTCAGGAAGTCTTGTCAAACACAAAAACATTAAAAAACTTCTTTCCTCACTTCCCCAATCTTTTACAAGTAAACTATTTTTAAACCAAATAGCGTAGATATTTCAAAGGGATCATATGAAGTACCATAGACGTTTTGGGTGCTAATACCTTCCCTTTGCGTAACCAACCCCCTTACCCTTGTCTATGTTTATTTGTTCTTGTTTTAGAACTTCTTTAGGTTTTGTTCGCTCTTTTTCCTTTCCTTTGGATAAAATAAAAGTGTGGTGACGACTCTTGTTTTATGAGTTAAGTTAATCAATAACTTACACTCACAATTTTCCTGCTACAGATAGAGGGTTTGTTTTGTGAATAGCTTGAAGTCATTTTCCTTCTGGGACAGTATTGTTTAACATGAGTTAGGCTTTGATGGCACATGTTGGACAAGTGACTCCAAGCACAAGCGAGGGTGAATTGTGGTATTCAAAATTCGTGATGAATTTTAAGGTTTTATTACTTAAAAAGTAAATTGTATTAGTAGTCACAAAGTTTGAGAGAAAAGTTGCAGAAAGAAAAAACAAAGTAAATTAAATAAGGAAATAAAAAGAGATGGTGTTAGAGAGATATCACCAAAGAATTATTCAGGTTTGACAGATTGTTATCATAGTCCTGTCCCCTAGAGATCTTCTTGAGATTTCACTATAATATTAAGATTTTACAGGTTATGACCATGAACCCTTGATACAATTCAATTGAGAGATTTTACACAGGCTAATCCCCCAACCAAAAGAGAGCTTTTCCAAATGAAGAAATCACGAACCAAGAAGATATTTGAAAGGAAAATCTCAAGAACTAAAAAAACTAGGTTGAGTACTATAACCAAATAAAGATTTTGCTAGTGGTTGATCTAAAGAACCAAAATTGATTCTTCAAGAGCATCACACTCTTGAAAATAACAACAGTGGCAATACACCACTTTTATCAAAAGTATTTTTCACTCGTAAGGCACTAAGGCAGCTTTGGTGAAAAAAACTAGTTAGAGAGAGAGAGAGAGAGAGAGAGAGAGAGAGAGAGAGAGAGAGAGAGAGAGAGAGAGAGAGAGAGAGAGAGATAAATTGTAAAGATTATGAAAACTCCGGATTCTTATGTGAAATAAAGTGAGGAGAAGCCTCCTTTATATAGGAAAAACTTTTGCCTCAAAATGGAAATAATTCACGAGCCTTTTAAATGTCCTAATTGATTAGATGCTTGCAATAATCAATTATTATGTCTCAAACAAGAAAGTTTTGATATAGATTCATTATCACTCATTAAGAGACTATCATAATTGATTATATTATCAATTAGGATTCATCTAATGGATTATGCTATAAATTTAATCGATTCGATATTTCAAAATTTTCTCATAGTCAAGCTTACAGTCCCTTAATCATCTGTCTTGGTGTTAAAAATATTTTTAGGTGTTTTATTGAGTACAAAGAGGCTACAAAATATTTTAAGTGTGTGTGTGAGTTTCCTTAGTATCTTAGGAGTTACTCTCCTACATTCGCAAAACTTTGGTCACTCAGACAGACACAACTAGACGAGCTTTCACACTTCTTTGCTTTCAAGATCTCAAGAAGAAAAAACAATTATTCAAGAGTATCACACTCTTGAAAATTAAAAAAATGGCGCGACACCAATATAACTCTTTTCTCACAAGTATTTTCACTCATAAGGCACTAAGGCGATTTTGGTGAAAGAAAATATTCAAAGAGAGAGAACATAGAGATAAATTATAAAGAATTAGGAGATTTTTTGAATTCATGTGTGAAATGAAGTGAGGAGAATCCTCCTTTATATAGGAAAATTGACTCAAAATGAAAGCAATTTGTGGGCCTTTTTTATGATCTAATCAATTAAATACTTGTAATAATCGATTATTATGGCCCAAAAAGGAAAGTTTTGATATCGAACCTTTATCACTCATTATGAGACTATCATAATCAGTTATATTATTGATTAGGCTTCATCTATTCGATTAGGTTATAAATCTAATTGATTGGATAGTTTAAAAGATTCTCCTAATCAAGATTACAGTCCCCTAATCAACTAGCCAGACTTTAAAAAGATTTTTAGGTGTTTTGTAGATTAAAGAGATGTTTCAAAAATATTTTAAGTATGTTTATGAGTTTCCTAATTATCTTAGGAGTTACTATCCTACTTTCACAAAACTCTGGTCACTCAGACGGACATAACCAGGCGAGCTTTCACACTTGTTTTCTTTTATAACTCTAGAGTTTTCAAGTTCCTTTGCCAAATATACCAATCATATAAGCATTTCACTAGAACCTCGAATCTTTTATTGGACAAGGCTTGATATATTTTCAAGTTAAATCACCATCATTAGAGACTTAGAAAGATATCACCACCGACTTTAACATTCATCAACGTTGTCATAATCAAAACACTAGGAAGGTCATCATCAGGATTATCAGCTTCATACCTCTAAGCACATGGATACACACATGAGAGTGTGATTAATGGGAATGGAACCACCTTTTATCCTGCATGATTTATTAATTCGGCGCTAGTAAAGTGGGTTAGTCATCAAGGAGAGGTGCCCCGTGTGTATGAGATGGACCACAAAATTTGTAGGAGGTGCCTATGACACTCTAGAGAATGGTTAATTTCATAATCATATAACTGTGATAAGCTAGATGGGCATATCACACATGTAGAGTATGCATTAGGCTATATGCATTATTTATTTTGATATAAATGTTGTGACTGTTATATGTCTTGTTGTACTTGTATGTATGTATTCTTTCATATATGTTGTTTTTAGATTGTTACCTTCTACTATTATTATAGATTTGGCTTAATGGACTAAGTTTTTTTTGCAGCTTGTGATGTTTAGATATCATTGTGTCGTGAAGACTTAGCAAGATGATGAATGCTTTTGGTGATCGAAATCATCGAGGCCTGATGTCACCGCAGGTCATTAGTTCTAAGTCATCTTTGGCTTAAAGTTTCATATTAGCCTAGGGTTATGTTCTATGTTTTGTCTCTTTACTCCTCTGTAAATTATGTTGTCATATGAGAAATTCTAACATGTGTAAGTTGTATTTATACTTATTTAATGTTAAACACTTTGTAAGAAAATATGTTCAAGTGGTGAAAATATTTTGTAACATTAGACAAGTCTCTGATTGTGGTTTTGGAAAATGATATTAACAGAAAACCTTTTACTCTATTGTATCACCTTTAAAAAGAAGAGAATGATTCCTAATGTATTGTTTTTTTATTCTCATTGTTAAAAATTGGGGTGTTACATTGTGGGATACATTAGGGACCGATGTGATCAATTTAGTGAATAAATTATTTCAACAAGGTTGGATCCTTCCTAATCTCAATTCAGTCAATGTGACTTTGATACCCAAACAACATGGAGCAGATTCTATTTAGATGTGTAAACCTCTTGAACTTGCAAATTTTCAATTCAAAATTATCATTAAGATCATTGTAGATAGGTTGGCCATTTTATTCATATATTTGGCTTTGATAAAAAGTTTTGTAATTGAATTATTACCATTCACAACTCAGCCTAATTATTAATCATGATAAAAGGGAAAGTTGTATGATTTTTTTCTTGCTCTAGAGGAGATCCTATGTCTCTATTGCTCTTTTGTATTACTTAAGAGGCACTTAGTATGGAGTTATCTACGTTGGTGGATCATGGTATGGTGACATACATATCAGTTGGTAAGACAACTATTCCTAGAGTACTCTTTGCATATGGCATTATGATGTTCTGCAAAGTTACCAGAAAAATGTTCAAGTAATTAATCACCTCATTCAAGAATATGGTCAGAATTTTGGTCAAAACATCAGTCCAGCTAAGTGTAAGCTTTATGGTGGATGTAACTATTGATCTAGGCTAAGTCTCATTGAAGATATGTTTGGATTCACTATGGGACAAACACCAATTAACAATCTTGAAGTTCATGTACTCAAAGGAAAGCCTATAACTCATCATCTCCAGGTCCTAGCAGATAGAGTAATTGCCAATCTAGCTACTTGGAAGGGTCATCGCCTTTCTATGATGAGAGTGTTTCAATTGGTCCAATCACTTATCCAAGGCATGCTTATGTATAATCTTGGGATTTATTAATGGCAAATCAATCTTTCTTAACAAAATGGATTCTTGCATCTGAAATTTTTTCGTGGACATGTAGCATAGACACTAGAAAGGTGATTACTATATCTTAAAAGGTTATTCGTTCACCTCTATCTGAAGGAGGTCTTAGTGCGAGAGATATTAAGATAATAAGCAAAGTTGGTTGTTTATGTTTTTGTTTGAAGTTATTAACTATCGATAATCAATAGTCTTCTATGATTATTAATAGATATTTCAAGAACACAAAAAACCAATCATGTATCACATTTCTTCTTTAATATGCTTTGACATTATTCATTCAATTTCCTTTCTAAAGGAACATAGTAGAAGACATGTTGGTAATGAGAAGGACATAGGTTTATGGACTGACAATTGGTTGAGATACAAAATTAAAGATTTACACCTAGTATTGCCAGAGGATATTCAATTTATGTAAACATTTAAGATCAATTTCATTATCTAAAACATTGATTAGAATATTGCTCTTGGCTTATCCATTTTGGCTCCAAAAATTGTTGAAGACATCTTGAAGATTAACATGTCATTTGATAATACTACTGCTAATCAACTCATTTGAACAAGATCTGCAAATGATGACCGTTCTTTTAAAAATTCCTATAATTGTATTATAATGGATCGCATTGAACCTTCTTGGAAGCAAATGCATAATGTTATTGGCACAAACGAAAACCTGATTTGAAGGGGAATGCATATGGTTTTAGTGTTCTCTCTGTACAATCATGATGGAGAAAATGTAGACCATTTATTTCTTAGATGTGAGTACTCCTTACTTTTCTAAAATTAGATTAAGCGATTATTTGGCCTGGAAATTGATAGAAGTAGGTATGAATGATTATTCAAACTTGTTGATAGAAGTTGTAGCTCTAAAATTTAACATCTGATTATGACTCATCATAATAACTATTTGGAAAACTTGGCACACAAGAAATAATATCAAGTTTCAAAATTGTAACATTGACTTTTATAGAGACATTTTTCAAGCTAAACAATTGACTTATATGACATCTAATTATATCAATGGGCATGCTTTGACATCAATCGTTGACCTCATTCCGCACCTAGAATCATACAAGTTAATTGGTGTTTTTCTAAACATAATTGAATTTAGTGCAACACGAATGGAGCTTCAAGAGAAAATCATAGAATATAAAGTTATGGTGGCATAGGTAGAGTTAATTTAGGAACATTCTTGGAAGCTTTCTCAGCTAAAATTGAAGTTTGTACCTCTTTTCAACCTAGGGGTGGCAAAATGGATGAATTGGATGAATATGAATTTGGATGTTAAGGGATGAATCAAAACAATTCATTAATCCATAAACTATCCATTAAACTCACTTTAAAAATATCAAATCCAGTCCATCCATTAAAAATATAATTCATCCAATCCATCCACTAATCTATTTTCAATAAATGGATATCCATCCATCCAAAAAATTAATATGAATATTTTTATTATTATTTTTTTAATTTCACAAAAAGTATAATTTAATTTAATTTTTAAAAATCTCTCTTTCTCTCCTTCTCAATTAGTACTAATATATTATCCCTCTCTAAAATAAAAAACAAAAATAGTATTATTTGCTTCAGTACCATTACTAGAAATTCGTTTTTACTGTTCATTGTTTCAGATCAAAAAAATAGGATTTGGATGTTAGCGTTCATTGCTTCAGTACCAAAACAATCCATCCATCTAATCTAAAACATTATACAGCTTCAGTACCATTATTAGAAATTCATTGTTTCTAAACAGTAGGAGAAAGAGATGATTAAATTAATAGAAATAAACATAATAACAACAATGTAATTAATGTTTAATAATAATTGTAAATAAATTAATAGTAAAAGATATGGAAATAAAATGCACGTAAATGAAATAATTTGATACAGCTAAAGCTTCATGTAAGTTCAACTCTAGAATAAGTGTCAACAAACAATTGAAATATTCAATTACGGTGCGATACAAAATTTGTTAAAAAAAATCTCGATAAAGTGACAAATGCAAAATATGAACTATTAAAATATAATATCAATTTAGTTACAATATATAATTTTTAAAATGTATATTTAAACACAAAATTACTCAAGAAAGAGGAATTTTCAATAAAAAATTGTGAAATTTAAAAAATAAAATAAATTGTTGAAAAAAATGGATTAAAAATTAATAACATGTTCTGAAATTTTTAAAAATAAAATAAATTATAATGTATGATCCATTGGATTTATAAAATGAGATGAATGGATTGGATTCATCCATATGACTAGATGGATTGATTGGATTCAATCTATTAACTAGAATTTTATTTAATGGATGGATTGGATGGATAAAATTTTGGATGGATTGGATGGATATCATCTTAATGGATTTTATTGCCACCCCTACTTCAACCTGAATTGCATGAAATCATGTTTGCTATCGAATATGCTAACATGAGAAATTAGAGAAATTTTTGACTTGAAATTGATTCAATGATGACCATTAGTGCACTTTTTATGTGATATTGTCCCTTGACATATTTTAATTAAACAAAAGAATTCTTTACACATTATATATTCTTTTAGATTCAAGATATCTCATATTTTTAAAGAGAGAAATACAATTGAAGATAGATTAGCCAATACAAGCTTATTTTTGTTAATTATGACATTTGGCGATTCACTTCAAATTTGTGTTTTTAAAAGTTTTTGGAGAGATATAGGTTGGACATATGTCCAACTATGGTTTTGTTAGTTGTTTGATAAGTTAGGTTTTATGTCCTCATCCTTTTTGTTTTTTTAGAGAGTTTTTTAACACACCACCCATGTTTCTTATACACCACGTGAAATTTCATTTTTGTCCTCCAGTTTCGGATGTGCACATCCGGACGCACCGTTTTATTAAAAAACGTTACTTTGTTCCGGATGTGCAAATTCGGAATGACAAGTTACGCGTAATCCGGATGTGCACATTTGGAAAAAATGGCTGAAACTTAAAAGATATATTTATTTTAAGAAATAATAATAATATGTATTTTAACAGAAGGTTAGAGGAACAAATATGACAGACATCCTTTAATGATAACTTCAAAATATTTATCAAAGCGCATGATGGTCACTTGTTCCGTATCCAAAAGCTGTCTAGTAGTTCTAACCCATATTTAAACAAAATAACGGTCATCCACCTATGGTGACAAACATGACATCTGTAACAAAATAACGGTCATCCACCTATTGTGAATATCCGAACTGCCAAATCTATCCTCGAAGATTGTAGGACAAATGAAGATCAACAGTAAAACATTACTTCATTGATGTTATCCAAGATAAATGGTAGCAGAGTAGACACAAAGTTGGTGGTACTTCTATTACCACTTGCAGAATCAGAATCAGAATTTTCGACTTCACTTATGTAGTATCGAGCGTGGTGCCTAATTTATACATGTTGATGTATATTTATGTATATGGAGTAAGTGAGGGTCAGTTCAGTCAGGTTTTGCTTTAAAACTGGGGAACACTTGATAGCTTTCCGCGCTCGATACTACATAAGTGAAGTCGAAAATTCTGGTTCTGGTTCTGCAAGTGGTAATAGGAGTACCACCAATTGTGTGTCGACTCTGCTGCCATTTATCTTGGATAACGTCAAAGAAGTAATATTTTACTATTGATCTTCATTTGTCCTACAATCTTCGAACCTGCAAAATATAATCCTTTTAGGCTTAAACCCAGTTGATTTATAGAAAGCCACACGCCACTCCTGAAAACCAAAATGGTAAATAATAATGAATTATTTATGCATTCAAACACTTTTCTTGTATCGTGTAAGTTAGTAACTACTCTCATTCTTAACCTTTCTTCTCCACAAAGCTCAGTCTTTTCGGTGCTCTGTGCCCTTACAGGTAAAAAATAATGCATTTTTTTATGCATACAAACTTTTTTTTATTCATCAACGCTTCACTCTGTAATGCATGTTTACTTCATTGACATTGACTGAAGATTAATGGCTACACCGAAACAACACATTGAAGAGATACGAAGAACAAAGTTTTCTATTAGAGAGATACGAAGAACAAAATTTTCTATTGGCGGGAAACCTAATCCCTTGAGTCAAGATCTTCATCATGCTTCTCAAGACCTTCTCCCTCTCCTTATTCGAATGTATATTAACTTGCGATGATATATTAACGTCTGCGACTAACCGACAAAACCGATTTAAAAAAATAATAAAGTTATGTTATTTTCCGGATCTGCAGATCAGGAATTTTAAAAAATAAAGTTATACTTTGTTTTCGGATGTGCACATCCGGAATACATCAGCGTTTTTAAAAAAAACGGTGCGTTCAAAAACGAAATTTCACGTGGTGTATAAGAAACTTGGGTGATGTGATAAGAAACCTCATTTTTTTATTCAATAATTTACTTTTATTAAAAAATATATTAGATTTTAATATTGATAAAATAAATTTTAAAGATAGTGAGTTCAACTCTCACTATTTACCTAATTTTTTTACACAAAAATTCCAAAATTTAGAAACATTGGAATAAAACAGAGACAATATTTGTATTAAAAAAGCAAAATATTTTTGTGATTATATTACCATGCCTAGATCAACCTGGTTCATTTAAGGGAACTTCATGGCCGGCCCCTTGGCTACAACAACAAAAGTAAATTACAAATATTACTATATCGAATTCTTATTCATTGTTGATGTGGCTTTTAAGTCACTTTCCTTCAATAAAGTATGGCTACTTGTTTTTAGCAGATGGTTTGCTTCCCTTTCCCTATACACAACCAAAGATCAAAAGCTTTATTTTGGTAATTAATCACATATAACATAGTCATGAAAAAAGGTTAGATAGATACCTTTTTCTTATTAGATTCTTGAGGCTTCTGTTGAGTTTTCTTTGAAGCTGATTTGGAAGGCTGACCCTTTAGTGCACCATCACTAGTTTCTTTCTTGGCCTGCCCAAAAAGTTGGGTGCCAATGGGTTTGTCCGCCTTCATGGATGCCATATTTTACTAAAGATATTATCTTCAATCAAATTAAAGAGACTCTCTATTGTTGTTTTTTAGTCTTTAATTACTTGTATGTTCTGAAATATGCCTTTTATAGGAGTCTAAGTTAAGCCACTAGGCACGAATACTGACCACTTGCTTTGGTGGAGAGGAGATAAGAATAGCATAATTGACAAGTTCATGCAAGTATGAAACACCTTTGAATCAAATGCTTATAATTATCAGCATATGTTTCCGTGTATTTTAAATTGTGGTTCAAGATAAGAACCTATGATTTTAAACTTTTTTAAATTTTTAATTCAACTAATTCAGATCAGTTGAGAAAGACTTAAGGTCTCAAGTTTTTTTTCTTTCTAGATCAACTAAATCTAAAACGCAGATGTAGCCGAGTCCTAGATTTAAAAATACACATATATATTTTTATATATTTTCTATTTTAATTTTTCTTATTTTTTAAGTATTTAACTCAAATGGCTCAAGAGTTTGTTTTTTCACCATAAGTTAGAGATTTTAACTTGCCACTCTTTAATAATACTTGGCTCTCCATACTTTTAAATTGTCAAAACTCCCTTCACTAAAAATTGAATAAAATTTCTGTTCTAAATATCAAATAGGCAAAAAAAAAAAAATCCCAATACAAACAAAATTTTCGGTAGTGATTTATAAATTTTTGGTATATTGGATTTTATTTTTGAAATTTCTAATAAATAACAACTAATTCCAAATTTTTGAAATTTACCATTTGATCCGGAAATTTCAAAGTGAAATTTCCGATAGTGTTATTTATTTGAATTTTTAAACACTTAGGATTTTGCCGACAATTTTGGATGACTGTGATTGCACCAACAGTTTTGTGTGGTCCAGAGTAAATGCAAAATTGTATAAATAGGGGGGTCACATTTACTTTGATAAAACATCTCAAAAAATGCTCTTCCTCAATTTTTGATTAAGACAGAAGTGAACTTCAACGGAGCTTCACCTCCCGTAGAGTTCCGGCTTCCGAATGACACCACATATCTCGACGGCTTGACGTCCAAGTTGAATTAATTGTTGTCTGATACCGAAAACAGAAAGGTGAGAAAAATCATGTTTCATGAAGATTGGATTGATATTAACGGAAGAGTGAAATACAACTTCATCTGCCACCTCATCTTTGAGCTTCTTAAATGATCGTATCAGTCAACTTCGAGTGCTACAAGGTGTGCGGAACTGAACATGTTCAGCCAATTGTTTCCGGTGTGAACCGGTTGGAACCACTCATCCAGCTCGTATCTGGAAAGACTCGACCTCATCATCCCTATTGTCCTAGTCTAGTCTGTTGCTCTACCTACAATAGTGTCGTCCCTGTCTTTCTATTTCACTACAAAAGAAGGGAAAATAAAAAATAAATTATTAACTACCAGAAATTTTCAGAATTTTCGGTAAAAAACAAAGTATTTATAACCATCGGAAATTTTGAAATTTCCTATAAAAAAAACACAGTTTCTATAACTACCGCAAATTTTAAAATTTTCATTAAAAAACAAAGATTTTATAACTATAAAAAATTCTGAAATTTATGGGAATTTTCAAGAGATTTTTTAATGAAAATTTTAAAATTTCCGGTTAAAATGTTTTCATTAATATCGTAAATTTTGAAATTTTCAGTACAAAATCAAGAAAATTTAGTAATTTGCAGTTAAAACTTATTGTTTTTAAAATTTTCAGTAAAAGAAACGAAATTTGCGGTATCTTCCCAAAAAAATCAAATTCGCGCGTGAAGCTTCTAAAATTTCAAAAATGAGTGATTTTTTTTTTACAGAGGCAATGTTATCTTTTCATACGTAATGGGAGGTGACAGGTTCAAATAGGGGGATGCCAAATTAAATGCTCAATAAGTTAGGGTCTATGACCCCATTGATGGTAGTTGCAATTTGAAACCACAAACACTAAATGACCAATTAGTTAATTGTAGATGACTACTTTTTTCTTTGATCTAAGTGTGATATGATATGCTTTTGTTTTAATTTATTTGAATTACCATTAGAGATTTTTTATTTCAAATAATCAATATTTTAAAATTAAATATCCCAATAACAGATTTTCTCCATTATTACTCTTTCAAACTAAAAAATCGCAATTAAAAAGAGGTGTCATTGGTATTGCTGCGTGTATTGAAAATTGCACATATGCGACATGTTCTCTGGTGCATACAATACTCATGCATCATTTGCTCTGGCGCATGCATTATAGGCCATTAGGGCATGCACCACTCCCCCTTTGCCATTATGTACTGATTTTTTTATTAAAAAAATTAAAGTTATAATTAATTAAAAATTAAAAAATGGGAAAAAAAATACTAATACTATTAAATTTAAATAGAATTACAAAGCAAAAAATTTTATAAACATATTTTAACAACAAGTTTGATCATAATGATCATCAGTTTTACAACTCGGTGGTGCCCATCGCCATTGAGGCTGCACAAGATTCCCCTAAGGTGGTTGTTGCCTCCTAGAATTCACCTTAGGTGTTTGGTGCCTCCCATGATTCACCTAAGGTGTTTGGTGCGAGGTCCTTGAAATATTAGTATTATCAATCAAATCTACCATCTCTTGTCAGTTATATGCGCTGTCATAATCGAGTTCGGTATCCATGTTGTCATAGTTGGGTTGTGTTGGTTGGATTACGGGTAGGTGGTCTAATTACTTTGTTTTGGAAATAAGGCAATGGTTGTTGTTGTGTTTGATAGGTGTACATGCGATATGTGAACTTTTAATTTATCCCAAAAAGAGGGAAGGGGAAAAAATCTAAATAAACCCGTGAGTGTGCAATGTAAAATAATGCAATAAGAGACCGGGAATCAAGGGTTGGTTATACTAAGGGAAGGTACTAGCACCCTAAGTATTTATAGTATCGTATAGGAACCTCTTGTGTATATTTATGTTACTGTTGATTAAGTCATTTGCCGTGTATTGGAGATTTGTTGAATGTTTTGAGTGAGTGATAAGAGCGGGAAATGTTTTTGTTGTTTTTGTAGGGTATGCTTAAATAAACTAAGACAAAGGTGCATGAACCTAAAGGTTTTACTTATTATTGTGCTCGCTAAGATCTCACAATTTTATGCCTACGTATTCTCAAATGTAAGTTGAGAAATCAGAGCGCTCGTAGTTCCACATACTAATGGGTGGAATTGGAAATAGTACAAGACCACAGATGAGTAGTGCAAAGATAGCTTCAAAGGCACCCATACTATTTGCTTTAGCCAACTCTGTAGCTTTCTCTATCAGGAATTTGGAAGTTAACCCTTTGATTCCTCCTTTGGAAGTGAAGTTGTCTTTCACATCTGAAGTCTCCAAATGAAGGGCCTTTGCAATAATTGAGTACCTAGGAATTTCCTCTGAGCCATTAAAAGGAATTTTATTTAATACTGGTAAATAAATCCAATATGAATATTCTTCCAAAGTAGGTGTAAGTTGATAATCTGGGAACGTGAAATAGTGGTAGAGAGGATCATAAAATTGTATAAGGGTGTCAAGAATTCTTTCTTCAACACTGGTCTTTAGAATACCTAAGAGCCCTCCATAACTTCTTCTGAAATCCTCTGGGCAAGAGATCAAACAACCTAACTTTCTCAATTCTGTTGTATCAGGATCCTTGAAGTTGTACTTCTTGGTGTTTCTTTTCCCAAAATACATGTTTAAAACTATTATATTTGCTATAAAGGTTTTAAGTTCCTTGAAATTTTTTAGTTAAAATGATGTTTGAATGAATGCATGAATGTATGGATGCATACACATGCAAAGTAACAAACATGGGTTCAAGGGTTCGGCGTCACGAGCATGGAGTCATGGGTCTAACCAAACCAATATGTACTATGGGTTCATTGTACCTGTAGAACATGTTCAAACACGGTTCACAGAGTCATAGGTCCATCTTTCGGATATTATTGGCTTGCATGACTACTCATGCGGGCTAATAATATTCTCAAGAGAAACTCGTCTGAGTGTAGTATCGCATGACAACTACCTCAGGTATACACCTGGATAATCACTACCCTACATCCTAAAAAGGTCAAGTGGGGTAAAGAGATACTAAAGGTCCTCATCTTCTTAGGCTCCCAAGTCGGAAAAAGTAATGGCATTACGACTACTCGCAATGGCATCAGTAATTCCAAAGGGGCCTCCACTGAATATGATTATATCATATGTCACACATGCGTAGGATTACTCCAGACATGTAACTTTTAATTATATCAACATCCTATCTTATTTATGTACACTCAAATTCGGGTTAGGATTTGCCTCACTCATAGAGATCAACCAAAAAACCCAAACAAACATGATGAATATAACAGCAAGCAAATGATATCAACAGTAAAAATCACAAATACATGCAAGATATGCTTAACCCTTTTAGGGGGGATGAAATCCCTAAGTCCCCAGTGAAGTCGCCATTTTTCTGTACAAACGATTTTTGAGGTTGCCCCACGTGTGAACTTTTAATTTATCCCAAAAAGAGGGAAGGGGAAAAAATCTAAATAAACCCATGAGTGTGCAATATAAAATAGTACAATAAGAGATCAGGAATCGAGAGTTGATTATACTAAGGGAAGGAACTAGCACCCTAAGTATCTATAGTATCCTATAGGAACCTCTTCTGTATATTTGTGTTACTGTTGATTAAGTCATTTGCTGTGTATTAGAGATTTATTGACTGTTTTGAGTGAGTGATAAGAGTGGAAAATGTTTTTGTTGTTTTTGTAGGATATGTTGAAATAAACTAAGACAAGGGTGTATGAACCTAAATGTTTTACTTATTATTGTACTCGCTAAGATCTCACAATCTAATGCCTACGTATTCTCAAAAGTAAGTTGAGAAATTAGAGCGCTTGTAGTTCCACCTACTAATTGATGGAATTGAGTTTGTTGGGTTTGAGAAAAGAGACAAATTGTCATCTTAAGGGAGATATCGCACCTATTCACCACAAACATTTTGAGAAAGAAGATAATATGGGAAGAAGCTTTAAACTTGGATGTAGAAAATTCAAAGTAATGCATCATCTTCCTTTAAATGGGTCTTTGCATGCTAAGAGAAAAACCTTGACTTAGATATAGAATCAACAAGTGTGCCCCTTATATCACTTAAATGAAAGAAGTATTTTTTGTACCATAATAAGAGAAGGACTCCAGCTTGGATTTTGAATCAACAAGTGTGCCACTTACATCACTTAAATGGGAAAATGTTTGAAATATTTGAATTAAACTATGGAGAATAGAAGAGACATCTCTTCTATAAAGATGATTCATGTCTCATCTCTGGGGGGAGAGTTTTGAATTTAAAGCCAAAGGTTGGCTATGGTTTGACTTGAAGTTTGAGGTTTAAAGGTTTGAAAGTTCGAATGAAGTTGAAAACTTCAAGGGGAATCCTAGTGTTTTAACTGAAGTTGAGAACCTCAAAGGGGATCCTAGGGTTTTAACTGAGTTATACTTTGAATGAGATCCTAAAATTTGAACTGAGTCTAAACTTAATGATGAGTATTGAAATGCAACAGTTGTATGAATGCAAGTGTCATAAACATAAATGTCAAGAGAAACTTAACAAGACAAAATTGATTAAGCTTTTAAACAAATGCACTCATCAAGGATGAAATGAACATGATTATGATCAAGCATGGTATATCAACATGTGAATGGTCATCAAACAAGTAGATATGTTCATCATGGTGAGGTTTTATGAAGGAAATACTTGAATATGTGAGAAAAGATTTGATCAATAGAAGCAACCACAAATAAGTTCAAGAAAGCCATATATTTAAGATGAATCAAGGATCAAATGAATATAGCCAAGGGTGAACAAAACCCTAATGGAAATTTATGAAGATAAGCACATGAACAAGATATTTAAACATGGTTGAATCAAAGTTAAAAGGGAAACCAAACTCAAGTGGAAGATTTTAACATGTATCAAGATGTTTTCAAAATATTAGTTGAACAAAACCCTAAGGTTTCAACTAAACATCAAATAATCAAAGTATTTTTCAAAAGAAATAACATTTAATCATGGTATATGAATGGTGTACAAGTCAAGACAACATATTATGTACATTAAACAAGACTTAGACAAAGTATATTATGACCATACAAACACATATATACAATTAGGTCAAGAGAATAATCAAAAGGAATCATGAAAAGGTATGAAAAATACTTAAAAAGCACTAGTTTTCAACCTAATAAAAATGAAAAAAAAATATTATTTTAGGGATTTTTTTTAAGAATTATCAAAATATACAAGATAAATGAGAAGTGTGCAAAAAGTTTGCTCAAAATAAATAATTTTGCTTGGTGAAATAATTGGATGAAGTTGTGAAGAAAACCATTAAAAATAGTGGTAAAAAAATAAGGAATGCTCCCACCAAGGCTTGAACCTGCGCCCTCACGGTCACGAGCTCAAAATTTTATCACCGGGCCAAATGTCTCAAGTAAAAGATAACGCGTGTGGTAATTAATATAGTAAGTTTCAAGTTGAAAATAGTTTTAAAAAATCAAAGCAAAAGGTCTGGGGCGAGGGGGATTCGAACCCCAGACCTTGGACTCACACACAATACACAAATACTAGAGTTTCCACTAGGGCGCGATGCCAATTCAAGTTATAACATGGAATCAACAAAGAATATATTAAACCTAGTTTTAAAAAATTGAAGATGGCGCCATGGCCATTATCATCTTTCTTACGAGTTCATCATCATCTTCCAATTTCAAATTTGCTAACTCTCTCAATACGCAATGAAATGACATGATGTAAACACCAAAGTTATTGGAAATTTAACAAGGAATTTGATGGTGTAATTGAATTTGATTTATATTTAATGTATCAAGAGTAGTTAATCACATAACCGTATGAACCCTAAATGCAAGTTTTGATATGAAATTCTATATGTAACAGCTACAAAGTAATTGGGATAGGGGAAATGACACTACTACGGAAAACCCATTTAACAACGGTTGAGAAAGGTATGTAATCACGAGTGCACATGCGTTGTTATGTATAGTGTTGTTGTATATATGATACGTACAATCACAGACCAGTAACCGTTGTATTAAACTAGAAAGAGCGCTACCTATCACAACGGGTGACACAAACAACCGTTGTGATAAAGCAATTGTCCTAGGTTCGATTCCCAGATGCGTTGTTTTGATATTTTTTTTTCTGGACAGCGCGCGAAATATTATATCAGTTGAGCATTATAACCATTGTTAAATAATAAGTAATTATTACGGTTATCATGTATAACCGTTGTTACATATTCTGCAGATTTAAGAAAAAGATTCCTGATTTTATAATTAATCACTTTTTTTAACCTGTATTATTGTTCACCATATCACAGCAGAAAATACAACTAACATTTGTGATAAAGTAATCATAATAATGTTAATTGTATCATATTTATAATATCACATAACTGTATCATATGCAATTGTAATAAATATCTTTCAATATATCAGAACAAACAACCTGCAGCTTACACATTACATAACATCACATAATTGTATCATATTCAATTGTAACAAATAACTTACAATTTATCAGAACAAACAGCCTAGAGTTTACACATTACATAACATCACATAGTTGTATCATATTCATCAATTGTAACAAATATCTTACAATTTATCAGAACAAACAACCTACAGTTCACACAATACATAACATCACATAATTGTAACTTGGTGTTTTGGTTTCTTGTCTCTTGGTGTCTTGACTCTAAAGACCTATGATTTCAAATAATTATACTTGTTAATAAAAATATTTAGAAACTGTAATATACAATTAATATATTAGAATAAAGAGTAAACTACATGCTTGTTAATTTTCCCATATGCCTTCTTCATGATCGATTCGAACAGCGTGCACGACATCTCCATCAACTTCATCATATGAGGTAGGGACTTGTGTTGTGTAAGAAGGTGTGGATGAAATATCAAGACTTCTATCACTAAGAGGAATGCTGTTTCCTTGGAGAACGATTGACCATTTCCCCGATATGTCCACTGGGTCGATAACATAGAAAACTTATTTTGCTTGAGAAGCCATGATGAATGGCTCGGTCATAAAAGATGTCTTGCCAAGGTCGTCCCGTGTGAATCCTAAGTCATCAATGTGTACATCATTACTATTATTGGGAACCCATTTGCATTTAAATAAAGCCACTTTGAAAATAACATAATCAATCTCCCAAATCTCATCAATGACACCATAAAACGCGGTAGTTGCCAATACAGGATTCTTATCTTTCGAACTAGAGAAATACATCGATTCGACTTCAACCATAACCCCACTATTATGCATTGTACTACGATCATCTTTTGATTTTGTATAAAAGGTATAATGACCAATGTCGTATGCAGTCCAAGTAATGACACAAAGTTTTGGCTCGTACGACAACCATTTAAGTATCTCGGATGCACTACGATCATTAGATACACTTTTATTAAACCATTATATGAATCTCTTGTTATGCTCTATCAACAACAGCGTGTCACTCATTTGAGGATATTTTTTCCTCAAAAGTCCTTTGTGAGTAACTATGAAAGGTTGAACTTCATCTATATTATTCAATATATAGAAATGTGCTTGAATAACTACATCCCGAGCCATTGACTTAACATTTAGACCTTGATTACCTCTTCCGTCTGTGTCAGCATGACGAGAAATTGGAATTCCTATAGAATTTGCGTCCGACAAATAGTTTGTACAAAACTCAATAGCTTCTTCTGTGATGTATCTTTCAACAATCGAAGCTTCTGGTCAGTGATGATTCTTCGTATATCCTTTAAATATCTTCATATATCGCTTTGTTGGATACATCCACCTTAAATAAACTGGACCACAAATTCCGATTTCTCTGACTAGATGAATAAGTAAGTGAACCATAATGTCAAAGAATGATGGAGGAAAATACATCTCCAATTGACACAAGATTATGGCAGCCTCATCTTCTAATTCATCTATTTTTTTGAAATCAAGAACTTTATTACATATGGCATTGAAGAATAAGCACAATCTCGTTATAGTAACTCTCACATTTTTTGGTAGGATCCCACGGATAGCCACTAGTAGAAGTTATTGCATCAATACATGACAATCATGAGATTTTAAACCAATTAACTTGAGATCTTTCGTTGACACAAGTTTATTGATGTTTGATGAGTAACCTTGCAGAACTTTAAAATCTTGCAAACACTCGCAGGAAATTTTCTTCTCCTTTTTAGAAAGAGTGTGACATGCTGGAGGCAGATAAGTTCTTTTTCCTTTCTCTATTGGAGCCAACTGTTTTCTTATACCCATCTTCTCCATATCAAGACGGGAAGTCTTACTATCTTTAGTCTTGCCTGGAATGTTTAGAAGTGTGTCAATCAAACTATCACACACATTTTTCTCCACGTGCATCACATTAAGACAATGTCTAACATCAAGACTTGACCAATACGGAAGATCAAAGAAGATGGACCTCTTTTTCCAAAAAAAAAAATCGTAACTGCCCCTTTTTCTTTTTTTCTCTTCCCAAAGATAACATTAATGTGTTCCTGCCGTTGATAGACTTCTTTCCCAGTTAATAGTTCAGGTGCCTCATCAAACTCTTGCTCTCCATTGAAAGCCTTCTGTAATCTATGATAAGGATGATCGGGTTTTAGAAATTTTTGATGCCCAAGGTAAACAGTCTTTGTTCCAAACTCAAGTTGGTGATAACAAGTATCATCTTCACATATAGGACACGCTCTATGTCCTTTGACATTATATCCAGCCAAGTTACCGTAAGCAGGAAAGTCGTTGATTGTACAAAATAACATTGCACGCATCTTAAACTTTTTCCCAGTATATGCATCATTAACTTCAACACCTTCATCCCACAAGAGTCGTAAATCATCAATTAATGGACTTAGATAAACATCTATGTTGTTACCAGGTTGTCGTAGTCCAGAAATCATCATACTTAACAGTATATACTTGCGCTTCATACTCAACCAAGGAGATAGGTTGTAAATAGTGAGAAGAACAAGCCACAAAGTATGATTAGTGCTCAAATTACCAAAGGGGTTCATTCCATCGGTGGCAAGTCCAAGCCTAAGGTTTCTTGGCTCAACTCCAAAATCCGGAAACAACCAATCAATTTTCTTCCATTACAACGAATTAGCAACATGGCGAATGTTTCCATCACAAGTCCTTTCATCTGCATGCCATCTAAGATTCTTTGCGTCATTCGAATTAGAAAAAAGTCTCTTAAATCGTGAAATTATTGGCAAGTAGCATAACACTTTAGCAGGAGGATGCTTCCTACTAACATTGCCATAGTCATTGTCATCACCATTGTTGGCCTTCAGCTTGTAACGCGACACACCACATTTCAGACATTGATACAAGTCTTCATACTCTTTCCGGAATAATATGCAATCATTAGGGCAAGCATGTATTTTGATATACTCCAGACCCATTGGACACAATATCTTCTTGGCCTCATAACAACAATCCGACAATTTGTTATCTTTTGGTAAAATTTCCTTTAGCGGTTCAAGTAATTCCGTGAAACTTTTATCCGACCATCCATTTTTTCCTTCAGATTAAACAACTTTAACACCATACACAATCGTGTAAAATCTGTGCATCCCTTATATAAAGGTGTGTATTTATCACTACATAAAGTATCATAATTATGAGCATTCTTAAAAGAAGATTCCCCAATATCACGAAACATATCATCTAGTTGATCATCCATATATTCATCTTCCTCGACTCTTTGACTTTGTGACTCACGACTTACCTCCACTTCACCATGCCACGTCCATATTATATAATTTTGACATATACCATCACAACAAAGGTGATGAAATATTTCATCCTTTCTGCACTTTTTGATATTCACGCAAAGAACACAAGGACAATAAAATATACCATTATTTTCGGGAAGATGTTTATCAGCGTATTCAAGAAATTCAAGAACTCCTTTCTCACAAACCGGACCTAATCTATAGGCTTTCATCCAACTACGATCCATAACAACTTCTGAAATTTATACACATATAATAATGTGAATGACACACCAAAAACTTAATGCATTTGAAAATCTAAACCTAAAGCATATAAAACATTTACACTAATATTGACTTGAGCATATAAACAAAGAAAAAAGAATGCAGATGTTGAAGAATACCGTACTTCGAAGCTGGAGAATCAAATGAACGAAGAGGGTGTGAAGATTTGAGCTACAAAGAGGGTAAAGTTGCCTTCCGCCGCTATCGTCTCTGGTGGCTTGCTTATTCAACTAGGGCGTCTTTTGGAAGAAATAATACGGAATAAGTTTTGTTTTAATTTATTAGTGAAAACCTTTAATTAAGGTTGGGAAACACAACCGTAGTGGAATTGAAGACCTCTTACAACAGTTTTTTAATTCACCATTGTAAACTATTTTATAATTTATTTTTAAAGTAATGGAATTAAGTTCTATAACAAAGGTTGGTTTAAAAACAGTTGTAAAATCATTTACAATTTATTTTATAAATAATAGACTTAAGTGACAAACGCTTAATGTACTCTAAAAAATGGAAAAAGTGTAACTGCTGGGAATCGAAGCATATTTATTACTACGGTCTTTTAACACAACCGTCATTATATATTTGTTTATACGTGCGGCTAGTTACTAGGTGCGAAAATTTTAACCTATTACAATGGTTTAGATGAATCCGTTGTAAACCTGCCGTTGTTGTTTGCGCGTTTTGTAGTCGTGTGATCCTTACATTACAATAAACATGTTGGTAACTCAAATAATCATGTATGATGCATGAATCATAGAGTTCAGTTTTATATCAACTTACCTTGCAAGTGAGAATCAAATTCCCTGATAGAGGTGTTACAGATGCAATTTCTTGATGCTAACAACTTCCTTGATCTCCAAGGAGTGTGTTGCAATGCTTGAATTAGTTTGAAACCTCCAGAAACTCTCAACTCGAATCAATCTGCAGCTTAGTGTTGTCATTCCTCTATCGAACCAGTCTCTCTCTGTCTACCCCTCTGTCGTTCGCTCTTCCATCGTCACTCACAATCACAATATCTTTTTATTCGTTTGGTTAAAATGAAATGTATGGATATTATGTTTGGATCTAATTATATTTTGGTGAATAAGAAGAAAATTAATGTGATGAAATTTTATTGTTAAATTAAGAGCGAATTGTATCGATGTTATATGATAATAATTTTTTGTGTTTTTAAAAGAAGTTAAAAGTATATTTTAAAACAATAATTTTCATAAAAAATATTATCCATGGATATCTGTAAATATCTACGGATACCGCAAAACCCGCGGATTACCCACTTAACGGATATCCACATGGATATGGGGCGGATATGGATATCATATTTATTCAACGGGGCGGATATGGATATTATAGTATCCGTCCCCATGGATATCCATTTACATCCCTAATATCAACAGTGTTCAAAGTAGTAGAAGAAGAAGGCGAGAAATACAGAAGACCAAGGAGAGATAAAGAATACGTGCATGTGAAGACGCGTTAATTCGGTAACCGTTTTGAGCTAATTTATCTACGCAATTCTTATCGCTAAATCTAAATTTCGACTCGAACTGAGAGCATCATGTTTCAATCGAAATTACATACCTAGAAGCCGTGTTTTCCAAAACCGTGTTTGTAAGAAGCACTAAGAGTTGGTTCGTGTTTGAAATAAGTGACCTTGGAGCTCGATCAAGAGTTGCATCATTTGCACCAAGTGATTCTTGAATTCGTGTCATTTGCGTCGAGCGGTTCTCCAATTCATGTGGTAGAGCTTCGAGTCATTTTCATGAAAGTGGTTCTTTTGTTTGTGTGTGTTGTAACATGAAAAATATCTTATTAAAATTAGAGATAATAATAAATCTTTAGTTGTAAGATAATCTTTAGTTTTTAAGGATATTTTGGTTAGGTTTTTAGGAAATTTTGATCATGTTCATTTTGGTTAGATTTATTACAAATAGGTTGCTTAGGATTTGATCCACACTAGATGTTAGTCATATTCTTGATTGAGGATCCATAATCGAAATAATCACCTTAGGCTTTAATTAGCAAAATTAGTTAGGATTAACTTTCATTTAAAATTTATTTGAATAAATTCTTTCACATCCATTCTTGATTACACTTTGGTGCATGATCATAATTGTGAATATGTTTGATTTCTACCATGGTCACTTGATTGATTTTAGGGCATGGTTAACTATTATGTGTTTGTATGATTATTTTCCCATTCTTGTATGGTGTTTGATGATTCATCCCTCCATTGTGGGTAATATGTCCCCAATTCCCATGAGCATGTAATAACTTAGACTTTTCTTTTCTTTGTTATTTACTTCACAAGCTAATAAATAAGATAAAATCAAATGACAAAAAATAATCTTTTCAAAAGAATAAAACACACTTGATCCAATGTAAAGTAATTTTCAAAATCAAATGAAACCAAAAGCAACGTGAGTGCTTGATCCAATGTCAATTATCTCAATCTATGTCATTTCCACCCATGCTATCTCGGTTCCATTCTAATAATATCTTTGATCCATTCAAAATTTTCAAACTATTTTCATAATAAATTAGAAGAAAAACAGTTGGGTGCACGTACTTGTGCACACCATTCCTCAGGTACTTGGGTTGTTGGCCCTAATTGGCTTGTGACCCAATGCTTGTCTTCCACATAAAAAACTTAACAATAAAATGAGATTAATTTGGTCCTATTAGGGCTAAAAAGGGAGGTTGGGATACCATTGTCCCTTCATCTCCCGAGTATTTGATTGTATGCCCTACTTAGCCTATGGTCCAGATACTCATCTCCCTTTAAGTACCAATGATTAGGCTCGCCTCAAAACTTTCACAAATCTCTAAAATCAACTATACATCTCCCTTTGGACCAAACAACCTCCTTTGGCCTCCATATCTCCTTGGGTCAAGCACCTCATGGTCAAGCACCTATCTCTGAGTCAAAACCTCTTCCTCTTGTCATGTTAGTCTCATGCTTTTGCAAGACCCATTCTCGTTTTCCATATTAGTCTCATGCCTTGGCAAACTGTTGAAAAGTATTTTAGTGGGAATTTTTGTAATCGTATCCGCAGGGATTGTATGGATATTACTGTCGTTCTATAATTGAAATTGTTTTAAACTTAAAGTAACAAAGATTTTTGGTTGCTTGGTAACAGATCGTTTGCATAAGAATTTAATAACAACGGTAAAAAAATTGGTTTTAAAGGTTTGGTAAAAGCATGCCAAGATTAGGGTCCGATAATCCGTTTCATACGTATTTACTCGATAAATTATGTGAACTTGTTAGCAATGAATATAATCACATATCCTCTCAACAAGTTTATCTCTAACACTTGTTGTGGAATTTATCATATTGATCCTTAGATGATATCTTACTCTAATTATCAATATGATAACATTCAAAGATCAATATTTATGAACATCAACTCTCAAAACTATCTCTGGCCTCATGATTGTTGATGGATTAAAACTTATGTCAAGTCTTAGAACATATTTCTCAATCATGAACCAAAACAAATTATAAACCATACAAACAAAGTTTTTCACCATATATTAATCATCAACAAAGTTCACAAACTAATTATCAAGATCAATACATACAAAATAAAGGATTACCTACCACTAATCTTGACACAAGAGATGTTTAGCTACCCATTGTCATGGTAGCTTGATCAACAAGTAATAGACAAAGCTTTTGTTGCATCAATCTTCAATGGATCAAGGATTGAAGCATAAAAGCTTTGGATCTAAGAAAAATAATTAAAGATGAAGTTTTTAAGCTCCAAATGTGTTTCTAGGTTACAAAGATCTTTCCAAAAAGTGTTATGTTACAAAATATCTCCAAAACTACCTAAATACCACTTTCTGCCCAGACAAATTCGCCAGGCGAGCTCCAAAATTCGCCAAGCGAAACCAATAAGCTCAGCCACGTGACCAAACAGTGCATAGAAAGCTGGGGAAAAATATCTGAACTCGCCAGGCGAAATTCAGCTTCGCCAGGCGAATCTCTCTCGCCTCATCTCGCCTGGAGAATCTTCCAGCGAAGCTCTTCCAGTAGCTACTAGAATTGAAAATAATTTTCGATGGTTGTCTCGCCAGGCTTTCGCCTGGCGAAATCCTCCTTTCGTCACCCCTTCGCCTGGCGAAGGTCCTGTAGCTTCTAACACGTGACTTTCTTCGTTTCTTTGTGTTTTCTTCTGATTTTTTGTCGCGTCCTTTTTACAAAATATGTTGCAAAACTAATAATAACATCAAAACGACTAAATATAGACGTTGATTCAAAAATCACTTAAAAATAAGCTGTTTCGCATTCAGACATCTAGAAAGTGCTTAAAAAATGTCGTAAATTGATCTAAAAATCATTCTAAACCATACACCTATCAAACTCTCCCCAACTTGCCTCGTTGTTTGTCCTCAAACAAAAGTAAGTTTCAACAACCACAAGCAAGTTTTCAAAGCACCAAACAACCGAAAAACATCAATGAGTCAAACTCGACAATCACACGCAAAAAATATTTTCACAAATTTGCATAGAATCAAAACATGATTATGAATTAAGTTCTAAACACAACATCATATAAAGCAAAATCAAGTACCTACAAGTTCAAGTTGAATCACCTAAATTCACTTATTATCAAACACACTATGTACATAAATTTACAAGGGACAAAACACTCTCACAAGCAATCGTGCTAGATCCAGAATCATTAATGCATTCATCTCACAAAGTTATCACAAAATAATGGAAACAAAGATCACTAAAGACATTTATGATTGTAAGTTGGCTTGGGTTAAAAACAAAGGTCATATCTACACGACCATTGAACAAAAAACGGGTAATAACTATGAAGAGCATTTCTTTTTCAACTTTTTCATTCTTTTTCACTCCTTATTCCTTCCTTTCACAATGCATTCTTTTCTTTTGATTTTCTTTTCTTTTTGTGCTTTTTGTTCTTTTTCTTTCTTTTTGTTTTCGTTTTCTTTTTCTTAGAATGCATTGTATCACCAATTCCTTTTTCTCCTTTCAAATTAAACCATTCTCCCCAACTTCAACATTGCTATAAGCTTAGCTTAAATGCTCTTCAAAATGGGTTAAAATTAGAGTTCATGATTCACAATAAAAAATTTCTTTTTAGCCTCAAAAGGTGTTTCAAATACGCACACACTCACAAGGTTACTTGAAGTATTTTTGGAATGGTGGTTTTTCTCATAGTACTAAAAAATTTGCCTTGATCATTTCTAAGTTTCCAACATATAAAACAAACCCACAAAATTTAACATGAACAAAACGAGTAAAACGACGATTACTTGAACTCTATTTTTGGTGAACAATGGAAAGCATCTCACTTTTGTGGTTTTGTCCTAATTGATTCACACATGAACAAGTATTTACAACACAATGCATTACCATAATTTTGCATAAAGCACTAACTCACAATCATGCTAAAAATCTACAAAACAAACATTCACACTTTGATTGTGCACATCATTAAAAATTCAATCATCACCATCACATGTTTAAAGTTAACAAAGCACTCTTTTTCTTCTTGTGCTAGTACAAAAAAAATTCAAAAAATAAGGACAAACATTACTTCAACAACTTTCTTTGCACAAACACAAACATAAAAAAAACAGAATTTAAATTAAACCAAACTGAAATTTTATAAGTTATGGTGTAAACACACCGAAGATATACTCGCCGAAGTGACAAAATGCTACAACAAAAATTCGCCGAAGCGACCCAAAAGTACTTGCTAATAATATAAAACTGAAAATAAAATAAACGTAAAATAAATGACAAAACAGAAATTCTTCACTTTGTAGTCTCAAGCCTCTAATTAACCATATCTTTCAAATCATCTTGCATTTTGTAACACCCTAATTTTAGTAATTATTTGTTTATATTAATTAAATGAATTATTTTATGAATTATTTGATTTATTTAAATTTTTATTTGAATTATTTGATTTATTGAATTATTATGAATTAATTCATTTATTTGATTTATATGAATTAATTGATTTATTTGAGTTATTTGGATTAATTGATTTATTGGACTTATTTAAAATAATTGATTTATTTGGTTTATTTGAGTTAATTGATTTATTTGATTAATTGATTTGTTTTAATTATTTTATTTGGTGGAATAAAATATTAAATTAGTAGAATTAGTAATTGGGCCTAATTATATGTGTGTGAATAATAAGTTTGAGAGTGTGTGAGTGAGCCCATTAGATTGTTATGAATTGTTAGGGTTTAACAAAACAAGAGAAAGGAGATAGAAGAGAAATAGAAAGTTGGAAAAGGAAGCAAGAAGAGAGGAGAAGAAAACAGAAACTCAAGAAATTCAAAAAAAATTAAGCTAAGAGTGAGTTTTATATAATTATTAGAATTATTTGATAGTGTTTAATGAATAGAAATATATTTAGGATTATAGCCTTAAATTTTCAAGATTTTATGATTGTTAAATTTTGATGAAAATTTTTGACATGTGATAATCAAGTTTGTTTAGGAGTGATAAATATTAGAGTATTTAGGTACTGTTTCTGAAAACCAATCAAAAGTGATTAGAAATGAGAAGCAATATGTATTATTGCTGTAGCGGAAATTATACAAAAATCATGTAACTTCTTCTTTTGATGCTTACTGTAGCGCCCCACCTTGCATTTAATAAAAATGAAATTGTGAACTATTTTTTTTCCTTGACCCTGTAGCGCAACTAGTGATATAAATGAAAGGTGGCCTTTCCCTTATCATGAGCTGAAATGCCTTCCCCTCATTTCATTAATATAATAATATAAAAGTAGAGTGGGGTTCTTTTTCTTTTTTTGATAATAGTAGAGTGGGGTTCTTAGTAGCATTTAGAAGTGTGTTATGTGGTGTACCAATGTCAAATGATACAAACAAGGAACAGGCATAGGCTTTGTCTCCCGTAAGAGACCTCAATAGATCTCTCACAGGAACCACCTATGTAGTGACAGATTTTTACCGTCGCTAAATATAACTATTTATTTAGCGACAGATTTTTTTCGTCACTAAAAATAAATAGTAACATTTAACAACAGTAAAAGTCCGTTGCTAAATGTTACTATCCATTTAGCGACATATTTTTACCGTCGCTAAAAATAAATAGTAACATTTAGCAACGGTAAAAAATCCGTCGCTAAAATAAATAGTAACATTTAGCGAAGGAAAAAATCCGTCACTAAATAAATAGTAACATTTAGCGACGGTAAAAATCCGTCGCTAAATGGGTTGCTCACGTGGTAGACAGAGCCATGAATTACCATAATTCTGAGTTGTAGCAGTATAGTTGGGAGGGGTGGACAACGGGCCGAGTTAGGCGGTTTCGGGCCCAAAACCTTCACCCAGCCCAAACCGCGGTTGACTTATGACCCTATTCTGCCCATTTTTTAAAACCGTTTGACTGGATTGGGTTTTGGCGGGTCACGAGTTCATATGAACGGTTTTTGCGGGTTATTGGGTTGTTAACCTTTTTTTGGCCAACTAACATAATAAGCTTTTCAAAAACTTAAATTTCATGATATTATAATTTTTACAAAACAATAGTAAAGACCATATTGGATCTTTATTAATACAAATATTATAAAACAATAATTTTATCATCCTTCAACATATAACAGTAGATTTTTTTTCTTAGTAACAGATTGTAAAAGTATTTTCATTGCCTGAAATATATTTGTTACAGTGTTAACATATGAATTTTTTTTCATTACCAAGACTTCCAACTCTTCTTAAATACTCTCTTCTCCTCCCTTTCACTCTCACAAAAGACTCCATAGATAACTTCCTGTAACATTAATAAAGACCATAAATCAGTAATATACAAACATATATTACTCTTTCCATTCATATGCATAAAACACTTTGATTAGAGCTTAGTCATTTTATAAAGTTTCACCTTTTAAAATACTTCATTGGATAATAACATTATTAACTTTACACATCATCTATGATAATGAGACCTTTTTTGTGTCACTAATTTCTCCATTTTGAATCAATTTCTACATGATGTTATCACTAGGTTCTGACACTACTGTGTTACTTTTTAACACTAAGAAAGTGTTAGATTGAATCATAAGCATATAAGAGTTGTAGGCAAGAGTTTTGGTTCATATGAGAACGAAAATGAATTAAAATTAGAACAACATATCTCAGAAACTAAAGCATTAAGAAAAGAGTAAAACAATTTTTGAAAAGTTTCTACAATGAATAATAGCTTTAATTGATCCTTAGATCAATCTGATGAGAATAGCTTTGTTAATAATACACAGAACTAACACCTAAAATATGTTTAAAAGTCTCACCTTGGCACATTCCACAGTTAAATACGTAAGGAAAAAATTTGAGATACATTCTTGTGAATCTCTTCTTCAAGCATAGCTCAATTTTGCATCAACAATAATTCATAGTTTCAAGAAACAGAATCTAAATAGATCATAAGCTAGAAGTAAAATTATGATTAAGCAATGTTTTAATTGGTTAATTGAGAAAAGTAGTTACCGAAGAATGATGCATTTGATGAAGTAGTTGAGTCTCTTCGGGATGTATCTATGAGTGAATCGTAGAGTCAACAATGTCGCTAAGATGTCACTAAGAGTGAAGAAAAATAAGAGAGAAGAAAAAAGAGTCATAACAGAACAGTGAAACAATCAAAACACAATAATTTTTAGAATAATTTCAAAACTCAACAAACAGCAAAGCAAAGCAAAACAATCCACACATTAACATATGAAAATACTCAAAATCCAAATATCTAAACAATTTAAAGTAATTCAAAAGAGAGAGATGGTGAAGATGAGAAAAACCAACCCTAACTTAAAAAATCATTAAATAAAACATAAAAGCCCTATTTCTCATTGCTCTTTATCAATTAAGAAATACATTGAGAGGAAGAGTACTAAAAACCCTAAACTAATGTTATTCAAAACAGAAAGATGAAACAAAATAGATAAAAAATATCTTTGTTAGGGCTTCATTATGGGTTTCCGATGAGAGCGAGATATTTGGTTCGTCGTAAATCGTAGCCATTAACACATGAAACGATGAAGGTGGAATGAGAGAGATGGTTCGTCATCTCGTGGTGCGAATAGAAACGGTGGAGTGGAGCTTTGCTAGGATTTCTTCTGAAGGAGAGAGAGTGATGAAACGTTTCTGAGTCAAGGGGAGTATTCCCTCTCATTTACTTCAGATTTGCAAAACAACATATTTTTAGGCTGGACATTCCAGCGGCTCAGGATACCCGCGGTCCAGTACTGGCTACCCGGCCCGCCCATTATAATCCAATTCAACCCGGTTAGTACACCCGTTGGGTCCGTTCGAGCCTATTGCACCCGCCCATTTCCTTTATATTTTCGGTTACTTCCGGGTTGGGTTGGGCTACCAGGTCTTGTCCAGCCCTAGTTGGAAGTATATTTAGTAGGTGTCTGCAAATTTTGACTAGACTAAAAAATAGACTCGGTAGTGAGTAAGTTATATGTGATTCAACAGTAGCGTGAGGTATGCTTGCATCGAGGGCAAGATCAATACTATGATATGGTCCATAATCAAAACTAGGGACAATATAAGTAGATAAAGTTGTAGATGAGTGAGGCATATCATTGGTAGTCATGATAGGTGTATTGAGATGAACATTAAACTCAGGCGATATCCCACAATTTATAGCCAGCGAACAATAGCATAAGAAATTAGAACAATGAAATGTATATTTTATTCTTCTTCATTCATACTGTAGCTAGCGTAAGAAAATATTAGGCAGTGAAGTGAGATCCTTTTTAATTCCCATATTCTGTAGCTTAAGGAATTAATAGAATGAAACATAATAATAGTATGCTATTAATTGTGTATTACCTTATAGCCTTGAAACTTAGGGGTGTACGCGGGTTGGGTTGGACCGGATTTAACCTAATCCGTTATCCAACCCGTTCAAACTTTAATGGATTGGGTTCGTCGTCCAACCCGCAACTTCATTGTCAAAACCAATCCGAACCGACCCGTTTATTTATGGGTTGGGTTGGGTTGGGTTCGCGGTTGTATTTCAAATAAATAAAAAATATTTTTATGATTCTTTTTGTCGGTTTAAAAAAATGTAACACAACTCAATATAATCATACTCATGTATAACACTCAAATTCGATGAAACACATCATAAAATATCAAATAAAATTCATCAACACGACATAACACTTGATATTAGTATAAAATTCAACAAAACACGTTATTTCCATAAAATAGGTAAGTTGGAAATGATCCAAAAGAAAATAAGAAACAACACTTAAAATTAGAATTACGTAAACTCATTCGTCTAGTAGTATTATTGGAGCAGAATAATATTTTTTTTTTTTGAAAAAATTATGGTTATTAGTGAGATATTAGTTTTATATTTTTATTGAAAATAAAAACAAAAATAATAAGAAATTACTAAAGTCACATCAATGGGTTGGGTCAGTGGGTTTACGGATTGCAAAAGTCAAATCCAATATCTGACCCAAAACTATACGGGTTGTTATGGGTTGGGTTGAGTATACCCGTAAATGAATAGATTCAAATTATTTATGGGTTGGTTTGGTTTGAGTCAACGGGTTCGTGGGTCGACCCGCAACCATGAACACCCCTATTGAAACTAATGGAAATGTGGTACTCCAGGAACATTAGCACACAAATAGATTTGGTACTAATTAATAGTATCATGTTATTTTTTAGGCAAATGTGGTTAACTAAGAATTCTTTTAGATACTTTATCTATTTATTAATTTTGAAACTATAATAACTATAGAATTTTGTTTAAATAAATAAAAAATATATTTAATATTGAGTAACTTTAATTAATATTGAACATTTACTAAATATTGAAATATTGATTTTAAATATTGAATAACTTATTGAATAATTGAATTAATTATTGAATATTGAATTGTTTATTGAATTTTGAACTATTTATTGAAATATTGGTAGTTTATTAAAATAATAATTATTTATTGAATATTAAATTGATTATTTATTTAGATATTGACTATTTATTTAAATATTGATCTTTTAATTAAATATTTATTATTTAATTAGATATTGAATTATTTATTAAATATTAATAAAATATTAAATCTTATTTAAATATAAAATTTTCTTCAAATATTGGATCTATAATAAAATGTTGAATATCTATTAAAATATTGAAGATTTATTTATTTATTGAATTATTGATTGAATATTGAATAATTATTGAATATTTATTGAATAGTGAATATTTATTTGAATATCGAATTTTTAATTATTAACGAGGGACTAATTATTCGATGTTTAATTAGTGATGTGTGCTTGTGAATTGAGATTGGAATTGTATTGATACTTGTGGATTACTTGTTAGTTGTGGTGATGATGTTTGAAGTAAGAATGCCATGATTTATGAAAATGTGTTTGTGTGTGCAATTGTGTGATAATTCAAGTGTGATGAATTATTTGAAATATGCATGATATTAAGATTAGAGAATGATCTTAATTGCATATGGTTGTTGATTGTATACGCATCATTTGTGTCAAGAGACAATGATTACTAGTTCTGTGGGAGCTAGTGACTTGTCCCAAACCTACAGTGAGGTTTGAAAGCTTGGGGGACGGGATTTTGTTTGTTATTGGTCTAGGGGACGGACCCAGTTTAAATGTAAAAACCGAAAAATAATAACAAGTGTTGGTACCACATGGCATGAGTTACATTGAGTCTTGCATTGAGTCTCATTGGGTATATGTTTATGATATGAGATTTATGTGTATTTATGTGAATTGTTGAATTGGTGAAATTGTGGATTGTGTGTATATACTTGTGAATGATATGGTTACTTGAGTGATACTTTGTTGATTGAAACTTTGAAGTGTGAGAATAATTGTGATTATGCTTGTATGCCTTAAATTAATTATTAACTTACGATTTCAAAAATTATGTGAATTCTCACCCTTCTGTTGGAATGATGTTTTATACGACATCGCTCAGGTACTGAGGAGTAGAGTTGATTAGTTGATTAGTTTCTTTATTTATGTTGGGTCGAGTCACGCTCTGATAATGTAACACTGGGATCGTGTCGGTTTATGTTTTAGAGATACATTATGTACTCTACCTTATGTTTTTATGTTTATTTGAATTGTATGAAATTTGGGCTTTTATGCCTAAGTATTGATTATGAATGAGATGAGCATGTGACTTTCTTTATGTCTATCATGATTGAATTAAATCCGCTGCTACATGCTAATGTGAAAGTTTTTTATAATCATGAATTTCATTTAAGTGTTAATGAGCATGACAGGTGTTGTATGATGTTTTAAAAAAGTATGTGACACCCTTTTGTGAATTGATGATATTTACTCTGATTTATTTATATAATTTATGCGGGGTTTAGAAGGGTGTTAAATTAGTGGTATCAGAGCAGGTCGGTCTATCCGGCCAGGTTGTCTAATGTTGTTTTTTTTCCCTAGTATGCAACATTTGTGTGAAAACACTGTCGGTACACGTTTGTTTTTCTAACCTTTGTCTGCAGGAGTGAGATTGAAACAAGTGGGGGGAGTTTGCGCTTCTACAAGATGCTTCAAGTGTGGAGTGGTGGCTAAGTGTGTCGTTGCACGCTATTATAGTTTGGTAAAGATGATTTATGCCCCATCATGATTGTCGGCTGTCTATTGACAAATTGAGGAACTGCTCACCCTTAATCTCTTGTTGATAGTAGATGGGATAATGTTGGATGAAATAGACGTGTCTTGCAAGCTTAGATGGCGTGTGTAGTGAATTGTTTGGAGTTAAACCAAGTGCTTACAGATTGTTTTGATGAGGATGGTGTTAAGATGTTTATGTTGAGGGAAACTTTGAGTGTTAGTGACAGTCGGGCAGTTGGTATTTTTCCAATTGTTTGTGATTTTTCGGAAGTTTTTCCTGAAGAGATAAGTAATTTACCGCCGGAACGTGAGGTGGAGTTTACGATCGAGTTAGTTCCTGGAACTAGTCTGGTATCAATGTTCCCAAGCCTCTTCACAATAGACAATGGAATTAAGTTGATGCTTGATCCCAAATCAATTAAGCCTTTACCAACATAAACATCACCAATTGTTATTGATAAAGTAACACGCCCCGGATCGACTTCTTTCTTTGGTAGAGTTCTTTGAATTATTGCACTACAACTTGCATCAAGTATAATTGTTTCCGGCTCCGAATATCTTCGCTTTTTTGTAAGAATATCTTTCATGAACTTAGCGTATTTGGGCATTTGCTCAAGCGCTTCGGAAAATGAAATGTTGATTTGCAATTGTTGGAATATGTCCATGAAACGAGTGTAATGCCTAGCATTGTCTTTATTGGTGGGTACATGAGGGTAAGGTAGATTTTGAATAGGAATAGGATTCACTTTCTCCTTCCCCTTTTTAACTCTTCTCTTTTTTTCTTCTATCTTTTCTTTCTCAAGGTTCTCATTTTCAACTAACTTCTCATTTTCATTTTCAACTTCTTCCTCATTATTCTTTTCAACTTCTACCTCATTATTTTTGTCTTCCTCCACAATCTCATCACTTCTCACATCAACATTTTTCTCATTTTTTCTCCTCCACCCAACTCTCTTCCACTCCTAGTCACAATGGCTTTGCAATGTTCCTTCGGGTTGGTTTAAGTATTTGCGGAAAAAGATGGCCCCGGTTGTTGATCGGCTAATTGTTTATAAAGTTGACCAACTTGGTTTTTAAGATTTTTGATTGATGCGTCATTACTCTTTTGATTGGCCATTGACATTGAATGAATTGATTGAGAGTTTCTTCTAACTTTGAACTACCACCTTGAGGTTGTGTCGGTTGATAAGGATTTTGTCGGTATCCTTGTTAATTTTGATAATTCCCTCTTGGTTGGTATCCTTGAGGGTTTTGATAAGCTTGCTGAGAATTATTTTGATAAGGTTGTTGTTGCCTTTGATAACCTTGTTGTTGATTTTGATTTGCCATGTAATTTGCTTCTTCATTCTCCGGAGGACAATAGCCGGTGTGGTGATTTCCTTTGCACAATTCACATACGGCTATTTGCACATTCTTGCTCAGAATGTCTTGCATCTCTTTAAGTTGTTGAGGGAGCTTTGACATTTATTGTGTTAACAACTCAACTTGTTGAGATAGCAATTTATTTTGGGCAAGAATAACATCATTAGTCCCCAATTCAAGCATTCCCGGATTCTTTTGAGTAGTGCGACGATTATGATTCCCTTGATGGTCATTAAGTGCAATTTTATCAATGATAGTAATTGCTTCCTCGACGCTTTTCAACATTAACGAACCGCCCGAAGTAGCATCCAACAAGGTCTTGTGAACCGGTTGGAGACCATTTCTGAAAATATGAACTTGTGTAAGTTCATCAAAACCCTGTCCTTTGCATTTTCTTATCATAGATTTGAATCTCTTCCAAGCTTCGTTGAGGGATTCATTTCCACCTTGTGAGAAAACCGCGATCGCCGTTTTCGCTTCCATAAAACGATTATGTGGAAAAAATTGTTCTAGGAACTTCTCTTCCAACATGTTACAATCCGTCATAATAGCCGTTGATTGGTCAAGGTACCATTCCTTTGCCTTCCCAATTAGGGAATGCGGAAAGAGTCTCTTGAACAACGACTCCTCTTCAGCTTCAGTCGCTCCAGTTGCACCCGCAATTTCATAAAATTTTGTCAAACAAGTGAAAGGATCCTCGCGATCCATACCGGTGAATGGATTTTGGTATAGAAGAGCAAGAATGTCGGTCTTCATTTTCGAGTGCCTACCTGTAACACCTCAAAATTTGCCCTCTTATTTATACCCAATAAGTGGCTTATGCCTCACACTTCATTTGCATTTAGGTCATGAACATTACATATACATCATTGGTTTTCTCAAGGCATGGTGTCAAGGGTGTCACCATCTTTATATTGTGCAAGGCAAGGAGAATGAGATACACTAATTCATCAATTCACAAAGGCTCACCATACCTCAAAGACAACTCATATGGCCCATCATGTCATCAAGAGTTTGAATTTGGCAAGAGAGTGAAGGAAGAGTGCACTCTCATGATGGTTGGTCATCAACTAGGGTTTTGACCTTCTGAGCATGAAACACCACCATGAGTAGGGTTATTGGGTCTTTAACATCATCTCATCATAGGATTCATTTTTGAATGAGGCAATCTACATCATAGTCAGAGGAATTTGGGTTTTGAGGATCAATCATTTTCTCCTGACTTTTGGGGACCAAATTAGGGTTTTTGCATAAAGGTCAATTTACTCCTGATTTTAAGGCACGACCTGATCATATGATATTCCACATGTTCACAAGTGTCTATGAATGGAATTTGATCCATCAATTGCATTCGTAAGGGTTTCAATTGGAGGATTGACTGAAAATCAAGAAAATTGGGAAAAAGTCAATTAATCAAGAAAAAAGTCAACTCTTGACCTTTTAAGATCAAAATCTTGTTCCTCATGTCAAACATGGCCAATGGGTGAAATTTAATCAAGAAATGTCAAGAGAATCATGGAAAATTTAAGAAGGGTGAAAATTACTATTTTGTGAAATTAGGGTTTTTAGAGACTTTCCATTTTGGGAAAGTTCTCACCCTTTTTCAACCAAGTTCAAGCTCAGTTTTTATCGTGTTGCAAGCATCTTTTGAAAAATCCTTTCAAATGAAAGTTGTAGAGTGTTTCTCAAGCTTTCCAACCATATTTGATTCATCTCCATTAGATCATTATTGAAGGAGTTATGCTCAGGAAAAGATCAGGATTTCAAAGTTGCTCAACATGAGAATAACTTAGAAATTTTTCAGGTTCATGGCAGCTCGTGTGTGATCATGTTCCAGCCCATTTTTCACCATGATTAAAGCTCTTAATCCATTTAACTTCAACATGAAAAATGTAGTTTGAAGTATTCCCTACAAAATGAGTACAAGAACTATGGTATTTGGATAATTATTCATGAAGATCCATCCTTCTAAAAACCAAGAAAATCACCCTTGCGAAGGTGGTGCCAAGTTCATGCCACACCCCATGCCATGGCAGCCTTAGGGGCTTCATATTTAATGCCACATTCCAGCATGATTTAGACTTTAAATCCATAATCAACCAACATTAAACTTGTTCTTTGCAATTTCATCTTTCATATGCCTCAAAAATCATGTCATTTAATTCAATATTCACCAAGATGTATTCTTCCAAAGATGGCTACATGAACCTTTCTTTTCAAATGGCAAAATTACATTCTAAGACTTCCAAAACTCCACATTGTGCGTATAGTACACACCATACATACCTCACACATCATTTACTTCATATGGCCATGCAAAAACTTACATAACCATGCATATTGTGTAAGCTTACTTTATATGACAAGATTTGAAAAGGTAAAAACTTAATGAATAAGTTTCTTTCTCTCAGGTCAGCATCATAACACCTCATATCATTCTCCATCATCTTACACTCCATAGTAGCTACCATGAGCTCAACCACACACAACCCGTGCCATCCTCATTCTAACTCATCCCTTAATCTTCACTAACTCACCTCTCATTAAATTCTAATCATTATTAAGCTTTAACCACCCTCTAAACAATCATATAAGAGTTGTTTTCACCTTTAACAGAATCTGTTACAACAGAATTCTCCATCACTCTAAAAAATTGCACCTTCTGCATTTTGCTTCGAATCTCACTACACAAGCTCTCTCCTTGCATTCTCCTTCAAGATTCATCACCAACCACCATTAATGGACCTTCTGTATGCGTTGACTTGAAGCTGGAAGTGCTCCATCATAGGGTTCAGATTTCACCTGCATCATCCTCAATCTCTATTTTCAGGGATTTGCAAGTTAATCCAAGCATTTATTTTGCATTGGTGGTTGATTTGAAGACAAGCAAGAGGTGTTACAGGGTTTCTTAAAGCTTCTACATCAAAATTCCATTAAGGTCAGTGAGCTTTCTTAACTTTATCATTCGTGTAGTATCATGTGGTTACGGATGCGTAGCTAGGTGTTACTTAGGTCCTCTTTAGAGAGGCATTGTTGTTGTGAGAAAGAACTAAGTCAAAATGTAAGTTCTTGGTTGTTTTGGCTTTTTAAAGATCTCTTCGATTTGGCTTGTTCATGAGGGATATGATAAAATTAATGGTAGATTCGTGATCTACGTGGAGAACTGCACAAAATGATGTACTCATGAGTGTTTTCTGGCAAAATCACCACCACCCACGGTGGTTCTCTCACCAGAGAAGACGACCGGAGCTGAGCTCTGGCGTCTGAACCCTAAACCCTAGTGATTCTCAGGTGATCTCCGCCTTTTAATCCTGGCTGTGCATGTTACTTGATCCAACAGCCCAGAACTTGCCAATGCATTAAAATGCAACCTCCCCCTAACGTGCTTTCCTTTTTCTTTTTTCCTTTTATTTTAATTTCTGATAATGGTGAAATTGAGTTGAAAATGCTTTGTGTGCATGATTCCATGATTATACCATGCTCCATTGATTTCAAGCCATAAGATCTGATTATTTTTGGATGATCACCATGTTGACTTGATCAAACGTCTCAGATGGAGTCAATATTTTGACTGATCCCCATACTATAGCCATCAGACCCACGAGCATTGGGATTTGTATTCTATGCTTTTCGCACCCCCTTGTGTTTGGCCCAGTGCGTTTTCTAACTGACTTTTTACTATGTTGCACCCCCTGGTTCTAATTCTAGCATTTCATTTTTTTTTTTCAAACATGCGTAAAAATCCTTTTATTAAAAATAGTTTCATTTGCACAAAAAGTCTAAATAAATTCATGTGGATTCATAAAGGTGTTAACTAATTTTTGACAATTTTTATTTTCATTTTTAATTAGTTTTGATATGTTTCCTTGAATTTTCTTTGGAATGTGTTCTTATGATAATACTTTGCGCCATATGGTTCATAAGTGATTTTCTACAAAGAGTTCTGAACTGAAATTTTGCATGAGACTTGACACTTGACTTTAGGGTACATTGATAGACCTTGTCCAATTTTTATGTATTTTTTAGGCCAATTTTGGATGTGTTTACGGTGCCATTTTGTGAATGTTTTACAATTGGTCATACGTGATTTGTTTGGCTTAGTTTGAGCATGTTAAGAGATGAATTTTGAGCCTATATTTTGGATATGCATAACCACTGACTTCATGATAACTTTAGTAGTTTCCCCTAATTTTTAGGACTTCTAATCCCATTCTTTTGTTTTCTTAATACTACTTTGATTGATGGATTGTTGAGGCCTTTTCCTTAGGAGCTTTTATGATGTAGCAATGTTACTTCTTAATGACCTTTTAAAGCAAATTCACCCACTTGTTTTGGCACAATTATAGGTCTTTAGATTCCATTTATAGGTCACTAATTGGTAAATGTTGATTGACTTGTAATGTGTTTGAATTGAACATGAATTGCTCCTTTGATTTGCTTCCCCTTCTTAAGTCCTTTGAGGACATTCTTTTACTAACTTTTATAGGACTTGAAAATCAAATTAAACATGTTGTAGCTACTGACTTAGAACATCTTTGATCATTCCCACTTGACCTCTAATCCCTGCTCATTTGTTTGAAGTTGTATGACCTATAAATGTTGCATCAATGTTAAAACTTGGGTTCATTTGTGTGTTTGTATAATATTCCATATCATGATGCATCTAATCTACATCTCAATACATCTTACATGACCTTTAATACTGACCTTAACTTTCATAAAGCATAATGACTCATAATTGCATCCCATGTTTCATAAAACACAACTTGACTTACATCTCTCAATTGAACTTTGTTTGCTTAATTTGTCTAATCTCTTTAAGTTCAATCTTTTCCCAACACTTATAGGACTTAGACATGACTCATTAGGTACTGACCCAAGCTTGTCTAACATGTGTATGAATCATTGATGTTTCACTTTTACTTGCACTTCAAGTTACTAACATTTGAGAACTAGTTGATTGTGCTTTGTGTTTACTTGGTCTTAACCCTTTAACATGTAATGACTTGAGATTCATGTGATGATTATAGAACATGTTTATAAATTGTAATATGCCTTCCATACTGACTTGGTTCCATTGTATGCCCATTTCATCTTCACTTGTGTGCCATACCTTTTCATGTGGTAGTTTCACTTCAAATGATATGTTCTTAAGAAAGATTGTCTTGTTATTTTGAGAGTGCTTAGATATGAATGCCATTATTCTATTTACACATTTTTAACCACATTTAACATGATGTTAACTTATGACCTTGATGAATATCCATGTCTTAATCCATTTACATGACTCCTAAACACTTATCTCACCTAGTTTGTGAACAACATGTAATTGTGTGATGTTTTGGTGCATAGTTTGAAATAGTTTGATTTATTTTAACATCCTAACATAAGTAGAAGTTAATTAGGTATACTTACTGACCTATTCATGTTACCTCACTCTTAGAACTCATCTTGCATTGTTTATAGTTGTATGTTGCATCTAAGACAAGTATAGGACACCTAGTCTTAGTTTAGGAACTTAATGCATAACTTTTCAAGTAATTGGTAACTAGTGCTTGTGATTTACCTTCTTTTAACCAAGGTTGCTTAGGTTGGCTTATGAGGTAAGGTACTTGAGTACGTGATTACTCAACTCTTCTTTCATCCTTTTCCGTTTTGCTTTCTCTAATTCTTTCATTTGCAGATTACGTGATATAATGCTTGTTTGTGTAACTCTTTCACACCCCTTTTGGATCTTAGCTTAACCTTAATTTTCGATTAAGGTTAAGGTAGGATGAGCATTAGGTAATGCGATCCTGACTTGTCCATCTAGGTAGAAGTTCCTTCTTTCCTCTTCTTAACTCAACCCCTAGGACCAACAAATGCATGCTAACATTAGGACTACAATTAGTCTCCCATTAGATTTTCTTTTCAAACTTTGAGTCTCTTCTCTCATCTCAAAACAAAATCACAAAACATGTAATAAAGGTAACAAGTATTGTACGCCATGAGCCTTAAGTACATGGGAAATGAAAGGGGAAGGGTCTCCCTTCGCCTTTCTAGAGTGTTTAGCATACGTCCTATTGGGGACGACCATGCAACACATTCGTTCCTATGTCATAGACTTTAGTGAAATACGAGTTACAAATAATAAATCAAAACACTTCTCATTAAAAACAAAAACAGACAAACGTCTTTCTCTTCTCATCTCAAACTCTCACTCGATGTAAGGGCATGCTTCTCCTTGTTCTACTGCAAGCCGGTAACACGAGCCTCGATTCAGCGAGTCGTAACACCTAAGCTAGAACATTAGCATTGCCTAGTTATAAAACACAAATAAAACAATCGTCACCCTTAGTGAGGGGAACTACATCGCTCTAATTCTTCATTGGTTAATGGAGATACGTAGGCAGGAGATCGTGCGAGATCTCTGCGAGCACAACCTTATTTATCAACCTCTTTATTTGTCCTTTCTTTTCTACCTATTCTGACAGGTAGTAGGAGCACCCTTCCTTTTGTTGTAAGTCCGCCTTCGGTCGACGATCCTTTTTTCTCCCTTTAGCAACCTATAGTGAGTCGAACTACGACTGCTCTGACTTCTTCCTTTGTGTTAGATTGAGGATACGTAGGCACGAGACGGCGATGTCTTGGCGAGTACCCTTCCGCCACAAAACTGTAGTGTCCCAAACTACGTTGACTCTGACTTTCCCGCTCTCGAGGGAATACGTAGGCCTAGGACTGCGATGTCCTATCGAGTCACCTTTTATTTTTTCCCCCGTTTCTCCGTTTCCCGTTCCTTTTCCTTTTAGTTAGCAATTGAGCTTCAAATAACCTATACCCTTTGATCGATAACAACAAGCGTGGATCCCATTGAGTACGATGGACGCGAGGGGGTGCTAATACCTTCCTCTTGCGTAACCGACTCCCGAACCCAGGCTATGGTTGCGATGACCATTCCTTTCCCTTTGTTGAGGTTTTCTTCGATCGTTTCCTATCCCTGCGTCGGGATAAATAACGTTCGGTGGCGACTCTTCTGTTCCTTTTCCGCCGGTTTATTTTCGCAGATGCGACATTTAGCGACTCTGCTGGGGACAGATTGACCTCTTGCTGGTCCATCCCCTATGCGAGTCAATCCAAGCGCCTATTTGTTTTCAATTTTGGGGTGTTTATCTGTTTACTTTACTCGCTTTATTTATGGCATTGTTGCATGTTTACTGTTTTATTACATCTACTTGCTTTTCATTTCATTATTGCCATATATTATATGTTGGACTGTGCTGGATTTTTTTTGTTTGGTGGGTAGGGTGATCTGAGAGATAAGCCTACTACCCAGGCTTAAGCATACACACAGGTTTTAGAGTGGATAGTCATGTCGCTGTGGTGGTGACCACATGTAGTGTTCACGAGACCCACAACCAGACGAGGTTCCTCTAGGAGATGTCCGATACTGCATGTTGATGCAGACCATTAGATATTCTCTTGATGAGCTGTCGACTCTGTGTCATACCCCAAATTTTGACCACTAAGATTTCCCATCATTGTGCAAATCATCATCACAATATGGATGTACCTTTGTGCCTCATCAATCTCCTCAAGGAATTGTTGAGCATTCACCACAATCAAAATTAGGGTTTCAAGCCCTCTCTGAGTGCTTAGACAAAGGGTCAATCAAGGAATGACATGATCTTCAACTTGTCTAATATACTCCATGGAACCTCATGAACCCAATCATCAAGTCAATTTTGATCTCAGGGGATGCATTCATCAAAAATCAGGAATTAGGGTTTCTTGACCTAATTCACCCCTAAGTTGGCTTTTTGGGACAAATCATGAACCAAGACCTCAAGACATGATTTGAGGATCTCTAATATACCATATTGAACCATTTGGAACAATGGATTGATCCAAGAAGCTTGAGCAACAAGTTTCAATTTCATCTGAACCACAATTAGGGTTTTGCGAGAAAAGTCAACTGTAGCTTTGACTATTGACCAGGACATGCTCCCAAACCCTAGGATATGATTCAATATACCCTATAACACCCATGGAACATGTCCATCAAGTTTGATTTAGGTCAAGGACATGATTTCCTGAAGAATTGCACAGTTTGGAATTCATCTGACAAAAAGTCAACTGTGCATAAAAGTCAACTTTGACTTTTTGAGATTTTTCACAAAATTGGATTTTTAACAATAAATTGATGTTAATGTATGATTTGAATCATAATTCATCAAGAAAAATCAAGGAAAGTGGGATAACTTGTAAAAGGGGTAACCATAAAAACTTAGAAAATTTTCTAAGTTATGAAATAAAGTGACAAAGGTACCAACTTTGGAGGATCATAACTCCTAAACCACAAAGTCATTTCTCCCCATCCAAAGCTTGATTTGTAGATCTCATTGCCCTCTACAAAAGCTTCATACTGATCTATGTCCAAATTCCTCATGGATTTTGAGTTATGGAGTGATCAAAATCAAGAAAAGTCACTTTGTTCCAACACTTAGTGAAAATTTCACTAAGTCAGAATTTGCCTTACTTTTTTCCAAATGTAGGGACATTTTTCACTTGGATCCAAAAAGTATCAAAACCAAATATGTTCAAACAGTTGTTGTATCATATAAGGGCTTTCCAAAATGACCAAGAACATCACCAAATTCAACTTGAGCCATGAGATATGACATTGGCAAGATGCCTTGCTGAAATCTGCCAAAGCAAGGCAGATTTTTGCACTTTTGGTCGATTTGCCAAAATCAGTCAATTCCAAGCCTTGTCATCACTTTGGACACATTTGGAACAAGAAATAGCATGTCAAACCTAGAATTGCCTAAAATAGGAACAAGACTCCAATTTTGGATTGGAGCATTCAATGGAAGCACCAAGGTGGCATAGACTGAGCTATTGGCCAACCCTACTCAGCACTTGCCATTCACTATTCCTTGCAAAACAAATTTGCTCTACTATAAATAGAGCTCAATTGTGATCAGCTTGAGTACACCAAAGCCATAAAACAGATGCTTTCCTCAAAATCTCTTCTTTCACTCCAATTTTTCCTTCTAAGGCAAGTCACTATCGGGTTTTGAGTTTGAGAGCTTTTCCAACCAAACCAATCACACATACACCTCACATACATCATATGTGAGCTGATCAAACACTTAAACAATATCTGGAACACTGATTTCTCAGAATCACCAGTCAATTGCTCAAGGTTTTAACCAAGTTGCAATTGAGATGCCATGAAGTGATCCAGCCAATTTCCATCAAGTCCAAGCATTCAAACACACTCCATAGGGTGTAGGGAAGCTGTTCAGATCATCATAACTCATTTGTAACACCTCCAACTCATAAATCACTTTGAACTTGCTGTCAGACCTAGAGGTAAGCCTAAACTTGGTCATCTCTCAATCTATGCATATTTCCTCGCACAATACTTTTGCCAAATGTTCATAATCATGCATGGAATGTTTCCCCTCAATTAATTGCTTTGTTTGAATCGTGTATCAAAAATCCCAGCCTTCATGCAGAAATTAGGGTTCTTGAGGATTTGTCGTGATTTCTTGTTTTATGCTTAATTTAAAAGAAATTAATTGTCATAAACATGATCGTGAGGTTGAGACGAGCATATTGATATGTGGATTGCATGATATAATCAAGTATTCAGTGAGATTGGATAGAAAATGTAAATCTGGGCAAAGTTGAAAAACGCGCGTGTTCTTCAGCTGTTCTTGGCGCCATTTCTCTCAAATTCAAATATTTGAATTCTGTGATTTTACTTAATTGATTCAAAATTTAATTTCTCTCTGAGTTTTAATGATTTTGAGTTGATTCTTTTTTTTAATAATTCACAAAAATATTAAAATATTTTATTTTAACAAAAAATCCCAAAAATATTATTTATTTCATATAATTGATATTTTTGCAAAGAATTAATATTTTAATTGTTTTTGACATTTAAAATATTTTTTCCTCTTGATTTTGTAAATTTTAATGACTTCTAATCATTTTGTAGGGCAAAACATGATTTTTGAAGCATTAATCCAAGATCATAATTTGTTTCCCACATGTTAAACAATTTTTGATCATTTTAATTGACTTTTTATTCAATTAAAATACATTTTGGAAACAAATTAGGGTTTTTGATTAATTCAACCCTCATAAATCATTTTCAAAACACTTTGGGCCTCTAATAGAGTGTAAGACCCAATCCTTTTTGTAAAATAACCTATTGTGGGCATCACTTATTGTATAAGTCCCTCCGGGTATTTTCAAAAACCTCGGCGTAAGCATCGTTTTGTACGCAAATAACCTTGGGCCTACCCTCGAGTAGTAAGACCCATTCTTCTTTTTTAAAAAAAAAAAACCTTGGGCCTCTTGAGAGAGTGTAAGACCCAAAATCCCCTTTGTACAAACAATTTTGGGCCTCACTTATTGTATAAGTCCCTCTGTACAAGTAAACGACGCGATCGTCGCCTTTTAAGAAAAAATCAACTGGGCCTCTCCTTGAGCTATAAGACCCATTCAAAACCTTTTGGGCCTCTAATAGAGTGTAAGACCCAATCCCCTTTTAACCAAAACAACTTTGGGCCTCCGATATTGTATAAGCCCCTTTGCGTTAAAAGAAAATCTCGGCGCGATCGCCATTTCAAACGAAAAATCATCTGGGCCTCTCCTCGAGCTGTAAGCCCCAACATCTTTTTCAAAGCACTTTCTCCTTTGATTTTGAAATATACTGTTGTTTTCAATCTTTCTTTGTTGAACAACTAACAATACAGTATGGAAGCTCTACAACCCAGTAAGTGGTTATACGCTTTCATTTACCGCTTTCATATACATATAACTGTATTGTGGGGTTGTTTCACTGTAAGTCTTCTTTCGTAAACTCATATCGACTATGTAATAATAGTATAGATATTTAGAGTTTCCTCGGCAACTACGTCTAGCACTAGGTAAAGCCGTTTTGATCACTCTTAGAAATAGACGAAACTAGATCCCCATAGGATTACCAGACACAGCCTTCCCTCCTCTTGGGGTTAAACAATATGGAGATGTGAAAGGCAGATTCTTTTTGAACCCTTTCTCAGACTGTCACTCGTAGAAGTTGTCAAAGAAACTCTATTCCCCAGAGATGATCTTTTCTCCGTGAATTGCATCTCTTGAGTTTCTTCCAAATTCTCGAACTTTCTTGGCTTGATCTATTCTTTGTGAATAGCCTGTGTTGAACTTCTTGGGGTTTGGGGACCCACAGGCTTCTTAAAAGCACCCTTAGGAATTGTCAAGGAACTCTACTCCCTAGAGATGATCTCTTCTCCGTGAATTGCATCCCTTGAGTTTCTTCCAAATTCTCGAACTTTCCTGGCTTGATCTATTCTTTGTGAATAGCCTGTCTTTAACGTCTCGGGGTTTGGGGACCCACAGGCTTCCTAAAAGCATCGCCGCCTTCTCTTGGGCGTTGTACAAGGACCCTACAGCTTCTTAGAAGTATTCACAGCCTCCTCTTAGGCTTCGTATAAGGATTCTTCCTTCGGGAAAAGAGCCTCCTCTTGGGCATTGTACAAGGACCCCTCGGCTTCTTAAAAATTTCCAGCCTCCTCTTGGGCTTCGTACAAATTGTCCCGATGACCTCCTAAAGGTATATGAACAGAAATCAGTCATCTTAATAGAACAGTCTTTCCAAGAGTCTACTACTGTTTCTCAAAGCATAGTACAAAAGATGAAACTCTAGACTTGGACAGTCTAATTTCCTTGAGTCTCAAAGACATTCTCAAGCCCCTTTTAAAAATAGGAAGGAACCCCGTAGACTCGGACAGTCTCAATACCCTTTGTATTTCCCATTTCCTCAAAGAAAAGGAAATATCCCTGATCCTCGAATCAAAATCCCTGAGTACAGTGTTACTCATATAAGAACTGATTTTCTCTTTGAGCCCATATACTGGTCACTCAACTGAAATAGTACCATATTTCGCCTCCATCTCGGGCTTTGTACGAGATACAAAAAAAGGTTCTTATTGAATCAACACTTTAGCCTCCATCTCGGGCTTCGTACGAGATACAAAAAGACTCTCTTGTTGAGTCAAAACTTCCTTTTGCCTCTATCTCGGGCTTCGTACGAGATACAAAAACACTCTCTTGTTGAGTATAAAAGCACTCTCTTGTTGAGTCAAACCCTTTTAGCCTCTTTCTCTCTCTCTCTCTCGGGCTTCGTACGAGACACATAAAAACACCCTCTTGTTGGGCCAATAGCCTCCTCTTAGGCTTTGTATAAGGAAAACCTTTTAGCCTCCTCTTAGGCTTTGTATAAGAAAACCACTGGTTGAGTCAATCAACCTTTTAGCATCAAAGTTGTGCCTCGTTCACAGTACACAAACATCAACAACTCCTTCCCCTTCATCTAATCGCTGTAAGCGGCAAGCCTCTGGATTATTTACATCCATGCCACTGTCCCTCTTTTAGCATGAAAAATTCCTAAGGAAAGATAAAATTGCTCTACACTGAGTTAAAGTCTTCTCCTCCAGGTTGGAAATCCCCTATAAAGGAAATTATGGCATTGCCGGATTCACATATCCTGGTTAAAGTAATTCTCCTTTACAAACAGTTGTGACAAACAAACCCTCTTTAGAGATGACAAATTCTCTCTAAAGACAAGACCTTTCAGGTTCACATCTTGGACTTTGAACAAGATACAGATCACCTTTTTCGCTTCACGTCTTGGGCTTCAAACAAGACACCAAAACACCATTTCCTCCCATAGAATAGGAGGAACTACGATCGCTCTGATTTCCCTGTTTCGGAAAAACGGGAATACGTAGGCATAAGATTGAAAGAAAAATCTTAGCGAGCACACTAAACAAAAATCCTAAATCCTAAATCCCATATCAATTGAAAAACATCAGTCCTAACTTCCTATCCATAGAATAAATCCGCCATTCTGTCAAAATAAACATAAGAGAGGCCCCACTACCACATAGCATCCGTAACCTAACAGACCGCTGTTTAAACTCAGTATGCAAACAGGGTTAATTGGAGACATCTATTTCCATTCCTTCATCAGCTTTAATAGGATAAAAAATGAATCGACCTGTAGTAACCCCAAGGAGCGACAGTGCCTAAGAACCACGTCCAAAATCGCTCGCTACAGAAAAATGGCGCCCACCGTGGGGCCTTCCTCTCTGTTTTTCTTCTTTCTTTTCATCTCTTGTGTCGAAACCACAGAATGGAGTTTCCGCCGGGGAGCCATTTTCTGTCAGGAACGTAGGATTCATAGCTTTAAAAGTCTAGGACATTAGGACAAATATATATACTGCTTTTCCTAAATGATATATGTGTTTATTTTTCTGCTAATGGGAATGCGTGTGATGCCGCATGTGGAAAGATTGAGTATACACCTAGGAAAAACCCCTTTAGTGGCGTAGAGGCTATCGGAAATAGTTGTCATGCGATGCCACCCTCTTCTGAGGACTCTTCAAAAAACACCACCTAGCACGGTTCCCGGCCCGCTGGTGTTTTCTTGACAAGAGTTAATGATGAAGAGAGACAGGTACAAAAATCACTAGTAAACCTTTGGGATGGGTAGAGCCTTGACTCCATGACACCGACCCTTTGACCCTATGTTTTTTCTATGTTTTTGTGTGCTGCATTCATGCATTCATCTAAAAAACATTAAAACAAAGAAAAATTTTCTCTTCTAGTCTCTTTGTTTTTTCAAATTAAACTAAGACTGTGATTGCAAATATCAGAGAAAAGGATTACGCTAATGGATTTCGGCAGAAGGAGAACTCATAAGTACACCTTCAAGGTTCCAAAACTAGAGGATTTAAGAGGTTTGGCGAGGATGATCATAAACCAAGAGGCCTTCAGAGCCAAGTACGGAGGTCTGCTACCTCTGCTAAGAATCCATGTGATTGAAGGAATCATGGATGCACTCGTTCAGTTCTACGATCCGGTTTATCACTGTTTTACATTCCCGGATTACCAGTTAGCACCAACGCTGGAGGAATATTCTCATCCGATTGATCTACACATTACTGATCGAGCTCCATTTTCTGGACTGGAAGAAATTCCAAAGAATCAGACCATTACAAGAGCAATTCATTTGGATGAGTTTGAGGTCAGGACTCACAAGACCACTAAGGGTGGCATACAAGGTTTGCCAGCCCAGTTCTTGACAAAGAAAGCCCTGTACTTCGCCAGTATCGGGAACGTGACTGCTTTTGAAAGCATCTTTGTTTTACTCACCTACGGATTATTTCTGTTGCCCAACATTAATAACTTTGTCGATATCAACGCCATTAAGGTTTTTCTCATTGGAAACCCTATGCCAATTTTGCTCGCGGATGCTGTCGCGGTGAGAATCGGATATCAAGCTATTGGATTAACTTGAATCACAATTTTTGAAATTCACCACCGGTCTTTATTTTATCCAAAGGAAAGGTTTAAAGATCGAAAAACCTAATAAGAGATCTAAGGTTCGGGGGTTGGTTACGTCTAGGGAAGGTATTAGCATCCTTAACGTCTGTAGTACTCTACAGGAACCTCTTGTTAGTATTTATGTTATCTATTGCTTGTTTGCTAAAGGTATCTGCTAAGGTAAAGACCTAGGGGCTAGTATCTAAGTATACTCGCCAAGACATCGCATCTTGTGCCTACGTATCCTGACAGGGGTGGAATCAGAGTATCCGTAGTTCCCCTCAAAGAGGGTGAGGAACTCTTGATGGTGGTCAAGGTTCCAGGGGGAGGTAACGTCTATGGCAAGACACTACATAGAGTGTGGTGACTCTAAAGTTAAAGTTGAGTTAAAAGGTAGAAAGTGCCCATGGTAGAACACATGTATGGAATGCGGTGACTCCGATCCTAAGGTTAGGATAAGAAGGGAAGAACCTAAGGTTTCCTAAGTATGACGCGGTGGTCAACATGGGGAAGCATTTCCTTTGGAATTTGGTCTCAGAATTAATGAAGTTAAGATTAAAAGGGAAACTATCCTATAAATTTATCAAGAAACAGAATCAAATTGTCGGTGATAACGTATAAGAGGTCACAAACTAATTGAGAGAGTTAATGTAAACTTAAATAAAAAATATTCTTAAATCCTGAACCAACACTATAATCAAAATAAAATTATCAATTAAACTTAAATTAAAAAATTAAAATAAAAAACAATTAAATAAATAATAAGAAGACTAAATAAGATAAACAAATTGGGGTCGGGTTACCCTTTGACCCACCAGCCCAATAACAACAACAACATTGTATTTCAAAAGAAAACAAGAAAATATCAGCTTCTGATAGAGATCTTAGCTTCGTCTCTCCCTCCTCTCGCTAGCTCTCTTTCGGCCTTTACCCTTTCAATCTCGCACGCGATCAGCAACGAACATATCCTTCAATCGCGTCCATAGTGACCTTCTATAATTCTCGCTCGTGGACTGCTCACTCTCCTTTATTTCCTACACCCATTTCTCCCAATTCTAAACCATACTCTCCAAATTCAGCAAAATTTGCAAAACCTAAATCTAGAGAAAAGAAATTACATGCTTATGGGGTACAATCTGGCTACAAAGATGTTGGGGAAAAACTTCAAAGCACACATTCTACACTTATAGCATCAAGAATCACACACAAAGTGTGGCGAAGTACTTACCTCAACGGCGGTGATTATGTCGAATATGAACTCCCAGGTGCTTCAATTCTTCCTTCTTCTTTCTCAATTTGGCTATGCGTATGCCGTCGTTGTTACTTCGCTGCTGTTTGTTTATAACTTTCTCGATAACTTTGCGAAACCTCGTGTTTGTGTATGCTGCTTTCAATTTATTCTCATTCCAGTTTGTGATACCGCGTGTGAGGTTGTAGTATCGTGTAGGTTTGTGATCTTTTGTGTGGTGGCTTTATTAACGTTTGCTGATAATAACAGGGTGTTCTTGTGGATTGTTTTCTGAATGAATTTTTCTGGTTTACGAGGCTACTGAGTTCTGGTGTGAAATTTTTTTCGTGAGACTTTTCTTAGTGTGTTGGTGTGTTTTGTCTTGTGAATATTGATTTGTGGTAATGGTTGTTTTTGAACTCACTTGCTGCTATCAATTTTTTTTGCTGCAATATGTGTGTATGGTTTTGAGTGAATCTGGTTCATGTGAATTTTCTAGTCTGTCTCCAAACTGTGTGAATGTGGTGTGTATGCGAGTTTACTGATGATTTTTCTCCCCCTTGAAACTGTCAATTTGTGTCCTTTATATAAGAGTTTTACCACATTAATTTTATGATTTTAACTTGAATGCTCATGATTTTGTGACTTATGGACTGTGATTGTGACTGTTTTGGAAAGAAACAATTGTGATTCCTGGTTTATTTACTTGATGTTATGAGCACGATTCTTTCCCTGCCTATGAGCTTGAATATTATTGAAGACAATTGATGAGGATTGATCCTGTTTTGAATCAGCAGGCTAGGTGCGGTTGGTGTGAATTGTACAAACTTTTGGCAGCATCTAAAAACAAAAGCTTTGTGGATGAGATTTCAAGATAAAATTGGTGGGCCCAAGTTGAGTTAGTTTGCAGACAAATTGTGGGGCCAATCCGAAGCAAAACCTTGATAGACTTGTCATCAAAAAATGAAGCTGGAGTCAACACATATTTGTCTTGGCTACCCCTTTTTGGTTAGGATTAATGTATAATTATTTCCATTTCCAAGTATATGTACCCTGTACCCTCTTATTGGAATGAAATCATTCATGCTTGAAGGAGCAAGAATTTATTGGCCTAATCTTGTAAATTTCGAATGACTTTGAGTTTTGTTTAGAATCAAACTTGAACTTTTAACTTGCATCTTGCAACCTTGATATGAAAAAAATGTAACTTATGTGCTTCGAATACATTCCAATAAGATTTGATGGAACTTGTTCTTTGAATTTGGAATTGCCTTGGAGGAACAATGACAAAGAGATGTGTTTTGAAATTCAAAGAACAAATCATGGTTTCACCTTATGAATAACACCAAAATCTTCCTTGCATTAAACTTAATTTTCATTGCTCACACAATCAATGAAAGATTTGGATGATGAAGAACCCGATACACAAACCAAGGAGATACAACCTGTAATATCATTTGCCACGAAAACTCCAACTATATTTCCAACAACCATGCTCAATACCAATGAACGGAAACACCCTAAATCTCTGGGAGGAAACCTCTGAAGAAACTCGAGAAATATTGACCTTGTAGAAAACCCTAGGAACCTTTTGTAATAAAATCCAACGATCACATCTTGAGGTACTTGACTGAGAGAATCTACGCTTGAGACTACTGTACCTGCACAAATTGGTTAGCCGTGATAAACATGCGCACAAGACCGATGACCTGCAGATGCTATGCAAGATGATGCGCAAAGAGGTGGGACCTTATGGTCAAAAATTAGGGTATAACAGATGCCCCTATTTAAGTTTCTTCTATCTGGAGATATGGAGATTGAAATCTTCGTCTCGACGAGACAGGAGGGACTTAAATACAAACATGCACAGTTTTTGGCCATAAGATGCCACAAATGCATATGATATTGCATGAAATGATATGATATGAGATGAATGCAAAGACAAGGATCCTATGGGGAATGGTACCACAGGGGAAAAGTGTTACAGTTGTGTCAGAAACGAATTGAAACAAAGCAAAGTATCTGGAAAACATCATCCAAGAACGGGATTGGATGAAAAAAAGCACCAAACATCCAATAATGGCTTTGGATGAAAGGTAAACTAAGAAGGCAACAGATGAGAATGAGACAAAATGATGTAATCCGAGAAGGCATCGGACACAAAGAAACCAGTCATACAATAATGGCTTTGAATGAAAGGTACACTTACAATATCTGATAATGGCTTCAGATGAAAGTGAACAAGGTAAAGAAACCAGACATCCAATAATGGCTTTGAATGAAAGGTATAATCACAATATCTAATAATGGCTTTAGATGAATGTGAACAAAGTGGAGAAACCAGACATCCAATAATGGCTTTGAATGAAAGGTATAATCACAGTATCTAATAATGGCTTTAGATGAATGTGAACAAAGACTACATTCAAGAATGGAATTGAATGCAAAAGGAACCAATCATCCAATAATGGCTTTGAATGATAGGTACAATCACAATATCTAATAATGGCTTTAGATAACTGTGAACAAAGACTCGATCTGGAAGAACATCAGAAAGAGGGTCTCATCCGAAAAAGCATCATATGGTAAAGAAACCAGACATCCAATAATGGCTTTGGATGAAACGTATAATCACAGTATCTAATAATGGCTTTAGATGACTATGAGGTAAAAAGGTGAGATCCAAGAAGGCATTGGATGTAAAGGGACCAGTCATCCAATAATGGCTTTGAATGAAAGGTATAATCACAATATCTAATAATGGCTTTAGATGACTGTGAACAAAGACTACATTCAAGAATGGCATTGAATGCAAAGAAAACCAGTCATCCAATAATAGCTTTGAATGAAAGGTATGACTCATAATATCTGAGAAGACATCAGACGCCAATGAGACAAAAGGTAAAATCCAAGAAGGCATTGGATGTAAAGAAAACCACAACGTCCAGGAAAGCATTGAACGAATATGAACAAGGTGATACCCGAGAAAGCATTGGATAGACGCGACAATATCTGTTTGGTAGGTGCCAAGTGAGTTAGACTTTGACCACAAGGTAAGACGTGGATGACAACACGACCTATGGAGAATGCAAATGAGTGAAAATGAGGATGACACTCTTGCTATGCATATGTATATGAATTATGCATATGATATATGATCAAATGCAAATGTAAATGCAATGCAAACGTCGAAGACACGGCTCGACTCTTTTTGTGGAGAAGACAAGACTGGAATACTGATTCCTCAACACGGAGATCACTGCCATTCTGCTTTGGAACTAGAGATGTCACTGCACAATCTCTGCCACACTGGTAAACTGTATCAATTTGCTGATCCTTGTAGGAAGGGTGGAAAGCTGCTTGGGGATTCTTCAAGTTAATTGCCCCTAGCTTAGCCGACTATTGTAGATGAACTGATCACTGCTTCAGCTTGTCTGATTCTAAACATGGCTGCTTTTACTGTGCGCTTGGAAAGCTTGCCCCAGCATGAGTCTTGAAAAATCTTCTGAATAAACCAATTCTGGGAAGGACTTGCCCCAGAACAACAAATCTTGAATTGATCTTTCAACGGGATTTGGAAAGGACTTACCCCTGATTGGATCACCGACCAAGTTTCTCAAATGTTTGAAAATTCCTCAAGAGGAAGCCAGTTTGCAAACAAAAGTGTTCATGCAAACATAGTAAATGCAAAGTTCATGCAACTTTTGAAATCAAAATCATTTTTGGAAAGAGGTAAAACAATAGGGTCACTGGTCAGAACACGGTGGTTCAAGACGTTTAGAAGTGAAAGTTAAAGCAAAAAGGCGTGATGCAAAAAAAATGATCTGCAAAGATCTTTAGGAGTCAGTTTACGCAACCTCGTTGTAGTATGCTTTCAAAATAATCTTGCTTCAATTAGGTCTTTTGAGGGTTATAACGTGGCCTGGTTCATGGTTTAAGAAACAAAGGATAAATGCTCAAAGTTTATTTGTACCCACCCAATTTTCGTGATGATCTCCAGTCCTACACTCAGTTAACTCAGACTTTGCACTCAGGTTCCCATAGGTTAGGGATTGCATTGATAATAGTGACGATGGTTCAGAAGTTAAGGGACTTTTGAGGTGACAGTCACTACTTCCTTATAACTCTTGGTTGTTTTTTTTTCATTGAGGATTTCATGGTAAGGATTTAAAGATTTCTCCTTTTTATTATCCCTAACTTTTGCCTGAACTGTTTCTCGTGAATCTTACAGTCAGCGGGATGCCCCAGTTTTTTTGTCTGCCTAAGTCTCCTTCACAGGTTTCGACTTAGTGGGCTTTTTCCTTTTTTGATTTTTTTTTGAAAGAAAGTGACTGCTTGGCTTAATGATTACGGCGAACCATCATCGACTTTTGACTTGAAAGACATCTTCGACAGTTGCTTGTTGCGTGCGAAGGAAAAATTGAGAATGCAACCTTTTTGTTGAAAGATGTCTTGCATGAAACTCTTGTATTTGAATGCACGATCCAGTTAACTGAGAACTACCCTACCCCAGGTTAAGATTACCGGTTTTTATTTGTAAATAAATAAAACTCCTACTTCAAGGCTCAAAGGGGTTGACGAGGGTTTATCTTCCTTATTTCTCCAGTGTTTAGGAATTGAAACAATGCCTTACATCGTCAGCAAAGTTTTGATTTGAAAGCATACCAACAACAATTATGAGTAATTTGTTTTCATCATCCTCCCTCCAATCTTTACATAATCAAAAGAAAGTCGAAAAATGACAAAATATATTTTTTGTTTTTTTGTTTTTTTTGTTTTCTTTTTGAAAAGGAAGGCATAAAGATGTAAATAGCAAACACAAATGAATTGAATCCAAAAGTCGCAATGCTCATTTTATTAATTATGAAAGTACAAACATGATTTGAAAGCAAACAGCTAATACAAGATAAGGAAAATGCAAACAACAAGAAACAAAAGTCTAGTGACTAGTCAGAAACAAGAGTGAGTTGTCTTGTCTGAAACACTGAAGCCTGCTGAAGTCAGCTGAAGCCTCACTTAGCGTGCTCTGGCAAAGGATTGTTCTTGACATTTGGATTGGTGTCACGAAAGGAGAGAATACCAATTCTGATCAGCTCTTGTACTCTAGCATTCAATGCAAAGCAATGTTCCAAGTCGTGGCCTGCGGCACCTTCATGGAATGCACAATGGAGATTAGATCTGAATCCAAGTGGAAGTGGATCTGGAGGAGGAGGCAAAGGCCTTGTAGTAATCAAACCTTTCTGAACCAGCCCAGGATAAAGTTCAGTGTATGTCATTGGAATAGGATCAAAATTATTCCTATTACGGTACTGATTCTGTCCAACAGCTAGATGTTGAGGAGCTTGAGCTGGTCGTGGAGCAGTAACCATAGGAGTAACAGCAGCAATATCAGGGTGGTCAGTATACTGTGGTCGAGGACGATGCCTTCTAGTTTCAAACATAACAGCATTGGTCTGATCTTCTCTCTTCTTTTGGAAGTTCCCATAGGATTTCTTCGCTCCATTAGAAGATTCAGCAGCTTTGGATACTTTACCATTCTTAAGTCCTTCCTCGAGTCTCTGACCAATAGTAACCAAATCAGTGAAGCTGGAGGAAACACTACCAATCATCTTCTCCCAGTAGAATGGAGACAAGGTGTCCATAAACAATCCAGTTAATTCCTTCTCTGCCAAAGGAGGTTCAACTTGAGAAGCCAACTCTCTCCAGCGCTGAGCATATTCCTTGAAAGACTTTTTATCCTTCTGAGACATGTTCTGCAGCTGACGGCGGTCAGGAGCCATGTCAAGGTTATACTTATATTGCTTCATGAAGGCATTAATAAGATCCTGGAAACAGTGAATGCTGTTCTGTTCAAGATTCATATACCATTTGAGAGAAGCTCCACTCAGACTGTCTTGAAAACAATGGATAAGTAACTTCTGATTCTTGGCATGAGTAGCCATCTTTCAAGTATACATGACCAAATGAGCTCTTGGGCAAGAATCACCTTTGTACTTCACAAAATCGATAGCCTTGAACTTAGCAGGCATAACAAGGTCAGAAACTAAACCCATGTTTTCTGCATCAATGTTGAAGAAATCAGTACCCTCTACGGCTTTAAGTCTCTTGTCTATAGTTTGAAAATGTTCACGGACAATCGCGGGTTCAACAAAATCTTCATGGTCTTCACCCTGAACATTGGCAGCATTGTACTCATAGAGAGGGTTTTCAAAAGGAGGTCGAGTAGTCTGGGCAACAGCATGAACCACAGGTCTAGGCTCGGAGAAAACTGAAACTTGAAAAACTGGTCCAACAGTCTGACCAATCATACTAGTAGATGCAAGAGGTGGAGAGTAGTTGTGAGGTAAACCAAATTCTGGCCAAGTGGAAGGTGGCACCTGAATAGGTTGAGGATCAGCAATTGAAACTTCTTGGATGACAGTTCTTTGGGGTTGCTCTCCTCTAGCAATCAAGACTTGGAGCATTTCAGTGAGCTTTGCCATGCTTGACTTAAGGTCATCAATCTTCATTCGCATCTCAGCATTGTGTGCTTCTTGCTCTGCCATTATGCGTCTGTAGTTAGCTCTAGTCCGATATCTATGTGGAGGAATAAGCTTGACAACTCACAGGTAACACTAGAAGATAGAGACAACTGGAAATGAGTTGCTGGACAAACGGATGTATGCAATGATATGCAATGAATGCAATGGTTTCAAGGAACTCAAAAGCAGGTTGCAAACATTTCGGAAAGGCTGAAAAAGGTTTCATTTTATAATCCAGGATTTTTATTGATTTTGCAAATGAAAGAACAATTGAGTTCCTTGAAACCAAAGGGTTATTCATGAATGCATGAATGGATGCATAAACACAAGTATACACATATACACATATACAGGTAAACAAGCCAAGGCTTAGGTTTGAAGATCACGAGTATGGAGCCATGGTCTACCCTTCCCAAGGTGTGTACTATGGTTTCAAATGTACCTGCCGAACGGGTTCTACAAAGTTCCCGGAGTCTACAATCCATCTTTCGGATATTATCGACTTCCCAAATTACTCGGTTAGTCAATAATATTCTCAAGAGAATCTCGTCCGAGTGTAGTATCGCGTGACAACTATTTGGAAATAGACTCCCGCATAGTCACCGCACTACATTCTAAAAGGCCAAGTGGGGTTAAAGGTACTACGGTCCTCAGTCTCACTGGTTCTTGGTCGAAATTAATATCGTTTTCAGGAATGGACTCGTTCAAACAACATTAAGTTCAAAAGAACCTAAACTGAGCGGTGATTTTCTCAATTCAACTTTTCAGGAATCGACTCCGTCAAAGTATCCTTGACCATATCATCTCCTATCATAATTGCACTCAAGTCCGGGTGTAGGACTCCTCACCACTCAAGAACCCCTGCACACATCAAAACCAGGCACAACAGATATAAACAAGCAAAATAATAAATAGGCAAGAAAAATAAGAATACTAAACAAGTTAGGCCTAACCCTCTAAGTTAAGATCCCCAGTGAAGTCGCCATTTCTGTCGCGGTGAGAATCGGATATCAAGCTATTGGATTAACTTGAATCACAATTTTTGAAATTCACCACCGGTCTTTATTTTATCCAAAGGAAAGGGTTAAAGATCGAAAAACCTAATAAGAGATCTAAGGTTCGGGGGTTGGTTACGTCTAGGGAAGGTATTAGCATCCTAAACGTCTGTAGTACTCTACAGGAACCTCTTGTTAGTATTTATGTTATCTATTGCTTGTTTGCTAAAGGTATCTGCTAAGGTAAAGACCTAGGGGCTAGTATCTAAGTATACTCGCCAAGACATCGCATCTTGTGCCTACGTATCCTGACAGGGGTGGAATCAGAGTATCCGTAGTTCCCCTCAAAGAGGGTGAGGAACTCTTGACGGTGGTCAAGGTTCCAGGGGGAGGTAACGTCTATGGCAAGACGCTACATAGAGTGCGGTGACTCTAAAGTTAAAGTTGAGTTAAAAGGTAGAAAGTGCCCATGGTAGAACACATGTATGGAATGCGGTGACTCCGATCCTAAGGTTAGGATAAGAAGGGAAGAACCTAAGGTTTCCTAAGTATGACGCGGTGGTCAACATGGGGAAGCATTTCCTTTGGAATTTGGTCTCAGAATTAATGAAGTTAAGATTAAAAGGAAAACTATCCTATAAATTTATCAAGAAACAGAATCAAATTGTCGGTGATAACGTATAAGAGGTCATAAACTAATTAAGAGAGTTAATGTAGACTTAAATAAAAAATATTCTTAAATCCTGAACCAACACTATAATCAAAATAAAATTATCAATTAAACTTAAATTAAAAAATTAAAATAAAAAACAATTAAATAAATAATAAGAAGACTAAATAAGATAAACAAATTGGGGCCGGGTTACCCTTTGACCCACCAGCCTAATAACAACAACAACAACAACATTGTATTTCAAAAGAAAACAAGAAAATCTCAGCTTCAGATAGAGATCTCAGCTTCGTCTCTCCCTCCTCTCGCTAGCTCTCTTTCAGCCTTTGCCCTTTCAATCTCGCACGCGATCAGCAACGAACATATCCTTCAATCGCGTCCATAGTGACCTTCTATAATTCTCGCTCGTGGACCGCTCACTCTCCTTTATTTCCTACACCCGTTTCTCCCAATTCTAAACCATACTCTCCAAATTCAGCAAAATTTGCAAAACCTAAATCTAGAGAAAAGAAATTACATGCTTATGGGGTACAATCTGGCTACAATGACGTTGGGGAAAACCTTCAAAGCACACATTCTACACTTATAGCATCAAGAATCACACACAGAGTGTGGCGAAGTACTTACCTCAACGGCGGCGATTATGTCGAAGATGAACTCCCAGGTGCTTCAATTCTTCCTTCTTCTTTCTCAATTTGGCTATGCGTATGCCGTCATTGTTACTTCGTTGCTGTTTGTTTATGACTTTCTCGATAACTTTGCGAAACCTCGTGTTTGTGTATGCTGCTTTCAATTTATTCTCATTCCAGTTTGTGATACCGCGTGTGAGGTTATAGTATCGTGTAGGTTTGTGATCTTTTGTGTGGTGGCTTTATTAACCTTTGCTGATGACAAGGTGTTCTTGTGGATTATTTTCTGAATGAATTTTTCTGGTTTACGAGGCTGCTGAGTTCTGGTGTGAAATTTTTTTCGTGAGACTTTTCTTAGTGTGTTGGTGTGTTTTGTCTTGTGAATATTGATTTATGGTGATGGTTGTTTCTGAACTCACTTGCTGCTATCAATTTTTTTTGCTGCAATATGTGTGTATGGTTTTGAGTGAATCTGGTTCATGTGAATTTTCTAGTCTGTCTCCAAACTGTGTGAATGTGGTGTGTATGCGAGTTTACTGATGATTTTTCTCCCCCTTGAAACTGTCAATTTGTGTCCTTTATATAAGAGTTTTGCCACATTAATTTTATGATTTTAACTTGAATGCTCATGATTTTGTGACTTATGGACTGTGATTGTGACTGTTTTGGAAAGAAACAATTGTGATTCCTGGTTTATTTACTTGATGTTATGAGCACGATTCTTTCCCTGCCTATGACCTTGAATATTATTGATGACAATTGATGAGGATTGGTCCTGTTTTGAATCAGCAGGCTAGGTGCGGTTGGTGTGATTGTACAAACTTTTGACAGCATCTAAAAACAAAAGCTTTGTGGATGAGATTTCAAGATAAAATTGGTGGGCCCAAGTTGAGTTAGTTTGCAGACAAATTGTGGGGATAATCAGAAGCAAAACTTGATAGACTTGTCATCAAAAAATGAAGCTGGAGTCAACGCATATTTGTCTTGGCTACCCCTTTTTGTTTAGGATTAATGTATAATTATTTCCATTTCCAAGTATATGTACCCTGTACCCTCTTATTGGAACGAAATCATTCATGCTTGAAGGAGCAAGAATTTATTGGCCTAATCTTGTAAATTTCGAATGACTTTGAGTTTTGTTTAGAATCAAACTTGAACTTTTAACTTGCATCTTGCAACCTTGATATGAAAAAAATGTAACTTATGTGCTTCGAATACATTCCAATAAGATTTGATGGAACTTGTTCTTTGAATTTGGAATTGCCTTGGAGGAACAATGACAAAGAGATATGTTTTGAAATTCAAAGAACAAATCATGGTTTCACCTTATGAATAACACCAAAATCTTCCTTGCATTAAACTTAATTTTCATTGCTCACACAATCAACGAAAGATTTGGATGATGACGAACCCGATACACAAACCAAGGAGATACAACCTATAATATCATTTGCCACGAAAACTCCAACTATATTTCCAACAACCATGCTCAATACCAATGAACGGAAACACCCTAAATCTCTGGGAGGAAACCTCTGAAGAAACTCGAGAAATATTGACCTTGTAGAAAACCGTAGGAACCTTTTGTACCAGAATCCAACGATCACATCTTGAGGTACTTGACTGAGAGAATCTACGCTTGAGACTACTGTACCTGCACAAACTGGTTAGCCGTGATAAACATGCGTACAAGACCGATGACCTGAAGATGCTATGCAAGATGATGCACAAAGAGGTGGGACCTTATGGTCAAAAATTAGGGTATGACAGATGCGTATCATTCTGTACACTTAGGGAGTTTGTACAGCGGAGGGGAGATCACATGTTATGTACCTTTGCTTTACAAATGGTTTATCTCCCATTTGCCAAAATCTGCTGCTTTTTGGGATCATAAGAGTGCCTTACGCTGGTCGCAGAAAATCATGTCTCTCACCAACTCTGACATTGATTGGTGCAATAGGATTTATGATGGAATAAGGATCATTGATCGTTGTGGAAACTTCCCCAACGTACCCCTTATAGGAACTAAGAGAGGAATCAACTACCATCCGGTATTGGTTCATCGTCAATTTGGATACCCGATGAGGCATGCTCATCTGGAAGGTCTTTTCTTCAAGGAAGGAGAAAATGACAGAGCACTAAAGACGAAAATAGTGCACGCTTGGAAACATGTTCATAAGAAAGGACGAGAGTCTCTAGGAAAACCGGACTGTGTCTCGGTGGAGCCTTACCTCCACTGGGTACAAACTAGAGCTCTAAAGCTAAAAATGCCTTATCCTCGTCACGGAGTTCTTCCGTCAAGGGAATCTGTCATGTACTTCATGACCGAAATGGAAAAGCTCCAGGTTACTCTTAACAAAGTCCAGCGGGAGAGGAGGTCTTGGAAGAACAAGTACCGCATCCTCAATGTGGAGTGTATCCAAATACAACAACTACTGAAAGAAAAGGATGCTCTGATTGAAAATTTGGAGCAACATGCTGTAGAGAATCAAGAAAACCAAAGGAATTTGCTCACTCCTTTCACCTGGCAAAGGAATGACGACCCGACAACGACCCAAGAGCCCCGGTCAAAGAAAAGGAAAATACCAAAGTCAGCACCCGATTTCTCTTCAGAGAGGACTCGGGACCCATTAGCTTAGGTTTCTGTTTCTGCACCTTGTAATCTAATGTATTTCCATTTATGTAATCCTTTGAATTCAATAAAAAGGGGTTTCCCCACTGTTTGATATTTGCAATCTAATTGTCGAAGTTTATTTTGATTAAACCAAAAAGCAATTAATATAATCATTGCATTCATCATTCTCACATCGCGTATTCCCCTTACCTACGAATCTCACGTTTGTGTCTCGGTTCTAGAGTCAAACTGTCTCATTCGTATAATACTCGGGCCAATCATCAGAAAAAGATGGATGATCTTGAGGAAGAAAACAGAGAGTTGAAAGAAGAGATCGACGCTCTGAGAGAGGATATGAGAAAGCTTCGTAACGACATGCAAGCCATGGCAGAAGCTCAGCTACAAAGGACTGTGATCTCAGAGATCACCTCAACGCCCATAGTGGAGAAGTATGATCCTAGGTATCAAATGCCGAAAGATCATCCCTGGGGCATGCTTGTTAACTATATCCCGGAGGGATATGTTCCGCCAATCACTGAAGATCAGGGAATCATAACAGAAGCCGCTGGGCCTGAAGGTTATAAACTTCGGGAAAGCAAAGATGCCAGAGGCATATTGAAGACTCCTGAAGGTTACAAACTTCGGAAAATGCCAAGATTCACTGCCATAGTCACGGTACCACCCCCTGTGGTGCACACTGTCTCGGAAGGACAGATTCCACCGATCCCTTCTGGCAAGAAGGAAACTATGTTTGACCGAATGGATGAGTTCCAAGAACAGTTCCTGGAAATGCAGAAGGAACTGCAAGCCATTCGCGGTCAGGATTTATTTGGAAAGGACGCCGCAGACCTCTGCTTGGTCCCCAATGTGAAAGTTCCGCACAAGTTCCAAGTGCCCGACTTTGAAAAATACAAGGGTAACTCTTGCCCTCAAAGTCATCTGGTGATGTACGCTCGGCGAATGTCAGCTCAGACGGAGAATCAGGACCTACTGATTCATTACTTCCAAGATAGTTTAACCGATGCCGCACTCAAATGGTACATGGGTTTAAACCGTGCCACGATTAGCACTTTCAGAGATCTTGGCACTGCCTTCGTCCAACAATATAAATACAATCTGGACATGGCACCGAACAGAGATCAACTCAGATCAATGTCACAAAAGGACAAGGAAACCTTTAAGGAATACGCTCAGAGATGGCGTGAAATTTCCGCTCAGATTTGTCCACCTCTTGAGGAAAAAGAGATGACAAAGATCTTCTTAAAGACCTTAAGCTCATTTTACTATGATAGAATGGTTGCCAGTGCGCCCAGTGATTTCACCGAGATGGTGGGCATGGGAGTTCGTCTTGAGGAAGCCGTCCGAGAAGGACGTCTAATAAAAGACGTTAGATCATCAAGTAGTACAAAGCGATACGGTAGTGCTCTCCCTAAGAAAAAAGAGCAAGATATTGGGAATATCTCTCTCGGAAAGCAAAGGTGACGGTACCAACCGGTAGCGGCTGTGACTCCTGTTATCAATCCTGCGCCTATTTCTACGTATCAACCTCAGGTTGCGCAGAGCCAACCTAATCAGCAAAGGACACAACAGCCTCTTCAGCAGGCTCGTCCTCCATACAATAACAACCGTACAACGCGGCCACCAAGGTTTGATCCTATACCCATGTTGTACACGGAACTATTTCCGTTACTACTGGCTAAAGGGCACATCCAGATTAAGTCTCCTCTTACAGTACTAGAAAATCCGCCTTTTTGGTTTAAGGTGGATCAAACATGCCCTTATCATCAAGGAGGATCGGGGCATAACATAGAAAACTGTCTCAATTTCAAATCCGACGTGCAAAAGCTTGTTAGGAGTGGGCTCTTATCTTTCAAAGATACGAATCCCAATGTTCTCACAAACCCGCTGCCTCAACATGTGAAAGCTGCAGTCAACCTGATTGAGAAATAATTTAACAACGTCTATCAAATTCATGATGTACTCTCTTTAAGGACCAATCTGGTCAAGATGCATTATAGACAGAGTGGATATGGCCATGTGCCACCTCATGATTATCATCAATGTGATATCTGCTCTAAAAGCAATCAAGGATGTTCTGTGGTGCAATAAGCTCTACAGGAACAGATGGATCTTGGATGGATCCAAGAGCACCGAGTTCGTGGAGTTAACATGGTCTATATGAATTCCAACTTCATTCAGAACCATGACATCCGTACGATGAATGTCAACCTGGTGGCAATGCACTCAAGGCAAAGCCAGTATCATAATCTGCCGCGGCATAATGACAGTTCTTGTCTGACTTGCTCGGTAAACAAACAGGGATGCTCTTTAGTACAAGAGACCCTCTAGCGTCAGATGGATCTCGGCGTCAAAGTCAAGATGTCTGATCTGTAGAAGCTAACCTAGTGAGGTTACATTGCATTCAAAGCGGGCGTGGCCAGGTGCCACCACACAACTATGAACGTTGTGGAGTCTGTTCGGAAAGTAACCAAGGGTGCTACCTTGTGCGAGCAGCTCTTCAGGGTCAGGTGGATCGTAGAGAGATCTGCCCATATCCAGGTTCTGGACCCATCAATTGGTCACCGAACTACCTTGCAAATCAAATTGAGGACGTTGTCATCATCTCTGATCATCAGAGGGCTAGGGATGTTTGTACCATCATCCTCTACTTGACGAATCCAGAGTTCCCAACCAGGAGCGGATCGAAATTGCTTACGATGGTCGGAAAAATCAGAAGGTTCCCATAGTCATCTATCTACTGGGACCATTACCGTATGAATCAACTAAAGCTATCCCTTACAAATACGGTGCAACAATAGTGGAGAATGGAAAGGAAATTCCATTACCCTCCGTCATAAATATTGCAGACATCAGTCGAGTAACACAGAGTGGTCGAATCTTCAACCGAGGGGTTGGAGAACCTATCAAAGAAAAGGAACCTCAGACAAAAGTTCCCAATCCACCAGTCGGTCAATCCAGTAATCCCGACCGTTCAAAAAATGATGATGAGATGCTGAAGCTCATCCAAAGGAGTGAATACAACATTGTTGATCAACTATTACAAACTCATTCAAAGATTTTTGTTCTGTCACTTTTACTCAGTTCAGAAGCACATAGGGAGGCTCTACAGAAAGTCTTGGAGCAAGCCTTTGTAGAACAGGATGTAACAATCAGACAGTTCGATAGCATTGTCTCTAACATCACTTCTTGCAATAATTTGGGATTTAGTAATGAGGAGTTACCGGAAGAGGGTTGCTGTCATAACATGGAACTCAATATCACAGTCAACTTCCAAGACGATGCTTTAGCCAGCGTACTGGTAGACACAGGGTCAGCCCTGAATGTTATGCCGAAGTCCACTTTGATTCAATTATCATTCAAGGGCCCTCAGATGAGAACCAGTGAGGTCGTCGTCAAAGCGTACGACGGATTCAGAAAAACGGTTATCGGCGAAGTTAATCTTCTTATAACTATTGGTCCTCACACTTTCCTAATCACTTTCCAGGTCATGGACATCTGGGCAACGTACAGTTGTTTATTAGGAAGACCTTGGATACATCAAGCTGGAGCGGTCACTTCAACCCTCCACCAAAAGCTAAAGTTCGTCCAGAACGGCCAACTCGTCACAGTCTGCGGGGAGCAGGCCTTGCTCGTGAGTAGCTTATCATCATCTACTGGTATAGAACCCGAGGAGGTTATTGGAACTCGGTTCCAAGCACTGTCGGTGAGCAAGGACAATCAACCAAGAGGAGGAACTTCGATTTCCTCATACAAAGATGCTATTAAAGCGGTCGAGAGTACTAATACAACAGGATGGGGACAGCTAGTCATTCCTACTGACAATAAAACAAAGAAGGGTCTTGGTTTTTCTGCAACCTGCACCTAGACAGCTGCTAATAATGAAAGTCTTCATCCCATTCAGGATTTCTTCCACGGTGGAGGTTTCCTTCACCCTGTGCCTCAAGAAGTGCATACCATCAATAAAGATGATTCCTCTGACATAGAAGAAGAATGGGAGTCCTATCTTAACGAGGACGGTTATATGTCTCAGGAAGAGGTGCCTACGCCATTTTTCTATCTCGCACAGAGTCCGAGATTTATACCATGGTCAGATGTCGAAATGATATATGGAGATTGTGATCCTGAAGGATGTCGTGCTCCACCAAATTCATTAGAGGAAGACACTCTGATGAAAGACAACTTTGACGACAATGGCCCGATGGACGGTCTACCAATGTGGCAGCCTTACCCAGGAGGCTTGGGGCCAGAAAGTCAGCCGAGTAATGAAACTCAGCTGAGCATCATTGAACAGAATACCTGTGTCCCCACCATGTCATGGGATCAACACTCAGGTCATTCAGAAACTACTCAACATGACGATGAATTTGCAACGTTTGCAGGACTGGAATTCATCAACTATGCTTTTCCCAAGGTCAACGTCATCGAGAGGGATGACTTCTCCAGTTCCAAAGAAGTGTGGGACACCCTGGGACAACCAAGTGGAAAATTTGATTTCATGGTCAAATACACCGCTCCTGAAAGCTCTCGTATCAGGCTCAAAGACATCCAGCCAACTGGATGGGGAGATACACCTGAGAGCATAAATGCTATGCAAAAGGCAACAGAGGAATCCTCCTACGACAACTCTGCCTGGGAGACAGATTCCAATGATCCTACTCCACCAGAAATCAGTGTTATTTCTGAAGACAAATCAAGGAAGGTGCCAGACTTTGTGATTCACCGAGGAGTTCGCCGCCAATGGGTTGCTGTCGATATTCCGAAGATTGTTCACCAGTCAAAGTAATTGCCATCTTTAACCTTTCACCCTGCCCATGTGAAACAGATGTTTTGATAGGGCTCGCTTTCTGTAAATTTCCCTCTTCGCTTTGCCCAAAGTGACGGAGTTTTGTTTTATAGGGCTGTAGTTTCAGAGAATCGACTTGTTCATTAATAAAATAACGTCGTTCGGTAATTTCCGCATTAATTGCTGTTTTCTCTTTTTGCTTTTTCTCAGAAAATGGTAATCTTAAAGAACAAATCAATAATAAAAACAAGCAGTAATAAAACAATACACTGTACACACTTTTGCATTTTCTCTATCTCTTCTAAACACGAATCATCACGTCATGCAGATTGCTTGTTTTAAACCCCGTTGAAACATACGATCCGATGCCTTCTCCCGACTTTGAGTTCCCGGTATTTGGGGCTGAAGAAGAAGTTGACAACGAAATTCCAGAAGAGATCTCCCGATTACTCAGACAAGAGGAAAGGTCCATTGAACCTCACAAAGAGCCATTGGAAACGGTAAACTTGGGTTCAGAAAAAGAGAGAAAAGAAATTAGGATTGGGGCACTGCTCAGTCCAACTGCCAAAGAGAGTTTGATAAAGCTTCTCAAAGAATTCCCCGATGTATTCGCTTGGTCCTATTAGGATATGCCAGGGTTGGATACCAGCATCGTGGAACATCACTTACCGTTAAGATCAGAATATCCGCCTGTAAAACAGAGGTTGAGACGGACTCACCCAGACATGTCCATCAAAATCAAAGAGGAGGTACAGAAACAGATTAACGCGGGTTTCCTCGCTACATCTAAATATCCTCAAGGGTTAGCCAACATCATACCCGTTCCGAAAAAGGACGGAAAAGTCAGAATGTGTGTTGATTACAGGGGTCTGAACAAGGCAAGTCCAAAGGACGACTTTCCTTTACCACACATTGACATGCTGGTTGACAGTACAACAAAGTTCAAAGTTTTCTCCTTCATGGTTGGATTCTCGGGCTATAACCAAATCAAAATGGCACCGAAAGACATGGAGAAAACTTCGTTCATTACCCCATGGGGTACCTTTTGTTACAAGGTAATGCCGTTCGGTTTGAAGAACGTCGGGGCAACCTATCAAAGGGCCATGACTACTCTGTTTCATGACATAATACACAAGGAAATCGAGGTATATGTCGATGATATGATTGCAAAATCCAAGACAGAAGAGGAGCATGTGACCCACCTGTCAAAACTATTCGAGCGACTGAGAAAGTACAAACTCTGCTTGAATCCCAATAAGTGCACGTTAGGTATCCGTTCAGGGAAACTCTTAGGGTTCATCGTCAGCCAGAAAGGAATTGAGGTTGATCCTGACAAGGTCAAGGCCATTCAAGAAACGCCTTCTCCGAAAACTGAAAAACAAGTCAGAGGATTCCTGGTACGTTTGAACTACATCTCCATATTCATATTCCTCATGACCGCCACGTGTGCGTCGATCTTCAAACTACTGAAAAAGAACCAGGACTGCGTTTGGACAGAAGACTGTCAAACTGCCTTCGACAGTATTAAGGAATATCTGTTGAATCCTCTGATTCTATCACCTCCAGTAGAAGGAAGGCCACTGATCATCTACTTAACCGTCTTGGAAGACTCAATGGGGTGTGTACTTGGCCAACAAGACTTAACTAAAAGGAAAGAGTCTGCCATTTACTATCTAAGCAAGAAGTTCACCGACTATGAAACTCGGTACACGATGCTTGAGAAAACTTGTTGAGCTTTGGCTTGGGCAGCCAAACGTCTGCGCCAATACATGATTCGTCACACTACTTGGTTGGTCTCTGAGATGGATCCAATCAAGTATGTATTTGAAAAACCTGCTCTCACGGGAAGAATCGCCCGTTGGCAGATGTTGTTATCAGAATATGACATAGAGTACCACGCTCAAAAAGCCGTTAAGGGGAGTATTTTAGCCGATCATTTGGATCATCAACCGATTGACAATCAAGAATCAATCAGGTTCGACTTCCCAGACGAAGATGTCATGCGATGAACCGCTACCCAGTGAAGGGCCAGAACCAGGTTCCCAGTGGGGACTTATCTTTGACGGAGCAGTTAATCATTATGGAAATGGAATTGGGGCAATCATTGTTACCCCTCAGGGTACCCACATTCCTTTCACTGCCAGACTTACGTTCAAATGTACAAACAACGAGGCCGAATACGAAGCTTGTATTATGGGTCTCGAAGAAGCGATTGATTTAAGGATAAAAAAATTGGACGTATATGGCGATTCAGCCTTGGTTATCAATCAAATAAAAGGAGATTGGAACATATACCAATCAGGACTGATTCCTTACAAAGATTATGCAAGAAGGTTGTTACCTTTCTTCGACAGAATCGAGTTTCATCACATCCCTCGTGATAAGAATCACATGGCTGACGCCTTAGCCACTCTCTCTTCCATGATTAGTGTATGTCAATGGAATAACCTACCTAAGATTGACATTATGCGCCTTGAACGTCCCGCTTACATCTTCACGATTGAAGCAGTCATAGACGACAAACCTTGGTATCACGATATCAAATGCTTCCTTCAAAAACAAGAGTACCCTCCTGGGGCACTAAGGAAAGACAGAAAAACCCTCAGAAGACTAGCAAGCAGCTTCTTCTTGAGCGGTGATACTCTCTATAAGAGGAACTTTGACATGGTCTTGCTCCGATGCGTAGACAGACCAGAAGCAGACATGCTGATGAAAGAAATTCACGAAGGATCCTTTGGCACTCATGCCAACGGACACACTATGGCGAGAAAAATTCTAAGAGCAGGGTACTATTGGTTGACCATGGAATCCGACTGCTACAAGTACATGAGGAGATGTCACAAGTGTCAGATATACTCAGATAAAATCCATGTACCGCCTACACATCTCAAAGTTCTTTCTTCCCCATGGCCTTTTCCATTTGGGGAATCGACATGATTGGCATGATTGAACCCAAAGCTTCGAACGGACATCGGTTCATTATGGTAGCCATTGATTACTTAACTAAGTGGGTCGAAGCAGCGTCGTACGCTAATGTAACCTGACAAGTGGTGGTCCGATTTATCAAAAACAATATCGTCTGCCCTTATGGTGTTCCGAGCCAAATCATTACTGATAATGGATCTAACTTGAACAATAAGATGATGAAAGAGTTGTGCGCAGAGTTCAAGATCGAACACCATAACTCATCTCCCTACCGACCAAAGATGAACGGAGCAGTAGAAGCGGCTAACAAGAACATCAAGAGGATTGTTCAGAAGATGGTTGTAACCTACAAAGACTGGCACGAGATGCTACCCTTTGCTCTTCATGGTTATCGCACATCCGTCTGCACTTCAACAGGGGCAACCCCTTTCTCTCTAGTGTATGGCATGGAGGCAGTGTTCCCCATCGAGGTAGAGATCCCATCAATACGGGTATTGATGGAAGCTAAGCTTACAGAGGTTGAATGGTGTCAAAGTCGACACGATAAACTGAACCTGATCGAAGAGAAGCAAATCACGGCGCTATGCCACGGTCAGTTGTATCAACAAAGAATGAAGAGGGCGTTCGACAAAAAGGTTCGACCCCGTGTCTTCAGGAAAGGAGACCTTGTGCTCAAGAAGATACAATCCTTTCTCACTGATTCCCGGGGCAAGTGGACTCCGAACTACGACGGCCCCTATGTGGTCGAGAAAGCTTTCTCAGGCGGTGCCTTGAGACTCGCAACCATGGACGGAGAGGAATTTGCCTACCCCACAAACGTTGATGTAGTCAAGAAATACTTCGCCTAAAAAAAACGTCTCGGTGGATTGAAAACCCGAAAGGGCGGTCCAGGAAAAAGTTAGAGACAAAATAAAAAAAAATCATCCCGGTGGATTGGAAACATCACAGTACAATCTAGTCAAAAGTTAGGGATAATGGCAAGTAACTATGTTCAACAGAGGCAAGTCCCTTAGCATCAGTTACACCATCCATCGGAGGAAAACTCCAGTCAAGGTTATCTTCGACAGAAGCTCAGGATGTCCCGAATTCAAAGTTGGTAGAAGGATAGTGGTTGTTGTGTTTCAACGTAGCCCTTTTCCCTGTAAATTACCATTTTCTAACTTTGTAAATACTCTTTGGAATCACGCGTTTGGTTGATCTCCATCTTATCAATAAAATTTGAGCCCTTGTGCTTTTGTTTGTAATTCTCATTTGTTTTAGCTTTACAGAACGACATTTTAATATGATTAACGATTCTTGAAATAAAACAAAAATGAATTTACTTGTAAAACTTTTTCTGCTTTAAAATAAAGTCGGCAATTTCTTTTGACTGTTGAACATCAAAAGAACATCAATCGCTTCTCCAGAAGTAAGCGAACTTCAAAGTGCAGAATCAAAGTACTCCTTCTAACCCAGTACACCTGAATGAAGGGATCAACTGTGTCAGAGACCTTGTTTCGTCTAACACGCCTCGGCCGAGTTATTATCTCCTAAGCCCGACCAACATAGCTCCCTGTGAGGACTACTTCTCCTAAGCAAAATAGAATTGCTACCTTTTGGACCAACGGTACTTCTTCGCCCCGCGATGACCAAGTATCCAGTCATGTTTATCTTTTAGTTTGTATGTCGCGTCAGTCAGCATAAACATACATACATCATGCATTATTGATTTGCATTCACATTTCATATTGCATCACTATCACTCTAGTCGGTCTTATCCCCTGGTGATAAAAAAAGTCCTCTCAACCGAGTTGTCAGTTGGTCCTCGTCAGGAAATGCTGCGTCTGAACAATCTCTCTCCTCCAGTTTATTTCTGGAATGAAGTTGGCTCCTCGACCACTTTGATAACTTGAACCTCTGAAAAACCAGAGAGCCCTCAATCAACATCACTCTTCGCCATTGAAGATGATATCCTTGCTTTCCCGGATTAAGGAAAATCCCGAGAGAAAGCCTTCTAATCAAAAGATTCGACAATACAGTAGTTTTTCTCCGAAAAAACCGCTGATGAAAAGGTCATCAACACCTCAAAATTGGATCCCATCATATGGCATTTCTCCGAGAAGATCTCCGAGAAAAGTATGATGTAATACCCCAAACGAAGGCAGTCTCTCAAGAGACTCGTTTTCCCCAGTAGAAACAAATGGCGTCTCCAACAGAGAAGTTTGTGCACCTCTACAACTCAGACGATTGGATTCCCCAGCCAGTCTGACATCAAAACTTTTTCTGTCAAATGGCATCTCCCCAGGAAAATTCGGCGAGAAGTTTGAGGAAAACCGCTACGAGTAACGTTCCTTGTCAATAAAGTTTATTGACAAAAGAAACTAAGAATAGTTCCTTGGTAGGAAACCAGGATCGAGGGGAAGTTTATAAAAGAAACTTAGACCAGTTCATTGGTAGGAAACCAAGAACGAGGGGAAGTTTATTTCAGAAACTAAGACCAGTTCCTTGGTAGGAAACCAGGATTGAGGGGAGGTTTATTTCAGAAACTAAGACCAGTTCCTTGGCTGAAGACCAGGATCGAGGGGAAGTTTACCTTTTCTAAACATCATTGCTTAGCAAAAGAAGATGAATGCGTAAATTACCATTCATAGACGCCTTCAAAATTTCGGATATTCTGATATTTAATCCTCTTGCACCTCGAATGCCCGAATACCTTCGCCATTCACACCTTCGTCTCCAAGAAGATTAAATAGGGGCATCTGTCATACCCCAAATTTTGACCACGAAGATTTCCCATCATTGTGCAAATCATCATCACAATATGGATGTACCTTTATGCCTCATCAATCTCCTCAAGGAATTGTTGAGCATTCACCACAATCAAAATTAGGGTTTCAAGCCCTCTCTGAGTGCTTAGACAAAGGGTCAATCAAGGAATGACATGATCTTCAACTTGTCTAACCTCTCAAACATCCACAATGGATCAAGAGGACTCCCACTTCAAGGATTAAGCACAAGGTTGCTCCCTTCTAGGTGGATTAAGCTTCAAGATCGCTAGTGTCACCAAATTAGGGTTTTGGTCGACCAGGGCCTCCAGATGGAAATTTTCCTCTGGGCATGAGCCAATGATCCAAAGCATAACCTAATATACTCCATGGAACCTCATGAACCCAATCATCAAGTCAATTTTGACCTCAGGGGATGCATTCATCAAAAATCAGGAATTAGGGTTTCTTGACCTAATTCACCCTTAAGTTGGCTTTTGGGACAAGTCATGAACCAAGACCTCAAGACATGATTTGAGGGTCTCTAATATACCATATTGATCCATTTGGAATAATGGATTGATCCAAGAAGCTTGAGCAACAAGTTTCAATTTCATCTGAACCACAGTTAGGGTTTTGCGAGAAAAGTCAACTGTAGCTTTGACTATTGACCAGGACATGCTCCCAAACCCTAGGACATGATTCAATATACCCTATAACACCCATGGAACATGTACATCAAGTTTTATTTAGGTCAAGGACATGATTTCCTGAAGAATTGCACAGTTTGGAATTCATCTGACAAAAAGTCAACTGTGCACAAAAGTCAACTTTGACTTTTTGAGATTTTTCACAAAATTGGATTTTTAACCCTAAATTGATGTTAATGTATGATTTGAATCATCATTCATCAAGAAAAATCAAGGAAAGTGGGATAACTTGTAAAAGGGGTAACCATAAAACTTAGAAAATTTTCTAAGTTATGAAATAAAGTGACAAAGGTACCAACTTTGGAGGATCATAACTCCTAAACCACAAAGCCATTTCTTCCCATCCAAAGCTTGATTTGTAGATCTCATTGCCCTTTACAAAAGCTTCATACTGATCTATGTCCAAATTCCTCATGGATTTTGAGTTATGGAGTGATCAAAATCAGGAAAAGTCACTTTGTTCCAACACTTACTGAAAATTTCACTAAGTCAGAATTTGCCTTACTTTTTTCCAAATGTAGGGACATTTTTTACTTGGATCCAAAAAGTATCAAAACCAAATATGTTCAAACAGTTGTTGTATCATATAAGGGCTTTCCAAAATGACCAAGAACATCACCAAATTCAACTTGAGCCATGAGATATGACATTGGCAAGATGCCTTGCTGAAATCTACCAAAGCAAGGCAGATTTTTGCACTTTTGGTTAATTTGCCAAAATCAGCCAATTCCAAGCCTTGTCATCACTTTGGACACATCTGAGGATTGAATCTAAAGGGGATAATCACTGAGCCAAGCCTCCAAAGTCTTTGGAACAAGAAATAGCATGCCAAACCTAGAATTGCCTAAAATAGGGACAGGACTCCAATTTTGGATTGGAGCATTCAATGGAAGCACCAAGGTGGCATGGACTGAGCTATTGGCAACTGAATTCAGTCAAGACTTATCCAAGAACAAGGGAACCAAAGCTTTGTGCTCTAACCTCTAGTCAATGGCTAGAGGAGACTTGGATTTTCATTTGCCAACATTGGCCAACCCTACTCAGCAGTTGCCATTCACTATTCCTTGCAAAACAAACTTACTCTACTATAAATAGAGCTCAATTGTGATCAGTTTGAGTACACCAAAGCCATCAAATAGATGCTTTCCTAAAAATCTCTTCTTTCACTCCAATTTTGCCTTCTAAGGCAAGTCACTATCGGGTTTTGAGTTTGAGAGCTTTTCCAACCAAACCAATAACACACACACACCTCACATACATCATATGTGAGCTGATCAAACACTTAAACAACATCTGGAACACTGATTTCTCAGAATCACCAGTCAATTGCTCAAGGTTTTAACCAAGTTGCAGTTGAGATGCCATGAAGTGATCCAGCCAATTTCCATCAAGTCCAAGCATTCAAACACACTCCATAGGGTGTAGGAAAGCTGTTCAGATCATCACAACTCATCTGTAACACCTCAAACTCAGAAATCACTTTGAACTTGCTGTCACGACCTAGAGGTAAGCCTAAACTTGGTCATCTCTCAATCTATGCATATTTCCTCGCACAATACTTTTGCCAAATGTTCATAATCGTGCATGGAATGTTTCCCCTCAATTAATTGCTTTGTTTGAATCGCGTATAAAAAATCCCAGCCTTCATGCAGAAATTAGGGTTCTTGAAGATTTGTCATGATTTCTTGTTTTATGCTTAATTTAAATGAAATTAATTATCATAAACATGATCATGAGGTTGAGACGAGCATATTGATATGTGGATTGCATGATATAATCAAGTATCCAGTGAGATTGGATAGAAAATGCAAATCTAGGCAAAGCTGAAAAACGCGCGTGTTCTTCAGCTGTTCTTGGCGCCATTTCTCTCAAATTCAAATATTTGAATTTTGTGATTTTATTTAATTGATTCAAAAATTAATTTCTCTCTGAGTTTTAATGATTTTGAGTTGATTCTTTTTTTTAATAATTCACAAAAATGTTAAAATATTTTATTTCACCAAAAAATCCCAAAAATATTATTTATTTCATATAATTGATATTTTTGCAAAGAATTAATATTTTAATTGTTTTTGACATTTAAAATATTTTTTCCTCTTGATTTTGTAAATTTTAATGACTTCTAATCATTTTGTAGGGTAAAACATGATTTTTGAAGCATTAATCCAACATCATAATTTCTTTCCGACATGTTAAATAATTTTTGATCATTTTAATTGAATTTTTATTCAATTAAAATACATTTTGGAAACAAATTAGGGTTTTTGATTAATTCAACCCTCATAAATCATTTTCAAAACACTTTGGGCCTCTAATAGAGTGTAAGACCCAATCATTTTTGTAAAATAACCTATTGTGGGCCTCACTTATTGTATAAGTCCCTCCGGGTATTTTCAAAAACCTCGGCGTAATCTTCGTTTTATACGCAAATAACCTTGGGCCTACCCTCGAGTAGTAAGACCCATTCTTCTTTTAAAAAAAAAACACCTTAGGCCTTTTGAGAGAGTGTAAGACCCAAAACCCCCTTTGTACAAACAATTTTGGGCCTCACTTATTGTTTAAGTCCCTCTGTACAAGTAAACGGCGTGATCGTCGCCTTTTAAGAAAAAATCAACTGGGCCTCTCCTTGAGCTATAAGACCCATTCAAAACCTTTTGGGCCTCTAATAGAGTGTAAGACCCAATCCCCTTTTAACCAAAACAACTTTGGGCCTTAGATATTGTATAAGCCCCTTTGCGTTAAAAGAAAATCTTGGCACGATCGCCATTTCAAACGAAAAATCATCTGGGCCTCTCCTCGAGCTGTAAGCTCCAACATCTTTTTCAAAGCACTTTCTCCTTTGATTTTGAAATATACTGTTATTTTCAATCTTTCTTTGTTGAACAACTAACAATACAGTATGGAAGCTCTACAACCGAGTAAGTGTTTATACGCTTTCATTTACCGCTTTCATATACATATAAATGTATTGTGGGGCTGTTTCACTGTAAGTCTTCTTTCGTAAACTCATATCGACTGTGAAATAATAGTATAGATATTTAGAGTTTTCCCGACAACTACGTCTAGCACTAGGTAAAGCCGTTTTGATCACTCTTAGAAATAGACGAAACTAGATCCCCATAGGATTACCAGACACAGTCTTCCCTCCTCTTGGGGTTAAACAATATGGAGATGTGAAAGGCATATTCTTTTTGAACCCTTTCTCAGACTGTCACTCGTAGAAGTTGTCAAAGAAACTCTATTCCCCAGAGATGATCTTTTCTCCATGAATTGTATCTCTTGAGTTTCTTCCAAATTCTCGAACTTTCTTGGCTTGATCTATTCTTTGTGAATAGCCTGTCTTGAACTTCTCGGGGTTTGGGGACCACAGGCTTCTTAAAAGCACCCTTAGGAATTGTCAAGGAACTCTACTCCGCAGAGATGATCTCTTCTCTGTGAATTGCATCCCTAGAGTTTCTTCCAAATTATCGAACTTTCCTGGCTTGATCTATTCTTTGTGAATAGGCTATCTTGAACTTCTCGGGGTTTGGGGACCCACAGGCTTCCTAAAAGCATCCCCGCCTCCTCTTGGGCGTTGTACAAGGACCATACGGCTTCTTAGAAGTATTCACAACCTCCTCTTAGGCTTCGTATATGGATTCTTCCTTTGGGAAGAGAGCCTCCTCTTGGGCATTGTACAAGGACCCCTCGGCTTCTTAAAAGTTTCCAGCCTCCTCTTGGGCTTCGTACAAATTGTCCCGACGACCTCCTAAAGGTATAGGAACAGAAATCAGTCATCTTAATAGAACAGTCTTTCCAAGAGTCTAATACTGTTTCTCAAAGCATAGTACAAAAGATGAAATTCTAGACTTGGACAGTCTAATTTCCTTGAGTCTCAAAGACATTCTCAAGCCCCTTTCAAAAATAGGAAGGAACCCCGTAAACTCGGACAATCTCAATACCCTTTGGATTTCCCATTTCCTCAAAGAAAAGGAAATATCCCTGATCCTCGAATCAAAATCCCTGAGTACAGTGTTACTCATATAAGAACTGATTTTCTCTTTGAGCCCATATACTGGTCACTCAACTGAAACAGTACCCTCTTTCACCTCCATCTCGGGCTGTGTACGAGATACAAAAAAAGGTTCTTATTGAATCAACACTTTAGCCTCCATCTCGGGCTTCGTACGAGATACAAAAAGACTCTCTTGTTGAGTCAAAACTTCCTTTTGCCTCTATCTCGGGCTTCGTACGAGATACAAAAACACTCTCTTGTTGAGTATAAAAGCACTCTCTTGTTGAGTCAAACCCTTTTAGCCTCTCTCTCTCGGGCTTCGTACAAGACACATAAAAACACCCTCTTGTTGGGCCAATAGCCTCCTCTTAGGCTTTGTATAAGGAAAACCTTTTAGCCTCCTCTTAGGCTTTGTATAAGAAAACCACTGGTTGAGTCAATCAACCTTTTAGCATCAAAGTTGTGCCTCGTTCACAGTACACAAACATCAACAACTCCTTCCCCTTCATCTAATCGCTGTAAGCGGCAAGCCTCTGGATTATTTACATCCATGCCACTGTCCCTCTTTTAGCATGAAAAATTCCTAAGGAAAGATAGCATTGCTCTACACTGAGTTAAAGTCTTCTCCTCCAGGTCGGAAATCCCCTATAAAGGAAATTATGGCATTGCCGAATTCACATATCCCGGTTAAAGTAATCCTCCTTTACAAACAGTTGTGACAAACAGACCCTCTTTAGAGATGACAAATTCTCTCTAAAGACAAGACCTTTCAGCTTCACATCTTGGGCTTTGAACAAGATACATATCACCTTTTTCGCTTCACGTCTTGGGCTTCAAACAAGACACCAAAACACCATTTCCTCCCATAGAATAGGAGGAACTACGATCGCTCTGATTTCCCTGTTTCGGAAAAATGGGAATACGTAGGCATAAGATTGAAAGAAAAATCTTAGCGAGCACACTAAACGAAAATCCTAAATCCCATATCAATTGAAAAACATCAGTCCTAACTTCCTGTCCATAGAATAAATCCGTCATTCTGTCAAAATAAACATAAGAGAGGCCCCACTACCACATAGCATCTGTATTCTAACAGACCGCTGTTTAAACTCAGTATGCAAGCAGGGTTAATTGGAGACATCTATTTCCCTTCCTTCATCAGCTTTAATAGGATAAAAAATTAATCGACCTGTAGTAACCCCAAGGAGCGACAGTGCCTAAGAACCACGTCCAAAATCGCTCGCTACACTCTGGTGACCATTCCCGAGGACTTAGTTGAGGAACTCCTCCCAAGGGGCGATAATGGCAGACCAGAAATGGCAAACCCATTACGCTTCTTGACCCGAGGACCCGAAGCTGAGAACTTGCCATAGGATGACCTATTTTTAGGGGAATCAGTTGAGGCCTCCTCGATTGATGATGATACCAAAACAGAAATGGTGAGCATATCATCATTTCTCGACTTGAGAGTCCGTGATGCTGAGGACCCTTGGTTTTAGTACCCACATGTGAGAATGGGCGGGTGTTTACAAGTTTGCAGGTAACCGTAACCTCCAACCTACCTGGTATTCTAGTCTTCTTATCAGTGTGGACTTATCAGCTTGGTATTAGGATCATTATACTTATGCCAATATTCTAGCATTCTGGTATTCTGATTATGTCGATATGCTGGCCTTCCGGTATTCTGATTATTCGAATATTCTGGTATTCCAGTATTCTCTTCAGAGCAGACCTGTGAACTTATTCAATCGTCAGCAGTGCAACACAGTTATTCAGAATATGTGGAAACTTTCATCCCATGTCTTTGCATACATGACATCATATCAGTTCAACATACATGTTATGTTATTCCCAAGGATCTTAGCTTCGAGAATTACTGTTGAGCATTCTGTTTAGTTCTTGTGGTTTATTTTGTTTAAACTTGAATCGAAGTAGAAAGATTCCTTGGAAATAACTGAACATGTCATTTGCATACATCCATGCATACAGGCATTCATAACAGGTGCTCAGAGGCAGATTCCTCATTCTAATTTGGTCTTCTCTTCAGAATTGCCAACCTGAATTCCTCCCACTACTTAACTTCTGACGATCAGAGTTCAGTTATGGAACAGATCCGTGTAGAGTTGGCTGAGATGAAAGTTCAGATGGGGCATTTTATGGTGGACGTGCAGGCATTATCTCAAGGTCAAACAACTATTAAGAGAGAAAGTCAATCAGATGAAGACTCGGATGAGCCTGGTTATGGAAATCTTGAATACGATGTTAAGGAAGGAAAGCAATCATATGCCCGTTTTCGTAACGGAAATTCTCACTCCTCCTATCTCTTTGGAATCCCCTTCGACACAGTTCATGTGCCTCATATCTAGTTGTTCCCTCAATTGCTCGAGCTTTCATTGGGGGGAAACCAAACGATTAGTTTCGGTTATTTCCCCTTATCCTGTGGGGATTGATCCCGATGCCTACTGTGACTACCATTCTGGGGAACCTTGTAACGCCCCGATTTGTTTAAATGTATTTATTTATTTCATTTATGTGAATTTTGTGAAATGTGTGAAATTATTGTATTTTACCTGCTAATTGAGTTAATTGGTTAATTTCCCTGATAGGTAAAATATTTGCAATAAATTATAATTTATTTTCAACTTTTATTTCCCGAAATATATTTCATCGCTGTTTATGTTTTATCGCGTTTTGAGAGCGTTTACGAGATATTTGAGCTGAGGGGTATTTTGGTCTTCTGCTTGGTTATTTTTCATAAAAATAGAAATAGAGAGAAAAATAGAGAGAAAGAAAAAGAGAAGAAGGAAAGGAGAAAGAAAAGAAGAAAAGAGGGAAAAACTTGGAGAGGAGGAAATCGATTCAACCGACTTTTAAAAACACGATTAATCGGGTAAGGGTGTGAAACTCGATTATCTTATACTTGGGTATGATTATGTATGTATGTATTTGTGTGATATTTGGTTGAAATTGAGTATAGAACTAAAACCATAATATGTTGAGATTTGTTGGGATTTGATACAATTTGTGTCTGAAATCATGTTTTAATGTTCTTAATTGCTGAGACATGTTAGGTAGATGTTGTTGTGCAATCTATTGGTAATTTTCTGGTGTTTAGATGAGATTTGGAGAGGATTTGGGGTAGAATTTGTAACAGAAATTATGCAGGAAAATTCTGGGTTTTCTCTGCCAATACGCGTATCAGGCAAGGCAATACGCGTATGGCAAGGAAGGAATTTAGGCATTACGCATATGGGAGTGGTCAATACGCGTATGGAGTGAGGCAATACGCGTATTGGAGTTTTAGTCGGATTTTTGGGAAGGAATTGGTCTCTGCCCATACGCGTATCACTTTGGGCAATACGCGTATGGATGGGCGAGTGAGCAAGGCAATACGCGTATGGCTCAGGGAAATACGCGTATGGCCAGTGAGAGTGCAGAATTTTGTCTTTTCGCGATTCTATTTCTTGTTAATTCCATAACTTGTGTTCCAATTATCCGTTTTGAACATTCTTGGTATCGTTGGAAAGCTAATGGAATGTTCTTTCTTATTATAAAGGTTTTGAGATTTGTGGCCGATTTAATTATGTCGGAAATTTGGAAATGTGTCGTTTTGTCGACTTTTACCATTTTAATGGTGTGTAATTGATGTGTTATCATGCAATATGCTTTTGATATGGATATCGTATAACTTGTGTGATGTTATATAACGTCAATGCATGTGATGAAATGTTGTGATGATGGTTTGTGGCCTAAGGGCAAGAAAATGCATTGTGTTGTGGTTGATTGTATATGCATGATTATGGGTGTATATGTGAAGATGCATTTGATTGTCATGAGTCCTTGTATGCCAAGCATCATGATATGCATCTTGTGATGTCGTGTGCCCTTGTGGGGTGTGAGCGACGAATCGATTCCAGAGGGAATCCGCTATAACATCGTGTGCCTTATACAAAGAGGACCTAAAGTGACGATTATAGACGATCGTGTGCCTTATACAAAGAGGACCTAAAGCGATTGGACCGTGTGCATTATACAAAGAGTACCTAACGCGATCCATAAACGCTGTGTGCCCTATACAAAGAGGACCTAAAGCGACGGGGAACATCGTTTTCCTGACGGGGTGTTACATGAGTGGTCCTAAGTAACAAGCGATGGTTCCAATAGTTCCTGAGTGAACTGATGATGAGATTGATGGATGGACGGTACCGCATATGCATTGCATAGAGTCGTTGTGTCGGTCTCTGTGCATTTGCATAAATCATGATTGGATTGATTATGTGTGGAAAATCATGATTGGATTGATTATGTGTGGAAAATCATGATTGGATTGATTATGTGTGGAAAATCATGAATGGATTGATTATGTGTGGGAACTTGTGAATTGATTGAGTATGTGTTGAGATTTATGTTTGAATTGGTGAATTGGTGTGCATATGTGATAAATGCAATGGTGGTGGATAATATGTTTTATGCATAGACATATGATATGTGATGTGGTGGTGTGTTTCCATATGCTATAACCTTGGTGTGTCTTATGTGTGAATATGCGATTGCGTGGGTATAACTGATATATGCTATGTGTATTAGTATGTGATGTTTGTGGTGAGAATGTTTTATGTGTGTATTTTTGTGTTATTACATAATTGTATGCAATTATATTATGATTGTGTTTCTCACCCTTCTGCTGTGGTTTGTTGCTATATGAGGCAATTACAGATTAGTAGTCTTGGAGGCTTTTGTGAAGATTAGTCCTCCGTCCTTTGTCAGTCAGTCTGCTCTGATACATAACACGGGAGTCGGGGAACGCTGTTGATATATATGTATACATTTGTTGAATATATTTTGTATTACTTTTGTATGAATATTTTGATGTTATAGAATAATTTATTTTGTAAAACAAGTCAGTTATGGATCTTTCCGCTTTATTCCATAATTGAACTTCCCTTTTATATGGAAAAAGTTTCCCTTTGAGGTTATTCCATTTTGTGTTATGTATCAAATTTATGAGCAGGGATTGTGTTTTCTTTCCTTAATTGTGGCATCCTTGTTTCTGTCGGAAAAATAAATTTTTATTTACTCTGATTAGATTATGTATTATTTATTCGCGATGGGAATTGGGGTGTTACAATAGTGGTATCAGAGCAGGTCGGTCCGTCCGGCCAAGTCGTTGAGTCAGTTGGTGTGACAGTTGAATGTTGTCAATGTTGTTTATCCCTTAGTACGTGATATGTGTGTGAGACACTTGTCGCTCCTGGGATTTTCATCCAAGTACAAACGCGAAAGTGGCACCGAAAAATAGAGTCGCCAGCAATGTGTATTTATCCTGAAAGAGAGAAAGGAAACACCGCGTAAACCTGAGGGGAAAGGATGGAGCATGGTCTTGCGACCAAGAGAACTGGGTTCGGGAGTCAGTTACGCGCGAGAAAGGTATTAGCACCCCACACGTCCATCGTACCCGATGGGATCCACGCTTGCTTGTCTCGATCAAAGGGTGTAGGAAACTGGAAAGGGAACTGGAAAAGGAAAGGAGAGAGAAAGAGAAACAAATGTAGGGAAAATAAAAGATGTGCTCGAATGGGCCCTACCCCACTGCCTACGAATCTCATCGGGAACATGAGAATCAGAGCGACTTAGTTCCCCTCAACGAGGGTCGCTTTGTTTGTGTTTTTTGGGAACGGCTGACGTTCTAGCTCAGGTGTTGCAGGCTCGCTGGTCCGAGTGCGTTACCATCTTGCAAAAGAATGAGTAGGAGCACGTTCGTACGCTGAGAGTGAGTGAGATGAGAAAAGAATTCCCGAACGAAAGACGTTATTATTTGTTTGAAGTTTTTTAGAAAGAAGTGTCTTTTACGGCTATTTGCAACTTGCATTGAACCAAAGTCTTAAATATAGGAACGAATACTTTCGCGCATCGTCCCCAACAGGACGTACACTAGGTATCCTAGAAGAATGAGAGGAAGCCCCCCGTTCCTCACTTCCCACATATAAGGCTCAAGCGCAATACACGTTAACCTTTATTAAGTGTTTTTTTACTTTTCTTTTGAGATGAGAAGAGAAACGACGCAAGGGAAATTCTAAAGGAAAACTAAGAGTCCTAATGTTATCATGCATGGATGTCCTAGGGTTAGTGAGGTTTAGGAGAAAAGACTACCTAACCTAATGCTAATCCTACTCCAAGCTTAATAAAAAATTAAGTTGGACTAGGTAGCTCTAAAGGGAAAGAATCCAAGACTTGAACAAGTCTTGAGATTCATGGGATGATAAAGAGTGAAAGAGAAGAAAAGAGAAGGAGAAGAAAAGAGATGAAATACAAAAAATGGCAGCAAGCACATTATATCATAAATGTCCAACTCAAATCAATCAACATGCTTCAAAGATCAATGCAAAACAAAACAAGTAATCATGCAAATGTAAACATGGAAGGATGCAAGCATACTTGAATTAAATGCACAATTAAACACACATGGATTTCATAACAAGGTGAAATGAGAAAGGCAATATGAAAATGAAACAAGACCAGAACTCACATCATGTCACCATCAACAATTCACAAGCGCAAAAGAGATTCACATTATGCAATATTATGCACCAAAGAAGTTACAAAGCAAATGGAATGATATGCATCAAATAATTCAAACCATGATGAACAAGTGAGATGAAAATCAAGTAATGCACCCAAAGGGCAGTAGCATACACATTATCATCATGCCAAGATCAAACTCAAGTCATACAAGATTAATCATCAGGCAACACATTCAAAACATGTATCAAAATTGAGAAAGACATTCACTTATCATTCATGCAAGCAAGCAAAGAAATGTGAGGCATAAAGTGAAATGAAAATCACATAATGAACCTTAAATCAAGAATATCAGAACCTCAAACATGTCATATAAACCAAACAACAAGTTCCAAGCATGAGTGAATTCACACAAAGAAACAATCACAAGATTAGGTTGAACATGCCACAAGATTCAAGTCCAAAACAACATCAACTTGTAAAATCAAGAACAAATTGAAAAAAGATCAAATGAGGATGATTCTAAAGCCACAAGTAAGCTCAAACAGAACATGATCATACCATAAAAACATCTCAAGCATCATTCCATTACAGGTAAGCAAATGCACTCAAACTATATCATGAATCAAAGTATGTCTCAATCAAACTTGTATCACAAAAAAAACTCAACCAAAAATAGTAAAGTGGCTCAATAAAATCCCCAAAAATAATCAAACAGAATTTAACTCAGTCAAGCAACATATACAAAAGGATCAAACCAAAATTCAAAAACTAAGTACCTCAAACAATTAGGCAAAGATCACATAAGAAACATGGTTTAACATGCAAAAGAGAGGGACCAAAATGCCACATGAAATGAGTTTAAAAATGAAACAAAAATGTTTTTATGCACTTCATAATGTCATCTAACAAATACAAAAAGAATGGATTGAAAATGTGTTATAGATGATGAGAAAGAAATTTTAAAAGTTTGAGTGTGCAAGTGAAACCATTAAAAAAGGAAATTAGGCAATTAATTAAAACAGATGCCAAAAATAAAAATAAAATGAGAAAATAAAATATGGGAAAAATTTATAAAACTAAAAAGAAGTTTCATGATTTTTTGTATGATTTTTAGATGCATAAAAATGATTTTAAAAATTAAATTGCAAAACAAACAAGTAATAAAAAAGGAAATGAAATAAACTTGGGGGGAGGTGTCATCAGCAAAAGGAATACGTTGGAAATCAAAACAGGCCTAAAGGAGGGGGGTGCAAATAATAAAGCCCAATGCCAAAGCCCATCAGCAAAAGTCAATGATGAACACATGTAATTCAGTCAAAAATCAGATTTAATCCCAGTCAACCATTTAATCCAACGCGCGTAAACAAGACAAACAACATCCACACGATCAAAATTAATTAATATCAACGGTCCAGATCCAAAGGCACACCACAATCTATATGTACACGCACACACAATCAGATAGTAACCCACCATACACCCCCCACGTGACAGCCACATGCCTTCATTAATGTGCTATCACGCTGATGCCCACACGATGCCATCAACGCGCAAGATTAAATCAGCAAGTCACAAATTAAATGAAATCAAAGGCTGAGGTTAGATCACACGGTAACATACTTTGGATGGCATGCACACAATCACCAAAATAAAAACATAAAAAAATAAAACGTGGCAGAAAGATGGACGTTAGATCATGCTGACGGACGGCTAGGATTTCTTCTTCTCCACTTGACCACCTCGCCGGACTGAACTTAAGCAGCCGCCGGAGCTAGGGCTCCGGCCACCCTCTCCGGTGAGCTGCAGTGAAAAAATTCTCCAGAAAATGTGTATAGGTACTCCATCTTGACCAGAAAAATGCAAGGATCTCAAATATCCAGTCCATTTTAACAAATAATCAACCAATAATGAGAATCGAACAAAAACAACTTTAGATCTAAAACTTTAAACTCACAATACACACAAACTACACGTCCAAACTTCAAATAAAATAGCTCAGAACAATCAGTGAACATCATAGATCATAATGCATACAAGAAAACTAAGTTCTGTGAGCATGAAAAATTCACCAACCTGAACCTTGTAGAACTTGAAAACCTCCAAGAAATCCCTCCAAAGACTGCAGATCTTCCTCTTTTAAACTCTATTTGCAAAATAAATGCAAATAGAGGCTTGAATCTGGCTAGATCTAGGAGTTTAAAGATGATCCCTCTTGAAACCAACTTGATGAAAAACTCACTCTAATCTCAAAACAATGGATGATTTGTGTTCTTCTCTCTTCACTGATGAAGAATATGAAGGAATTTCTCAAGAAAACCTTGGGGATAGAGAGAATCGAAAATGAGAAAGTGAGGAGTGAAAAATGGATTCTGAGCGAAATGAGAGTGCATGACCTAATTTCTGAGGCATGAGTAAGCTTATATATCCTTGATTAGTTCACTAATTATCATTAGCAAGTGATTTAAATCATGGTTAATGAGATTGGAGTGGAATTGCAAATTTGCATTTTGTTGAATACACCCCCTTCCACACGTGCTACCTCAAGTTTCTCATGCTAAACCACTCACATTCACCATGCTGATCACAAATGAACTAGAATTGGGCCTTGTGATGGATTGTTTCATGAGTTTTGAATCAACTAGCAATTTTGCATTTTGTTGAATAAGTGATGAACATGGCATGAAATGAATCAATTCAAAGGCCAAAAATGGTCCAAATGATATGTACTTGGATGTTGTCATGTGGCATGAACCATTAGAAGTCATTTCAAGACAATTTGTGCCAAAATGCAAAAGATGGAAAAAGGTGGTACATGGAAAACCATCAAAATACACCTTGCATTGTTTTGACCACAACTAGAGCTTCACACATGCTATGAGAATTATCTAGTGCTTTTTGGAAATGGGAAAGAAAGATATTCAACTTTCATGTTGGAGAAAAATTCATTTGGAGCTTCCTTGATGATGAAAAGTCAAGTTGAATGTGATGGAAAAGTTGCCAAAAATGGAAAGTTTTCATTATAGGTCATTTTCCAAATTTAGTAACTTTTGCACAAACTCTTGATTCTTGATTAATGGCATGAAACTTGACAATTGAAGACCATATGATGATGTGAGACCTTGAAAACCATGAAAAGAAGCTCAAGATTCCACAGTTGACTTTCTCCTTTTGAACTGTTGACTTTTGCTTATTACACAAGTAACTGATCCATTGAACATCTTCCTCAAAGAACCACTGGCCAAGATCCCCTCCATGAACACTTAAGAACATAAGGAATTCCATGAGATCAAGTCTTGCCCAAGAAATCAGAAATAAACACATTTTAGGTCCAACCCTAGTTTTGGCACCCTCTGGTTAGGAGGAAAAAACACATCCTCCAAATCTCAATTCCTCTGAATATGTTGTGTATCCTCTCAAACAAAGATGAGATATGTCCTTTGGAGGTGATAAAAACTCAAAGAGCTTGCGCATTTGGGGGTTAGATCCCAACTTTTGACTGCCTTGTGTATGCACTGTCCAATCTTCTTGGTGAACTCTCCTCTCCCTATGACTTGTGAGGGCAAATGGAGATGACACATGATGCAAGAGGTCCTTGAAGCTTATGAGAAACACTTGGTCTTCCCCTTTAGCTTTGGATGATGAACACCTTGGATCACCTGATCACATGCCCTTATGCAAGATGCAATGCTAGATGCTTAATGTTTTGTTTTTTCTATGCTTGAATGCAATGCAATGCAATGAAAGCTCATGCTAAAAGACATGAAGAAAAGAGAGGGCAAATTTTGGGGTATTACAGCTGCCCCTATTCAATCACTATAGACCTGAATGGATAATAGCGATTGTTGTCATACTTTCAAGGTATGGAGAGATTGAATACCGACAATAACCCAAGAATTTGCACTCTGCAGGGAAGAAGAAAAAAAGATATAAACCCAACCAAACGAACTCTGCTCGAAGAAAACTCTGGTGAGAGGAAAACCACTGGGAAGATGTCATTTAAACAACACCAGACGACTATTGGCCTGCCACACTACGGGTGGACTTTTGCAATGTCTTTTATACAACGCCAGACGACTACTGGCCTGCCACACCACAGGTGGACTTTTGCAATGTCTTTTATACAACGCCAGACGACTACTGGCCTTCCACACTACGGGTGGACTTTTGCAATGTCTTTTATACAACGCCAGATGACTACTGGCCTGCCACACCACGGGTGGACTTTTGCAATGTCTTTTATACAACGCCAGACGACTACTGGCCTGCCACACTACGGGTGGACTTTTGCAATGTCTTTTATACAACGCCAGATGACTACTGGCCTGCCACACTATGGGTGGACTGTCTTTTTGAATGGAGTCAGAAGACTATTGACCTGCCACACTACAGGTGGACTTTTGCCAAGCTACAGTTGGACTTTGCAGCTGAGATGCCACACTACGGGGGACTTTTGCCAATCTACGGTTGGACTTGCTGATGATTTGCCACCCTTGGATGGACTTTTGCCAATCTACAGTTGGACTTAGCTGCGGTCTTTTAAAGGGAGTCAGACGACTACTGACTTGCCACACTACAGGTGGACTTTTGCCAATCTACGGTTGGACTTTCCAATGATTTGCCACCCTTAGATGGACCTTTCGCCAATCTAAGGTTGGACTTTCTAATGACTTACCACCCTTGGATGGACCTTTTGCCAATCTACGGTTGGATTTTAAGAATTTTCCACCCTTGGATAGACCTTTTACCAATCTACGGTTGGACTTTGATAACGTCTTTTAACAATGCCAGACGACTACTGGCTTGCCACACTACGGGTGGACTTTAGCAATTCCAATATTGGATTACTCTCTGCATCCGTGTCAGACATCTCTGCTGACTCTGCTGAGAAACAATGATCAATGATTTGATCTCGGAGACTCCTGAAAGGATAATATCTCTGCTGGATAATGAATGAACAATCCGTCTGCTTCTACTTGTCAAGTTTGCCAAAAATAAATTGGACTTTGAAATATGATGATTCTGCCAAGAATTACTTCATCTGTCTGGGATGAATTCTGGTCAATGCAACTCCGCTGGGGATGAGAATTTCTTGCATGACGTCTTGCTGGGGAAGAAAAGTCATTAAAACTCTGCTTGAAGATCTATTAAACCCGAGTTCCTTTGCGGGGAGAATCAACCTGCTAACCCGGCCGGGGAAAGCATGTACACCTTGCTGAGGAATAGATTTTGTTGACCTGCTAAACTTTTGCAGGGAAGAAAACAACTCAGCTGGGGAGTATTGTTGATAAAATTCCATGCTGAACTCTGTGAGGATACCATTACCAGAGATACGATCTTGTTGGGAATCAGGGCTACTCTACCGAGGATATGCAAATCCTGGTTATAAGACGTTATGCTGCAACATGCTGGGGGAAGAGTCCCTAGATCTGCTGGGGAAACTCCATAGTAGTCTGCTAAGGAATACGCCTGTCAATCTTAGGATAAGTATCACAATGCCCCATGCTAGGCGAACTTTCCGTTTGACGATTCCGTTGGGGGTAATGAGTTTATACAAACTCTGCTAGAGAAAACCGCTTCAAAGCGTCTCATGCTGAGGAATGCCTTTTGAGAGGATTTTACAGAAGACCAAATGTCCTCAAACTCTACTGGGGATAATAGATCTGGAACACCTCCTGCTAGGGAAAAAAGAAAATGCCCCATGTTCGGGAAAGCCAACAACTTGCTTCCTGCTCCATGATACCAGACTTACCTGAAGAAACGTCCTAAGAGGATTTTACAGAAGATCAAGCATCTTCAAACTCCTAACGACTTTACTGGGGATTAATCAACAACTTCGGTGTCTGCGAAGCAACTCTACTAGGGAATTCGCAACCGTTATCGACACAGAAAAGCTTGTAGCTGTTGGAAGTACTGAATGAGAGAATCGACTTAATAAGATACAACGATACCCAGTTGAACTCAATTCACTGATATCGAGACGTCGCGAACGACCTTCGACCGAATGATGGACTCAATCAATAAACGTTGTGACAAAAGGGTGACAAGATTGCCCTAGTCTCCTGCGTGGGAATAAGTGATTACGCGTCTTGTGCTCGAAATCATCCGAATCTGTTACCTGCAACAAAAGAAGACACACACATGTCCCGAAATATTGCGTGGTTTGAACCCGCCATCCAGGATTATCCAACATTCAAAGTAATTCTAAATGTTTTTCTGCACGTGTTATTGTGAAGCCACCATGTTTTCAAATGCAATGTTTTATCAAAAATTCGGACGTTTTTGCAAACAAAGCAGTAAAACAAAAATAAGAAGCTTTTAACTGAAATTCAATTTATTGATCAAAAGGCCCAGAATAGGCAATTACATCAGGAAGCAATCCCTGGAAAGAGGTGATCGCTGAAAATTGAGAAAATAAACTATCCTTATGACAATGTGAAAACGGCGTTCCACTGAGTTTCAATTCTGCTATGGCCAGTATGTCTTCAAGACTCCCCGACCTTGCCTTCTGAGGAATGATCAGACCGATTCCTACCCTTTGGAATGTCAGTTGTTGAAACGGTGATGGAGTACAGATAACTCAGATCGTAGTCGTTCGCTTAAATCCCTCTTTTGTGTGGACCGCCCTTTTAGGTTTTCAATCCACCGGGATACCCTTTTTTGCCTGAGTTGTCCTTGCGGATTTTCAACTCACCGGGTGTACAATTTTTTCTTTATTATCCCTAATTTTTGTCCGAACCTTTTTATTCTGTTTTTGTGGTTCGCCGGGATGCCCTTTTTTGCCTGGACTTTTTCTTTTTTCTTTGTCCAGGGGTCTATTTATGCGAAGTATTTTTTGACTACGTCTGAGTTGACAGGGGATGAAAAGTCTTCACCATCCATGGTTGTAAGTAACAAGGCTCCGCCCGAGAAGACCTTCTTAACCATGAATGGACCTTCATAGTTAGGAGTCTATTTGCCCCTGTGATCTGTACTTGGAGGAAGGATCCTTTTGAGTACCACATCTCCCACTTTGTAAACCCGAGGACGCACCTTTTGGTCAAATGCCTGCTTCATCCTCCGTTGGTATAACTGCCCATGACATACAGCTGCCAGTCGTTTCTCCTCAATAAGGCTCAACTGATCAAACCTGGTACGAACCCACTCAACCTCATCTAACTTGACATCCATCATGACTCTAAGGGATGGAATCTCCACTTCAACCGGTAGTACTGCCTCCATACCGTATACAAGTGAGAATGGGGTTGCCCCAGTAGACGTGCGCACTGACGTTCGATACCCATTCAAAGAAAACGGTAACATCTCATGCCAATCTTTGTATGTGACAACCATCTTCTGCACAATCTTCTTAATATTCTTGTTGGCCACTTCCACAGCGCCGTTCATCTTCGGGCGATATGGAGAAGAATTGTGGTGTTCAATTTTGAAGTCCCGGCACAGCTCAGTCATCATTTTGTTATTCAGATTAGAACCATTATCAGTAATGATTCTCTCGGGCACTCCATAGCGACAAATGATATCCCGTTTCAGGAAACGAGCTACCACCTGCTTAGTGACATTGGCAAGATGAAGCGATGGCCATTTGAAGCAGTAGGCTCAATCTTTCCGGTCATGTCAATGCCCCACATAGCAAAGGGCCAAGGAGAGGACATGACACTCAATGGATTTGGAGGAACGTGCACTTTGTCTGCATAGATCTAACACTTGTGATACTTACGGGCGTACTTGCAATAATCTGACTCCATAGTCAACCAATAATATCCTGATCTCAACAATTTCTTAGCCATTGCATGTCCTCCGCCATGGGTACCGAAAGAGCCTTCATGTACCTCATGCATTAACAGGTCTGCTTCGTGCCTATCCACGCATCTGAGCAGAACCATGTCAAAATTCCATTTATACAGCACATCATCCTGATTCAAGAAGAAGCTACCAGACAACCTTCTCAATGTCTTCTTATCTTTAGCAGATGCCCCTGGCGGGTACTCTTGACTTTTCAGGAAACGCTTGATATCATGAAACCATGGCTTGTCATCAGGCGTTGCATCAACATCAAACACAAATGCAGGTCTGTCAAGATGAGACACCTCAATCTTAGGTACATGATTCCACCCTTGCACTTTGATCATAGAAGACAATATGGCCAAGGCATCCGCAAACCTATTCTCATCTCGAGGAATATGGTAGAGCTTCACTGTTGTAAAGAATTTCAACAATCTTCTTGTATAATCTCTATACGGAACCAGATTTGCTTGGTGCGTGTACCAACTCCCTTTCACCTGATTAATTACCAAAGCTGAATCACCAAAGATATCAAGGGTCTTAATTCGTAAATTAATCGCCTCCTCAATCCCCATTATACAAGCTTTATACTATGCTTCATTGTTGGTGCATCCGAAAGTTATTCGGGCAGTGAAAGGCATATGAACACCCTCCGGCGTGATAAGAACTGCTCCAACTCCGCATCCATTAATATTGACGGCCCTATGAAACATCAGACTCCATTTGGATTCAGGGTCTGGCCCCTCCTCCGGGAGTGGTTCCTCACAGTCTTTAGCTTTGAGAAACATGATGTCCTCACCAGGGAAATCAAATTTCATGGGTTGGTAATCATCAATCAGCTGTTGCGCAAGATAATCTGACAAAACACTTCCTTTAATGGCCTTTTGGGAAGTATACTGAATATCATACTCTGTCAAAACCATTTGCCACCGTGCAATTCTGCCTGTTAGCGCTGATTTCTCAAAAATGTATTTGATAGGATCCATTTTGGAAATCAACAAGGTTGTGTGCCTAATCATATATTGCCTCAATTGCTTTGCGGTCCATGCAAGTGCACAGCATGTCTTTTCAAGCATTGAGTACCGGGACTCACAATCGTTGAACTTTTTGCTCAGGTAGTAAATAGCATGCTCCTTCCTACCCGTCTCGTCGTGTTGACCGAGAACACAACCCATAGAACCTTCAAGCACTGTCAAATACATTATCAAAGGTCTTCCTTCAACTGGAGGTATGAGAATTGGAGGTTCCTGCAAGTATTCTTTTATCTTATCGAATGCCAATTGGCAATCGTCATTCCACCTGACCGTCTGATCTTTTCTTAGCAGTTTAAAAATTGGTTCGCACGTGGCTGTTAGGTGAGATATGAACCTTGCAATGTAGTTCAATCTACCCAGAAAACCACGAACCTCCTTTTCCGTTCTCGGTTCAGGCATTTCTTGTATTGCTTTCACTTTGGCAGGATCAACCTCAATCCCTTTTTCACTCACAATGAAACCCAGCAGCTTTCCAGAACGCACCCCAAAAGTGCACTTATTTGGATTCAACCTTAAGCGGAACTTCCTCAACCTTTCAAACAGCTTTTTCAAGTTAACCAGATGTTCTTCTTCTATTCTCGACTTAGCAATCATGTCATCCACATAACATTCAATCTCTTTGTGAATCAAGTCGTGAAACAAAGTTACCATTGCCCGTTGATACGTTGCCCCTGCGTTCTTCAACTCAAAAGGCATCACCTTATAACAGTATGTACCCCATGGAGTAATGAACGTGGTCTTCTCCATATCTTCAGGTGCCATCTTAATCTGGTTGTACCCGGAGAAACCATCCATAAACAAGAACACTGCAAACTGAGTTGTATTGTCGACCAGTACATTAATGTGTGGCAGTGGAAAATCATCTTTCGAACTAGCTTTATTAAGATCCCGATAATCCACACACATTCTAACCTTTCCGTCTTTCTTCGGTACCGACACAATGTTGGCAACCCAGGGAGGATAGTGAGTCACTGCAAGAAACCCTGCATCCCATTGTTTCTGAACTTCTTCTTTGATCTTTATGGCCATGTCGGGGTGAGTCCGACGAAGTTTCTGCTTGACTGGCGGACACTCTTCTCTCAAAGGCAGCCTGTGAACAACAATATCAGTATCCAACCCTGGCATGTCTTGATACGACCAGGCGAAGATGTCAGCATATTCACACAACAACTCAATCAAAGCCCTCTTCACATCTGCTTGCAGGCTGGCACCAATCTTGATCTCTTTCCTAGCGTCCTCGGTACCAATATTGATGATCTCTACTGTCTCCTGAAGAGGCTGAATGACCCTTTCCTCTTGTTTTAACAATCAAGCCAGTTCCTCAGGGAGTTCACAGTCCTTCTCATCCCCTTCTTCGGCTTGATAAATCGGTTTGTCAAAGTCATACATAGCCATAGCAAAATTATTATCAATGGAATCCGGAGGATCAAGTCTGCACGAGCGGGTTCATGCTTTATTTCAGAATTTATTTTAAAACAAAAACAAAAAGAAATGAAACATTGCCATTTTATTATTTTTGTGCAAAAATAAAAATTGAAAGACAGAGAACAAAAATTTGAGTGCAAAACGTCCTTTATTGATGATTAAAATTGCAAATGCAAACAGGGTGGCCCTACAAATGAATCTATACGCCTTGGGCAGAGCGCAAGATTTTGACATGCATTATGATTAGAAAAACAAAGAAAAAATTACTCTGTCTGAAGAGTAACCCGGATGACTTCTTCAATAGACCAGTTCTGCACTTGTTGTCCTGGAGCACGTGGGCGTACCCAGTTGTCCAGGTCACAGTCACTGTCAACACCATCTTCTGTAGCTGCACAAGACTGATCTGTGTAAATAATTCCCCCACTACTGAAAGCGATGGGTCCACTGCTTTCCGCATCTGAAGTCATAGAGGGATGATAACCAATACCATATTTGTCCTCCTTCATTGGCGTCTCTATCAACCTGCCCCAGCCTTGGGCATTGCCGGCTCTGACGACCTCAACAACTTGTTTGTAGGATGAAATGGAGGTACCGGCACATTGTCAATATTTACCGCTTCAAACGACTGGCAAAGCATCTCGTGAATTTCCCCATCCATTTCCACATACTTAAACGTGGATGAATGACTAACAAAGATATCTTCTTCGCCACACACTGTCACAACCTGTCCTTCAAACTCATACTTCAGCTTTTGGTGTAAGGTGGATGTAACAGCCCCGGCTCCATGAATCCAAGGGCGACCCAATAAGCAGCTATACGCAGGCTGTATGTCCATTACATGGAATGTGGATTTGAACACTTGCGGTCCAATTTGCACGGGCAATTCTACTTCACCAAACACAGATCTTTTGGTCCCATCGAATGCTCTGACAACCAATTCACTAGGCCTTAAAATCAAACCATCAACTTCCAGCTTCATTAGTGCCTTCTTAGGCAAGACATTGAGTAAGGAACCAGTGTCCACCAGTACATGAGACAACACTGCACCCTTACACTCCATTGTGATGTGCAAAGTTTTATTGTGGTTTCTTTCTTCAGCAGTCAAATCCCTACTTGTGAAGCCCAGACCATGGCTGACATTAACATTGGAAATTACACCTTCAAGCTGATTTACAGTGATTTCCTGTGGCACATATGCACTCTTCAAAACTTTCAACAAAGCCTCCCGATGCGCGTCAGAACACATCAACAGTGACAAAATTGAAATCTTCGAAGGGGTCTGATTCAGTTGATCGACAATCTTATAATCACTTTTCTTAATTATCCTCATGAACTCTTCCATCTCATTATCAAAAGCAATCTTCGTCTCTGATTCAGGTACAGACACACTCTCGACCACCTGTTTTCCTTTAGCTTTTGCAGCAGCTTCAGCTTCTTGATCACTGCGCAAAGTTTGGGGAGTAAACAATCTTCCGCTTCTTGTAAAACCACCCACACCACCCACATTATCAATATTTGAACCGACTGATGTCCCAACTTCTTGCTTTTTACCTTCATAATATATGTCTGCCCCATAGTGCCATGGGATTGCCTTCGTAGTTGTAAACGGAACTGGTCCTGGCACCGTGATGGTAACAGGACTAGGTCTTTCTTGCACAACACTTGTTACGGGAACTGTACTGACCGACACCTGAATCTCAGCGGGAGTATAAAAGATTGTGACAGTTGATACCTCATCAGTTTCTTTCACAACCTTGTCAAACTGTAGACATCCTTCATTTATTAGATTTTGCAAACCTGCTTTCAACCTATCACAGCCATTCTCTTGATTCATACACTCAGAACAATCTTGTCCACAACCTGGGAACACTTATCCCTTCAACAAACGATCTTTTACAATCAACAAAGAAGTCTTCACCTGACTGATGTCTGCTACCAAATTCAATCTCTTTCCATCTTCGATAGCATGCACATTTGTCGCACCATGATTAGGTATGGGGTGCTGAATGATATTAGGGGACTGAGAGAAATTGATTACTTTGGCATCAATCAAGTCTTGCACTTTATGATGAAAATCCCAACATTTTTCAATGGAGTGCCCCTGAGCACCTGAGTGGAACTCGCAGCGAGCATTCACATCAAAATTAGGAGGCAAGTTGCCAGCGGCAGGAGGTCTCATAGTACGGAGCTCAACCAACTTCAACTTGAGTAACTGTGGTAGCAACGCAGAATAAGTCAAAGGGAGAGGGTCAATCTTACGATCCCTCTGCCTAGACCTCTGTTGAAAAGGAGGTTGCTGTTGTTGCTGCTGAACCTGCTGTTGGGGTTGTTGTTGCTGAACAGACGGTGCTGGGATTGTCACTGCACCTACCTGGTGATAACCCTAAGAACGTCCTCTGCCTCGTCCTCTAAACACAACATTTGTATCACCTTCTCTTCTTCTCTGACCACTAGCAAACAGTTTCTTCGTCCCAGAAGAGCTAGCCCCACTCACATCTTGGATCTTTCCAAGCTTCAACAAACTCTCTATTCTTTCTCCAGCAATCACTATCTCAGCAAATCCTGTCGATGGACAAGCAGCCAACCTTTCAAGATATGCCCCTTGCAGGGTGCCCATAAACATGTCTGCCATTTCCCTATCCAACAATGGAGGTTGGACCTGGGCAGCCATTTCCCTCCACCTCTGTGCATATTCCTTGAAACTTTCTTTAGCATTCTGTGACAACCCCTGCAATTGAGTGCGATTGGGCGCCATATCAATATTGTACTGGTACTATTTTAGGAATGCTTCAGCCAGATCCTTCCAACTTCTCACAGCAGCTCTGTTCAATTTCATATACCAGGTTAAAGAAGCTCCAGCCAGACTATCTTGAAAGTAATGCATCCATAACTTCTCATCATCTGTATGAGCTGAGATCCTCCCAAAATAAGCTTGGATATGTGTTTGGGGACACGTATTGCCATGATATTTATCAAAAGTAGGCGGCTTGAATTTTGGAGGGATCCTGACCCCTGGTACCAGCCCCAAACTAGTAACATCAATGCCCATAGAATTCTTGCATTCCATAGCCCGTATCTTTTCAGCCAACTCATCGTACCTTTTATCACTAGGAGTACCCACCTCAGCATCCAGCAGGGTAAATTGGTCCTCTTGAGCATCTTCTTGAATACCACCAACATTTCTGCCATTTCCATTACCCACATTACCACCAGGAGGAGGATTGCCAACAGGAGGAGGAGTGCCATTGTTATTCTGATTAACTCTAAGCATGGCCTCTGGACGCTCGACCAGAAGCCTCAGTTTTTCTTGATTTTGTGCCATTCCAGTCATGAGAGTCATGAACTGGTCCATTCTTGCCCTCATTTCAGCCAAATCACTCTGCATTTGATCCATTATCCTTGCTTGATTTCCTCGAGTTGCGTATCGATGAATATGATTCTCAGCTATAGTTCCTGAAACCAAATAAAGGTTAGAGATCTCCTGCAATAGGTACCTGCTATGTAAAAATGCTCATGATTATGAGGATGCAAATGCAAAATGTAAACAATCATATTTAAACATTTCCAGGCCGAATATGCTTTGATTCCAGTTTTGGGCAAGGGATCGGACACAACATCGGAAAATAAATCTGAATCCAGAAATACTGTGGAATCAATCAAAAGATAACCCCTTTCAAACAACTGATAACCATCGAAACAAACATTGCAATATCATAGCATAAGATGTCATACAAACAGGTTCAATACAATCAAAAGTGATTCCATCCACAATCCTGATGGTAATCACAACAAAATAAGCAACAGAATTACTACAAGTCAATTCCAAATAAACCGGCTTCAATCTCCTCAAGAAGGTTCACAGTATCTGGATGAGTAGGTCTTTCTAGCAAACCCTTGATCAACCTGTTCCTCTTCTCCACATCCTGCTTCAACCTGGCAATCTGCTCTTCAACATTGTTGCCTTCGTGCTTTGGTTTCTTGATTCCCGCTTGCAGCTTAAGCTCTTCAATTTCTTTCTGGGCTTCTTTCCACTTGGCAAAGTAACGGTCTTTCCTCGCTTTCACTACCTGAAGCTCTTCTTACAGCTCTTCATTCTCAATCTTGGCTTCCTTCCACATATCTTGATACGTGGCCAGCTCATCCTCTGCTTTAGTCAAAAGCTTCTTGTTTTTTCTCTTAGCTTTGACTGACGAATCAGCAGCCATACTGATCTTTTTGAAGTGTTGAGCCCTGTCAGCAAAATCCTTCTCTTTTTTCTCTAGGTGCGTAGTCATGTCTTGAACCTTCCATTTCAGCTCCAAGTTGTCATGTAGAGCACTCTGTAGTCGACTACTCATGTCAGAGTTTTCCATCTTCAAATCAGATACCAATTTACGCTGCTTATCAAATTCTTCAAATGGTACAGTGAGTCTTTCATCCACACTTTCTGGGTACAACATAGGTGCTTGATCAAAAGGCAAGTAACACTCCTCAACTCTCTGTTTTATCCAATCCACATAAGGAAGGAAAGCCTGATTGTTAGGTTTGCCCAGAACGGCCTTGCCTTTCTTCAGGATACTACCCCAAGCTTCAGAAGCTCTCTGCGCCTCCTCCAATCCTTCAGATGAGTGAAAATACAATGATTCTTCCACATCTCGCTTAACAGGTGGTCCTACCAGAGCGTAACCAAACTGTCTTACGGCCAAGGAAGGGTTATAGTTAATTCCTCCCTTCCTCCCTATCAAAGGAACATTAGGGGTACTTACCACAGTTGTGAATGATATCCTTGCCAAGCAATCCATGATTTATCCACACGATGTTCTTACTGACCAATCCCATCAAGCGCTGACTCCACTCTAGAGAATCCTTAGAATCAACAAAAGCACCAGATTGAGGCAGACGACTTGCAAACCATTTATAAAACAATGGAGCGCAACAATGAACCATCATCCCTCTCTTCTTTTCATTCCTGTTGTATAGGGCATAATGGAGATCTCCCAACAGGGTTGGCACAAGATTCCTCATCATGAATATTCTGATAGCATCTTCATCAACGAAATCAGGCTCATTGGGGAACAACATAATGCCATAAACACAAAGAGCTAACAGTGCATTGAACACGATCCAATCTTTATCCTCTGCTGCTTTCTGAGCCTTCTTCGTTAGATACCCCAACTTGAAACCACAGATCTTTCCCTTGTTGGAGATGTTGGCTTCTAACTCCGACTTGCTCAAATAAAGAGCACCGGCCAATTTCCCACAATCCAGCTCTCCTTTTGAACCAAAGAAAGGAGGTACTTCCTTGATAGGAATCCCTAGCATGTTAGAGTATTCCTCCAAGGTAGGTACCAACAAATAATCCGGGAACATAAAACATCTCAGCGGAGGGTCATAGAACTGCATCAGAGTATGAAGACCTCGGAACTCATAATCGTTGATGTTGCGAACAAAAGACAGAATCCACCCATACTTCTCCTCGAAAGCATTCAACACTTTAGGACTCGCCATTCCCTTCAGGACTGTGAGAGGACCTATTGCTGGCTTGAAAAACTTGTAGATAATAATATCCTTCTTGCCTCTTGGAACGTCCATCCCTAATACTGCCCTCTGACTGGAATCAAAGACTAGATACTACCTGAAAATGCACAAACATGAATGTCAGAAAAAAAGAATGCAATGCAGAGCATGTGATCAAGGTGTCCACACAAACTGGCTGAACTGCCCTGGCTGAACAAATCAAGGCTCTGTACCAAAACTCAGAACAAAAACCACCATAGCGATAGAACCAGAAAACCAGGTAGGTTGAAGGTCACGGTTACCTACAAACCTGCAAACCCCATCCCTCTCACATGTGGGTACTAGGATGTTCAGTATCCCGGGCTCTCGGGTCGAGAAATGATGATACGTTCACCATTTTTGGTTTGGCATCATCATCAATCGAGGAGGCCTCAACCGATTCTCCAAGACGAAAGATCCTCAGCTTCAGAGGTTTGAGAAGCAATAGCACATTCAGCTCGAAGGATACAATGCTATCGCCAATCAAAGAGGTCGTCCGCTAATTCACTACAAAAGGGAATCCTATAGCAAGTTCCCAGCATTGGGTCCTCGGATCGTGAATGTGCAATGGGTTTGCCACAAAGCGTGGGCTGCCACTGTCACATTACGGGAGGAGTGCCGCAACTGAGTCCTCGGGAATGGTCTCCAGAGTCGACAATCCCTCAAGAGAATACCTACTGGCCTGTACCAATGCACAGTAGCAGATAGAACCTCGTCTGGTTGTGGGTCTCATGAACAACAATACATGGCCACCCCCATGCAAGCGTCATGACTATCCACTCTAAAACCTGTGTGTATGCTCGAGCCTGGGTAGTGGGCTCATCTCTCAGAACATCCCTGTGACGCCCCCAATCTATACCCCCAATTAACAGGCAATTAAAGCACTAAAAGAAAATTCGAAATTTCGTCAGAGTACATTTGAATTCGCGGCATAGAAAGGGAGGAATCACATCAACTGTACCCAAAACATAGCATAACATGCAACACCTGCCCATAATGATATGCAACCGTGGGGTAGCAATCAAACAGAGGAAACTTTGTTCCTTACACCCACTTATCAGAAATTAGAATTAAAGCGGAAGATCTAAAATCTGATTAACATAAATACATATACACATATAAACAGTTTGTCATACATCAGGTAGCATATGTACAACCAAAATACATCATCAAATATGCAAAATAATAGCACGCGGCCACCCTAACTACCCGGAGTCACATATCAGAGCCGACCGACCAAAAGAATGAAGACGCAACGCTTCACAAAAAGAATACCTCCAGCAGCTCTAATCTGCAACGCCTCATAGAGCGTTATAAAACAGCAGAAGGGTGAGAAAAACAACCATAATATAATTGAATAAAATTATATATAATAACACAGAATTGTACAAGTAACACAATCTCACCCCAACCACATATGACATAATTCCGCACCATTCTCAAGCATCAAATACCATTATACACCACACATATACCATACAATCATCAATCACAGTCACAAATTCACACACAATTAATTCATGATTTATGCAATGCACATAGACCGACCCGACGACTCTATGCACATGCCATGCGGTACCGACTTCCAATGTCTCTTGTCTCATCATCAGTTCACTCAGGAACTATTGGAACCATCGCTCGTTACTGAGAATCTCAAGTAACTCCCCGTCGGGCCTAAGATGTTCACCCGTCGCTTTAGGTCCTCAGGCATCGCCTCATATTTTCGAGGCACACGACGTTAAGGATTGCTTTAAGTCTCCAAAGGAGCCCACAATCGTCTATACCTATCGCTTTAAGTCCTCAGGCAGCGCCTCATATTTTCGAGGCACACGATGGTATAGCATATTCCCCTCGGGAATCAAACCGTCTCTCAGGACGTTTCCACAATGCACATTATGATGCTTGGCATACAATGACTCATGACACTCACATTGCATCCATGCACATATTCATAATCATGCACATTTATCAAATACCACACTTAGCATTTTCTTGCCTTCCGGCCACAATTCATCCCCACAACAGCACATAAGGCATACACATCCAATTCACCAACTTATAACATAATACACATCAAATACGCACCATTTAAAACAACAAAAGTCGAGATTCCACACTATTCACATTTCCCGACAAAATTTAATCGGCCAACAATTCTCAAAACCTCATAATCACAAAGTACAACTCGATACCTTTCTAACGACACCAAGAATTCAAAAATTGGATAATCGGAACCAAAGTTACGGACAAAACCGAAAACACATTTTGAAAAATCACATTTTTGACATTCTCCTGTCCATACGCGTATCACTCATGTCCATACGCGTACGGACAGAACCCATTTCCTTCACAAATTCCTCGTTCCAAAACCCATACGCGTATTGGCCCATGGCTCGCCCATGTTACGCGTAATGCCAAGATTCATACGCGTATTGGCCCAAAAACAAGCCAATGATACGCGTATCGCCTTGGCTCATACGCGTATGGACATGCCCCTTACGCGTATGGCCAGAGCATACCCAGAAAAATTCTGCAGAACAATTTCTGCGTTTTCCAACCCAACATCAACCAATTCTTCACCTAAAACTCAGAAAAACAGCAATTTGAAGTGTAATAGCATACCACAAACATGTATGAACAATCAACAATGCATTCAACAAGATTTTTACCACAATCAAATTCATTTCTAATCAATTTTTACACAATCTATGTTTTACTAATATTCTCCAAATCAATCCAAAAACAACAACAAAACACATACATAATCGTATACAATCATAGAATAATCGAGTTTCGCACCCTTACCCGATTAATCGATTCCTAGAAATTGTTCTTGATGATTTTTCCACTCTTTCTCCAATTTTCTCTCTTCTCCTCTTTTCTTCTCTTTTTCCTTCTTTCTTCTTTCTTTCTCTCTATTTTTCTTTCCCTTTTCTTTTCTATTTTCTTTTCTTTCTTACTAACTTAGTAAAAATATCTATGAAATGTCCAAAATACCCCCACACTCAAATATCCCGCAAATGTTCCCAAAACGCGATAAAATATAATCACGACGAAAAATAACATATTTTCGCATAAAAGTCGAGAATAAAATAAAATAATAATAAAATAATCCAAAAAGACTCAATAATATAAAATTGGCAAAACGGGGCGTTACAATCCCAACCCGCCAAACAGAAAACAACAGCACAATCCAACATAATAATGATATGTAATGCAGTAAATGCATAAAACAGTAATACAACAAGATACAGTAAAGCAGTAATACTATAAACAGCAATATAGTAAAACAGCAAAAAATAATACTACAACTCCATAAAAACACCCAATGAAACAAAAACAGACAAGCGCTAGGATTGACTCGCTAAGGAAACCAGAGATTCTGGGTTCGATCCCTAGCAGAGTCGCCAGCTGTCACTCCCGGGATTTTCATCCAAGTACAAACGCGAAAGTGGCACCGAAAAACAGAGTCGCCAGCAATGTGTATTTATCCCGAAATAGGGAAAGGAAACACCGCGTAAACCTGAGGGGAAAGGATGGAGCATGGTCTTGCGACCAAGAGAACTGGGTTCGGGAGTCAGTTACGCGCGAGGAAGGTATTAGCACCCCCACGCGTCCATCGTACCCGATGGGATCCACGCTTGTTTGTCTCGATCAAAGGGTGTAGGAAACTGGAAAGGGAACTGGAAAAGGAAAGGAGAGAGAAAGAGAAACAAATGTAGGGAAAATAAAAGAAGTGCTCGAATGGGCCCTACCCCACTGCCTACGTATCTCATCGGGAACATGAGAATCAGAGCGACGTAGTTCCCCTCAATGAGGGTCGCTTTGTTTGTGTTTTTTAGGAATGGCTGACGTTCTAGCTCAGGTGTTGCAGGCTCGCTGGTCCGAGTGCGTTACCATCTTACAAGAGAACGAGTAGGAGCACGTTCGTACGCTGAGAGTGAGTGAGATGAGAAAAGAATTCCCGAAGGAAAGACGTTATTGTTTGTTTGAAGTTTTTTAGAAAGAAGTGTCTTTTACAGCTATTTGCAACTTGCATTGAACCAAAGTCTTAAATATAGGAACGAATACTTTCGCGCATCGTCCCCAACAGGACGTACACTAGGTATCCTAGAAGAATGAGAGGAAGCCCCTCGTTCCCCACTTCCCACATATAAGGCTCAAGCGCAATACACGTTAACCTTTATTAAGTGTTTTTTTACTTTTCTTTTGAGATGAGAAGAGAAACGACGCAAGGGAAATTCTAAAGGGAAACTAAGAGTCCTAATGTTATCATGCATGGATGTCCTAGGGTTAGTCAGGTTTAGGAGAAAAGACTACCTAACCTAATGCTAATCCTACTCCAAGCTTAATCACAAACTAAGTACCTCAAACAATTAGGCAAAGATCACATAAGAAACATGGTTTAACATGCAAAAGAGAGAGACCAAAATGCCACATGAAATGAGTTTAAAAATGAAAAAAAAAATGTTTTTATGCACTTCAGAATGTCATCTAACAAATGCAAAAAGAATGGATTGAAAATGTGTTATAGATGATGAGAAAGAAATTTTACAAGTTGGAGTGTGCAAATGAAACCATTAAAAAAGGAAATTAGGCAATTAATTAAAACAGATGCCAAAAATATAAAAAAATGAGAAAATAAAATATGGGAAAAATTTATAAAACTAAAAAGAAGTTTCATGATTTTTTGTATGATTTTTAGCTGCATAAAAATGATTTTAGAAATTAAATTGCAAAACAAACAAGTAATAAAAAAGGAAATGAAATAAACTTGGGGGGAGGTGTCATCAGCAAAAGGAATACGTTGGAAATCAAAACAGGCCTAAAGGAGGGGGGTACAAATAAAAGCCCAATGCCAAAGCCCATCAGCGAAAGTCAATGATGAACACATGTAATTCAGTCAAAAATCAGATTTAATCCCAGCCAACCATTTAATCCAACGCGCGTAAACAAGACAAACAACATCCACACGATCAAAATTAATTAATATCAACGGTCCAGATCCAAAGGCACACCACAATCCACATGTACATGCACACACAATCAGATAGTAACCCACCATACACCCCCCACGTGACAGCCACATGCCTTCATTAATGTGCTGTCACGCTGATGCCCACACGATGCCATCAACGCGCAAGATTAAATCAGCAAGTCACAAATTAAATGAAATCAACGGCTGAGGTTAGATCACACGGTAACATACTTTGGATGGCATGCACACAATCACCAAAATAAAAACATAAAAAAATAAAACGTGGCAGAAAGACGGACGTTAGATCATGCTGACGGACGGCTAGGATTCCTTCTTCTCCACTTGACCACCTCGCCGGACTGAACTTAAGCAGCCGCCGGAGCTAGTGCTCCGGCCACCCTCTCCGGTGAGCTGCAGTGAAAAAATTCTCCAGAAAATGCGTATAGGTACTCCATCTTGACCAGAAAAATGCAAGGATCTCAAATATCCAGTCCATTTTAACAAATAATCAACCAATAATGAGAATCGAACAAAAACAACTTTAGATCTAAAACTTTAAACTCACAATACACACAAACTACACGTCCAAACTTTAAATAAAATAGCTCAGAACAATCAGTGAACATCATAGATCAAAATGCATACAAGAAAACTAAGTTCTGTGAGCATGAAAAATTCACCAACCTGAACCTTGTAGAACTTGAAAACCTCAAAGAAATCCCTCCAAAGACTGCAGATCTTCCTCTTTTAAACTCTATTTGCAAAATAAATGCAAATAGAGGCTTGAATCTGGCTAGATCTAGGAGTTTGAAGATGATCCCTCTTGAAACCAACTTGATGAAAAACTCACTCTAAGCTCAAAACAATGGATGATTTGTGTTCTTCTCTCTTCACTGATCAAGAATATGAAGGAATTTCTCAAGAAAACCTTGGGGATAGAGAGAATCGAAAATGAGAAAGTGAGGAGTGAAAAATGGATTCTGAGCCAAATGAGAGTGCATGACCTAATTTCTGAGGCATGAGTAAGCTTATATATCCTTGATTAGTTCACTGATTATCATTAGCAAGTGATTTAAGTCATGGTTAATGAGATTGGAGTGGAATTACAAATTTGCATTTTGTTGAATACACCCCCTTCCACACGTGCTACCTCAAGTTTCTCATGCTAAACCACTCACATTCACCATGCTGATCACAAATGAACTAGAATTGGGCCTTGTGATGGATTGTTTCATGAGTTTTGAATCAACTTGCAATTTTGCATTTTGTTGAATAAGTGATGAACATGGCATGAAATGAATCAATTCAAAGGCCAAAAATGGTCCAAATGAGATGTACTTGGATGTTGTAATGTGGCATGAACCATTAGAAGTCATTTCAAGTCAATTTGTGCCAAAATGCAAAAGATGGAAAAAGGTGGTACATGGAAAACCATCAAAATACACCTTGCATTGTTTTGACCACAACTAGAGCTTCACACATGCTATGAGAATGATCTAGTGCTTTTTGGAAATGGGAAAGAAAGATCTTCAACTTTCATGTTGGAGAAAAATTCATTTGGAGCTTCCTTGATGATGAAAAGTCAAGTTGAATGTGATGGAAAAGTTGCCAAAAATGGAAAGTTTTCATTATAGGTCATTTTCCAAATTTAGTAACTTTTGCACAAACTCTTAATTCTTGATGAATGGCATGAAACTTGACAATTGAAGACCATATGATGATGTGAGACCTTGAAAACCATGAAAAGAAGCTCAAGATTCCACAGTTGACTTTCTCCTTTTGAACTGTTGACTTTTGCTTATTTCACAAGTAACTGATCCATTGAACATCTTCCTCAAAGAACCAATGGCCAAGATCCCCTCCATGAACACTTAAGAACATAAGGAATGCCATGAGATCAAGTCTTGCCCAAGAAATCAGAAATAAACACATTTTAGGTCCAACCCTAGTTTTGGCACCCTCTGGTTAGGAGGAAAAAACACATCCTCCAAATCTCAATTCCTCTGAATATGTTGTGTATCCTCTCAAATAAAGATGAGATATGTCCTTTGGAGGTGATAAAAACTCAAAGATCTTGCACATTTGGGGGTCAGATCCCAAATTTTGACTGCCTTGTGTAGGAGATCATGCACTGTCCAATCTTCTTGGTGAACTCTCCCCTCCCTATGACTTGTGAGGGCAAATGGAGATGACACATGATGTAAGAGGTCCTTGAAGCTTGTGAGAAACACTTGGTCTTCTCCTTTAGCTTTGGATGATGAACACCTTGGATCACCTGATCACATGCCCTTATGCAAGATGCAATGCTAGATGCTTAATGTTTTGTTTTTTCTATGCTTGAATGCAATGCAATGCAATGAAAGCTCATGCTAAAAGACATGAAAAAAAGAGAGGGAAAATTTTGGGGTATCACAACACTGTCAGTACTTTCTGGTTTTTCTATTCCGTTGTCTGCAGGAGTTAGAATGAGATAAGTGGGGGAGAAGCTGGTACTTCTCCATGTTGCTTCAGGTGTGGAGCGCTGGCTCAGTGTGTTGTGAATTGCAAGATTGTAAGTGTTGTTTGGACAGTGTGGTTCCCGGTTCCAGAAGGGATGCGGAGGTGAGGTTTATGTCAACTAAGGATTTGTGCCTTAGGTAGTTTTGTGCACAAGATGCAAAGAATGCTATTATAGTTTGGTAAAGACGGTTTATGCCCCATCATGATTGTCGACTGTCTATTGACAAATTGAGGAACTGATCACCCTTAATCTCTTGTTGATAGTAGACGAGAATTATGTTGGTTGGAATAGACGTGTCTTTTCGGCTTTGATAGTGTGTACAATGAATTGTTTGGAATTTAGAAAATGATTACAGATTGTTTTGATGAGTTGATGAAGATTCTTATATCGGAAGATGAGGCGGATTAGAGGTTTTGGTATGTTGGTCAAGTTGGGAAGTCATTGAGATAGAATGATTGGGTTTTATTTAAGGGCTGCTTCTCAGAGAGTAGAGATTGAACTTAATTGGACGAAGGTGAATAGTTAAGGTTTATATCTGCTAAGTGAGTAGAAAACTCTTGGTAGATGGGACTAAGTTGTTTGTTTTGTCTGTGATGGTGGTGTTCTGGAAATTGGCAGGAAGTCACAGTGATGGGCCGTCAGTTGTGCATAGTTTTCAGATGTGTTTTTGGATGGAACATTAGGGTGTTGGCTTAGGGAGCTCCAGCTTGGTTAGTAGCAAAAAGGAAGGATGATTGAACGGAATAACAAGCATGATGTGTATAATGGTATTGAGACTGTGGAAAGTAAAACTTAGAGTTCTGGTGAGGTTTGGAGTCTTTGGAGTTTTAGAGCATTAATGGAAATCTTGAGAAAACCCTAGGTGTGGATGTAATATTTGAGAGTTCTTTTTGGTTGGTTGTTGCTACATGTTGGGATTTATGGAATTTGGACTGTTAAGAGAAGAAATTGTGTATGGATTACTGACAGTTGAATAAGGTAACGATTGGGAACGAGTGTCTACTTTCATGAACAGATGACTGGATTGGTTTCGTTGAGATTGGAGTGAATTCACAATTGTTTTGAATATTGGATAAGAGTGGTGAATTGTGTGAGTGGAGGCTTTTATCGATTTAATGTGACTGGTTATGTTTGTTATCATCGGGATGGGCTGTTATTTACTCGGTTAAGCTTGTAGGTGAGTAACCAGTTACCCAATGAAAATTTTTGCAAAAAGCTTTAAGAACTTATATCTTTTGGAATTTGGTTGGGCATTACAACGTACAGTGATGTTATTTGGTGTTAGTAATGCATCTGTAATGTTTATGGAGTAGAGGAATCGTATCTTCCATATTTATTTGGATAAGTTCGTAATGGCTTTGATTGAGGATATTCAGATCTGTTGTAAACTCAGAGGAGAAACAGATAGAGTGTTTGAGATTTGAATTACGAGTGTTGAAAAGAGACGAAGTTTTATGCTAAGTTATTCAAGTGAGAATTTTGGTTGAAAATGTTAGTTTTCTTGGATATGTTATTTCAGATGAGAGTATTGTTATGGATCCATCGGAAGTAGACGCAGTTCTACGATGAGAGGCTCCGAAGTTGGTTAAGGAGATTAAAGATTTTTGGGCTTAGTTGGTTGTCACTGCAAGCTATGGAAGACTTTGCTAAGTTCGTACTTCTGTTATCTCAGTTGACTTGCAAAGGGTGAGTCGTTTGTTATGGATGTTCGTCGTGAGTAAGTATTGGTGAGCTGAAGTAGAAGTTGTCTACGGCTCCAGTTTTGATCCTGTGCGATCCTAATAATCTGTTTGTGAGGTATTGTGATGTGTCTTTGATGAGTGTAGTCAGTGTGTTAACGCAATGGGGTAAAGTCACAACTTATGCTTTACGACAATTGAGGATTTATAAAAGGATCTATACTATTTTGGATTTGGAATTGGTTGCGGTTGTATTGTGTTGGAATATTCGGAGGTATTATCTTTATGGTTCAAGGTTCAAAGTGTTTGGTAATCACAAGAATATTGGGTACTTGTTTGGTCTGAAGGAATAGAGTATGAGACAACGAGAATGGTTAGAATTCGTGACGAGTTGTGAATTTGGCTTAGATTATCCTTCGAGAAAAGTTAATGTCGTGCGTGATGAGTTAAGTTGGAAGTTTTTATACATGGTTGTTTTGATGGTCAGAGAATTAAAATTATTTGAGAAATTTTGAGACTTGTGTCTAGTGTATGAGATAGCACAGGAGAGTGTGAGGTTGGGAATATTAAATTGAACAGTGATTTTTGGTGAATATGAGAGAAAGTTAGACTTTGGACGTGAGATTGGTAGTTTTGATGGTTACGAGTAATCAGAGTGCGCAGCGGAAGCGTGATGTGGCACATTTTATATTTACGTGTGGTACTTGTAAGAGTTCATAGGTTGAACATTGGGAACATGTAGGAGTGATGAGACTATTGAACGTTTCAGAATGGACGTGTTAGGTGGAAGGTTTCAATATTAATCATGTACTAATATGTAGATGGATGTTTTGGTTACATGTTTGGCGGGTAAATCACAACGTTGTTGTATTGATGTTATGTTTGGTATCCTAGTTTTTTTGATGTTGTTGAGACGATGTTGGGTCGTGGAACTTGTGTTCTTGTTTGTGTTGTTGCCTCGTTTCCATCGTGATGGTTCGAGTGCGAGTAGCTAATTCCTGTGTGTGTTCGTAACTTGGGCATTCTATGAGTCGTGAGTTAGTCGTCAAGTGCATTGTATGGGCTTTGCATCTTGTCGTTGTAGTTGTCGTCGTTGTCGTGTCGTTGTTGTAGTTGTTGTTAGCAAGGTGGTTTGTCAGTTGTGTTATTCGTGGTATGCCTTTGGTTGGCATGTTGGTTGGGTAGTCGGATACGAGAGTCGTATCCGGAGTTGTTCGTATCAGTTATATTTTCGAGGACGAAAATGTCTAAGTGGGGGAGAGTTGTAACGCCCCGATTTGTTTAATTGTATTTATTTATTTCATTTATGTGAATTTTGTGAAATGTGTGAAATTATTGTATTTTACCTGCTAATTGAGTTAATTGGTTAATTTCCCTTATAGGTAAAATATTTGCAATAAATTATAATTTCTTTTCAACTTTTATTTCCCGAAATATATTTCATCGCTGTTTATGTTTTATCGCGTTTTGAGAGCGTTTGCGAGATATTTGAGCTGAGGGGTATTTTGGTCTTTTGCTTGGTTATTTTTCATAAAAATAGAAATAGAGAGAAAAATAGAGAGAAAGAAAAAGAGAAGAAGGAAAGGAGAAAGAAAAGAAGAAAAGAGGGAAAAACTTGGAGAGGAGGAAATCGATTCAACCGACTTTTAAAAACACGATTAATCGGGTAAGGGTGCGAAACTCAATTATCTTATACTTGGGTATGATTATGTATGTATGTATTTGTGTGATATTTGGTTGAAATTGAGTATAGAACTAAAACCATAATATGTTGAGATTTGTTGGGATTTGATACAATTTGTGTCTGAAATCATGTTTTAATGTTCTTAATTGCTGAGACATGTTAGGTAGATGTTGTTGTGCAATCTATTGGTAATTTTCTGGTGTTTAGATGAGATTTGGAGAGGATTTGGGGTAGAATTCGTAATAGAAATTATGCAGGAAAATTATGGGTTTTCGCTGCCCATACGCGTATCAGGCAAGGCAATACGCGTATTGGGTTGGGCAATATGCGTATGGCTAGGAAGGAATTTAGGCATTACGCGTATGGGAGTGGGCAATACGCGTATGGAGTGAGGCAATACGCGTATTAGAGTTTTAGTGGGATTTTTGGGAAGGAATTGGTCTCTGCCCATATGCGTATCACTTTGGGCAATACGTGTATGGATGGGCGAGTGAGCAAGGCAATACGCGTATGGCTCAGGGTAATACGTGTATGGCCAGTGAGAGTGCAGAATTTTGTCTTTTCGTGATTCCATTTCTTGTTAATTCCATAACTTGTGTTCCAATTATCCATTTTGAACATTCTTGGTATCGTTGGAAAGCTAATGGAATGTTCTTTCTTATTATAATGGTTTTGAGATTTGTGGCTGATTTAATTATGTCAGGAATTTGGAAATGTGTCGTTTTGTCGACTTTTACCATTTTAATGGTGTGTAATTGATGTGTTATCATGCAATATGCTTTTGATGTGGACATCGTATGACTTGTGTGATGTTATATGATGTCAATGCATGTGATGAAATGTTGTGATGATGGTTTGTGGCCTAAGGGCAAGAAAATGCATTGTGTTGTGGTTGATTGTATATGCATGATTATGGGTGTATATGTGAAGATGCATTTGATTGTCATGAGTCCTTGTATGCCAAGCATCATGATATGCATCTTGTGATGTCGTGTGCCCTTGTGGGGTGTGAGCGAAGAATCGATTCCAGAGGGAATCCGCTGTAACATCGTGTGCCTTATACAAAGAGGACCTAAAGCGATGATTATAGATGATCGTGTGCCTTATACAAAGAGGACCTAAAGTGATCGGATCGTGTGCCTTATACAAAGAGGACCTAAAGCGATCCATAAACATCGTGTGCCTTATACAAAGAGGACCTAAAGCGACGGGGAACATCGTTTGCCCGACGGGGTGTTACATGAGTGGTCCTAAGTAATAAGCGATGGTTCCAATAGTTCCTGAGTGAACTGATGATGAGATTGATGGATGGACGGTACCGGATATGCATTGCATAGAGTCGTTGTGTCGGTCTCTGTGCATTTGTATAAATCATGATTGGATTGATTATGTATGGAAAATCATGATTGGATTGATTATGTGTGGAAAATCATGATTGGATTGATTATGTGTGGAAAATCATGATTGGATTGATTATGTGTGGAAAATCATGAATGGATTGATTATGTGTGGGAAATTGTGAATTGATTGAGTATGTGTTGAGATTTATGTTTGAATTGGTGAATTGGTGTGCATATGTGATAAATGCATTGGTGGTGGATAATATGTTTTATGCATAGACATATGTTATGTGATGTGGTGGTGTGTTTCCATATGCTATAACCTTGGTGTGTCTTATGTGTGAATATGCGATTGAGTGGGTATAACTGATATATGTTATGTGTATTAGAATGTGATGCTTGTGGTGAGAATGTTTTATGTGTGTATTTTTGTGTTATTATATAATTGTATGAAATTATATTATGATTGTGTTTCTCACCCTTCAGTTGTGGTTTGTTGCTCTATGAGGCAATTGCAGATTAGTAGTCTTGGAGGCTTTTGTGAAGATTAGTCCTCCGTCCTTTGTCAGTATGTCTGCTCTGATACGTAACACGGGAGTCGGGGAACGCTGTAGATATATATGTATACATTTGTTGAGTATATTTTGTATTACTTTTGTATGAATATTTTGATGTTATAGAATAATTTATTTTGTAAAATAAGTCAGTTATGGATCTTTCCGCTTTATTCCATAATTAAATTTCCCTTTTATATGGAAAAGGTTTCCCTTTGAGGTTATTCCATTTTGTGTTATGTATCAAATTTATGAGCAGGGATTGTGTTTTCTTTCCTTAATTGTGGCATCCTTGTTTCTGTCGGAAAAATAAATTTTTATTTACTCTGATTAGATTATGTATTATTTATTCGCGATGGGAATTGGGGTGTTACAAACCTGGCAATTTAATTGAAGATTGTAAGTCATTTAAAGACAAGGGTAAAGACAAGGTCCAGAATCTGATTGACTCCAAGACTATTGTGTTCACACCAGAAAAATGTAGGAATTTGGCACTAACCCAGTAATAGAATGAACATCCAGACTGCTGACTGCTGAAAGTCCCCAAGATCAACAAGTCCAGATGGAGCCAAGTCTCCTCAACGATGGCAAGTTCCTGTTTCTTTACTGCATTTTCATTTGTATCTTGCTTATTTATTTAAACATTGTCTGCTTATAGAAACTTATTTGCTTTTTGAATTATAATCATAATACAATAAGCATGTTTTTCTTGAAGTAATCCATTCGTGTTCACTCTTAAATGTTCATGTGCATTGCAATACTGACTTTCTTGCATAAACTCTTTGAGGGAGGATGATGATTTGAAAAAATGCAAAAATCTCTAGGGGTGTGCTTTTGAATAGAACCCTGTTGACGATGTACAAGCATTATTTCGAACCCCCAAACACTGAAGATATAAGGGAGATAGACCCTCGTTAACCCCTTTGAGCCTTGAAGTAGGAGTTTCTTTTTGTACGAAAAAACCCTCACACTTAACCCATGGGCAGGGTAGGAGTCAGTTAATTTGACCGAGCGTTCAAATTTCGAAAGGAGTGTGCATATGAGGATCCATTACCTTTTATTCCACCATCAAGAGGTCAAGAGATGTGAAACCACAATGGTTATCCATCAACAATCAAGGAGTGAGGCAGTCACAACCCTTTCAAACAAGTCAGACAAACCAGTGTCGCACGATTTGGTAAAAAAAAAGAATCAAAAGAAAAAAAAAGCCCACTAAGTCGAAACTTGAAAACAAGCGACTTAGGCAAAAGTTAGGGCATCCCGCTGGACTTCAAAATCTAAGGATTCAAAAGAATCAGTCCAGACAAAAATTAGGGATCAAAAAACAAAAGAATGAGAAAGTGAAAAACAAAAGGATTACAAAAGAAAATCCTCATGCAAGAACAAAGTCGTGTGGCTACAGACGCAAAAGACAAATGGAGTGACTGTTACTCCAAAACCTCATTGAGTCTCAAACTATCAGTTTCATGGGTTCCTTAAAGAACATAACATCTTTTTGAGAGATGAGCGCTTATGCCAGATTAGCTGAACCTAGGAATGGAGAACATCACGAAGAGCGAGTGGGCACCAATAAACTTTGAGCCATAAATCCTTTTTTCTCAAACTGTGAACCAGGCCACGATATAACCCTCAAAAGTCCTAATTGAAACAAGGTTTATTTCGAGAGCGTACTCCGATGAGACAGCGTTCCTGATTCCCATGTGTGATGCTAAAAGATCTTGTTCGTATTGCGTGTGCATGTTTTCTTTCATTCAAAAATCAATGTCGTATTCTAAGCAGTGATTCGCTCACGTAGCTTTGCGACATCTTTTCAATATAGGACTTCGAGATTAACATGTGTGTTGCATTAGAGTAATTATTTTTCATAATAAATATTTTCTACTTGCATACATTTGTTTGACATCAAAGAAGCTTACATGATGAACATCAGTCGAGAAGCTTGATCATGCCAAGTTGAGATGCCAGAGACTCCAGAGGATATGTTGCTGAAAGACTATGTGGGGCAAAGGCGTTCCCAGCCAGTTGTGTTAAGATGTAACCAATCTGGGGCAATCGCATCGAGAAATGTCTTCGAGGTTCAGCCAAACTGGGGGCAACCACGTTGAGATCCGTTGAATCTCTCTTAAAAGAGTTTAATATAGGGCAATTAGATCAATTTGGATCAGCCAGTCAGGGGAAAAGTCACTTCAAGGCTCGTACTAGGGCAGGCCACCTCAAGAGCATGAGAAGTTATCCTTTTCAGAAAATGGCTAGTCAGAAGTACCTCTCCAAGAGTTTGAAGACACTAGGGCATTTTGGATGCTACTTCTTCTGTAAAATCCTCTCGAGGTAAATTCTTTCATAAACCTTGAAGTCTGAGGTACAATTGAGAATTAAAGTGAATCGTTGTCCACTCATGAGGATCAATGGGCAGTTGATCAACTCAGAACCTTGAAACAGGGGTTATTCCCAGAATGAGGCATCTTTGATCTCTTTTCCCCAGTAGAATTCAATGGAGTTCCTCTTCCCAACAGAGTATCTGAACATCCCTCTTCCTAGCTAGACATCAGGAAGTTTAATTTCCCTAGTGGAGTCCATGGTCATGGCTCTCCCCAAGCAGAAGTGGGTCCTTCAACAGGAAAGTTTTTCCTTGAGGTTGTCATTCCCAACAGTATAGAAGAATCCCTCACTCCCATCAATGCAAAGTGATGGAATATTCCCAAGTAGTTTTGAAAATGGTGGAAAGTCGGAGCATTCTCCTCCTCCTGCATGTCAGATCAATGATGTTGCCTGCAATTAAAGTCCAGTGGTTATTGGCAATCCAGATTTATCTTCTTATCTCATGATCAGTATGAAGTTCAGAGGTCATCCCCAGCAGAAGGTGCTTGATCTCAATCTCCTCAGCAGGTTGGTCCTTCCTCAACAAGAGTTCGCTTAATCTCAACTCGCTAGCGCCCAGGCCAGAAGGTTGTCATTTCCCCAGCGAAGTTCTATGGTTATAGTCCTTCCCCCAACAGATTTGATTCAGATGATACCTCCCTAGCAAGATCATCATTCCTTATAGTAATCCTCAGCAAGTTTGACAGTTCGGAGCCCAGATTATAGTCCTTCCCCCAGCTGAGTTGATATTTTCCCACAGAAAGTCGGAAGATCAGATCGGTGGTTGTTTCCTCAGCAGAGTTGTTATTGTTATCCCAAGCGGAGTTGCCTTCATATCCTCACCATTTATTTTGCTGAGGAGCCTCCTTGCATCTCGCATATAGTGATCATTGCATTGCATCCTCTAAAACGCGTAGCATTTCCATTGATATGGAGCATTACGCCATGGAAGAATTCAAACATGTACATACAAAGCATAATCCAGTTGGTACTTTATTCGAATACCCAAAAAGGGTTCTATTAGACTGCGTACCCCCAGAGTGAAGGCATAACCAGTTCCCCAGCAGTGATTTCAGACAAACTTGAGGGTCGTAGAAATGTTGCTCTTACCCTTCGTTATTTGTTATCCCCAGTAGAGTTATCCTGTATGATATATTCCCTACTTGTTAGGCCGCCTTCGGTTGGTCTTGCATTTTGAGTCCGCCTTCGGCCATTCTCGCCCCTCTGGTTGAGAGTCCACCCTCGGCTTGGCCTTTCTTTTCGAGTCCGCCTTCGGCCGTTCTCGCCCTCTTGTTGAGAGTCCACCTTTGGCTTAGTCTTTCTTTTTGAGTCCGCCTTCGGCCGTTCTCGTACCTCTTATTGTTAGGCCACCTTCGGCTTGGTCTTTCGTTTCGAGTTCGCCTTCGGCCGTCCTCGTCTACTTTATATGTCAATCCGCCTTCGGCCGGTATTTCCTTTAGAGTTCGCCTTCGGACGTCCTCGTATCCTTTGTTTTAGAGTCCACCTTCGTCTTGTTCTTTCATTTCAAGTTCGCCTTCGGCCGTCCTCGTCTACTCTATATGTTAGCCCACCTTCGGCTTGGTCTTTCTTTTCGAGTTCGCCTTCGGCCGTTCTCGTACCTCTTGTTGTTAGGCCACCTTCGACTTGGTCTTTATTTTCGAACCGCCTTCGGCCATCCTCGTATCCCTTATGTGTTAGCCCACCTTTGGCTGGTCTTTCCTTTCGAGTCCGCCTTCGGCCGTTCTCATTTTCTTTGATTATTAGTCCGCCTTCGGCCGGTCATTATTTCCAAGTCCGCCTTCGGCCCTCCTCGTCTACTTTATATGAGAGTCCACCTTCAGCTGGCCTTTCTTTTCAAGTTCGCCTCTGGCCGTTCTCGTTTTCTTTGATTGTTAGTCCACCTTCGGCTTGGTCTTTCGTTTCGAGTTCGCCTTCGGCCGTCCTCGTCTACTCTATATGTCAATCCGCCTTCGGCCGGTCATTCCTTGTGATTAAATATAAATATCAAATATATTCAAAATCAAGTGGTAAGCTTTGAAAAATATTTTTAAAAATCATGTTTAATCACATGAAGACTTGAAATTCAATTAGTTTTGAAAAATCAAGGTGAGAATTTCATTTAAAAATGTTTGAAAACAAATAAAATGAAATTAATTACAAAAATTCAAACTACATTAAATAAATAATATAAATTCAATTTTTTTGTGGAGTAAAATATTTCAACATTTTTGTGAATTTTCAAAAAAAACCAATAAAAAATAATTAAAAAAGAGAGAGAAATTAATTTTGAGATTAATTAAGAAAAACCATAAAAAATATGAAAATAGCAAAAATGAGAGAAATAGCAAAAATGGTCTGGGTGGGTCTTGAACCCACGACCTCCAACCAAACATATGTGTGCTGCTACCATTGGGGTAGTGATACATCCGTGTATCAAAACCACCCCATGAATACATAAGGGTGACCTGAATTCTAGGTCTAGCCAAGGCAAAAAACCAAGTTTTGGTGGATTTGTATGAAGGTCATAACTTCCTCAATTCTCCATGGAATTGGATGAAATTTAGATGGATCCTGCCTAGAATTTCATAAGGAATCCAATGGTGCTTTTAGAATTTTCAAAAAAGATTCCCGCATTTTAAAATCCAATAGTGGTTTCAAAAATAGGCCAAGATTTGCATTTTCCATGCTATCACATCATACAAGCTATAATAGCATGGTGAATTGGTTCAAACACAACACATATGATATGTATGAGATGTCTATGATCAATGGACATCAAAGCATTGCATAATTTAAAGAGTTCAAGTTGTCATGTACTTACCTCTTGAAGCTCCTTGTGCTATCTTTCAAGATGCTTGTGCCAGAAGTGATCCAATACTTTAGACAGCTTTGATTGATCCATTAGAAGCTTTTAGAATGATCAAAACCAGCTGGAATCCTCAGGAACAAAAATTGGCTCTTTCTTGCAAAAGTGGCAAAAGTGACCAAAATGGTATCTCACTCAAATGATGTTACAGTTGAGAGAAACTTGTTGGAACAATTTAAGGATGATATTTGAAGAGTGTTTGAGGTGTTATTTGGTTTTGAAAGTGATTGGATCAAGACATGGCTTGAAAAATGCAAAAAAGTCAAAATTTGAGGTTTTGGAGGTTGACTTTCTGATTTTGGTGTTTCAGATCAAGGATGAATGTTTGAACAGTTTATATATGATACATTGGATGTGTTTGCATCATGAGTTATGGTGAAATTGCTCTCTAACTCAAAATTCAGTGGTGACTTGCAAAAGAAGGCATTTCTGCATAATGAGAGAGATTTTTAGGAAAACAAGTGTCGTTGTGCTTTGGTGTACTCAAACTGACCATAAATGATGTCTATTTATAGTGGAGCAAGTTTGTCTTTGGCTGCAATAGTGAATGGTGACTGGTACATGCCTTTGTCCAATGGTTATCAAATGGAATCTCAAGTCTCCTCTAGTCATTGACTTTAGATTAGGGAGCAGGCTTATGGTCTTCAGTTGCTTGAGTTTATCTTGACTCATTTGGTTGATCATGGACTGATACATTCCAGCTCTATGCATCCTTTAAATGCTTCATGACAAATTTGAAAGTTTTAGATTTTGAACTTTGAATGCTACTTGCCAAATGATGAGGTTTTTGACTTGCAAGGCTCTAAGGTGTTGTAGCTCTGCAAAGATCATATTCATTGCACTTTAGAAACTTGTCTTGTATGGTGACAAGGCTTGTCAAGTAATGGAAATGCCAAAATCGTGTGGCATGTACAAAGCTGTCTTGTGAAAAACAGTTTTGGAGGTACCATGTTTCCATGCTTGTAACTCCCTACTCAAGTTGAATTAGGATGAGTTCTTGTACATTTTGGAAAGCTCTCATGACATACTTTAACTTTGATGTCCACCAATGGACCTGGTTCAACTTGGATCAATGTGAAAAATGGTCCAAAAGTTGGTGAAAAACTTAGACAGATTCTGTCTAAAATTTTCTAAGTTTTGGAAAAATGGTCAAATCCATGTTTTTATGATTTTGATCAATCCATAACTCAAAATCCATGAGGATTTGGAATCTTTTGTAGTGGATACTTTTGAATTATGTCATGTGAACTTTCATTTGAGCTTTGGATGGAAGAAAAAGGCATTAGGGTTTGGGAGTTATGACCTTGCAAAGTTGGTACCAAATCCATTTTGTTCCATAACTTAGAAAATTTTAAATTTTCTATGGTTGCCCCATTTGCAAGAAACCTCACTTTTCTTGATATTTCTTGATGGATGATGATAAAAACCATACATTAACATTTTTTTTGACTTAGGGGAGCCATATTTGTGAAAAATATCAAAAAGTCAAACTTGATTTTGGGCACAGTTGGCTTTTTGTCAGATGAATTCCAAACTGTGTGTTCCTATATGAAATCAAGTCCTTGACCTAATTCAAACCTAATGGATGGATTCCATAGGTGTTTTAGGGTGTCTTGAATCATGTACCAAGGTTTGGGAACATGTCTTGGTCAAAATTCAGAGATACAGTTGACTTTTTCTTCAAAAACCCTAATTGTGGTCCAGATGAAATTGAAACTTGTGAATTAAGCTTATTGGATCAATCCATTGTTGTAAATGGATCAAAGTGGTGTATTTGAGGCCCTCAAATCATGTCTTGAGGTCTTGGTTCATGTCTTTCCTCAAAAGTCAACTTAGGGGTAAATTAGGTCAAGAAACCCTAAATTCTTGATTTTTGATTAATACTCCCCCTGAGGTTGTTTTGACTTAATGATTGGATCCATGAGGTGCCTTTGAGCTTCTTGGATCATGCTTTGACGTATTGGCTCATGCCCAGATGAAAATTTTCATCTGGAGGCCTTGGTCGACCAAAACCCTAATTTGGTGACACTGTCGATCTTGAGGCTTGATCAGCTTGAGATGTTGCACTCTTGTGCTTGATTCTTGATATGGGAGACCTCTTGATCCTTCATGGATGTTTGAGAGGTTTATACAAGTTAAAGATCATGTCATTTCTTAATTGATCTTTTGTCTAAGTGTTATGAGAGGGTTAAGAACCCTAATTCTTGATTATAGTGAAGGCTCAACAATCCTTGAGGAGATTAATGAGGTATGATGGTACATCCATATTGTGGTGATGATTTGCACAATGATGGGAAATCATGTGGTCAAAATTTGGGGTATTACAGATGCTCCTATTTAATCTTCTTAGACTTGAAGGTGTGAATGGCGAAGGTATTCAGACATTCAGGGTGCAAGAGGATTAAATATCAGAATACCCGAAATTTTGACTGTGGTTATGAATAGTAGTTTTCTCATCCATCTTCTTTTGCTAAGCAATAATACTTAGAAAAGGCTAAAACTTCCCCTCGATCATGGTCTTCAGCCACGAAACTGGTCTCAGTTTCTTTTGAACTAAATTTCCCCTTTGATCCTGGTCTTCAACCATGGAACTGGTCTCAGTTTCTTTTGAACTAAACTTCCCCTCGATCCTGGTCTTTAGTCATGGAACTAGTCTTAGTTTCTTCTTGTCGAGTTTCTTTTCTTGACAAGGAACGCTATGTGTAGCGGCCTTCATCAAACTTCTCGCCAAGCTATACCAGGGAGATGCCATTTGATGGAAAAATTTAATGTCAGACTTGCTGGGGAAACCCATTTGTCTGAACTGTAGAGGTGTGCAAACTTCTCTGTTGGAGATGCCATTTGTTGACTCTACTGGAGAAAACGAGTCTATTGAGAGACTACTTTTTGCTTGGGGATATTACATTATACTTTTCTTCGAGATCTTTTCGGAGAAATTCCATGTGATATGATCCAATTTTGAGGTGCTGATGACTTGATTAACATCGAATTTCTTGGGAGAAAAACCGATACATTGTCGAGAGTATTCGGTTAAGAGGCTTTCACTAGGGATTTTCTTTAATCCGGGAAAGCGAAAAATATCATCTCCAATGGTGAAGAGTGATGTTCCAAAGGCGTCTGTCGAGTGTCTTCTCGCCTTTCAGAGATTCAAGTTATCAAAGTGGTCAAGGATAGTCTCCAATCCAGAAATAAACCGGTGAGAGATTGCTTAGGCGACACTTTTTCGGACAGGGACAGAACTAACAACTTTATCGATGAGCGGACTTTTATCACTTGGGGATGAGTATGACCAAAGCGATAGTAATGCAATATGAATATGTATATGAATCAATTATGCATGATGTATGTATGTTTATGCTGACAAAACAGACACGACATACAGACTAGTGAATGAACACGACTGGAAAGTACCATCGGTTCAAGATAGCAATTCTGTCTTGCTTAGGAGAGGTAGACCCTGTGGGGGAGAAAGAACCATCAATTGGTCTTCAGAGGTAAGAACTCTGCCGGGGATATCAGACGGGATATTATATCTGAAACGGTTGATCCACTACTACAAAATGCCCAAACAACAATGCCAGGTTTACAACGGCATCCTATACACCGTTGTTATAGTGCGTACTGGATGCGCGCACATTATTTTAATTAGAAATTTCAAGGGTATAATAACGGTTGTTGTGAACACCGTGGTAATACAATCAAGCTTTCATGGGTCCGAACCTCATCGCCCTCAAATAGTGTATTCCTTTGACGTAAATGCGTCCTTTTTATGTTTTATTTATATTTAACTAAAAAATAATAAGGATATCACTACACTTATTTCTTAAAACCGTTATTTATTTTAAACACCAAGTATATATCAATTTATCCATTGAAAAAAGAAACAAGACGAAACAACCCTAACACCAACGTCGTCACCATTGTCGGGAGGAAGATAAGAACAATAAGAAAGTGTTCTACTTTAAGGTGTTGTAATTTCGCATTTGAAGACAAAATCATCCAAAGGTGTTTCTATGTCTTCTTCCACTGTAAAATCTCGATCTGGAAATTTTAGTGGTTGTGATGGTCGTATGGTTTCGTACAAATACAAGAAGGGACAAAATAAAGGAAGGCTTTTTTTGAGATGTCCATTTTGGAGGAGTGATGAAACATGTAATTTGTTCATATGGGGTGAAGACGTGGGAGAAAGAGATGGAAATGAAGATGAGAGCATTATAAAGTCAGAGTTGGAAGTTGTGGGCTATTTGAAGGTTATGTATGAGGATTTAAAGAAAAAGAACAAGAATTTGAATAACAAACTGAAATCAGAGATATTTTCTGGAAATCTCAAGATGTTATGTTTTCTTGTCTCCTCTATGTTTAATGTTTACTTTGTTATGAAATGTAATAGTTGAATTAGGGTTTGAATTAAATTGTTGATGTTTAAACTGCAGATGCATTGTGAATTACATTGTTGATGTTTGAATTACATTATGAAGACAGGAATGCAACTAATATTTTATTCGTTTAACGTTAAGACGCACCTTTTCTTTTTTATTTAATATTTTATTTGTTGAGTTGGTATAGTATCTTCTACAACAGGGTCGATAAGACGTGCTGATGTCAATTCTCCCAATGTTCATACATTTCTGTTGCAAAGTTCATCCACTTACCCACTGCCCACTGTGTGTCCACTCTACGCAGATGCCACGATCCCAAACTTGTCGGAGCCACCGGAATATCGTGATGCATTTCGAACTGAAGTTTTACCCAATCGCTTTGATGCATCTCCTTAGTGGTGAATCGAATGATGGGTGTTTTTGATGTCCACACAGCAGCATCATTCGCGTTGGGCTGGTGGTCGGGGCCCTCGTACGACCTCCATACAAACTACAAGATTAAAAGCTTTAATGAGAAACTGTACGGTGCTTAAATGTGTTAGAAATATTTATGAAAGTTTAAGGAAAATTTACATCGTCGGGGCCAATGTGATCTATTAGGTTGCGGTAGACTGTTATGGCGCTCCTGGGAGTTCGATGGTAACTCATTTCCGGAACTGACCACCTGAAAAAGTAGTTACAAATAAATTAGTTACAAATGAGCATTTCATTAAAGGGCATAAGTTCGAGTAGTAAAATTAAGCTTGCCTGTTTGCGTAGGGAAATGTGAAGGGATTCCGGTTAACTGGAGCTAGTGTTGGCATTCTGGACCAACCCCACGACTGAAGGAGATAGGCGCAGCCATAAAAAGTACAAGCATCTTTTTTTGAAGTTTTACTGAGTGAACTATAGAGATGGGTCAGGACAGCTGAACCCCAACTATATTCGTGCACTCTGTTAATGTTAGCCATCTGTCATACCCTAAATTTTGACCAGGCATTTTTATTTTTTCTCATTTCATATGTCTATATTTTCATACTGTGTCATCTGTATATAATATCATATATTTTCTTCATGAATATTTTTTGAATTATCAGTCAGAATTAACGTGTTAAATTTTCAGGTATTTTTGGTCAAACTAAAAAGTTAACTATGCAAAAAAGTCGGTATCCGGGCAGTTTTTAAAATTGAACTTTCAGACATAATTTTTTATTTATTTTACGCGTACTTTAACCCGGTGTGCTTATTTTAATTTTTTGACTTTCCGGTCATCATGTTTCTGATCTGTCTGAGCTTTTTCGCTGGTAAAATCAATTTTAAAATTTGATAAAACTTTGTATATTTTCAAAACGTATATTTTTTGCTGATCGTTTTGGTGTGTTCATTTTATTTTTTCGGACACTTCGATACATACAATTTTTATCATTTTTTTACCGGTTTCGGTTCCAATTTTAATTAATTTTTATTAATTAATCAAGATTTTCATAACTTATTTTTTATGAAATTTTTATTATTACATTTAATTTATTTATTATATTAGTATATTATTATAATATATAATATAATTTTTATTTTATTATTTTTACACTACTAGTCTCTCTTTTACACTACTAGTCTCCCAAAATCACAAAATTTCTTCTCCCTCCTACATAAAACTCACGCCTCCTTTTCTCTCACTCTATGTAACTTTTTGTTCATATTATTTTACTACCCTCACATAACCACTTTTTCCTACTTCTAGTAACTTTGTTTTTATATTATTCTATTATATAGATATTTAACTTAGCTTAAAAACTAAGTTAGCTTAATTAATAAGCTTGTTATATGTCATTGCTTGCACCATTTTCTTGATCACCAAGTTTCAAATCTCTATAAATAGAGAGGATTTTTCACTTCATAATTTACACCAAAACAATTTCTTCACATTGTTTTCTCAATTCTCTCCCACACATATATTTCTCTCTTTCATTATTTATTTTTAATTTTCTTATTTCTAGTTTTAATTAGATTAATAAATATTTAAAAATGTAAAAAATATTGTTTAATTATTAATTAATTTAGATATTTTTATTTAATATTGATTAATTAAATTATTAGTTAATCTTATTAAATATTAATATTTAAATTAATTGATAATTCTTCTTGTTGCCCGATTTTATTTCGTGACTTGCTTGTTTCCTCGATTAAATCCTGATGTTGTGCCTTGATTATTCTCACGATGTTTTTCCGTGATTGTATTTTCTCTCGGTGTCTCACGATGTTTTGCCGTGTATATGCTTTTATCTCACGATGTTCTTCCATGTATATTTTATCTATCACGATGTTTTTCCGTGTATATTTTATCACATGATGTTTTTCCATGTATTCAGTTTCACACACGATGTTCTTCCGTGTATATTTTATCTCTCACGATGCTTTGTCGTGAATGTCTGTATCTCTGTTTATTTATTACGTGACGCTCTTCTGTGTACCTGTTATTTGTTACTCGCGATGCTTTGGCACGTATCTTTGTCTGCTGATTACATTATGTTGTTCCGTGTATTTCAGTTGATTTTTATTGTCTGATTACCATGATGTTTCTCCATGTGTATTCTGTAACTTTTTGTCTGTTTAATCTGTTACACGATGTTTTGCCGTGTACCTCTGTTTTTATCCACGATGTTCTTTCGTGTATATTCTATCTGTCACGATGTTTTTTCGTGTTTAATTTATCACATGATGTTTTTTCCATGTATATTCTGTAACTTTTTGACAGTTTAATCTGTTACACAATGTTTTGCCGTGTACCTCTGTTTGTATCCGCGATGCTTTGCCGCTTATCTTTATCTGTTCAATTTAATTAAATCTTGATGTTGTTTTTCCGTAATTAATCTGTTACACGTTGTTTTGTCTGCTTGCTTTTATTCTCACGATGTTTTTTTTTTCGTGAATGTTTATATCTTTCCACGATGTTATGCCGTGTATTCATTTATTCCGTGATGTTTTGCCACGTATGCATGCTCCCTTTAGGATCTCTTAGTTCAAATTTAATTTTCGATTAGGTTTGAAATAAGATAGACATTAGGATATTCAACCACGCATGATAACATTAGGTTAGATTTCCCCTCTTGCCGCCGTGCTGATTTAAACTCTATTTTCTGTAGTTCGTGCCCCTTAGGGGTGAACTACGTCGCTCTGATTTCTCAAGATCCCGTTGAGAATACGTAGGCATAAGACTGTAAAGTCTTAGCGAGCGACCTTTTCTTTTTTTTCATCGTCTCTTTACATCCGACGTTTTCCCGGATATTCATATTTTCAACCTCTTATTTTTTATCTCTTTCAATCCGATGTTTTCCCAGATATCTGCAACCTTTTTTTTTTTTACGTTCCTCCTGCAATCCGATGTTTTCTCGGATATTCATATCGCTTCTTTTTAAAACAACTTTCCTTGTGATTCGAATTCAAATGCATAGTTGTTATCAAAACTTTCTTCAATTTCTTCAATAACTAACCATACAGCTGTTACAATGGAAGCTTGCTCACCTGTAAGTTTTTTATCAACTTTCATTTACATGCTTTATATACATATATAACTGTATTGATGGAAGCTTGCTCACCTGTAAGTCCTTCTTTCATATCCTTTTAAATACTTGTATATATCAACTGTATATATACTTATATATCTGCTTAGAGTTTTCCCCAGCAATAAAGTCTAACATTAGATAAAGCCTTTAATCACTCTTTCAATACAGTCAAACTAGTTCCCCATAGGACTTTCCAGATACAGTCTTGCCTTCTCTTGGGCTTAAACAATATGGAACAAAGAGAAAGGCATTATTCCCAGTGAAACTTTTCTCAGACTGTCACTATTAGAAATTGTCAAAGAAATTCAATTCCCCCATAGAGGATTAATTCCGAGTGAAACCTCTCTTGAATTTCTTCAAACCCTAGAATTGTTCATTAAAGAAAGGATTAATTCCCGGTGAAACCTTTCTTGAACTTGTCTTAAGTTTGGACCCACAGGCTTCCTAAAAGCATCCTTAACCTCCTCTTGGGCTTTGTACAAGGACCCTCAGGCTTCCTAGAAGTTCTCATGCTTCCTCTTGGGCTTAGTACAAGGACCCTGAGACCTCTTAAAGGGATATGACAGAACCTAGTCATCTTTTGGTAGAGCAGTCTTCTTGAGTCAAAACCTCTCACCAGTTTAGGGTTGATTCTCATCCCTTAAAACATCAACCTCCTCTTGGGCATCATACAAAGACCATCCTTCAGTCAAAGATCAACCCTTTCATACCAGTAGACTTGGACAGTCTCATCTCCTTTTGGATCTCAAGAAACCCTCTAGTTTCCTAAAAAACACAGGAAAAACCCTTTCCTCTTTTTTTTACATCAGACACTTTCCCGGATATTCCTTCTATTTTCATCCGATGCTTTCCCGGATATTCCTTCTATTTTCACCCGATGTTTTTTCCCGGATATTCATATCTCAATCTTTTCCTCCCATAGAATAGGAGGAACTACGATTGGTCTGATTTCCCTGTTTTCTTTAATGGGAATACGTAGGCATAAGATTGCAAAATCTTAGTGAGCACACTAAACAAAAACCTTAGGTCTAGTACCTTACCAAAAACATCGTAAAACCCGAAAACAACAAAAATATCTTTTCAACATCTCTCAACCTTCCTAAAGGAGAAACTTTCCCATAAACACCATTAAGTAGAAAGCAGTAAGGAAAATTGCTAACAACCCGTGGATAACCATGTATAGGATGGGTAATTGACAACTCCCCATTGTATAACCTGACCCCGAACTCCCCAATCTCTTAGCATTTGTTAAAGAAAAAATTTGCGTGCAAGGTTAGTTTGAGATAGCTTCCCTTTCCTTTCCTGCTTCATAGGATAAATAAAAAATTAGAAAGTAGCACCTAATCCCATCCGCAAACGGATGTGGGCGGTCACGAAAACCGCGCTACAAAAAAATGGTGACTCTGATGGGGAACCTTTAGGATTATAATTCCTAATAGGTCTAGGTTGTTAGAAATTTTTCTATATATATATATATATATATATATATATATATACTGCTTTTCCTACTTGATATCCGTGTTTATTTTTCTGTCAATGGGAATGCGAGTGATGTCGCATGTGGAAAGTTTGAGAGAACCCTAAGATAGGTGATGGCATAGACGCGTAGTCTTACAGGGAGTGAATCCCGAATAAGTTGTCCCGGTAGACCATCAAATCAGTGGAGATACCCTTTACGGATTCAATGTCTAACGACTTCGGTTGTGAAAGCAGATTGTCCGATTGTGGTATCCATGAAACTGAGGATTTAGTAGACATTAACCGTGTGGCCATTTGGTAGTGCGGTAGCTATCAGAAATAGTTGACACACGATACTACACTCAATTTGAGATTTCTTCCGGGATACTATAGCTCGCTCGAGTGAGCCAGCTTGCTGTTGTTATCTCAGGCAGGGGTCAGTGATTTTTGGGAACCTTAACCCGTTCTACAGGTACAAATATTGACCAAAATAGTACAACCTTTGGGGATGGGTAGAGCCATGACTCCATGCTCGTGACGTCGAACCTTTGAACCCCATGTTTGTAATTTTGCTTGTGTTTATACATCCATGCGATCTTTAAACTTTTTCAAATCTTTTACATGTGAACTGTATCCTATGTTGCTTAAGCATTGCATATCATTTGCATCCCTTGCATAAGTCATACATACGTCCAGGTCATCGTCAATTCATTCCAACTGTCTGTCTTTCAGTAATCTGTAAGTCGTTGAACTGATTCGTCATCACCGATATAGAACTGAAACTTCAATAAACTTCAGCTCAGTTACTTCCCAAAGACAGGACAACTCATCCTTGTGTTTGATTAGTCACTGGCCTTGTTTCTGTCTATTTTGCATTTTCCTTGTTTGTATCATATTTATTTGCTTTCAAACTTGTTTATCTTTAAATGTCGGTTTTAATGAAATGAGCATGTACAGTATTTTGATTTAAATCATCTGTTTATTTGCATCTTTATGCTTTCTCTTTCAAAAAACAAAAGCTTTCAAAAACAAAAACAAAAACTTTCAAAAAAAATATACCTCTTTTTCAAATTTTTGACTATGCAAATATTTGTGGGAGGAGGATGAAAACGTAATACCCATAATTGTTGTCGGTACGCTTTCGAATAAACTTTGCTGATGATGTAAGGCATTTTTTCAATTCCTAAACACTGAAGATATAAGGAAGATAATCCCTCGTTAACCCTTTTGAGCCTTGAAGTAGGAGTTTCTTTCTTTATAAAAGACCCGCAATTTTAACCAGGGGCAGGGTAGTTCTCAATTTAATTTGGGTTGTGTATTCAAGTTCAGAAAGTTTACATACAACGAGCAGATGCCGAAAACGTCTTTCAAATCAAAAGCCAGTGATGGTCTGTCGTAATCATCAAATCAAGCAGTCACTTTCTTTCTAAGAAGAAATCAAAAAGAAAAAGCCCGCTAAGTAAAAAAAAGAGAGACTTAGGCAAAAACTAGGGCGCCTCACTGACTATAAATTTCAAAAGAAATAGTTCAGGAAAAAGTTAGGGATAACACAGAGAAGAGGTCATTAAATCCTCGATCTTCAAAAGTCCACAAAGTTGAAAAATAACTAAATGTTGTAAAGAAGCAGTAGCTACCATCTCAAGACTTCTGGACCATCGTCATCTCTATCATCAGTACAATTCTGAAACCTTTTGGAACCTGAATGCACAATTTAAGTTTAATTGAGCATAGGACTGAAGAACATCACGAAGTGGGGGTAGGCACAAACAAATTTTGAGCCTTTATCTTTCTTTCATAAACCGTGAACCAGGCCAGGTTATAAACCTCAAAAGACCTAATTGAAGCAAGGTTATTTTGAAAGTATACTACAACAAGGTTACGTAAACCGACTCCAAAATCATTTTTTGCAAATCATTTGTTTTGGTATTATACCTCTGTTTTAATTTTCATTCTGAATATTTTAAACCGCCGTGTTTTTAATCGGTAATTCATATTACTGTGCTTTTTCTAAAACAATGATTTTATTTTCAAAAATTTTGCATGAACTTTGCATTAAATTTGCCATGTTTAAATAAACATTTTTTTATTGCAAACTAGCTTTCCTCTCAAGGAATTTTCAAAACAGTTTAGAAACTTGGCCAGTGATCCTATCAGAGGCAAGTTCTTTCCATAGCCTGTTAAGAATTAGTTCAAGATTTGTTCAGTGCAAGTCCTTCTCAGAATTGGTTTATTCAGAAAAATTTTTAAGGCTCATTACTAGGGGCAAGCCTTCCTGGTATACAGCATACAATCATTATCATTCGAGCTGAAGCAATAATCAGTCCATCTACAACAATCAGCGAGTCGGGGGCAATTTATTTGGAAAAATCCCCAAGCAAGCTATCCAGCCTTCCTCTAAGGACTATCAACTCGATACAGTTTATTAGTATGGCGGGGATGTGTTTAACAAATAGTATTTTCAGTCCATAAGAAATGGCAGTGATCTCTGTGTTGAGGAATCAGTCTTGTCTGTCATTCCCCAAAAGAGTATAAACTTGTTGATTTTCACTCCTCAAAGAGTCTAAACTTGTTGTCAGCATTTTCATTTGCATTACATATATTTAATCATACATTATAACATTTTTCATATATTATGCATTCAAGAGTGTTTTAATCCTCATTTGCATTCATCAGTGGTCGTGTTATTATCAACATCTTACCTTTCTACAAAGCCCAACTTATCTGGCACCTATACTTTTATGTCTTATCTGATGTTCTTCCAGATATAATTTTATTTCTATCCGATGTCCTTCTGGATATGTCTATCTGTTCTGATGCTTTTCCAAAACGTTCCTTTGTTTCTATCCGATGTTCTTCCGGATATGTCTATCTGTTCTGATGCTTTTCCAGAACTTTTCTCTGTGTCTACCCGATGTTCTTCTGGATATATCTTTTGGTTTTGAAGTTTTTTCCAAAACCTATTCTGATGTTTTTCCAGAACTCTCTTTGTCTATCTGATGTTCTCCCAGATATAACTTTTGTCTCTCTGATGCTCTCCTAGATATGACTTTCCTCATCTGATGCTTTTCCCGATGCAACTTTTGTTCTGATGACTTATCTAATGCTTTTTCGCATATATCGGTCATTCTGCCAGTCTTCTAAAAATTTTTCATGAACATTTAACGCTTTTCTAAATGTTTCGGATTTACCCTCAAAGTTATTTTTAATACATCTAACACTTTTCTAGATGTTGCAGATATGTTTTCCAGAGTGTGTTACTTCTTTCGCATCTGATGTTTTTCCGGATGTATGTATCTTTGTTCCACGTTTTATCCCTTTCTTTCTAAATACTGCTGAATACTCTTTGTCGCATCGACATATTTCCACAATATCTTATATCCCAAGAAAATTCTGTTGGTCTGTCTCCTATGACATCATTCTCCACAGTGTTCAAAAGTCTTTCATTCATCACATATCATTTCATCTGCATTCATGGTCAAAATTCTAGATACTCTGATATTTAATCCTCTTATACCATGAATGTCTAAAACTCTTTGCTATTCATACCTTCAGGTCTAAGAAGATTAAATAGGGGCATCTGTCATACCCTAAATTTTGACCAGACATTTTTATTTTTTCTCATTTCATCTGTCTATATTTTCATACTGTGTCATATGTATATAATATCATATATTTTCTTCATGAATATTTTTTGAATTATCAGCCGGAATTAACGTGTTAAAATTTCAGGTATTTTTGGTCAAACTGAAAAGTCAACTGTGTAAAAAAGTAGATATCTGGGCAGTTTTTAAAATCGAACTTTCAGACATAATTTTTTATTTATTTTTCGCGTACTTTAACCCGGTGTGCTTAATTTAATTTTTTGACTTTTAGGTCAACATTTTCTGATCTGTCTGAGCCTTTTTAGCTGGTAAAATCAATTTAAAAATTTGACAAAACGCTGTATTTTTTCAAAACGTATATTTTTTGCTGATCATTTTGGTGTGTTCATTTTATTTTTTTTGGACACTTTGATACAGACAGTTTTTATTGTTTTTTTATCGGTTTCGGTTCCAATTTTAATTAATTTTTTTAATTAATCAAGATTTTCATAACTTATTTTTTATTAAATTTTTATTATTATATTTAATTTGTTTATTATATTAGTATATTATTATAATATATAATATAATTTTTGTTTTATTATTTTTACACTACTAGACTCTCTTTTACACTACTAGTCTCCAAAAATCACAAAATTTCTTCTCTCTCCTACATAAAACTCACGCCTTTTTTTCTCTCACTCTATGTAACTTTTTTTCTTCATATTTTTCTACTACCATCACATAACCAATTTTTCCTTCTTCTAGTAACTTTGTTTTTATATTATTCTATTATATAGATATTTAACTTAGCTTAAAAACTAAGTTAGATTAAAAACTATGTTAGCTTAATTAATAAGCTTGTTATATGTCATTGCTTGCATCATATTCTTGATCACCAAGTTTCAAATCTCTATAAATAGAGAGGATTTTTCACTTCATAATTTACACCAAAACAATTTCCTCACATTGTTTTCTCAATTCTGCCCCACACATATATTTCTCTATTTCATTATTTATTTTTAATTTTCTTATTTCTAGTTTTAATTAGATTAATAAATATTTAAAAATGTAAAAAATATTGTTTAATTATTAATTAAATTAGATATTTTTATTTAATATTGATTAATTAAATTATTAGTTAATCTTATTAAATATTAATATTTAATTTAATTGATAATTCTTCTTGTTGCTCGATTTTATTTCGTGACTTGCTTGTTTCCTCGATTAAATCCTGATGTTGTGCCTTGATTATTCTCACGATGTTTTTCCGTGATTGTATTTTCTCTCGGTGTCTCACGATGTTTTGCCGTGTATAAGCTTTTATCTCACGATGTTCTTCTGTGTATATTTTATCTATCACGATGTTCTTCTGTGTATATTTTATCACATGATGTTTTTCCATGTATTCAGTTTCACACACGATATTCTTCCGTGTATATTTTATCTGTCACGATGTTTTGCCGTGAATGACTGTATCTCTGTTTATTTATTACGTGACGCTCTTCCGTGTACCTGTTATTTGTTACTCGCGATGCTTTGGCGCGTATCTTTGTCTGCTGATTACATGATGTTGTTCCGTGTATTTCAGTTAATTTTTATTATCTGATTACCATGATGTTTTTCCATGTGTATTCTGTAACTTTTTGTCTGTTTAATCTGTTACACGATGTTTTGCCGTGTACCTCTGTTTTTATCCACGATGTTCTTCCGTGTATATTTTATCTGTCACGATGCTTTTCCGTGTACAATTTATCACATGATGTTTTTTCCATGTATATTCTGTAACTTTTTGACAGTTTAATCTGTTACACGATGTTTTACCGTGTACCTCTGTTTTTATCCGCGATGCTTTGCCGCTTATCTTTATCTGTTCTATTTAATTAAATCTTGATGTTGTTTTTCCGTAATTAATCTGTTACACGTTGTTTTGTCGTGCTTGCTTTTATTCTCATGATGTTTTTTTTCTCGTGAATGTTTATATCTTTCCACGATGCTATGCCGTGTATTCATTTATTCCGTGATGTTTTGCCACGTATGCATGCTCCCTTTAGGATCTCTTAGATCAAATTTAATTTTCGATTAGGTTTGAAATAAGATATACATTAAGATATTCAACCAGGCATGATAACATTAGGTTAGATTTCCCCTCTTGCCGCCGTGCTGATTTAAACTCTATTTTCTGTAGTTCGTGCCCCTTAGGGGTGAACTACGACCGCTCTGATTTCTCAAGATCCCGTTGAGAATATGTAGGCATAAGACTGTAAAGTCTTAGCGAGCGACCTTTTCTTTTTTTTCATCGTCTCTTTACATCCGACGTTTTCCCGGATATTCATATTTTCAACCTCTTATTTTTTATCTCTTTCAATCCGACGTTTTCCCAGATATCTGCAACCTTTTTATTTTTTTTACGTTTCTCCTGCAATCCGATGTTTTCCCGGATATTCATATCGCTTCTTTTTAAAACAACTTTCCTTGTGATTTGAATTCAAATGCATAGTTGTTATCAAAACTTTCTTCAATTTCTTCAATAACTAACCATACAGCTGTTACAATCGAAGCTTGCTCACCTGTAAGTTTTTTATTAGCTTTCATTTACATGCTTTATATACATATATAACTGTATTGCTGGAAGCTTGCTCACCTGTAAGTCCTTCTTTCACATCCTTTTAAATACTTGTCATATATCAACTATATATATACTTGTATATCTGATTAGAGTTTTCCCCAACAATTAAGTCTAGAATTAGATAAAGCCAGTAATCACTCTTTCAATACAGTCAAACTAGTTCCCCGTAGGACTTTCCAGATACAGTCTTGCCTTCTCTTGGGCTTAAACAATATGGAACAAAGAGAAAGGCATTATTCCCGGTGAAACTTTTCTCAGACTGTCACTATTAGAAATTGTCAAAGAAATTCAATTCCCCCAGAGAGGATTAATTCCCGGTGAAACCTCTATTGAATTTCTTCAAACCCTAGAATTGTTCATTATAGAAAGGATTAATTCCCGGTGAAACATTTCTTGAACTTTTCTTAAGTTTGGACCCACAGACATCCTAAAAGCATCCCCAACCTCCTCTTGAGCTTTGTACAAGGACCCTCAGGCTTCTTAGAAGTTCTCATGCTTCCTCTTGGGCTCAGTACAAGGACCCCGAGACCTCTTAAAGGGATAGGACAGAACCTAGTCATCTTTTGTTAGAGCAGTCTTCTTGAGTCAAAACCTCTCACCTGTTTAGGGTTGATTCTCATCCCTTAAAACATCAGCCTCCTCTTGGGAATCATACAAAGACCATCCTTCAGTCAAAGATCAACCTTCTCATACCAGTAGACTTGGACAGACTCATCTCCTTTTGGATCTCAAGAAACCCTCAAGTTTTCTAAAAAACACAGGAAAAACCCTTTCCTTTTTTTTTTACATCCGACGCTTTCCCGGATATTCCTTCTATTTTCATCCGACGCTTTCCCGAATATTCCTTCTATTTTCAGCCGATGTTTTTTCCCAAATATTCATATCTCAATCTTTTCCTCCCATAGAATAGGAGGAACTATGATTGCTCTGATTTCCCTGTTTTCTTTAACGGGAATACGTAGGCATGAGATTGCGAAATCTTAGCGAGCACACTAAACAAAAACCTTAGGTTCAGTACCTTACCAAAAACATCGAAAAACCCGAAAACACCAGTTTTTAACATCTCTCAACCTTCCCAAAGGAGAAACTTTCCCATAAACACTAGTAAGTAGAAAGCATTAAGGAAAATTGCTAACAACCCATGGATAACCATGTGTAGGATGGGTAATTGACCATTTTATAACTTGACCCCGAACTCCCCAATCTCTTAGCATTTGTTAAAGAAAACATTTGTGTGCAAGGTTAGTTTGAGATAGCTTCCCTTTCCTTTCCAACTTAATAGGATAAATAAGAAATCAGAAAGTAGCACCCAATCCTATCCGCACACGGATGTGGGCGGTCACGAAAACCGTACTACACCAACAAAGGTAAATACATAATATTTACACTGTTTCCAGTACTTTCTAGAAATAAAAAATGACCGAACAAGAGCATTAAATAGCACCGAGTTTTAAGTATCTTGTAATAGGGGGTATCGTCCTCTAATACAATAGAGTCATAGTATTCCCTAAGGTATCTTATGTTAATACCTTGGCCCCTAGGTTTACCATCACGTGTTGGCTCAGGTGCTTCCAAACGGAGTGGCGTGCCCAACAAATCGTTGCATAGTTGGTTGGCAAAAAAAACGGGGCCGTTGATGGCTGTGTCATCGATGCGTAGGCCGAGTAACATATACACGTCTTGGAGTGTGACCGTGCATTCACCGAAAAGAAGGTGAAATGTGTGGGTCTCCGGCCTCCATCGTTCTAACAAAGCTAGAATAAATTTTAGGTTAACAAAGTATGACGTGATTTTTATCAAGTGACCAAATCCACATGCAGTTAGGTATTCTTCGATGAAAGGGTAATGTGGCATGTATTCGTGCCCACGACAATGGAACCTTGATACCACCTGAACAAAAATATTAATAACATTAGTTATATAAAAAAATACATCTAGGTTTAGGAGGGTAAAACAAAAGAAGGCTGAAACACTTACAAAGTCTGCAACGTTTTCGGGGGTTCCTCTGTGATCGTTTCCTAGGGTAAGTAGAGACATTTTTTCGTAATTGGTATTAAGAAGAAAACTTTGTGATGGATGTGAATATTTGGTGAGTTGAAGAGAGGAGTTTGGGATGAGAAAAATTTGTAAAGTGGTGAGATGGTATTTATAATGGTGAAGAATGAGATGAGGGGAGTCACATGATAATGCATGCATTCTTGGTCATTATAGTTTGACAAGTGTAGTCATGCATGCTTTGGAATCTCTTATGTGTTCTCTTGCATGCATGCTTTGGAATTGTAGTCTGACAAGTGTAGTCATGCATGCTTTGGAATCTCTTATGTGTTCTCTTGCATGCATGCTTTGGAATTGTAGTCTAACAAGTGAAGTCATGCATGCTTTGGAATCACTTATTTCGTGGAGTGTGAGAAGTGTGGTTAAAGAGTCACATGAGAAAGTGAAGGCATGGTAGTATAGTCATGTCAAGCAGAGAATCTTAAAGAAATACAGTATAGGTGTAAGTGTAGTTAGTAAGGCATGGGCATAGTATAAAGTAGTAATATATTTATAAAAAAATTACAATGATGATAGTACGAATAAAAATATAAATTATTTGCAAAAAGGAATCAGAATAATCATAAAGTCCTTGTGAGATTCTTGGCGTGGGAGTGTGGTCTTGTCACACAGAGAAACATACAACTTATGATCACATCCTTTGTTAACATTTTCTTCTAAACACTAAACTTTGTCAATAAAAATAATACCAATAAAAATAATAACAATAATGATAAAGCATTCAGAAGTGTAGTCTTATCATAATAGTAAACCATTCTGAAGCAATTAAACTCCCAAGACACATTAGTTGTATCAACAAAAAATAATAGTGCAGAGGCATGCTAAAGAATAATGGAAGGCAAGTGTAGGCATGCAGAGTTGCGTGGTCTTGTCAAGGCTAGTGTAGGCATGGAGAGTTGTGTGGTCTTGTCAAGGCTAGTGTAGCCATGCAGAGTTGTGTGGAAATGGGGTCTTGTCACGCAGAGCAACACATGGTTCATGCAAGGCAATGGTAAACCATTCTGAAGCAATTAAACTCCCAAGAGACATAACTTGTATCTACTATACGCCTATTAATACACATGAATCATACAGCTTATGCTCACATCCTTGAGTTAACATTTTCTTCCAAACACTAAAGTTTGTAAACCATTTCTTCCAAACACAATTTAGTAACGTTTTTTGTTATGGCTCAAAGACCACAATACATGATAAGTGCACATCTCAATGGTGAGATATTTGAATGTCTCATCACAGGTTTCAATTTTAGGGATACGGAAGTGACTAGGTTTTTAATTGATAGAAGAATAATTTTTTTACATTTGAAAGCCAGATTAGAAAAGAAAATATAGTGCGGTCCAGTTGGGCAAATCGTATACAAAAATCCTATGTTTTTTGATGGGCATGACCAATGCAAATTTTTTCAGCTGAAGATTCGGGACGATGATGATGTGCGTAATATGTTTCTCAGTCATGAGCATTCTGGATTCAATGATATTGAGTTATATATTATGTTACAACAACAACAACTGTCTCAACAACTTGAAGTTTCTCAGGTTTTTAACGTTTCCGACAACGAACAAGCTGTGGTCGATGTCTTTGACGAGGAAGAAGAAGAAGGGGGGGAATTGTCGATGAAATGGTAAACAACGAGGAGGCAGACCAATTACCAGGCAGTCATGTTTATTGCCCACCTCAACACATGTCAAGACTCAACTTAGGCGAGGACGAACCATTAACGGATATTTTTTACGACCCATACATGCAGACGGATGGAGTATTAAAAGTTGGAGACAATTTTCGTACGAAAGAAGATTATGTCCGAGCAATAAAACAATACCACATGAACTTATCTACAGATTATAGAGTCAATCGAACAAATCCAACTCTATATAAGATCTACTGCCGTAACGAGGTGTGCCCGTTAAGATTAACAACATCTTTCCAGAAGCGAAGAGATTCCTGGAAGATAGGGTCAATAGGTCCAGAGCACACTTGCATAATCACGAATCCAAGCTAGGATAATAGCAAGCTCAGCTCTCAGTTAATCTGCAACAAAATCCTATCATTCATTAGCGATAACCCTTCTTTGAAGGTGAGTACAATAATAACGCATATGGTTCAAAGATACAACTACACTCCTTCGTACAAGAAGGCGTGGATTGCTAGGACTAAGGCGGTTGAAACCATTTTTGGAAATTGGGATGACTCTTACAAAAAACATCCAAGATACCTGGTGGCACTTAAACACTATGCTCCAGGGACCGATGTCATGTTGGAGACATTGTCGTGAATCCCTATGTCCTAGCTATATTAGACGGAAGCTCAGAACGCGTGATTTTCTCGCCATTGTTGTGAATCCCTATGTCCTAGCCATATTAGAGGGAAGCTCAGAATCCTCCATCTATGCACCATCACACTATCGTGTATCTTTTCCATCATCCGCTTTTGCATTAACTTTGATTAAAGTATAAGTATTTACTCATCTTTTATTTTCTCTTCACTCAATTTTAATATTAGATTTATTTTGTGAATTGATAAATAAAAATATTTGATGTGTTACTATTTTGAATTCAGAAACCATGTTGTTTTGAATTCAGAAGCCATGTTGTTATCACTAGTGCAAAGTGATGAATATAATTTTAAAATTTACATTCATTATACAAAAAACAGGTGTAAATAAGAAACATAGTGGCAAATTTATAAATAAAATATATTTTAAGTATTAGTATGTGACAATAGAAACCCTATTTTTTTTAAAAGGGTGTAAATTAAAAATATTATTATAATTAAATCTCTATTACTCCCATTAAAGGTAAAACGGGTGTAAATTTAGATTGACAAATTTTTTATTTATTTTTATAGCTAAATATTAATCTTAAGCACATTAACAAACCACAATATATTTTGTAAGTGTTAATTGTGTAATTAAGTGAATTAATGGGTGTAAATTTATTAAGTTAATATTGTGTAATAAAATAATAAAAAAACACATAACAAATTACCACAATCTATTTCCATCGGTCAAAACCCATTTCTCTGAAAACCCATTCTCTTTCCATCGATCAAAACCTATTTCTCTGAAACCCCATTCTCTTTACATCGATTAAAACCCATTTCTCTGAAACCAAATTCTCTCTGAAACCCCAGATCTTCATCAATCAAAACACAACCTTTCTCATCTCTCACAATCACACGACCATTCTCACAGCTCCATGACGACATGCACGACGAAGAAACCAGACTAATTGGTTAGTCTTTTTTTCAATTAGGGTTTACTTTTTTAGGTAGAACATTAGGGTTTAATCTTTTAGGTAGAACATTAGGGTTTAACCTTTTAGGTAGAACATTAGGTTTCATATCTCTTTAGAAAATAAGCTCGATTTCTTTTTCATCCATCATAGATAGAAAATTTTCCCTTATTTTTCTACTTACAACTATAATTATTTCCATTGTCATTGTGTTTATTTAAATAATTTGTATATGTTATTATCACAATTTATTGATTCATATTTTTACTAATTTATGTTGCATTTGATGTTGAATGATGACAAAAATCAATTGGATTCCCAGTGATATGTCCATAGATGATATTACAACCATCTACTTCTGACAAGATCAAATTATTTTCCATTTACTCTTTTCATTTCTTTATATTAAATTAAATTTCCTCTTCTTTCAGTTGCAAGTTCTGAGATCTTATATTGATTACTTGGTAAATTTGTTCTTGGGGCATACATTAATTATCTGACCTATTTTCAGGGACTCACCTTTTCCAGATCTATGGTTTCTTATATTTCTAGATCCCATGATTTAGTTACAAATGAGTAATTATAAACTGTTTTAGTTCTTATTGTCTAATTAGTGGATTAATTGCTAAAAGTTTTTATAAACCATTTTTAGTTCTTATTTAAAAAATTTTATTGATGCAAATTGAATATCCTGTGATTGTAAACCTTGCAAAGCCTAGGGATTGTCCTCCTCTGAGCAGGTAGATTTTTTTTTAATTAATTTGTACATCCCCTATCTTTCCTTGTCTATGTTGTAAGTCAAAGTTGTCAAATTAATTGTTGCATGTAGGCCATGTTTTAACATTTCTATATTTTTGCGCACTTAGGGGGCAAGCGTTTGATAATACGTTACTATCTCGTGTTTGTTCCGGAACCACCTGAAACGATTTCTTTTAAGGTAAATAATTGCTCTAGTTTATTATTTATCGTGTTCACTTTGGGTATACATTGTCCCCTCTTTCTTTGTCAAATAAAAAAGCATGTTAATGACCATATTTTCTTCTAGTAATATGGTATATTTGAATGGTAAAGATTTTTTGTATTTCTACTTCTGTATTGCTTTCGAGTGAAAAAAGTTCATGAAATTTCTTAATTTATGTAAGACTGAAATTTGGGCCGCTTTAATTTCTTTTACTCTAATATGGCCTAGTGACATCTCTTTTACTATGGTTTCTGGATTATCACGTGCAATTAACAATAGTTTTGTGTCATGGGGTCCATTGTTTGGGAAACTATTGTTTTTATTTTGGGTTATTATTCATCTGTATCCATTTATTAAGGGTATAATTGGAAGAGAAAATAGGACTCCTACTACTGTTCTTGTTTGGTCAATCTTGATTGCAAGTTTTTTTTTCTTTTCTGTTTTGTGGGTGAAAATTGATCCATTTTTTCCCTAAGTCAAATGGTCCAAATTTACAAGAATGTGGGTTGAATTGTAATTAGCTACAAAATTTGGTTATGATGTTTATATAGTAGTAGTGATTGGTTTATAGGCAAGATTTAAAACTTATTTTTAATGATTTACTTACTTGATTCTTAGAGTAAAAGTTTAGATTTGCAAAATGTTTATTAATGGATTGTATTTGCTATTTGAAACAGCTGTGTATGTTGCTAACATGTTCAATAAGATTATATGTTTTTTTAGTAGGCTTAGTATACTGTAAAAAAATTATATACTTTAGTAAATAACCAATATGGCCTAGTGATATCTCTTTTAATTTTTTTTTTATAACTACGCTTTAGGTCTTTCTTATGTAACATATTGATTAGGTTGATATTGATAACTTGATAATTGGATATTTGGTAGATTTATGGATACATTGATTAACTTGATAACTGGATATTTGGTAGATTGATTAATTTGATAACTTGATATTTGATAGATTGATTAAGTTGATAACTTGATATATTTGTTATGCTATGCAGCATAAGGTTGATATTTCAAATAATGCAAGACTGAAAATTACTTTAACTAAGACCATATTTATTTGATTGATTCCAAGATTCAACCGTGGTTCTGGGGATAGACATGATTCGCTGAATAAGCAAAATGGGGCTGGGGTGGTGGTCCCATTCATCTGCAAGGTTCGTCTTTGCCTGTAGTGCCGGTATGTTCGTTTGCTCAAGTTGTCCAGGGCGGTAGGAATATTCAGTCGATCGGACCTACCATAGATCTTCGAAGGAGTTTAGTTCAGGTAGAAGTTAATCGGGAAGATGTGGTAAGATTTGAAAAAGCTTTCATTGGTACTTTAGTCGATGGTGGTGATCCTTGGGAGATGCAATATCTTCTCCATGAGGAAGGTTTCTTTAATGTGAAAGCTACTCCGTTTGGGGCCAGTAAGTGCTTGTTAGAAGATTGCATGGGAGGAGATTTACGTTGTTTTGTTCATGAGGCGGCAGAGTGGATCGGGAAAAGATTTAGCGAGATTAAACCATGGACCCTTGATACTGTTGTTACAAGCAGGTCTGCTTGGGTCATGTGTTTCGGGCTTCCATGTTTCGCTTGGAACAACTCTGCGTTTGAAAAGATAGCCGGGGTGGTAGGGAGGTTTATTTGCTGTGACGAATCTACTACTAAGAGAGAAAGATTTGATGTTGTCGTTCTTCGTGTGAACACTGATCGAGATTGTTACTTGGAGGAAAATCTCAAGGTTGAAATCAATGGAGTCGCCTTCGATGTTCATCTGGTGGAAGTTATTCGTGACTTCGCGATCGTTAAAAAGAAGGTTTTTGTTGAAGATGGTACGTCTTCCGATTCAGGGGAATTTTCCGGTCAGGAATTTTCCGGTCCGGATGGCGTAGTATGTAACACCCCCTTTCTATACCCCCAAATAATTAATTAAATCATTTAGGCACGTATTGAAAATTTCATCAGAGTATAATTGTAAACACGGCATAAAAAGAGAATGTCACATTATGCATGAAATTAAACACATACAACACCTGCTCAAAAAGATATGCAACAGTGGGGTAACTTTCAACAATAAAGGATCTCAGTCCTTATACCCACATGTCAACATTTAGAATAAAAGCGGAAAATCTAAACATTGATAACATCAAACATATATACATTATATATATATATATACATCAACAAGTATGATACAACAACATCATTCATGTTTATATACACAAATTCATCAGCAAGATACATACACGAATGTATCACAAAAAGGAATCAAACATAAGCATCCTAGCTACCCGGTGCTACATATCAGAGCCAACCGACCAAAAAGGTATGAAGACACACTTCACAAAAGACCACCAGATACCTAATCTGCAATGCCTCGTAGAGCATCATAAAACAGCAGAAGGGTGAGAAACATTATCATAATAACAATGCATATAATTATATATCTCAATCATAAAAATACACATATACCACATATTCTCACCATTCCATCATACCACATAAACATACATATTATGTTTACTATGTCACAATCATCACATCTCACTCAATATACATCGCAAGGCATATATATATATATAACCAAGCATATTCCTCATAATGCTTATTATTCAACATAAACACACATATTCATGTTTATCCATCCATGCACACCTGCACAATTCTACTCATTCCACATCAACATATACATATATATGTTTATTCATCAATGCACAAATACAATGATGACAAATGCAACTCATAGAGACTGACTCACGACTCTATGCAGATGCAATGCGGTACCGACTTAATCACCACTAGTTCACTCAGGAACTCTGCTGGAATCATCGCTCGTTACATAGAGTAACTCCCCGTCGGGCCTACGATGTTCCCCGTCGCTACCACTTATCAACAAGCATACGACGTTATGGATCGTTTTTAGTCCTTTATAATAGGCACACGATCAATACAACAATTGCTTACACCCATAAGGGATCTACAATTCAACATGCATTGTTTACACCCACAAAGGGATCTACAATGTCTAACTGCATTGTTTACACCCACAAAGGGATCTTACAATGTCTTCATGCATTGTTTACACCCACGAAGGGATCTTACAATGTCTTCATGCATTGTTTACACCCACGAAGGGATCTTACAATGTCTTCATGCATTGTTTACACCCACGAAGGGATCTTACAATGTCTTCATGCATGATGCATGTCATATAATGACCCATGGCAATCAAGACTCATACAGTAAATCATGCATTTCAAGTACATATAATACAATGCACATATTTTCCAAACGGCTACAAACCTTCACCACGACATCATATACCCATCAAACATCCCTCACACAAGTCATACGTTACATATCATATCCTATCGCACAATATAGAAAATAACTCAAAATTCCATTTTTACGGTTTCTCGAAAAAGTCGGCTAAAAGTCGGCCAAAAATAATATTTTCTATCATCATCAAAAAGTGCTCATCGACAGCTTCGATTCGGTATAAAGAACACTTAAATACGATAAACAACGAAGAAGATATGAATATTTCAAAATAACGCAAAAACATAAACCAGACGCCCGACACTACGAAACGGTTCGAAAAAACTGTACCGATTGGACTAGGTTCAGACCTCAAAACTATTTTTCCTAAAAATAACATCTCGTTAGCTTCCCAACGCTTCGAACGGGGATCAAAACCGACTTACGGTTCAAGAGATATGAATTTCCGAAGTTTTCCGAAAAATCAGGATTTTCCACCTACAGCACGCGTCCGTACGCCTGCGGGCTGCTACGGATTTCGGCTATTTTGCCCGAAAATCCGACCGATTCAATTCTATGATACGAAACAAATACACAGTAATCCTTACCAAATATATATCAACGTTTTAGGACCATAAAACGATAATTCTACGACGTTTGATTTTCACCAAAATCTCACATTCTCAAAACCCAAAAATGTCAAAACTCACAATATCAACCGATTTCAACCAAACGAGTTTCTATAATCTCGGTCTAACCTCATACGACTAATCTACGCAATTTATTTCGAAATTCATCCGTGAAAACATCGATTTCTATCGATTATGTCTAATTCGACCTAAACGGAAAAATATGGAAAACCAACCAAAACATCCACACAAAACACATTCATAATCATAAGCATGGATAAGATAATAATATTTCACACCCTTACCCGATTAAATCGTGTTCGAAACGGACGAATCTTTGATTTCTCCACTTTTCCTCTTCTCCCTTTTTCCTTCCTCTCTTTTCTCTTCTCTTCTCTTTCTTTCTCTTTTCCTTTTCTTTTCTCTCTTTTTCTTTCCACTTCTATTTATAATATCTAACTACCCAAATGACCAAAATACCCCTCAGCTCAAATATCTCGCAAACGCTCTCAAAACGCGACAAAACATAAACAACGATGAAAAATAATATATTGTCAAATAAAAGTCAAGAATAAAATAATATAAAACCAAAACCAATTAAATCTACTCTATTAAATAAATCTAACAAAACTGGGGCGTTACAACTCTCCCCCACTTAGACATTTTCGTCCTCGAAAATATAACCGCTACGAATAACTCCGGATACGACTCTCGCATCCGACCAACAAACTAACATGCCAACAAAAGCACACCACGAATAACACAAACTGACAAACCACCTAGCTAACCGCAGCTACAACAACGACACGACAACGATGACAACTACAACGACAAGATGCAAAACCCATACAATGCACTTGACGACCAACTCACAACTCAAGGAAAACCACGATACCAACACACAGGTTCACTCTTGAACCGAAACACAACAAGATCGTTACCCTCACTCTAGGTAACACTCCCCTAACTCCCCACACAGGAATTAGCTACTCGCACTCGAACCAACACGATAGGAACGAGGCAACAACACAAACAAGAACACAAGTTCCACTACACCACATTGTCTCAACAACCTCAACAAAACTAGAATACCAACATCCTTGTCACACAACCTTATTACAACCATGCTACGATTCACCAATCGAACATACAACCAAAACCTCCATCTACATAGTAGCCCATGAAGAATATCTAAACCTTTCACCTAACACTTCCATTCTGAAACGTCCAATGGTCTCAACACTCCTACATGTTTCCAATGTTCAACCTATGAACTCTTATAAGTCCCACACGTAGTTACAAAATGTGCCACCTCACACTTCCGCTGCACACTCTGATTACTCGAAACCATCAAGTCTGCCAATCTCACGTCCAAAGTCTAACTCTTTCTCACCTCTGCCAAAAATCACTGTGCACTTTAATATACCCAACCTCGCACTCTGCATGTTAGCTTACACACCAGACACAAGTCTCTGAACTGCTCAAATAACTCTAACTCCCTGACCATCAAAATAGACATGCATAGAAACTTCCAACTTAACTTTTCAGGCACAACAACAGCTTTTCCCCGAAGGATAATCCAAGCCAAATTCATAACTCATAACTCATCACGAACTCTAACCATCCTTGTTGTCTCATACTCTATTCCTTTAGACCAAACAAGTACTCAATATCCTTGCGATTACCAAACACTTCGAACCTAGAACCATAAAGATAATACCTCCAAATATTCCAACACAATGCCACCGCAACCAATTCCAAATCCATAATAATACAGATCCTTTTATAAATCCTCAATTGTCGTAAAGCATAAGCCACGACTTTACCCCCTTGCATTACCACGTTGACTAAACTCATCAAAGACACATCACAATACCCCACAACCGGTTTATTAGGATCACACAAAATCAAAGCTGAAACCGTAGACAACTTCTACTCCAGCTCACCAAAACTTACTCACAACGAACATCCAAACAAACGACTCACCCTCTGCGTGTCAACTGAAGTAACGAAAACGCTAACTTGGAAAAGCCTTCCATAACCTCCGGTAATAACCAACTAAAAGTCCAAAAAGATTCTAATCTCCTTAACTAACTTCGGAGCCTCTCATTGTAGAACTACATCTACTTCCGATGGATCCATAACCATACTCTCATCTGAAATAACATATCCAAGAAAACTAACCTTTTTCAACCCAAATTCTCACTTGAATAACTTAGCATAAAACTTCATCTCTTTTTGACACTTGTAATTCAAATCCCAAACACTCTACCTGTTCTTCCTTTGAGTTTACAACAGATCCGAATATCCTCCATCAAAGCCATTACGAACTTATCCAATTAAATATGGAAGATACGATTCCTCTACTCCATAAGCATTAGAGACGCGTTACTAACACCAAATACCATCACTATACGTTGCAATTCCCAACCAAAATCCAAAAGATATAAATCCTTAAAGCTTTTGCAAAACTTTTCACTGGGTAACTGGTTACTCACATACAAGCTTAACCGAGTAAATAACAACCTATTCCGAGGATAACAAACCTAACCAGTCACATTAAATCGATCAAAGCCTCAACTCACACAATTCACCACTCTTATCAAACATTCCAAACAATTGTAATTCACTCAAACTCAACCAAACCATTCTAGTCATCTGTTCATGAAAGTGGACACTTATTCTCAATCATTACCCTATTCAACTATTAGTAATCCATACCCAATTTCTTCTCCTGACCGTCCAATTCCGCAATTCCAACATGTATCAACAACCAACCAAAAAGAATTCTCAAACACAATGTTACATCCAAAAACACATCTGAAAATTATGCCCAACTGACGGCCCATCACTGCGACTTCCTGCCAATTCCCAGAACACTACCATCACAGACAAAACAAACATATTATTCCCATCTACTAAGAGTTTCCTACTTACTTAGCAGATATAAACCTCAACTATTCACCTTCGTCCAATTAAGTTCAATCTCTACTCTCTGTGAAGCAGTCCTTAAATAAAACCCAATCATTCTCTCTCAATGACTTCCCAACTGGACTAACACACCAAAACCTCTAATCCATTTCATCTTCCGATATTAGCATCTTCATCGACTCATCAAAACAATCTGTAATCATCTCCTTAAATTCCAAACAATTCATTTCACACACTATCAAAGCCGGAAAGACCCGCCTATTCCATCCAACATAATTTCCGTCTGCTATCAACAAGAGATTAAGGGTGATCAGTTCCTCAATTTGCCAATAGACAGCCGTCAATCATGATGGGGCATAAACCATCTTTACCAAACCATAATAGCATTCTTGCATCCTGGGCACAACTACCTAAGGCACAAATCCTTAGTTGACGTAAACCTTACCTCCGCATTCCCTCCGGAACCGGGAACAACACTGTCCAAACAACACTTACACTCTTGCAATCTACAACACACTGAGCCAACGCTCCACACCTGAAGCAACTTGGAGAAGTACAAACTTCTCCCCCACTTATCTCAATCTCACACCTGAAGACAAAGGATTAGAGAACCAGAAAGTACTGACAGTGCTTCCCACACATATCACGTACTGAGGGACCAACAACAACGACAGTATTCAACTGTCACACTAACTGACTCAACAACTTGGCCGGACGGACCGACCTGCTCTGATACCACTTAATGTAACACCCCCTTTCTATACCCCCAAATAATTAATTAAATCATTTAGGCACGTATTGAAAATTTCATCAGAGTATAATTGTAAACACGGCATAAAAAGAGAATGTCACATTATGCATGAAATTAAACACATACAACACCTGCTCAAAAAGATATGCAACAGTGGGGTAACTTTCAACAATAAAGGATCTCAGTCCTTATACCCACATGTCAACATTTAGAATAAAAGCGGAAAATCTAAACATTGATAACATCAAACATATATACATTATATATATATATATACATCAACAAGTATGATACAACAACATCATTCATGTTTATATACACAAATTCATCAGCAAGATACATACACGAATGTATCACAAAAAGGAATCAAACATAAGCATCCTAGCTACCCGGTGCTACATATCAGAGCCAACCGACCAAAAAGGTATGAAGACACACTTCACAAAAGACCACCAGATACCTAATCTGCAATGCCTCGTAGAGCATCATAAAACAGCAGAAGGGTGAGAAACATTATCATAATAACAATGCATATAATTATATATCTCAATCATAAAAATACACATATACCACATATTCTCACCATTCCATCATACCACATAAACATACATATTATGTTTACTATGTCACAATCATCACATCTCACTCAATATACATCGCAAGGCATATATATATATAAAACCAAGCATATTCCTCATAATGCTTATTATTCAACATAAACACACATATTCATGTTTATCCATCCATGCACACCTGCACAATTCTACTCATTCCACATCAACATATACATATATATATTTATTCATCAATGCACAAATACAATGATGACAAATGCAACTCATAGAGACTGACTCACGACTCTATGCAGATGCAATGCGGTACCGACTCAATCACCACTAGTTCACTCAGGAACTCTGCTGGAATCATCGCTCGTTACATAGAGTAACTCCCCGTCGGGCCTACGATGTTCCCCGTCGCTACCACTTATCAACAAGCATACGACGTTATGGATCGTTTTTAGTCCTTTATAATAGGCACACGATCAATACAACAATTGCTTACACCCATAAGGGATCTACAATTCAACATGCATTGTTTACACCCACAAAGGGATCTTACAATGTCTTCATGCATTGTTTACACCCACGAAGGGATCTTACAATGTCTTCATGCATTGTTTACACCCACGAAGGGATCTTACAATGTCTTCATGCATGATGCATGTCATATAATGACCCATGGCAATCAAGACTCATACAGTAAATCATGCATTTCAAGTACATATAATACAATGCACATATTTTCCAAACGGCTACAAACCTTCACCACGACATCATATACCCATCAAACATCCCTCACACAAGTCATACGTTACATATCATATCCTATCGCACAATATAGAAAATAACTCAAAATTCAATTTTTACGGTTTCTCGAAAAAGTCGGCTAAAAGTCGGCGAAAAATAATATTTTCTATCATCATCAAAAAGTGCTCATCGACAGCTTCGATTCGGTATAAAGAACACTTAAATACGATAAACAACGAAGAAGATATGAATATTTCAAAATAACGCAAAAACATAAACCGGACGCCCGACACTACGAAACGGTTCGAAAAAACTGTACCGATTGGACTAGGTTCAGACCTCAAAACTATTTTTCCTAAAAAGAACATCTCGTTAGCTTCCCAACGCTTCGAACGGGGATCAAAACCGACTTACGGTTCAAGAGATATGAATTTCCGAAGTTTTCCGAAAAATCAGGATTTTCCACCTACAGCACGCGTCCGTACGCCTGCGGGCTGCTACGGATTTCGGCTATTTTGCCCGAAAATCCGACCGATTCAATTCTATGATACGAAACAAATACACAGTAATCCTTACCAAATATATATCAACGTTTTAGGACCATAAAACGATAATTCTACGACGTTTGATTTTCACCAAAATCTCACATTCTCAAAACCCAAAAATGTCAAAACTCACAATATCAACCGATTTCAACCAAACGAGTTTCTATAATCTCGGTCTAACCTCATACGACTAATCTACGCAATTTATTTCGAAATTCATCCGTGAAAACATCGATTTCTATCGATTATGTCCAATTCGACCTAAACGGAAAAATATGGAAAACCAACCAAAACATCCACACAAAACACATACATAATCATAAGCATGGATAAGATAATAATATTTCACACCCTTACCCGATTAAATCGTGTTCGAAACGGACGAATCTTTGATTTCTCCACTTTTCCTCTTCTCCCTTTTTCCTTCCTCTCTTTTCTCTTCTCTTCTCTTTCTTTCTCTTTTCCTTTTCTTTTCTCTCTTTTTCTTTCCACTTCTATTTATAATATCTAACTACCCAAATGACCAAAATACCCCTCAGCTCAAATATCTCGCAAACGCTCTCAAAACGCGACAAAACATAAACAACGATGAAAAATAATATATTGTCAAATAAAAGTCAAGAATAAAATAATATAAAACCAAAACCAATTAAATCTACTCTATTAAATAAATCTAACAAAACTGGGGCGTTACATAGTAGGTGAAGGAGGCTTTTCTGATGCTTTTGACAGCGTGGAGGATATCAATGACTCAGGGGTAAGGTTTGACGGTGAAGACTCATGCAATTTGTTTGAGTTAACTTTACGGATGGGTGTGTCAGATAATTTTTCATATGTTAGTGAAAGTTTGGAGGTAGGTGCAGTAGAGGGGAGTGTGTCAGTTCCAAGGTTAATGATGTTCTATCTGAAAAGGCACATTTTGGCGTGTTGGACATTGATGTCTCCTCAAATTGTGATGACAGAGACTTTTTGGTGTCGGGTCCCACTAATCTAGTTGGTCTGCGCGTTGGTGAGGCTAGTTCCCCTAATGTTGACTCTCATATTGTTGGTGTTCCATTGGGCCCTAGCGCTGAAATGGGCTGCCCTGTTAAGCCTAGTGAAAAATTTTCTGAAAGATTTGAGAATATGGATAGTGCTGTTGGGCCTAAAGGCAAGAAGAAAAAACAGTTAGTTGATATTTACAAAGCCCAACTCCCTTTCTCCCCTTCTTTCTATGCCTCCCTTATCAATTCGTCGCCAGCTGTTAGGTCGAAGAGGTGCTCTTCCAAAACCAGAAAATGATTAAAGCTTATTCAGAAGGGTCGCTTTCCTCTTCCCCCTATTGTTGAAGCTGTTGAGCCTTCTGCTGTATCTGATAATCTCTATTCGATAGACAACTCTGATATTTGTAGGGGTAATGCAAGATGCAAGGAGGAATTGGACGATGTCCCTCGAAAGATTTTGGAATCAGTAAAACTGTTGGGGATTGAAGCTGGTGGAGATGAGGAGGCCTTCGAGGGTGTTATCAAAGAACTTGAGAACCGTGATAGGTGTCTTTTCGCAGGAAGCAAGGGTGTGCAAGTCGGTGATCAATGATCATTGTGTCATACAATGTGCGCGGGTGTAACTTGTCTCTGAAAAGAAGCAAGATTCGTAATTATTTGTCAAAAGGCAATGTGGATTTATGCTTGTTTCAAGAAACTAAGGTTCCTTGTATTTCTAAGGCGATGGTTAGAAGCATGTGGCACAAAGGAGGTTGTGGTTGGTCTGCTTGTGGTTCAGTAGGTGCAGCAGGTGGTCTCTTGACAGTTTGGAGGGAAGGTGTTTTTCAGCCGGTTTCAACTGTTAAAGGTAATGGTTTTCTTTGTTCTGTTCTTATGTGGAAGAACATTACCCTGTATGTCGTCAATGTCTATTCCCCCTGTGGTCTTAGGGATAAACGTAGACTTTGGGCTGACCTTGTGGAGTTTAAAAATCGTAACCCAGGTGGCAAGTGGATAGTTGGGGGGGATTTTAACTCTGTTAAATCCAGGGATGAAAGGAAGGGTGGGATCATCTCTTCAACTAGAGAGTGTGTTGAGTTCAGTGCCTTTATTGAAGAGATGGCTTTAATTGATTTACAGTTTGTTGGTAACCGTTTCACTTGGTTCAATGCTAATGGTGTGAGTTGTAGTAGGCTGGATAGGTTTCTTGTTGATGACTTCATTATAGATTGTTAGGAGTTCAGCGCTCAAGCAGTCGGTAAGAGTGATATCTCGGATCACAGGTCTGTTTGGCTCAAGTCCTTTGGTTATAACTCGGGTCCAAAACCGTTTAAGTTTTTTAATTGCTGGCTGGATCATAAGGATTTCAAATCTTTTGTTCGCGAGTCTTGGGATTCCTTCTCCTTTTATGGTTCTCCGACTTTCGTCTTGAAGGAAAAGCTTTTTGCTCTGAAAGCTAAACTGAAATGGTGGAATGTTAACGTCTTTGGCTGGCTGGACCTAAAAATTGAGAGCATTATAGATTCCATTTCCGAATTCGATGAGGCTTTGGAGGGTAGTTTGGACAGTTTATCAGAGGAGGAAATAAAAAAGAAGGGGGAGGTTCAGGAGGATTTGTGGTGCAATATGCGTATTCGTGAAAGTATGATCTATCAAAAAAGTAGATCTAAGTGGTTGATAGATGGAGATGTTAACAACAAGTTTTTCCATGCGGCTATGAAATCTAGGACCAGGGTGAATTTCATATCGGTTGTTGGTTCGGGAGCTAATCTCATTGAAGATCCTATGTATCTAAAGGAGGAGGTTCTCAAGTTCTTTAAAGCTAAATTCAAACGTGAGGATTATTCTAGACCTATTATGGATCTGAGCAACATTACTAAGTTAAGTTTGGAGGACAGCTGCAAATTGGATTTGCCTTTCTCCCGGGATGAAATTCGTACGGCTGTTTTTGCGTGTGACGGTGGTAAATCCCCGGGCCCTGATGGATTCTCCTTTAAGTTCATCAAAGATTGCTGGGATATTGTGGCCCCTGATTTTATCAAATGCATCCTGCATTTTTCTGCTACAAGTGTTCTGCCTAAAGTGTTCACTTCGTCTTTCCTTACTTTGGTCCTTAAAATCGATAGTCCTCTTGATTTTGGGGACTATAGGCCAATTTGCCTTGTGGGTTGCATATCAAAAATCATTTCCAAACTGTTGTTAGCGAGGCTTTCTCCCTATATGTCTATCTTAGTCTCATCGGCCTAAACGACATTCATTCCTGGGAGAAATTTGTTGGACGGTGTCCTATTAGCAAACGAAGTGATCGATTCGGCTAGGAGACTAAAAAACCAGTGCTTTCTTTTTAAGGTTGATTTCGCGCAGGCTTATGACTGCGTTGATTGGAATTTCTTGATCCATGTTCTTAAATCTATGAATTTTGGTCCTAATTGGATAAAATGGATTCAAGGCTCGGTTTGCAGTAGTTTCGTTTCTGTTCTTATTAACGACAGCCCGTCGGTGGATTTCCAGGCTTCGAGAGGTCTTTAGCAAGGTGACCCGCTTGCGCCTTTCCTCTTTGTGTTGGTTGCGGAAGCGTTGGCTGTTATGGTCAGACGCGCTTCTAGTTCAAACTTGTGGCATGGTTATGGCATTAATGATGCAGTCGTTGAAATTCTGCAATTTGCGGACGATACACTACTTATTTTTAATGGTGGTTATCCTAATCTCTGGGCTCTGAAGATTGTCTTAAGGGGTTTTGAAACAGTTTCTGGTTTAAAAATTAATTTCTACAAAAGCTGTATCTTTGCAGTTGGTATTGACCGTCTTTTCATTAAAGCTGCTGAAAGTTTTCTTTATTGCAAATCTGGTGCGTTACCTTTCAAGTTTCTTGGAATTAACGTTGGCGGAAACCATAGGAGATCGTCGTTTTGGCAACCGGTTTTGGCTACTATAAGGGCTAGGCTTAATACTTGGGTTGGGAGGAACATGTCTATAGGTGGCAGGGTTACTATGATCAATTCTGTCCTGGCCAATTTGCCTATCCACTATCTTTCCTTCTTCAAGGCTCCTACTAAAGTTATTAATGACATTATAGCGATCCAAAGGCGTTTTCTTTGGTCTGGTTCTTCGGTTAAAATGAGCATTGCTTGGGTTAAATGGAGCTTGCTGTGTAAACCTATTGAGAAGGGTGGTCTCGGAATTAAACACATTGGATCTTTTAATGAATCTCTATTGATGAAATGGCTTTGGAAATTCTTGACTGGTGGAGAAGAGGTTTGGAGGTTATTTTTGAATAGTAGGTACGGTATGCTTCAATCCCTAGTTATGCAGCCTGAGTCTGCTACTGTTCCTAACTTTCCTTTGTCGCTTTGGATGCGTGATCTTCTTAATCTTAGAAAGGTTGGCTCTCCTAATAATTTCTTGTCTGTTGTTGTGCTTGTTATCGGTTGTGGAGACAGAATACCATTTTGGACTTCTCCTTGGTGTGGGGATGCTTTTCTAAAAGACTTATGGCCAGGTCTCTATGCTGTTACAGTCAACAAGGACTCTGTTGTTGCGGATCTTGGTATTTGGGTCCATCAGAGTTGGGAGTGGGCTGTGCAGGTCTGTTGGAGGGTCGGAGGCGTCATTGATCAGGATTTTGTTTCTGATCTTCAAATTTTGGTTCTTCGTCAACAAATCAGTTACGATGTTTCAGACGTTTGGGAGTGGCGGATGGATAATTTGAAGGTGGTCGCGGTTCGTTCTTGTTATGCTCTCCTCACTGCAGATCCGCAGGGTTCCTTTCTTTCTCAATCGGAAGCTTTGCTTCTAAAGGTGGTTTGGAGAACTCGTATTCCACTGAAGACTAAGATTTTCTGTTGGAGGTTAATACGAGATAGACTCCCGACTCGTGTTAACCTTGCTCGTAAAGTTATTATTGCTTCCCCTCATGAAAAGGTTTGCGTTTTTTGCTTTCTTGAGGATGAAGATGCTTTGCACCTATTCTTGAACTGTCCTAAAGTGCAGATGTTGTGGCTTAAAGTTGTAGGCTGGCTTGGTTATCCTCCGATCTTTTCCGATTCTATTTGTAACCATGCTCTTCTGTGGTTCTTGGCTATGTTTGAAAAAGGAAAAGAAGAGTTGAGTTTCTATGTCTGGTTTATTTCGGCTTGGTGCATTTGGAACACTAGGAATAATATCATTTTTAATGATGTTGTTTTCGATGTGGAAGATGTTTTTAACCAAATACTTGTCCTCTCTTGGAGATGGTTGGAATTAGGGCGTAGAAGGTGTAGTTTATACGATTGGATGAAATATCCTACTGATTTCTTGTAAGTTTTGGTTTTCTTGGGGTTCTCCCTATTTTGATTGGTTCTTTGTATCGGGTTGGAGAATCCCTGTTTCTCCTTTTTAATACAAATTGCTTATAAAAAAAAGATGATGTAGGTATGAATCTGGTTCCCACAGTACCGAAAAAACCTATTGTCATTGAATATTACTAAGAGCTTGTTTTTCATAAACATTCACAGCTTTTTCTTGCATGCATTCATAATCAACTTGCTGTTGTTGTCCCCAGGCTAGCGGCTTGTTTGTATTTCCCAACATCAGGTATCTTCTTTTCAACCACATTCTAATTGAATATTGTTTGTTGCTGCTCTGCTTGTTTTGAATTGTTATTGCTTGTTTTGGATATATAATTGATTAGAATTTGACAAATCTTGACAAATCTAGTTTGTGTCATGAGATGTGTTATTTTGATTGGTGTATATTACCACATCCAATTATATAATATATAATATTGGTTAGGAGCAGACTGATTTTAAATGATTAAAAGATGAAGAAATTATGTTGGTTATTGATCGGAGAGGACCAGAAGGAGATCATCGTGGCCTTCGTGTAGGGCAAGAGTTGATGCTCGTAGGAGAGGGAAAATGGGTGGAGGTACTTGCAAGGTACTCCGATGCCAAAGTAAGTATTTGGTCAAAAAAGGGGAAAAACAAGTAAGAGAAGTCAAGTGTATGATTTGTGATACCTGCCCCTCTCAAGCGAGGGGGTTTTTATAGAGAGATTGTTGGCGAGCAAAGCGCCTGATCGACCAATGAGTTATTGCCAGATGGAGGGCAAAGCGCGTGGTCTTTCTAACTGTTCCCGTGATATCCGGGGAGGCAGTTGGTCGCGTGAACTACTCTGCACGTGAAGGGGACACGCCCAACGACTATATTGTGCCCAACGGCTATATTGTGCTTATTGGGCCTGTTCGCCAATTATGCTGGATTGGGCCTGGCCCTTGAGGGCAGGAAGCCCTGCCCGGTCCAGAACAGGAGACCCCCAAGTCGTTGCTCTGTTGGAGAGTAATGACTTTAAACAGCTGTGACTTCGACCGTACTGTCGGGGAAGTGGTTGCTCGCGTGGAATATTCCATTCGTGCCCGACCAGGTGTGGTTGTTAGCTACTAACGCGAAATGTCGATCAGGGTTTGCAGCGTTCTCGGAGAAATAGGAGTTTTTGTCGAGCAGCCCTGCACGGACGTGTTCATTTTGACGAGGAGACTTGCTCGCGGGAGCCAAGGGCTGGTGTATTTTCCGTATTAAACTAGGCGAAGAGTTCTAGTGACACGTGGTGAGCATTTATGGCCTTTGTCAGTCCTAGGGGCGCATAGGCTATGATGACCTTCACGATTCCCCACGATCAAATGGTTATAAAAGGGTGGAGGAAGGTTTCACTTTCATAATTTTCACAAGTTTTTACTCTTTGCTCTTATTTTCTCTGCAACTAGTCTCTCGCCGGAGCTTCATTTCGCCACCGTCAACCTCTTATTTCTCTTGTAAGTTCGTTTTTCCCTTTCTGCCTATTTCTATGGATTTTCTGGTAGAACTTCATATTTTCCGGTTGAACTTCATGTGTTCTTCGATGAACACATGAATTTCTGGAAAATTTATGAAGAACATGATGGATTTCAGGATTTTCTAGGATTTTTGTAGAAATTGTTAGCGTAGATCCTTGTAGAATCTGGTTAGGTGTAGAATTTCGTTTGTAGTCGGGCACTAGGCCTGTTCGGAATTTTAATGCATTCTCGTATGGATATCTGTGAGTTCTGGTCATGGAGACCTCTCCTAGCGATTGGTAGGTAATTTTTACGGGCACACGGTTGTCCTCAGATTCGTCAATGCCCTTTCACTTGATCAGTAGTGGAAGGGTGGATTTGATCTCGGATGTCGAATTCACTTCTCTTCCTCTGCTTTTCAGGTGAAAAATGGCTGAACCCCAGGATGAAGTTGTGCCCGACACACAGGAAACACAAGAGGGGCCAAGTGTGCCCGCCGAGGAGATACGAGACTTTGACTTGTTGGAGAGGCGTGACGAAGACGCTCCACGGGCATGGAAAGCATTTCGCCCTGGGGAGTATGATAGAATTTGTTCCTCGTACCCAGGATTGCGCTTTCCTATGTACGAGTTCGCTTTTACGGAGGCCAAGATGCGTCTCCCCTTCACCGACTTTCAAGCCTCCCTGTTCACCCGTCTGGCCTTGTGCCCGTCCCAGCTTCACCCCAATGCCTTGGCTTTTATCCAGGCTTTTGAGTTAGTGTACCGTTACCTCAATATCGGGGCGACCATGGATCTCTTCTTCTGCCTTTTCCAAATCCAAAGGAGCACGGCGGGGACGAAACAGAGTTGGGTTTCATTTAAACAGCAGAGTAGGCTGTTCTGGTCGTATTCTGATTCAATACGCAATTTCAAGGATAGGTTTCTAATCGTGAAGCCTATTACCGAGGAGGCAAAGAGGACCATTTCGACCATTGAGAATGTGGTGGTGAATGGTTGGGAGCGGGATGGTTTGGTCTCCGTATTTCCTTTGGAGTGGGTCTACACCCACTTCAAACACAGAACGAATCAGTTCCTGGTAACGCACGAACAGCTTTGCCCGGCGGGCAAGGAATCGTACAGGATCCTTCACGCTTACGTGGAGAGCTTTTCCCCGGCCTTCGTCGTTGATTGGGACGGGAAAAAGCTGGTTGGGGATGACGGGCCCGTCTGAGCAGCTAGATATATTAATGTCAAAGCTCTCCTCGAGTGTGATAACGACGATGATGCGATGACCTTGCTTGGTATGCTCCACTGTTTAGTTTTATTTCTTTGACTTTTTGGTCCTGACTTGTTATGTGTGTTCGCAGGTATGATGGCTGACATGTGGGAGCGTCTGATGAGGTCCCAGGCGGCGAAGGTTCACAAGAAAACGACCACAGGTGCCAAGGCCGGGGTGTCTAAGCAGACAGTGGTAGAGAGTTTTGCTGCTGGACCTACCCCCGTCCCGGAGAGAGCCTCGTCGCCGCTGACCCCGGAGGCCTCCCATAAAAGGAAGAGAGATGCCGCAGGGACTTCGGTGGCCGCTGGTCCGGGGGGGTCCGGTGCCGGTCATCTTGTCCTGCCAGCCTGCTACACGCGCCGAGATTTGTTCGCTGAAGGGGATTTGATAGATGTTCATGATTCTGAAGCCGTGGCTATTCTGAATGCCAATTCTAAAGTGAGGAGAAAACAGCTGTGCCAGGATGCGGCGGGCATGTTTAGGGTCCTTGAAGCTGCCCTTGTCCTTGCCGACGATGAAGCTGCTACTCGGGCGAGCCTCGTGACGTCCAAGAATAGAATAGCCGAGCTGGAGACGGAAAACAACAAGTTGTTCAACGACTTAAAACAGTTTGAAGGTCACGAGGAGGCCAAGGTGCTGCTCCAGACGGAGGTGACCCAGCTGAAGTTAGCAGCGCTTAAGGCTGACGAGGAGAAGGCACGTCTGCAGGTGAGGATCGCTGAATTGGAAGGCTTGACTGTAGCTGTCCAGGATGAAAATGACGACGAGAAGTCCCTGAAGTCGCGGGCTGACTTGATCGGGAGGATTAGGATCCTTGGCGAGGATAACCTGAAAGCAGCTGAGTTTGGCTTCAGTGCGGCGAAAGAGCAGATGGTGGCCCTCAACTTCGACGTGCAGCTCATGACGGATAGGATGGGTTTGTTCAACAAGGTGGTTGACGGTCAGGTCATTCCTGTCGAAGAGGAGAGTGAGGTCGCTGAGTAGGACTTTGTTGTTTTTAGCATGTTTTATGGGCCTGCGTGCCCTTATCAATTTGTATGGGCGTTGCCCCTTTTTTGTATTTATGACATTACCCGGTCATGCCCGATATTTTAATATACTTGGATTTTGTGAATGTTTTATTCTGGACTTTTGCTCTTTTTGTTTATATGTATGTGTGTGTGCTCGGTGAGGCGTGAAACCTACCGAGGAGGGCGAAGTGTTTCTGCCCATGATGAGGCTAGGACTTCGTTTGAGGTACTAATCTCATAGGCTTGGACTGTTCCCATCGCGAGCTGGGTGTCCTACCTGAGTGGTGCGGCAACGACGGAGCTCGGTTGAGGTATCCCCGTTGTGCGCAGGATCTGCTCGTACAGTGAGCAGAAGTTGGTCGGCGTTGTAATGCGTGTCATGCTTCACCAGGGCATGATACGATGGTCGCGCAGCTCTCCCCGTTTTGGGGTGATTATGTCGGCGACTTGTCTATCCTCGTGGTTAAGGACTTAGCTATAGTACTGCTTGAGTTTTTTAGCATTCCATGGTTGAGCAAGTTATTTTTCGTCCAGCGTTTCCAAGTAATACGCTCCCGTGCCCGTTTAGGACTTGACCCTATAAGGTCCTTCCCAGTTCACTGCCAGTTTCCCTTCGCGAGAATCCTTCTGGTTTCTGCTCAGGACCAGACTGCCTACGGGGAAGTCGCGCTTTATGACTCTGGCGTCATGTCGCAACGTTATTTGTTGCTTCAATGCGGCCTCGCAGAGGGCAGCCCCTGATCTTATTTCTTCGACCGGATCGAGCTCCTCGCGTAGAGCCTCATCGTTCATTTCTTCGTCGAGGGGAGCTTCTGTCCTTCTGGAGGGCTCCCTTATCTCCACCGGTATTACCGCCTCTGTTCCATACGCTAGTCGGAAAGGGGTTTCCCCGGTGGTGGAGTGAGGTGTTGTCCTATATGCCCAGAGGACACTGTGGAGCTCCTCGACCCACCTTTTCTTGGCCTCGCCTAACCTTCGCTTCAATCCGCGTAGGATTACTCTGTTCGCGGCCTCCGCTTGCCCGTTGGTCTGGGGATGCTCGACCGAAGTAAAGTGTTGTTTCGTTCCCAATTTGGCGACGAAGTCTTGGAATTTTCTGTCTGTGAATTGGGCTCCGTTGTCGGTTACGAGCGCCTGGGGTACCCCGAATCTGGCGAGGACGTTTCTTTTGTAGAAACGCAGTATGTTGAAGGCTGTGATCTTGGCGAGCGCTTCGGCTTCAATCCACTTTGTGAAATAGTCGACGGCCACGATTAGGAATTTATTTTGATAGGATCCCATTGTAAAGGGGCCTAGGATGTCCATCCCCCACCAGGCGAAGGGCCACGACGAGGAGAGGGTCTTGAGCTCGTTGGGTGGCGCCAAATGCATGTCCTCGTGGCGTTGGCAGCGGTCGCATTTTTGTACATGTTCTTTGGCGTCGTGTTGCATGGTCGGCCAGTAGTATCCTGCGCGCAGGGCTTTTCGAGCCAGGGATTTTCCTCCTAGGTGCTGTGCGTTGATGCCCTCGTGGATTTCTTGTAGGATTGCGGGGACCTGGGCATCGTCGATACACTTCAACAGGGGGATTGAAAACCCTCGTCGTTATAATTTATCCTCGACCAATACGTACGAGCAGGATCGTCGCTTAGTTACACTGGCCTCCTTACTGTCTTCGAGGAGTTCCCCTTTGGTGAGATAATTGTATACCGGGGTCATCCAACAACGGGGATCTCCAATGATGTTAACATCTAGCAGGTCGGGCTTTAAAATGCTCGGGTTAGCCAGTATTTCTTGTATGATGGACTTGTTTCCATCTTTTTTTTTCTGGTGCTGGCTAATTTAGAGAGGATGTCTGCTCGGGTCATTTGTTCGCGCGGGACGTGCTGAACTTCCCATGCTTCAAACTCCGCCATTTTTTCTTTCACCATGGCCAAGTATTCTGCTAGTTGGTCGTTCTTTGCTTGGAACTCTCCTCGCACTTGGGACGCCACGAGCTGGGAGTCAGTGCAGATTTTTATTTTCCTCGCGCCGACGTCTTTGGCTAGTCGTAATCCTGCGAGGAAGGCTTCGTACTCGGCTTGATTGTTGGATGTTTTGAAAAAGAGGACCAAGGACACTTCGATCAGGGTCCCTTCCTCGTTTTCGAGGATAATTCCTGCTCCGCTGCCCGAGGGGCTTGATGCGTCATCCACGTAAATGATCCACTCCTGTGTCCCTCCCGGAGGGGATGGTTACGGAGTCATCTCTGCCACGAAGTCGGTGAGGACCTGTGCCTTGAGGGCTTTCCTCCCCTCGTAGTGAATGTCGAAATCGGCCAGTTCAAGGGACCATTTTAGCATCCTGCCCGCCATATCTGGTCGGCTTAACAGTTGCCTAATAGGCTGGTCGGTTCTGACGACGACAGTGTGCGCCATGAAGTAGTATCTGAGTCTCCTCGCGGCGACTATGAGAGCAAGGGACACCCGTTATATTTGCGTGTACCTGACTTCGGGTCCTTGTAGGGCTTTACTGGTGAAATAGATGGGTTTCTGTCTGTCAGTAGTCTCGCGAATAAGTGCTGCACTTACTGCTTTGTTGGCCACGGAGAGATACAGGTATATGGTTTCCCCGTGGTCTGGTCGGGACAATACTTGTGGCTCGGACAGAGCTTGTTTGAAATGGGCAAGGGCCTGCTCGTATTCGTCCGTCCATTCGAAATTTGCCTCCTTCCTGAGCAATTTGAAGAAGGGCAGGGCGTGCTGGGCGGACTTGCTTACGAAGTGAGCAAGGGACGCGAGCATCCCGTTGAGGGATTGTATCGCCTTCTTCGACCGCGGCGTGGGGAATTCCACGAGTGCTCGGCATTTGTCTGGGTTTGCTTCTATTCCTCTTTCGGTGAGGTAAAATCCGAGGAATTTTCCTGCTCGCACGCCGAAGGTGCATTTTTCTGGATTAAAACGCATTTTACATTTCCGAGCTTGGTCGAACACCTTGCGTAAGTGGGTGGTATGGTCGGATTCCTCTAGGGATTTCACGATCATATCATCCATATATACTTCGAGCATGTCACCGATTTCTGATCGGAAGACTTTGTTCATTATGCGTTGGTATGTGGCCCCGACATTCTTTAGTCCAAAGGGCATTACGTTATAGTAATAATTCCCCGAGGAGGTCATGAATGTCGTGTACCTCTTGTCCTCGTTTGCCATTGGGATTTGGTTGTATCCCGAATAGGCGTCCATGAAGGACAAGAGCTTGAAACCTGCGGAATTATCTACGATTTTATCTATGCTCGGCAGTGGATAAGCGTCTTTCGGGCAAGCCCGATTTAGATCAGTGTAGTCAATGCACATGCGCCACTTTCCATTACTTTTCTTTACAAGTACAATATTTGAGAGCCAGGTCGTATACCTGGCCTCGGAAATAAATTTCGCCTCTAAGAGGTCTTGTACACGTTTTTCGGCAGCCTGTGCCTTTTCCTCGGATTGTTTCCTTCTTCGTTGGGCAATGGCGCGGGTAGCTGGGTTGATCGTCAAGTGGTGACATGCGGTTTCTGGATCAAGGCCGGGCATATCCGCTGCGCTCCAGGCGAACAGGTCGGCATTGTCGTCAAGGCATTTCTTTAATTCTTCCTTTACCTCTTCGGGGAGACCAGCGCCTATTTTTACTCCCTTGTTGGGGTTGTTGCTGAAGGTGATGATCTCGAATTCCCCATCTGGAACTGGTCGCAGGAGTGCAGGGGACGGGGAGCTTGTCACTCCTAGCTTTTTATCTTCGCCATGGTCTTCATCTCCGTCTTTAGGGAGTTTGCTGTCGAGGTCGATGGTATGCACGGGAAGCGTGGGCTTTTTCTCTGGCTGGCCATCTTCAGCTGGAACCTCGTCCTCTCTAGTGCACTTTGCCGACTTTGCTGCCGTCACGATCTGATTCTGTCCTTTTGTTGCGGCCTCAAAGCATCGGCGAGCAGCCTCGATGTCACCATGAAGAGTTGCGACGTGTCCTTTCTCGGTGTAGTACTTGAGCTTGAGGTGGACCGTAGAGGGGACAGCAACGAGTTCGGCAAGAACTGGTCTGCCAAGGATGCATTGATAGAGCAACGGGCAATTAATGACTAAGAACTGCGTTTTGATTGTCCGAGATGCCTCTTCCTCGCCGAACGTGACTAGTATCTCCACGTAGCCCCACGGTCGGGCTGTTGCCCCGTTGAATTCTTGGAGATCCGACCCCATGTATGGTGAGAGGTTGGACTTATTCAGTTTCAGCGCGCGGAACAGGCTGGAATACATGATGTCCACGGAACTGCCCAGGTCGACCAGGATTCTCCGCACACCGGTAGATGATAATTTGGCCCTGATCAGCAGAGGAATATAGGAATTCGGTGATCCTCCGGGGAGTTCTTCTCTGTAGAACGTGATCGGTTGCGTGCGCCCTTTACCTTTGTCGATCGTGCACAGCTGCTCGGGGCTGCTGTCTATCAGCTGTTCGAACTTTTGTTTGATGGATCCTATCGTGAGCTCATGGTACCCTCCATATGAGATAACCATGGTCGTAGGAAAGGCTTCCCAGGTGCTGTGTACAAATGCCTGGGAAGTCGGGTCGAGGTGGTCAGGAATGAAGAAGTCATCTAGTCGGCTGATGGCCATTGCGACCTGTGGGGGAGGACTGGAGGGGGCTGATTCTGCTTCTTTCTTTAGATCAGATGTGTCTCGTCGGGAGGACTCTCCCTTCTTTACGTATTGCTTCAGGTGACCCTCTTTGATGAGGATCTCTATAGTGTCCTTAAGGTGCACGCAGTCTTCTGTCACGTGGCCGTGACTACGATGTAAACGATAGTATTTGCTTTTGTCGACGTTTCCCTTGGACTTGGTCGGTTTAGGGAACCTGACACCTCCTTGTTTAAATTCGGTGTTGATGCAGTCGGAGAGTATGCGTTCTCGCGAGGTTGTGAGTACGGTGTACTCCGTAAACCGGCCAGCCGGCCCTTTGCTTTCGCGGGGGACGCTCATCGCGTCTTCTCTCTTTCCCTTGCCTGGATGATTCTGCCTCATATTTTTTTGATGCCCGGGGTGCTTCGCGATCTCTCAAGTCCCGGGCATGGAATGCAGCTTCTTTTTCCTCGTAACGGATGTAGTCTTCCGCTTTCCGAAGAAGCTCTGTCAGTGTGCGGGGAGCTCCGATCCCTACGGCCTTGCAGAAGTCGCTTTTGGGCCGGAGTCCCTTTTCGAGGAGGTATTTCTTCATGTGATCCGTTGTTCAGACTTCAACCGCTTCTTTGTTGAATCTTTCAATGTATGCCCGCAGGGATTCATCCCTGCCCTGTATAATGGCCTCCAAGGTAGCTTCCGACTTAGGGTGTCGTTGGGAAGCTGTGAAATGTCAGGCAAACTGGCTCTTTAACTCTCTCCACGAAGAGATGGATCCGCGAGGAAGTCGTTTAAACCATGTCATCGCTCCCTTTCTCAAGGTGATGGGGAACATTTTGCATCTGATAGCCCCGGAGACACCGTGATATTGTAGCATAGCCTCTATGTTTTCGATATGCTCGCGGGGGTCGGTTGTCCCGTCGTAGGTTGTCAACGTGGGTGGTTTCTCCAATCCGCGGGGAATTCGAGTGTCGAGGATGTCCCTTGTGAACGGACCGTGGACGTCATTGTCACTGCTGGAGTCAGGAGAATACGAAAGGGAACGGCTGTGCTCGCGGCTTCGACTCCAGCGAGGAGAACGCCCGCGGGTGCGACGGTGATCGTATTTATCCGCGTGTCGAGGACTCTTGGAAACTGGGGAGTGCCTGGATCTTCGCGGGGGAGACTGATGGCGTCGTCGGGCTAGGTCGGGTGTAGGATTCCTCGATTTCGAACGTTTCCTCTCCGGGGAGAGGGTGTCGCGTCTTCGCTTCGAGGGAGTCCGAGGACGCGGGGAAAGAATCGTCAGTTTTTCTGACGCCAGGCGTTCCTGAAGGATATGATCGAGATCATTGAGTTTCTCCCCCTGCTGGAGGATCAGGAGGTTTGAGTTATTGAGAGAAGCGATGAGCGCCGCGGTGGTCGGATCAGCATCTTGGGGGACTGGTACGGGCTCGAAGGTGAGCTCCACGGCAGGTGTTCGTGGCTTTGGTTTGTCGGGTCTCGGGGAAGCAGGTCTTCCGTCTCGTTGGTCACTTTCTAGCGGGATATGCCTGACGAAAGTGTGGTCGTTGCTGTTGTTGGCCGTAGGGGCCACAGAGTCTTGGTGAACATCGCTCTTGATGAAGGCCATGTCGATCTGAGATTTGGAAGGGTGAAGCTTTGTTCTTTGTTGTACAAGGGAGAATCTTGGTGAAAGATGGGGAAGCAGGTTTCCCACAGACGGCGCCACTGATCGGAGAGGACCAGAAGGAGATCGTCGTGGCCTTCGTGTAGGGCAAGAGTTGATGCTCGTAGGAGAGGAAAAATGGGTGGAGGTACCTGCAAGGTACTCCGATGCCAAAGTAAGTATTTGGTCAAAAAAGGGGAAAAGCAAGTAAGAGAAGTCAAGTGTATAATTTGTGATACCTGCCCCTCTCAAGCGAGGGGGTTTTTATAGAGAGATTGTTGGCGAGCAAAGCGCCTGATCGACCAATGAGGTATTGCTAGATGGAGGGCAAAGCGCGTGGTCTTTCTAACTGTTCCCGTGATATCCGGGGAGACAGTTGGTCGCGTGAACTACTCTGCACGTGAAGGGGACACGCCCAACGACTATATTGTGCCCAACGGCTATATTGTGCTTATTGGGCCTGTTCGCCAATTATGCTGGATTGGGCCTGGCCCTTGAGGGCAGGAAGCCCTGCCCGGTCCAGACCAGTTATATATTGTTTGATTCTTATTTTATGCCTATAAACTTATTGGCCCTTAAGTGGAAAATAAAATACATGATAGAAAGATTTTTGTTATAATGTTCAATTATTTATCTCTTGCATGGTTTATGTTTAACATATTTTGCACAGAATCTACGGGTCCTTGTTTAAACAGTAGTCTATGTTATGTATATGATTATTGAAAGTTGATGTTTGTATGCATATAATTAGGGTTGGCAGGCAGATCCAAACCCGCGGGGTCCACCCGCACCCGAATCCGAATCAAAGGATGAAAATCCGAGTTGACTGGATTTGGGTTCGGGTTCGGGTGCCACCCGATATTTTGGGTGCGGGTTTGCGTAGTGTGAAACCCGCGTTCGAAACCCGAAACCACATCCGCTATATATATATATATATATATATATATATATATATATATATATATATATATATATATATATATATATATATATATAATTTTAAATAATTTCAATGTTGTATTTTTGTGTTTTTTCTACGGATTCGGGTTTGAGTGGAAAAACCCGAATCCAACGGGTGTGGGCGTGAGTGTTATTTTACCATCCGAATAGTTTTTGAGTTCGGATTCAGGTTCGAGTGCGGGTTTGGGTAGTGTAAAACCCGCACCCGACCCGCACCGTTGCCATCCCTAATAACAATTGGGTGTGACCTTTTTCGATGATATTTGTCACCTTTTTGTTTTTTGTTTTTTCTTTTGAATCTGTTCTATAAATATAAACACTCATAGTCTACGGGCCTTCACTCTAAACCTTTAGTCCCGTGTAGCTACTAGTGCAACACTAGAAACACGAGTACTGATCTTTTTAAAACTTCATTTTTTATAACATCTTTTCAATGTCTTTTGTTTTGCTTAGTGTTTACTCTTTATTATGTGTTGTGTGCAATCAAACCACAAATGTGTATTAAACTCCATCCACGTCCTGTGACCACTTCAAGTGTGATAGTAGGAGAGTATAATACCTAGTTACTTTGATCTATATAGATCTTAGAATTTACAACTCTCATATAATGAAGAGGAACTTACTTTGATCTATAATGGTAGAGTAGAAACAATTCTCCCTTTTTCAATCTATCTATTACAATTATGTTATTTCTTAAGAGTGCAGACAAAAATTCTATGTTATTTCCACACTATTATCATAAGCATTAATGAACCGTGCAAGAATTTTCAATGTTGTGCAAAGTATCTTTTTGGATTTTATGGTTACATTATTATTTTATATCATCTAGACACTATATTCGTATTAAAATAAATTATAATGATATATATTTTCTATCAGTATCATTTATATGTTATCACTTGCCTTTCTAATTTTGTCACATAATTTTGTATTATAGTGCTCAAATCATCCCAATATGTTTAATAACCAGTTGGAGTAAAGAAAATGTTGATTTTTACTTTTGCAAGATGTTTGGATTGCTGGAACGAAAATCCAATATACGATGGAATGAATTTTTTATTAAACTACAACAAATAAGCATAAAAACTTCTTATAGGATTGGCAACATCAGTACAAGAAATAGAAAGAAAAAACAATAGCTCAATATGTACAAAATTACCTATAAACCAGACCCTCCCCTTACATTAAAACAAAACCAAATACATGGATGATTGATACCAATAGAAGCTCCAAGATTAACTTAATGCCCAGAACACCAATACACCCTCCCCTTACAATCCAATCCACATTCTTCTAAATTTGGACCATTTGACTTAGGAAAAATGGATCAATTTTCACCCACAAAACATAAAAGAAAATAAATTGCAATCAAGATTGACCAAACAAGAACAATAGTAGGAGTCTTATTATTCATTCCAATTATATCCTTAATAAATGGATACAAATGAATAATAACCTAAAATGAAAACAATAGTTTCCCAAACAATGGACCCCATGCCATAAAACCATTGTTAATTGCATGTGATAATCCATAAACCATAGTAAAAGAGATATCACTAGGCCATATTGGAGTAAAAGAAATCAAAGCAGCCCAAATCTTAGTCTTCCATAAAAAAAGAAATTGCATGAACTTTTTTCACCCAAAAGAAATACAGAAGTAAAAATCCAAAAAATCTTATACCATTCAAATACACAATATTACTATAAGAAAATAGGGTCATTTGCACTTTTGCTTTTCATATGTTCCAAATTCAAGGAATTTGTGTCATAAAAATGAGATTTTGTGTTGTATTTATTGTGATGATTTGAGTTGGATTTTACATATTTTAGTGAATGTGATCTGAAACTTTCTTGGACAGATAATGAATATACACTATGAGTGGTCTCGTTTTGATTATACAAAATCATATCACTTGCCGGGCTTTGAAAGTTGTAGATAATTAATATGTCAAAGTTGAAAATTTCCAAGTTTGTTTCTCTCTCTCTCTCACTCTCACTCCTAAGGTGGTATGCTGTTTTTTCATGTTTTTGTGTCTTTGTGAAATGTATCTCGATGAATGTGCATGTATGATGTGTTTTTAAATGTTATTTCTATGAATGTGTATGTATATTATGTTTCTATGAAATACACCATACTAGAAAAAAATATAACAGTTCAAGTTGGTTTTAAAGAATTTTGTTATGGTACTTTGGTTCGATTCAGTTATCTCCTTAAACTGAACCTTGAACAACCCTAATGTAATATCTATGAATGTGTAGCAAATTAGACCATATTACAATTGAAAAACTTGTAAACCTTAAATCTATCTCATAAGAGAACATTTTTAAGGAATCATAACTAAACCAAAATACAAACATAATCTAACTTCAGGTGGATGTGGACTGCATGAAAAAGGATAATGTATTATACTGGTTACAAGCACGTGTTTCAAAGTACAACACATTTTTAATCAAAAATATTGTTCTGTACTGGGCAAGCACTGTGCCCCCACAGGGGCAAGGCCCAACCCAATCCAGCCATTGGACAGGCCCAATAGCCATAAACTAGCCGTTGGGCATAAACTAGCCGTTGGACATGTCCCCTTCACGCGCAAAGTAGTTCACGTGACCAACTGCCTCCCCTGATATCACGAAAACGGTTAGTCCAAGTCAGAAGGCCACGCGCCTTGTCCTCCATTTGGCAATCCCTCATTGGTAGACCAGGCGTTTTGCTCGCTAGAAATCCACCTATAAATACCCCCTCGCTTGAGAGGGGCAGAGATGAAATATCCAATACTTGACATCTCTTACTTGCTTTCTCTCTTTTTGACCAAACACTTACTTTGGCATCGGAGTACCTTGCAGGTACCTCCACCCCTTTTTCCTCTCCTACGAGCATCACCTGTCCTACGTGAAGGCCACGACGATCCAGTCTGATCAGCACCGATCAGTGGCGCCGTCTGTGGGAACTAGCTTCCCCGTCTTTTGATTCAAAATCCTCTCTTTTTCACTTCAAAGACCAAAGCTTCATCTTCTAAAGATCATCATGGCCTCCACCAAGAATAATGCCCGCCAAGACTCTGTTGCTGCCGTCGTGACTGACAACGCCGACCACATCTTCGGCGGACACGTGCTTTAAGAAACCGACCTCCGGGAAGGAAAGACTGCGTCCCCGACTCCCGAGGAAGTGAAACCTAGGGCACCAGCTGTCGAACGAGTTTTCGAGCCCATTCATGTCCCGCAGAATGCTGATTCAAGCACAACTGCCCTCATCGCCTCTCTCAACAAATCAAACCTTTTGATCTTCCAGCAAGGAGAGAAAATTAACGCTCTCGAACATGTCCTCCAAGAGCGGCTTGCTTCCGAGAAACAACTCAGTCCGTCTCCACGTCCTCGATCTCCCCTTCAGAAATGGAGACGCGATAAGTCCAGAAGTCCCTCCCCGGAGAGAAGACGATCAAGATCGGAGGAGCCTGCGTCCGATCTTGCCTGAAGGCACCGCAGATCTCCTCCGCAAAAGTCAAGACGCTCCCCAGCGTCCAAAAAGCCCCGTCAGCCAGATAGGCATGAGCGCCGCCATATGCACAGGCATTCGCCGCGACGCAGCAAAAGCCGTGGTCGTAGCCATTCTTTCTCTCGCTCTCCAAGCTCAAGCAGTGACGACGATGTCCACGACCCCCTTTCACAGGAGATCATGGACACAAGAATTCCTCGCGGGTTAGAGAAGCCCCCTACTCTAGTGACCAACGACGGGACCACCGATCCCGGCGAACACATAGAGAACATAAAAGCTATGCTCCATTACCACAACGTGACCAGGGTCATAAAATGCAGACTATTCTCGATCACGCCGAGGAAGGGGCAGTGGCTTGGTTCAAGCGACTTCCTCGAGGGTCGATCACATCATGGAGAAACCTGAAGACTCAGTTTTCCCGACACTTTACAGCTTCCCGACGACATCCCAAGTCAGAAGCCACCTTGGAAGGTATTATACAAGGGAAGGATGAATCCTTGCGGGCATATATCGAATGGTTCAACAAAGAAGCCGTGGAGGTCCATACAACGGACCATATGAAGAAGTATCTTCTCGAAAAAGGCCTGAAACTAAAGAGTGAGTTTCGCAAAGCCGTCGGGATTGAGACTCCTCGAACGTTGACAGAACTCCTTCGGAAAGCTGAAGCGTACATACAATACGAGGAGAAGGAGGTTGCCTATCACGCCCGGGACATGAGAGATCGGGACAACACCCGGGCACCAAAAAAAGAAGAGCCAGAGACATCCCGGCAAGGAAAAGAAAGGCGACGAGATGATCGTCCTCGAGAAGGTAAAGGGTCTGCTGGTCGTTTCACGGAATATACCCTGCTTACGGCTCCCCGTGAACGCATTCTCTCCGAATGCGTTAATACAGAATTCAAGCAGAGGGGCGTCAGGTTCCCCAAACCAACAACGTCCAAAGGCAACGTCGACAAGAGCAAGTATTGTCGCTTCCACCGCAGCCACGACCACACAACCGAGGACTGCGTGCACCTTAAAGACGCAATAGAAATCCTCATCAAGGAGGGTCACTTAAAATAATACGTGAAGAAATGTGAGTCCTCCCGACGAGAGGCATCAAATTCAAAGAAGGAGACGAAATCGTCTCAATCCAGTCCTCCCCCGCAGATCGCCATGTCCATTACGCGACCAGAGGACTTCGTCACTCCTGATTACCTCGAAGAGCCTTCCCGGATATCCGCCCACAGCACTTGGGAAACTTTCCCTGCAGCCATGGTTATCTCATGCGGGGGGTACAATGAGCTGACAGTAGGATCTGTCAAAAGGAAGTTCGAGTAGCTTATAGATTGCAGTCCTGACCGGTTGTCCACGCTCGAGAAAATTAAGGGACGCTCCCAACCGATCACGTTCTATCGTGAGGAGATGCCCGGGGGTTCTCCGAATTCTCACATTCCTCTACTCATCAGGGCCAGGCTAGCAGACACCGACGTCCGAAGGATCCTAGTCGACCAGGGCAGTTCGGTGGACATTATGTAGTTAGGCCTGTTCCGCGCCCTAAAGTTGGACCAAAAGAACCTCTCGCCGTATGTGGGATCCGATCTGCAGGGGTTCAACGGAGCCACGGCCAGACCTTGGGGATACGTGGAGCTGCCGGTCACATTCGGGGAGGAGGAAACGTCCAGGTCGATCAAAACGCAGTTTCTGGTGATCCACTGCCTGTTTTTGTATCAATGTATTTTGGGCAGGCCAACACTCGCAGAACTAATCGTTGTTCCTTCAACCGTCCACATCAAGCTAAAGTATTATACTGAGAAAGGTCACGTCGCAACTTTACATGGGGACATAGAAGCTGCACGCAGATGCTTCGAGGCAGCGACTAGGGGACATAACCAGATCGGAGCAGCACCAAAAGCAGCCAAATGACCAAGGGAGGAAGATCGTCCAACCGAAGATGACCAACCAGACAAGAAGCCTACACTTCCTGTGCACATCATCGACCTTGACAGCCGAATTTCAGAGGACTACAAGGAAGATAATGGTGAGGTCGTGCCAACAGGGACGACCAACTCCCCCACTTCAACTCTCAAGCGGCCAGTCCCAGACAGGGAATTTGAAGTTGTCACCTTCAGCAATAACCCCAACAGAGGGGTGGAGATATGTGCAGGATTGCTCGACGAAGTCAAGCTGCAATTGAAGAAATTCCTGGACGACAACGCTGACCTGTTCGCCTGGAGCGCAGCAGATATGCCCGAATTAGACCCGGAGACCGCGTGCCACCTTTTGACCATTGATCCAGCCGCCCGCGCCGTCGCACAACGGAGAAGGAAACAGTCCGATGAGAAGGCACAGGCTACCGAAAAACTTGTACAAGACCTCTTAGAGGCGAAATTCATATCGGAGGCCAGGTATACAACCTGGCTGTCCAACATTGTACTCGTGAAAAAACATAGTGGAAAATGGCGCATGTGCATTGACTACACCGGTCTCAACCGGGCATGCTCGAAAGATGCTTACCCCTTACCGAGCATAGATAAACTTGTAGACAACTCTGCCGGTTTCAAACTCTTGTCCTTCATGGGCGCCTATTCGGGATACAATCAAATCCCTATGGCCGAAGAGGACAAGAGGTATATCTCATTCATGACCTCCTCGGGGAACTATTACTACAACGTAATGCCCTTCGGTCTAAAAAACGCTGGGGCCACGTACCAGCGCATGATGAACAAAGTCTTCCGATCACAGATCGGGGACATGCTCGAAGTATACATGGACGACATGATCGTGAAGTCCCAAGAGGAATCCGATCACACGAATCACCTACAAAAGGTCTTCGACCAGGCCAGGAAATGTAAAATGCGCTTTAACCCAGAAAAGTGCACCTTCGGTGTGCGAGCAGGGAAGTTCCTCGGATTCTATCTCACCGAAAGGGGAATAGAAGCAAACCCAGATAAATGCCAAGCACTCACGGAGTTCCCCACGCCCAGGTCAAAGAAGTCCATCCAATCCTTAAATGGGATGCTCGCCTCCCTTTCTAGATTCGTGGCCAAATCCGCTCAGCACGCCCTGCCCTTTTTTAAACTGCTTAGGAAAGAGACTTGTTTCGAATGGACAGAAGAATGCGAGCAAGCCCTGTCCCACCTTAAGCGGGCTTTGTCCGAGCCACCTGTGCTTTCCCGACCACAATGCGGGGAAACCTTATACTTATACCTCTCTGTCGCCAGTGAAGCCATTAGCGTTGCCCTTGTCCGCGAGACAACAGACGGGCAGAAGCCCATCTATTTCACCAGCAAGGCTTTACAAGGGCCAGAAGTCAGGTATGCGTAGATAGAGAAAGTCTCCATTGCTCTCATCACCGCCGCGAGGAGGCTTAGACACTACTTCCTGGCCCACACTATAATTAATCGCACGGACCAACCCATCAGACAATTGTTATACCGACCAGATATGGAGGGCAGGATGCTTAAATGGTCCCTGGAGTTATCAGAATTCGACATTCAATACGAGGGTAGAAAGGCCCTCAAGGCACAAGCGCTGGCCGACTTCGTGGCAGAAATGACCCCGCTACCATCCTCATCATGTGTGGCACATAAATGGACCGTGTATGTAGATGGGGCATCCAGTCTCTCAGGAAGCGGAGGAGGTAACATCCTCAAAAACGAGGAAGGAATATTGATAGAAGTATCGCTGGTCCTGTCCTTCCTTACGTCCAACAACCAAGCCGAATACGAAGCCTTCCTCGCAGGACTACGTCTGGCCAAGGACGTGGGCGCCAAGGAAATAAAAATCTACACCGATTCCCAGCTCGTAGCGTCACAAGTACGGGGAGAGTTTCAAGCAAAGAACGATCATCTAGCCGAATACCTGGCGCTAGTGAAGGAAAGAATCGCAAAGTTCGATGCATGGGTCCAGCACATCCCCCGCGAATGAAACACGTGAGCAGACATCCCGTCCAAACTAGCCAGCACTAGCAGAAAAGGCGGAAATAAGTCTGTCATACAAGAAGTACTGGCCCGACCTAGTATTGAGAAACCATCTGAGCTGCTCGATGTCAACACCATCGGGGACACCCGGGGCTGGATGACTCCCGTATACGACTACCTCACCAAAGGGGAGCTGCCCGAGGACAATAAAGAAGCTAGCATAACTAAACGACGAGCTTGTTCGTATGTGCTGGTTGAAGGCAAACTCTACCGAAGAGAATTCTCCATCCCCCTCTTGAAATGTGTCGAGGAGAGTAAGGTCCCCGAGATTTTACAAGAAATCCACGAGGGCATCAACGTGCAATACTTAGGGGGAAGATCCCTGGCACGAAAAGCCTTGCGAGCGGGATATTACTGGCCAACCATGCAGCACGATGCCGAGGAACACGTCCAAAAGTGCGACCGATGTCAGCGACACGGGGACATGCACTTAGCACCCCCAAATGAGTTGAAGACTTTATCCTCGCCATGGCCCTTCGCCTGGTGGAGAATGGACATACTCGGCCCCTCTACAATGGGGTCTTATCAAAACAAATTCTAATCATGGTTGTCAACTACTTTACGAAGTGGATCGAAGCCGAAGCCCTCGCCAAGATCACAACCTTCAACATACTTCGTTTCTACAAACGAAAAGTCCTCGCACGGTTTGGGGTGCCCCAGGTCCTCGTAGCCGACAACGGAACCCAGTTCATGGACCGAAAGTTCCAAGACTTCGTCGCCAAATTAGGCACGAAGCAGCACTTTACTTCCGTCGAGCACCCCTAGACCAACGGGCAAGCAGAAGCGGCGAACAGAGTGATCCTGCGTGGTCTGAAGTGAAGGCTGGGCGAATCCAAGAGGAGATGGGTCGAGGAGCTACATAGCGTGCTCTGGGCTTACAAGACAACACCGCAGTCCACCATCGGGGAAACCCCCCTCCGACTAGCCTACGGAACCGAGGCGGTAATACCGGTAGAAATTAGAGAGCCCTCCAGACGAACAGAAGCTCCCCTCGACAAGGAGATAAATGACGAAGCCTTAAGAGAAGAGCTCGATCTGGTTGAAGAAATACGGTCAGGAGCAGCTCTCCGTGAGGCCTCGTTGAAACAACAAATAACCCTACGCCATGATGCTAAGGTCATAAAGCGCGACTTCTCCGTTGGTAGCCTGGTCCTGCGTAGAAACCAGAAAGATTCGCGCGAGAGGAAGCTGGCCGCAAACTGGGAAGGCCCCTACAGGGTCAAGTCCAAAACGGGCACCGAAGCCTACTACTTAGAAACTCTGGACGGAGAACCATTTGCTCGACCATGGAATGCTGAAAAGCTCAAACAATACTACAGTTAAGCCCAACCACAAAGTCGGACTAACTGCCGGCGAGATCTCCCCATTCGGGGAGACGACACGGTCACAGAACCACGCCCTGGTGAAGCATGACCTTCTTTTACAACGCCGGCCAGTCTCTGCTCATGGGACGAGCAGACCCTGTGCCCAACGAGGACACCTCAATCTAGATCCGCCGTTGCCTCACCAATAAGGCAGGACACCCAGCTCGCAATGGGAACGGTCCAAGCCTATGGGATTAGTACTTCAACCGAGGTCCTAGACTCATCACCGGCAAAACTACTTTGCCCTCCCCAACAAGTTTCAAACTATCGGGCATAATAAAAACAAGTCGAGCAAACATCCATTCAAACAAGCATACATAAATAAATGCGACAAGAATTTACAACAAAAAGTTAATAACGTTGGCTATAAGGCCAGAATAGGTTAAGTATACATGAAGGGTTGTGCCCAATAATCATTACATCAAAAAGGGCACGCAGGCCCACAAAATACTAGTACATCCAAAAAATAATATAAAACATATCCTGGTCGAACTAGAAGACCTCACTGACACCTTCCGGGGGGACCACCTCGCCATTGAAGACCACATTGAGTAGATCCATTCCCTCAGTCGCCAGCTGGACGTTAGAATTGTGGGCCTTCACCTGCTCCAAAGCAGCATTAAAGCCGAACTCGACTGCCCCTAGATTGTCCTCCCCAAGGACACGGATCCTCTCGATCATGTCCTTCCTCGTCCGTAAAGCTTTCTCATCTTCAGTCTCATCTTCACCCGCCGTCGACGAACCCTCTAGATCCGCAATCCTCGCCTTCAAGCGGGCATTCTCGTCGTTGATATTCTTTACCTCCTCCTTCATTTGGGTTACTTCCTTCTGGAGCAGTATCTTGGCCTCCTGGTGACCTTGCAGCTTCTTCAGCTCGTTATAGATGTCGACGTTCTCACACTCCAAGGCATTGATCTTGGACTTCGCCTCCTTAAGATCGAAGCGACGAACTACTTCTGCATCTCATAGAGCCAACGCTGCTTCCAATATCCTGATCAGTCCGGCTACGTCCTGGCAAAGAAGCTTCCTCCTCACTTGGGGATCAACAGACAGAATCGTCGAGACGTCTAGATCCGGGACGACGACAGAGCTCCCCTTGTTAAACATCTGCCCTTGTTGATAACATGCGGGCAACACGAACTTCCCTCCAGGAGAGCCACCCGAACAGCCCGTAGGAGAGGCCCCAATATTATCCTGTTTCCTCTTGTGGGAAGAGTCAGGAGTTGGCGGTACAGAGATCATCCCCGGGGTAGGATGAGCGCCAGACACAAACTTTTCTATCGTCGCTTGCTGCTTGGCCGCTCCGGCCTTGGGCACCGAAGGCACCTTTTTCTGGACCTTGGCTGCCTGCGACCTCATTAAACGCTCCCTCATATCAGCCATTTTCTCTGCAAACACAAAAGACAAAAGTTAGCGGACAAAAACGCTTAACACGTGCAGACACAAGAGCAAGGTATACCAAGAAGCTGGAAGGCCATGTCGTCGTTTTCACACTCGAGGAGGGCCTTAACATTAATATAACGGCCCGCTCTGAGGGGTACCCCATCATCCCCGACCAGTTCTCGCCCATCTCTGTCCACCACGAAGGCCGGCGTAAACCTCTCCACATAAGCATGGAGCACATGATAGGCCTCCCTGTCGGCCTCACAGAGTTAATCGTGCTTCACCAGGAACTGGTCGGTCCTGTGTCTGAAGTGGGCGAATACCCATTCCAAAGGGAACTTAGACACTGGTGTTTTAACCTTCCGACCATCGACGGCCACCATTTTAATCATCGAGATAGATCTCTTGGCCGCCTCAGAAATGGGCTTCACAACCAGGAATCTATCCTTAAAATGGCGAACAGACTCAGAGTACGGCCAGAAGAGCCTGCTCTACTATTTGAATGACACCCAGCTTTGCTTCGTGCCCGTTGTACTTCGTTGTAGCTGGAAGATACTGAAGAAGAGGTCCACCGTCGCCCCGACATGGAGAAAGTGACACACCAGCTCGAAGGCACGTATGAAGGCCAGTGCGTTCGGATGAAGCTAGGTCGGGCACAATTCCAAGTGAGGAAAAAAGGCCTCCTGGAAGTCGGTGAAAGGCAACCGAAACCTAGCCTCCACGAAGGCAAACTCGTACATGGGGAACCGCATCCCCGGGTAAATTGAACAAATCCTGTCATTTCCGGTGGGACGAATGACCCTCCATTGCATGGGTGAATCCTCGGCCGGATCTTCCAGATAGGGGAACTCCTGAACCTCCTCCTCAGTGCACGTCGACTTGGTCGATAACGGCTCGTGCGCGATCCATTGAAGGTCCCCCCTCGCGACCTGAACGTTAGCATACTCGACGGTCTACTCCGCCTCCTCTTCCGCAGCCTGGGCGTCGGGTACGACTTCGTCACAAGGACCAGCCATGTTCACCTGAAAAGCAGAGGAAGAAAAAGTCAATTCGACAACTAAGTTCAAATCCACCCTTCCACCACTAGTCAAGTGAAAGGGCGAGGAAGAAGCTAAGGACAACCCCGAGCCCATTTTGACCGTGACCTAGTACGACGACGGCATTTCCCCCGCGAAGGGTACGAGTCTCCACGACTTAACGACGTTGCTTCGAGCTCAAAATTGGGCAAGCTCATCGCGAAAAGCCAGAGCTTTGGGTCGAACAGGCCTAGTGCCCGACTACAAACCTAAAACTAATCCTAACCAAAACCTAGGAGAATATACACAACATTCGTTCCATGTTAATCACGTTCTTCATGAAAATCATATAAACTCATGTGTTCATCAAAGAACACATGAATCTTCAACCGAAAAACTCATAAGTCGCCGGAAAATTCATGAAGGACACCCAGAAAATGAAGAACATTTAAGGAAGATGCAGAAAAGATGAACTTACTTGAATACGAGGAGTTGGAGATGAAGGTGTGAACGGAGACGATGAAGATCTACGACGGCTCCGACGAGAGGACAAATTGCAGAACAAAAGAGAGGAGAGAAGGAATTTGTGAGAAATGGACAAACGAATCCCTCCTCCCTCCTTTTATAAGCATTTGCTCATGGGGAATCACAAAGGCCATCATTGCCTAGGCGGCTCTAGGTCTGACAGAGGGGCTGACATGTTCAACACGTGTCGAAAGGTTCTTGCGTTTGTCATTCCCAAGTATGAACGTTACATGCACACGACCTTTTGCTATTCCACGAACGAATCTCCTCAACAACAAGCACACCAAGGGTCCCCGACACAAAAAAGCCAATGCAACGGGCACTTGTACAAATGCGTGCCCGACAGGAAATACCACATCTCCCAATATGTCGTTCGGGCAACCACGCATGGTCGGGAGGATCAAGGACTTTACACGACTACCTTAAGTCCTCACTCTCCACCAGAGCAAGGACTTGGGGGGCTCCTGTTCTGGACTTGGCAAGCGCTGTGCCCCCACAGGGGCAAGGCCCAACCCAATCCAGCCATTGGACTGGCCCAATAGCCAGAAACTAGCCGTTGGGCAGAAACTAGCCGTTGGACACGTCCCCTTCACGTGCAAAGTAGTTCACGCGACCAATTGCCTCCCCTGATATCACGGAAACGGTTAGTCAAAGTCAGAAGGCCATGCGCCTTGCCCTCCATTTGGCAATCCCTCATTGGTAGACCAGGCGCTTTGCTCGCTAGAAATCCACCTATAAATACCCCCTCGCTTGAGAGGGGCAGGGATGAAATATCCAATACTTGACATCTCTTACTTGCTTTCTCTCTTTTTGACCAAACACTTACTTTGGCATCGAAGTACCTTGCAGGTACCTCCACCCCTTTTTCCTCTCCTACGAGCATTACTTGTCCTACGTGAAGGCCATGACGATCCAGTCTGATCAGCACCGATCAAATATATAAAACACCACAAAGCATATGACAAACTTAATATTTATAAAACATTGTGAAACACCACAAAACATATAAAAGCACCACAAAACACCACAAAACATATAAAACACCACAAATCATATGACTATAATAAAACACACATTTAAAATAATAAACAAAAGGAAATATATATTTTTAAAAGTATGGTCATTGTAAACATTACATACTCTAATTTTAAAGAGACTGTAACTCAGACTTTAAGCATTTTTTAGAATCCTATACTTAACTACATATCACTAATTTTACATCTAAATTGAAGGGATTTAAATATAGTTCTCATAAAATAAAAATTCGTTCAAATCCGAGTTACAGAGAAAAAGTTACTTGTAATTTAACACAGGAATATTTAAGGAAACTTGAATTGAGAACACTAATTTATTCTTAAAAATTTCAGAATTTTATGCACTTAAAGTCATACTTTAAGCATGTTTTCAGAATCCTATACTTAATTACAAATCACTAATTTTATATCTTAATTGAAGGGATTTCAATCTAGTTTTCATCGAATCAAACAATATAGTTTGAGTAAATATTACAAGATAGTGTCGACAAGGGTACTTTCATGGTTTGATAGGAGTTGTGCATGCTGGAAAGAAGTCTATCAAGTATGATGTCAAAATATGTTAGCTTTGTGTTTAAGTTAGCATGTGGAATTGGGCCTTGCTTGTAAGCCCAATTGTTAAGTTAGCTTGTTGCCTAAGTTAGCTTAGTAGTCTATAAATAGACTAGTTCTCTCATGTTGTTGAGAGAGGTTAATTGTTGGTATTCACTTGTAATCTTTGAACCCTTATTGAGAAAGTGAATAGAAAACAGATTTAACCAATTCATTTTCTTCTTCTTTTTCCTTCGTCTCCCCCTTTTGTAAAACCTAATAGGGTTTCTTGTGTTTGTTCAAGAAACTCAATCTTTTTCTCATATTTTGGTTTATTCTTGACGATATCAATTCACAACAAACTGGTGCAGTTAGCATGGAGGAGAAGATGTCTTCAACAAAGTATGAGATTGAGAAATTCACTGGTGTGAATGATTTTGGTTTTTGGCGCCTGAAGATGCAAACGCTTCTTATTCAACAGGGTTTGTTAGAAGCGTTGAAAGGATCAGAGAATATAGCTGCTGCCCTATTGGAGAAGGAGAAGACAACGATGGTTGAAAAAGCCCACAGAGCCATTGTAGTGAGCCTTGGTGATAAGGTTCTCCGACAGGTTTCAAAGAAGAAAACTGCAGCTGGTGTGTGGATGAAACTTGAAGGTTTGTACATGATGAAATCGTTGGTTAATCGTCTCTACCTAAAGCAAGATTTGCATTAGTTCAAGATGAGTGAAGACAAAGCCTTGGATGAGCAGCTGGATATATTCAACAAGTTGATTCTTGTTCTTGATAATATCGAGGTCAAGATTGATGATGAAGATCAAGCGTTGTTGTTGTTGTTGTGCTCTTTACCTAAGTCCCATGCTCACTTCAAAGAAACTCTCTTGTATGGAAGAGGGACATTGACCTTTGAACATGTTCAATCTGCCTTGTACTCAAAGGATTTGAAGGAACGAAAGGATCAAAAGCCATCTTTTGTTGGTGAAGGTTTATCCGTTAAGGGGAAATTCTTGAAGAAAGATGGTAGGTTTGAGAAGAAGAAGAAGGGTAAAGCCCTTCAGAATTCTCATAGTGGTAATGCTCCTACTATTAAGTGTTATCATTGCAAAAAGGAGGGCCATAAAAGAAAAGTATGCCCTGATCGTCTGAACAATCAAGGTGGAAAGAATAATGGTAATGCATCCATTGTGCAATGGTTATGAATCATCTGATGTCCTGGTGGTTTCAAGCACTGACTCTAGCAATGAGTGGTTTATGGATTCAGGATGTACTTGGCACATGACTCCAAACAAAGACGTGTTTGAGGAATTATGTGATCAAGATGGGGATCAATGATGCTAGGAAACAACAAAGCTTTCAAAATTGCAGGTATCGGATCTGTGAGATTCAAGCTCCATGATGAGTTAATAAAGCTATTAATTGATGTTAGGTATGTACTGGATCTTAAGAGGAATTTGATTTCTCGTGGTGAATTCGACAAGAAATGATATGTTTTCAAAGGAGAGCAAAGCATCCTAAGGGTAAATGAAGGGGCGAAGGAAGTCTTAAGAGGCATGAAGAAACAAGGCTTGTATACCCTTGAGGTTGAGGTTGTAAGTGGTTTAGTAGATATGGCATCCATGAAACCTATGTCGAAGATTGTGTTATGGAACAAGAGACTTGGCCATGTCAGTGAAAGTGGCCTGGTCGAATTGTCGAAACAAAATCTGCTAGGGGGTGACAAGGTCGAAAAATTGGAGTTTTATGAACCTTGTGTATTTGGTAAATCATGTAGAATGAAGTTTAACAAAGGTAAGCAAAAAAAACACATGGATCCCTTGAATACATATATCCTGATCTTTTGGGGCCTGCAAGGAATCCTTCACACTCAGGTGCAAAGTATTTTCTATACATAGTTTATGATTACTCCAGAAAGTTATGGGCATTCATCCAGAAGACTAAGGATGAAACTCTTGAAGAGTTCAAAAGTTGGAAGACTCTGGTCGAAAACCAAACTAGAAGGAAGGTCAAGAGGTTGAGGACCAATAATGGTATTGAATTTTGCAACGAGGCTTTCGACAGCTATTATGTTCGTATGGTATTGCAAGGCACAAAACTATTGCAGGGACTCCCCCCATAAAATAGTTTGGCTGAACAGTTTAATCGAACCAGTCAGGAAAGGGTGAGGTGCATGTTGGTAAGTGCTATTAGAACAAGATTTGTTCATGACATATTCTCTTTTAGTTTTGATGATAACAAAAGAATAAAGGACAATGATATATACCCTTTGACATGATAGGAGAGACTTAAATAAATGGTTTATTTGATGTGTGTTTTATTTATGCAAGTTCTTGTTCATGTACATAAATAATAAGAATCTGTTTTACTTAGACACACATGGGAGTTGCTTTATTGCTAGCTTCTGGTGGCAGAGTCTAAAGAACAATTGCTAGTGTGGCTTGGGGCAGACTCGGAACTGAAGGCCTCAACATTCAGACGAGTTACTACACTTGGTAATTGTATATCAGCATCTGGTACCATTCAGAGTTAGTGATAAAGTTGTGGATTATCCGTACTGCAGAAATCAAGCTGTATTGTTTTATCAGCTTGTCAGCTAGATTCTACAAGATTTCAAGGCTCAAGAAAGGTTGACATGCTCTACGGACGTCTGCTCCCAACGGCTATTTCTATACTGTAGCGAGCGAAACTGGACGTGTTTCTTAAGCACTGTCGCTCTTTGGGGGATACTACAGTTCGATTCATTTTTTATCCTATTGAAGCTGACTAAGGAAGGGAAATAGATGTCTTCAATTAAACCTACTTGCATACTGAGTTTAAACAGCGGTCTGTTAGGTTACAGATGCTATATAGTAGTGGGGCCTCTTTCTTCTTTCTTTTTTTCTTTCTTTTTTTTAAGAGGGAAAACATTGGACGGTTCATGGGTAGGATGTTTAGGACTGAGGGTATGGGATTTTGAGTTTTTGTTAAGTGTTCTCGCTAAGATTTTTCTTTCAATCTTATGCCTACGTATTCCCGTTTTCCAAAACAGGGAAATCAGAGCGATCGTAGTTTCTCCTATTCTATGGGAGGAAATGGTGTTTTGGTGTCTTGTTCAAAGCCCAAGATGTGAAGCGAAAGGTGATTTGTATCTTGTTCAAAGCCCAAGATGTGAAGCTGAAGGGTCTATTTGTACTTGTTCGAAGCCCAAGACGTGAAGCTAAAAAGGTGTTGTCTTTAGAGAGAGTTTGTCATCTCTAAAGGGGGGTCTGTATGTCACAACTGTTGGGTGATTGACTATAAAGGAGGATTACTTTAACCGGGATATGCGAATCCTAGCAACGCCATAATTTCCTTTATAGGGGGTTTTAACCTGAAGGAGAAGACTTTAACTCAGTGTAGAACAATGCTATCTTTCCTTAGGAATTTCTCATGCTAAAAGAAGGACAGTGGCGTGGATGTAAATAATCTAGAGGCTTGCGGCTTACAGCAGTTAGATGAAGGGAAAGGAGTTGTTGATGTTTGTATCCTGTGAATGAGGCACAGTTTTGATGCTAAAAGGTTGATTGACTCAATCGGGGTTTCCTTATACGAAGCCTAAGAGGAGGTTATCGACCCAACAAGAGGGTGTTTTTATGTGTCTCATACGAAGCCCGAGAGAGAGGCTAAACGGGTTGAATGACTCAACAAGAGAGTCTTTTATACTCAAAAAGAGAGTGATTTTGTATCTCGTACGAAGCCGGAGATGGAGGCTAAAAGGTGTGTGACTCAACAAGAGAGTCTTTTATGTGTCTCGTACGAAGCCCGAGAGAGAGGCTAAAAGGAGTGCTATTTCAGTTGAGTGACAGGTCCAGTATGTTGGTTAAAAGAGAAAATTAGTTCTTAGATGAGTAATGTTTGCACTCAAGGATTTTGATTCGAGGATCAGGGATATTTCATGTTCTTTAAGGAAATGGGAAATCCAAAGGGGATTGGGACTGTCCGAGTCTACCGGTTTCATCTCCTAGTTTTGAAAGGAACTTGAGAATGTCTTTGAGACTCAAGGAGATTAGACTGTCCAAGTCTAGAGTTTCATCTTTTGTACTATGTTTAAGAAACAGCAGTAGTAGGATCTAGACTCTTTGAAAGACTGTTCTATTAAGATGACTAATTTCTGTTCCTATACCTCTAGGAGGTCGTCGGGACAATTTGTACAAAGCCCAAGAGGAGGCTGAAATCTTTTAAGAAGCCGAGGGACAATTTGTACGAAGCCCAAGAGGAGGCTATCATTCCCGGAGGAAGAAATCATTTATACGAAGCCTAAGAGGAGGTTGTGAATACTTCTAAGAAGCCGACGGGTCCTTGTACAACGCCCAAGAGGAGGCGGGGATACTTTTAAGAAGCCTAAGGGTTCCCAAACCCCAAGAAATTCAAGACAGGTTATTCACAGAGAATAGATCAAGCCAGGAAAGTCCAAGAATTTGGAAGGAACTTAAGAGATGCCATTCACGGAGAAAAGATCATCTCTGGGGAGTAGAGTTTCTTTGACGATTTCTAAAGGTGATAGTCTGTGAAAGGGTTCACTGAGAATGCTGCCTTTCACGTCTCCATATTGTTTAACCCCAAGAGGAGGGAAGACTATGTCTGGTAATCCTATGGGGATCTAGTTTTATCTATTTAAGAGTGATCAATAGGGCTTAGTGCTAGACGTAGTTGCTGGGGAAACTCTAAATATCTATACTATTATTACACAGTTGATATGAGTTTATGAAAGAAGACTTACAGTGAAACAGCCCCACAATACAGTTTATATGTATATGAAAGCGGTAAATGAAAGCGTATAAACACTTACTCGGTTGTAGAGCTTCCATGCTGTTTTGTTAGTTGTTCAACAAGAAAGATTGAAAACAACAGTATATTCAAAATCAAAGGAGAAAGTGCTTTGAAAGAAAAATTGGGGCTTACAGCTCAAGGAGAGGCCCAGGGTTTTATCAGTGATCGCACTATCGTTTTGTACAGAGGGGCTTATACAAGTGACTGAGGCCAAAAAGGTTTTCTGTACAAAGGGGTGGGTCTTACACTCTCTCAAGAGGCCCAAAAGGTTTTAAAGAAAAAGAGTGGGGCTTATAACACGAGGGTAGGCCCAGATGGTTTTTTCGTTTGAAATGACGATCGCGCCGAGATTTTGAAAACGCAGTGGGTCGTATACAATGACTGAGGCCCAAAAAGGTTTTCAAAAGGGGTTGCGTCTTACACTCTAATAGAGGCCCAAAAGTTTTGAATGGGTCTTATAGCTCAAGGAGAGGCCCAAGGTTTGTTTTTTCAACGAACGATGATCGCGTTTGAACTTTTTGAAATACAACGGGACTTATACAATAAGTGAGGCCCAAATTAGGTTTGTATTTACAAAGGATTGGGTCTTACACTCTATTAGAGACGCAAAAGGTTTATTTTTAAACGGGCGACGATCGCGCCGAACATTTCTTTTAACGCAGAGGGACTTATACAATATCTGAGGCCCAAAATTGTTTTGGTTAAAAGGGGATTGTGTCTTACACTCTAACAGAGGCCCATGAGTGTTTGAAAATGATTGATGAGGGTGAAAATCAAAGAAACCCTAATTTGTTATTCTTTTAAAAGTAAATATTTAAAGAAAATCAATGAAAAATACCAAATAGGTTTGAATAAACCACTTGTGATTTTTTTTTAAGGTTTGAAAAATGAATTTTTAATCACAAGAGATATTAAAACTCATTTGGTCTTGATTTTTCAAGATGAATGTTCATTTTAAAATGTTTAAAAACAAATAAAAATGAATTTATTCACAAAAATACTAATTATATTAAATAAATAATATAAACTTAATTTTTTGTGGAATAAAATATTTCAACATTTTTGTGATTTTTTGCTAAAAGAACCAATAAAAAATAATTAAAATTGAAAGAGTTATTAGTTTTCCAATTAATTAATAAAACATAAAATATTGAGAAAAATGGCAAAATATGAAAAAAACACAAAATGGCATGGGTGGGGTTTGAACCCACGACCTCAAGGTCATAAGGCGCGCGCCTTACCACTGGAGTGGTGATACATCCATTGTTTGAAGTGAAATCACAAATATACAAGTCATGCCTTGGTTTTAGGCCTGGCCCAAGGCAAGGCAAGGCAAGTTTTGGCTCATAAACGTGAAGGTCATAACTTTCTCAATTCTTAATGGTTTGAGACAAAATTTATATGCATCTGGACCAGAATTTCACAAGGAATCTAATGGTGGTGGTAGTTTTTTCAGATCACACTCCCTCCTCAAAACCCCATAGTTGTTTTGAAAAGGGCCTATAATGGCATTTTCTATACTACACTTTGATACATGCATGAATTATATGATCAATTGGTTCAAACACAACATATATAACATGTATGAGGTGTGCATGATCAGTGGACTTCAAAGCTTTGCATATTTTGGAAAGTTCAAGTCATGAGGCTTACCTCTTTTTGAGCTTTTTGGAGTTTTTGTGCAATCTGTCAAGCCTCTTGTTCCAGAAATGATTTGGTGCTTTAGACACACTTAAATGATCCCTTAGAAGCTTTTAGGATGATTGGAATCAGCTGGTACCTGCAAAAACACAAACTGGCCCTTTCTTGCAAAAGGGGTTAAAAGTGACCAAAATAGCAACTCTCTCAAATGGTGTTCCAGATGGGGGGAACCATTTGGGACAGTTCAAGGATGATATTTGGAGTGTGTTTGAGGTTTTATCTGGTTTGGAAAGCTGCTGAATCAAGACATGGCTTGAAAAATGCACAAAAAGCCTATTTTGAGGTTTTGAGAGGTGACTTTGTGATTTTGTGATTACAGGTCACATGTGAGAGTTTGGATCACCTACATATGACGTTTATGAGGTGTGTGTGTGATTGGTTTGATTGAAAAAGCTCTCAAACTCAAAAACTCAGAGTTACCTTACTAAAGAAGGCATTTTTGCCAAGAAAAAGGGATTTTGAGGAAAACATCTGTTTGATGGCTTTGGTGTACTCAAACTGAGCACAAATGAGCTCTATTTATAGTAGAGCAAGTTTGTTTTGGGATCAATAGTGAATGGTAACTGCAGCAGAGGTTTGGCCAATGTTGGCAAATGAAAATCCAAGTCTCCTCTAGCCATTTACTAGAGGTTAGAGCACAGAGCTTTGGTTCCCTACTTGTTGGAGGAATCTTGACTGAATTTAGTTGCAAATGTGTCAGTCCATGCCACCTCTAAGCATCTATTAAATGCTCCAATCCAAAATTGGAGTCTTGTCCCTCTTTTAGGCAATTCTAGGTTTGGCATGCTACTTCTTGTTCCAAGGACTTTGGAGGCTTGGCTCAGTGATTGTCCCCTTTAGATTTGATCCTCAGATGTGTCAAAGATGATGACAAGGCTTGAAATTGGCTGATTTTGGCAAATCGACCAAAAATGCAAAATTCTGCCTTGCCTTGGCAGTTTTCAGCAAGGCATTTTGCCACTACCATAACTCTTAGCTCAAATTGAATTTGGTGATGTTCTTGGCCATTTTGGAAAGCCCTTATATGATATAACAACTGTTTGATCATATTTGGTTTTGTTACTTTTTGGATCCAATTGAAAAATTTCCCTACATTTGGAAAAAAGTGAAGACAGATTCTGACTTAGTGAAAATTTCACTAAGTGTTGGAAAAAAGTGACATTTTCACTTTTTGTGATTTTGATCAATCCATAACTCAAAATCCATGAAGAATTGGAATGAGGTCTAGTTGAAGTTTTTGTAGAGGGCCATGATATCTACAAATCAAGTTTTGGATGGGGAAAAATGGCTTTGTGGTTTAGGAGTTATGATCCTCCAAAGTTGGTACCCTTGCCACTTTGTTCATAACTTAGAAAATTTTCTAAGTTTTTTATGGTTACCCCTTTTACAAGTTATCCCACTTTCTTTGATTTTTCTTGATGAATGATGATTTAAATCATACATTAACATCATTTTAGGGTTAAAAATCCATAATTGTGAAAATTCTCAAAAAGTCAAAGTTGACTTTTGTGCATAGTTGACTTTTTATCAGATGAATTCCAAACTGTACGATCCTTTAGGAAATCATGTCCTTGACCTAAATCAAACTTGATGGACATGTTCCATGGGTGTTATAGGGTATATTGAATCATGTCTTAGGGCTTGGGAGCATGTCCTGGTCAAAACTCAAAGGCACAGTTGACTTTTTCCGCGAAACCCTAATTGTGGTTCTGATGAATTTGAGACGTATTGCTCAAGCTTCTTGGATCAATCCATTGTTACAAATGGACTAATGTGGTGTACTAGGGACCCTCAAATCCTCTCTTGAGGTCTTGGCTCATGATTTGTCCCAAAAGTCAACTTAGGGGTGAATTAGGTCAAGAAACCCTAATTCCTGATTTTTTATGACTGTATCCCCTGAGGCAAAATTAGCTTGATGATTGGGTCCATGAGGTTCCATGGAGCATATTAGGTTATGCTTTGAAGTATTGGCTCATGCCCAGAGGAAAATTTGCATCTGGAGGCCCTGGTCGACCAAAACCCTAATTTGGTGACACTGACGATCTCGAGGCTTGATCCACCTAGAAGGGAGCAACCTTGTGCTTAATCCTTGAAGTGGGAGTCCTTTTGATCCATTGTGGATGTTTGAGAGGTTTAGACAAATTGAAGATCATGACATTCCTTGGTTGATCCCTTGTCTAAGAACTCAGAGAGGGCTTGAAACCCTAATTTTGACTGTAGTAAGTGTTCACCCATCTTTGGGGAGACTAATGAGGCATAATGATACACCCATATTGTGATGATGATTTGCACAATGATGAGAAATCTTAGTGGTCAAAATTTGGGGTATGACAGATGACCCTATTTAATCTTCTTGGACCCGAAGGTGCGAATGACGAAGGTATTCGGGCATTCGGGGTGCAAGTGGATTAAATATCAGAATACCCGAAATTTTGATGGTAGTTATGAATGGCAGCTTACGCATTCATCTTCTTTTGCTAAGCGATGACGCTTAGAAAAGGTAAACTTCCCCTCGATCCTGGTTTCCTACCAAGGAACTGGTCTTAGTTTTTGATATAAACTTCCCCTCGATCCTGGTTTCCTACCAAGGAACTGGTCTTAGTTTCTGAAATAAACTTCCCCTCGATCCCGGTTTCCTACCAAGGAACTGGTCTCAGTTTATGATGTAAACTTCCCCTCGATCCTGGTTTCCTACCAAGGATCTGGTCTCAGTTTCTGGAATAAACTTCCCCTCGATCCTGGTTTCCTACCAAGGAACTGGTCTCAGTTTCTTTTGTCAATAAACTTTCTTGACAAGGGACGCTATGCGTAGCGGTTTTCCTCAAACTTCTCGCCGAATTTTCCTGGGGAGATGCCATTTGATAGAAAAATTTCGAGGTCAGACTTGCTGGGGAACCCAATCATCTGAATTGTAGAGATACACAAACTTCTTTGTTTGGAGATGCCATTTGTTTCTACTGGGGAAAGCGAGTTTCTTGAGAGACTGCTTTTGCTTGGGGATATTGCATCATACTTTTCTCGGGATCTTCCCAGAGAAACGCCATATGATGTGATCCAATTTTGAGGTGCCGATGACCTTTTCATCAGCGGCTTTTTCGGAGAAAAACTGCCGTACCGCCGAATCTCTTGATTAAGAGGCTTTCTCTGGGGATTTTCCTTAATCCGGGAAAGCAAGGATGTCGTCTTCAATGGCGAAGAATGACATTTGTCGAAGGTTCTCTGGTATTTCAGAGGTTCAAGTTATCAAAGTGGTCAAGGGCCAACTCTAATCCAGAAATACACTGGAGGAGAGAGATTGTTCAGACGCAACCTTTCCTGACGAGGAAAGAATTTGACAACTCGATTAAGAGGACTTTTATCACTAGGGGATAAGACCGACTAGAATGATAGTGATGCAATATGAATGTGAATGCAAATCAATAATGCATGATGTATGTATGTATATGCTGACAAAACCGATGCAACATACAAACTGAAAGATGAACATGACGGGATACTCGGCCATCGCGGGGAGAAGTCGTACCGTTGATCCAAAAGTAGCAATTCTGCCTTGCTTAGGAGAGACAGTCCCTGCGGGGAATATTGTTGGTCGGGCTTAGGAGATGGGAACTCGGCCGAAGATGTCAGATGGAGTATTCGCATCTGACATAGCTGATCCTTCATTCAGGCGTACTGGTTTAGAAGGAGTACTTTGATTATGTACTTTGAAGTTCGATTACTTCTAGAGAAGCGATCAATGTCCTTTCGATGTTCAACAGTCGAAAGAAATTGCCATCTTTATTTTAAAAGCAGAAAAATTTTATCAAGTAAATTCATTTTTGTTTTATTTCAAGAATCGCTAATCATGTTAAAAATGTCGTTCTATAAAGCTAAAACAAGTAAGAATTACAAACAAAAGCACAAGGGCTCAAATTTTATTGATAGGATGGAAATCAGCCAAACGCGTGATTCCATAGAGTATTTACAAAGTTTAGAAAATGGTAATTTATAAGAAGAGGGCTACATTGAAACATAACGACCACTATCCTTCTACCAACTTTGAATTCGGGGCATCCTGAGCTTCCGTCAAAGATGACCGTGACTGGAGTTTTTCTGATGGACGACGTAATTGATGCTGAGGGATTTGCCCCTTTGTTGAACGTAGTTACTTGCCATTATCCCTAATTTTTTCTTCGATTGTACTTTGAGATTTCCAATCCATCGGGATGATTTTTGATTATGTCTCTAATTTTTGCCTGGACCGCCCTTTCGGGTTTTCAATCCACTAAGACGTTTTTTTTAGGCGAAGTATTTCTTGACTACATCAACATTTATGGGGTAGGCAAATTCCTCTCCGTCCATGGTTGCAAGTCTCAAGGCACCGCCTGAGAAAGCTTTCTTGACCACGTAGGGGCCGTCATAATTCGGAGTCCACTTGCCCCAAAAATCAGTGAGAAATGATTGTATCTTCTTGAGCACAAGGTCTCCTTTCCTGAAGACGCGAGGTCGGACCTTTTTGTCAAACGCCTTCTTCATTCTTTGCTGATACAACTGACCTTGGCATAGTGCCGTTATTTGTTTTTCTTCGATCAGATTGAGTTCGTCGTGTCGATTTTGACACCATTCAGCTTCTGTAAGCTTAGCTTCCATCAATACCCGGATCGATGGGATATCTACTTCTATGGGGAGCACTGCTTCCATGCCATATACTAGAGAGAAAGGGGTATCCCCTGTTGAAGTGCGGACAGATGTCCGATAACCGTGAAGAGCAAAGGGTAGAATCTCGTGCCAGTCTTTGTAGGTTACAACCATCTTTTGAACAATCTTCTTGATGTTCTTGTTAGCCGCTTCTACCGCTCCGTTCATCTTAGGTCGGTAGGGAGAAGAGTTATGGTGTTCGATCTTGAACTCTGCGCACAACTCCTTCATCATCTTATTGTTCAAGTTAGATCCATTATCGGTAATGACCTGGCTTGGAACACCATAACGGTAGATGATATTGTTTTTGATAAATCGGACCACCACATGTCAGGTTACATTGGCGTATGACGCTGCTTCGACCCACTTGGTGAAATAGTCAATGGCTACCAGGACGAACCGATGTCCGTTTGAAGCCTTGGGCTCAATCACGCCAATCATGTCGATTCCCCATATGGAAAAAGGCCACGGGGAAGAGAGAAATTTGAGATGCGTTGGCGGTACATGGATTTTTTCGGAGTATATCTGACACTTGTGACACTTCCTCATGTACTTGTAGCAATCAGATTCCCTAGTCAACCAGTAGTACCCTGCTCTTAGAATTTTTCTTGCCATTGTGTGTCCGTTGGCATGAGTGCCAAAGGATCATTCGTGAATTTCTTTTATCAGCATGCCTGCTTCCGGTCTGTCGACGCATCGAAGCAAGACCATGTCAAAATTCCGCTTATAAAGTGTATCACCGCTCAGAAAGAAGTTTCCAGCCAGTCTTCTGAGGGTTTTTCTGTCCTTTCTAGACGCCCCATGTGGGTACTCTTGTTTCTGAAGGACGCATTTGATATCGTAATACCAAGGTTTGTCGTCTATGACTGCTTCAATCGTGAAGATGTAAGCGGGCCTTTCAAGGAGCATTATGTCGATCTTAGGCAAGTCGTTCCATCGACCTACACTGATCATGGAAGAGAGAGTGGCTAATGCATCAGCCATGTGATTCTCCTCACGAGGGATGTGATGAAACTCAATTCTGTTGAAGAAGGGTAGCAACCTTCTCGCATAGTCTTTGTAAGGAATCAATCCTGATTGGTATGTGTTCCAATCTCCTTTAATCTGATTGATAACCAAGGCTGAGTCACCATATACGTCCAAGTTTTTTATCCTTAAATCAACCGCTTCCTTGAGACCCATAATACAAGCTTCGTATTCGGCCTCGTTGTTTGTACATTTGAATGTAAGTCTGGCGATGAAAGGAATATGGGTACCCTGAGGTGTAACAATGATTGCCCCAATTCTGTTTCCTTAATGATTGACAGCTTCGTCAAAGATAAGTCATCATTGGGAACCAGGTTCTGGCCCTTCACTAGGTAGTGGTTCATCGCAATCTTTCATTTTTAGATACATGACATCTTTGTCTGGGAAGTCAAACCCGATTGATTCTTGGTCGTCAATCGGTTGATGAGTCAAATGATCGGCTAAAACACTCCCCTTAACAGCTTTCTGAGCGTGGTATTCTATGTCATATTCCGATAGCAACATCTGCCAACGGGCTATCCTTCCCGTGAGAGCAGGTTTTTCAAAGATATACTTGATTGGATCCATCTCAGAGACCAACCAAGTAGTGTGACGAATCATGTACTAGCGCAAACGTTTGGCTGCCCAAGCCAAAGCACAACAAGTTTTCTCAAGCATAGTGTACCGAGTCTCGCAGTCGGTGAATTTCTTGCTCAGATAATAGATGGCAGACTCTTTCCTTTTGGTTTCGTCTTGTTGGCCAAGTACACATCCCATTGAGTCCTCTAGGACTGTGAGGTAGATAATCAGTGGTCTTCCTTCCACTAGAGGTGATAGAATTGGAGGGTTCAACAGGTATTCCTTAATACTGTCGAAGGCGGTTTGGCAATCTTCTGTCCAAACACAGTCCTAGTTCTTTTTCAGTAATTTGAAAATTGACGCACATGTCGCGATCATGAGGAATATGAATCTGGAGATGTAGTTCAAACGTCCCAGGAATCCTCTGACTTGTTTTTCAGTCTTCGGAGAAGGCATTTCTTGAATGGCCTTGACCTTGTCAGGATCAACCTCAATTCCTTTCTGGCTGACGATGAACCCTAAAAGTTTTCCCGAACGGAACCGAAGGTGCACTTGTTGGGATTCAAGCAGAGTTTGTACTTTCTCAACCGCTCAAATAGTTTTGACAGGTGGGTCACATGTTCCTCTTCTATCTTAGATTTTGCAATCATATCATCGACATATACCTCGATTTCTTTGTGTATCATGTCATGAAAAAGAGTAGTCATAGCCCTCTGATAGGTTGCTCCGACGTTCTTCAAACCGAACGACATTACCTTGTAACAAAAGGTACCCCATGGGGTAATGAACGAAGTTTTCTCCATGTCTTTCGGCGCCATTTTGATCTGGTTATAGCCCGAGAACCCATCCATGAAGGAGAAAACTTTGAACTTTGTTGTACTATCTACCAGCATGTCAATGTGTGGTAAAGGAAAGTCGTCCTTTGGAGTTGCCTTGTTTAGATCTCGGTAATCCACACACATTTTGACTTTTCTGTCATTTTTTTTAACTGGCACTATGTTGGCTAACCATTGAGGATATTCTGATGTGGCGAGGAAACCTGCGTCAATCTATTTCTGTACCTCCTCTTTGATTTTGATGGCCATGTCCGGGTGAGTCCGTCTTAACTTCTGTTTTACTGGCGGACATTCCGATCTCAACAGTAAATGATGTTCCACGATGCTGGTATCCAACCCTGACATATCCTGGTAGGACCAAGCGAATACATTGGGAAACTCTTTGAGAAGCTTTATCAAATCCTCTCTGGCAATTGGACTGAGCAGTGCCCCAATCCTGATTTCTTTTCTCTCTTTTTCCGAACTAAGTTTACCGTTTCCAACGGCTCTTTATGAGGTTCAACGGACCTTTCCTCCCGTCTGAGTAATCGGGAGATCTCTTCTGGAATTTCGTCGTCATTCTCTTCTTCAGCCCCAAATACCGGGAACTCAAAGTTGGGAGAAGGCATTGGATCGTATGTTTCAATGGGGTTTAAAACAAGCAATCTGCATGACGTGATGATTCGTTTTTTAGAAGAGATAGAGAGAATGTAAAAGTGTGTGCAGTGTATTTCTTTTACTGCTTGTTTTTATTGTTTGAATTGATTTTTAGGATTACCATTTTCTAAGAAAAGCAAAAGAGAAAACAACAATTAATGCAGAAATTACAGAATGACGTTATTTTATTAATGAACAAGTCGATTCGTGAAACTACCGCCCTATAAAACAAAACTCTGTCGCTTTGGGCAAAGCGAAGAGGGAAATTTATAGAAAGTAAGCCCTATCAAAACATCTGTTTCACCAGGACAGGGTGAAAGGTTAAAAACGACAATTACTTTGACTTTTGAACAACTTTCGGAATATCGATAGCAACCCAATGGCGGCGAACTCCTCGGTGAATCACAAAGTCTAGTACCTTCCTTGATTTGTCTTTAGAAATAACACTGATTTCTGGTGGAGCAGGATCATTGGAATCTGTCTCCTAAGTAGAATTGTCATAGGAGGATTCCTCTGTTGCTTTTTGCATAGTATTTGTGTTCTCAGGCAGATCTCCCCATCCAGTTGGCTGGATGTCTTCGAGCCTGATGCGAGAGCTTTCAAGAGCGGTATACTTAACCATGAAGTCATATTTTCCACTCGGTTGTCCCAAGGTGTCCCACACTTCTTTGGAACTGGAGGGGTCATCCCTTTCGATGACGTTTACCTCGGGAAAATCATAGTTGATGAACTCTAATCCTGCGAACGTTGTGAATTCATCGTCATGTGGGTGTATCTTCAGGATACCCTGGGTGAGGATCCCATGACATGGTGGGGACACAAGTATTCTTTCAATGACGCTCAGCTGATTTTCATTGTTCGGCTGATTCTCTTGCCCCAAGTCTCCTGGATACGGCTGCCACATTGGCAGGCCATCCATTGGGCCATAATAGTCGTGGTCAAAGTTTTCTTTCATCAGAGTGTCCTCCTCTAACGAATTTGGTGGTGCACAGCATCCTTCCGGATCACAATCTCTATATATCATTTCGACATCTGACCTTGGTATAAATCCCGGACTTTGTGCAGGATAGCAAAATGGAGTATGCGTTTCGTCCTGAGACATATAACCGTCCTCGTTAAGATAGGACTTCTATTGTTCATCTGGGTCGGAGGAATCCTCCTTATTAATGGTATGCACTTCTTGAGGCACTGGGTGAAGGAAACCTCCACTGTGAAAGAAGTTCCGAATGGGATGAAGACTTTCATCGCTGGTAGTAGCTGTCTGGGTGCAGGTTGCAGAAAAACCAAGACCCTTCTTTGTTTTATTGTCAGTAGGAATGACTAGCTGTCCCCATCCTGTTGTATTGGTACTCTCGACCGCTTTGATAGCATCTTTGTATGAGGAAATAGAGGTTCCCTCTTCGGATCGATTGTCCTTGCTCACCGAAAGCGCTTGGAACTGAGTCCCCACAATCTCGTCGGGTTCTACACAAGTAGATGATGATAAGTTACTCACGAGCAAGGCTTGTTCTCCACAAACCGTGACGAGCTGGTTGTTCTGAACGAACTTTAACTTCTGGTGGAGGGTCGAGGTGACCGCCACAACCTGATGTATCCAAGGTCTTGCTAATAAACAACTGTACGTTGCCCGAATGTCCATGACCTGGAAAGTGACTTTGAAAGTGTGAGGACCGATAGTTATGGGAAGGTCGACTTCACCCGATAACCGTTTTTCTGGATCCGTCAAATGCTTTGACGACGACCTCGCTGATTCTCATCGGGGGTCCTTTGAAGGATAATTGCATCAAAGTGGACTTCGGTATAACATTCAGGGCTGACCCTGTGTCTACCAGTATGCTGGCTAAAGCATTACCCTGGCAGCTGACCGTGCTATTGAGCGCCATGTTATGACGGCGACCCTCTTCAGGTAATTCCTCATCACTAAATCCTAAGTTATTGCATGAATTGATGTTAGAGACAATGCTATCGAACTGTCTGATTGTTACATCCTGTTCCACAAAGGCTTGCTCCAAGACTTTCTGTAGAGCCTCCCTGTGCGCTTCTGAACTGAGTAACATTGATAATACCGAGATCTTTGAAGGAGTTTGTAATAGCTGATCAAAAAATGTTGTATTCACTCCTTTGGATGAGCTTCAACATCTCATCGTCATTTTTCGAAAGGTCGGGATTACTGGACTGACTGACTGGTGGATTAGGAACTTCTGTCTGAGGTTCCTTTTCTTTGCTGGACTCTCCAACTCCTCTGTTGAAGATTCGTCCGCTCCATGTTACTCGACTGATGTCTGCAATATTCATGAAGGAGGGTAATGGAATTTCCTTTCCATTCTCAATTATCGTTGCACCGTATTTGTAAGGGATAACCTTAGTTGATTCATACGGTAGTGGTCCCGGTAGATAGATGACTATGGGAGCCTTCTGATTTTTTTGACCATCGTAAGTAATCTCGATCCATTCCTGGTTAGGAACTCTTGATTCGTCAAGTAGAGGGATGATGGAAAAAACATCCCTGGCCCTCCGATGATCAGAGATTACAACAACATCCTCAATTTGATCAGCGAGGTAGTCCGACGCCCAGTTGATTGGCCTGGAACCCGGATATGGGCGAATCTCTCTACGATCCACCTGACTCTGAAGAGCTGCTCACACAAGGTAACATCCTTGGTTACTTTCCGAACAGACTCTACAACATTCATAGTTGTGTGGTGGCACCTGGCCACGACCGCTTTGAATGCAATGTAACCTTACTAGGTTAGCTTCCACAGATCGTACATCCTGACTTTGACGCCGAGTAGGGTTCCTGTTATTGATACTAATTTGTTGAGTATCTTCATCCACATAGATTGGAAGCCACCAGTGGTTCAACAGGTGCTGAAGTGCCTCTTGGACAAGGGCACAACCTTGATCGCTTTCGCAACCCGCTTTACAGCTCTGGTAATCATGTGATACCAGGAATCCGAGCCGGACCTGTTCAGCATGTAACTCTACCAGGTTAGTATTCATTAAACGAATGTCGAAGATTTGAATCATGTTGATCTGATAGGGATTCCTATCATGGTAGTCCTGGATCCATCCAAGATCCATCTGACGCTGGAGGGCCTCTTGTACAAAAGAGCATCCTTGTTTGTTTACCGAGCAAGTTAGACAAGAACTGTAATCGTGCCGTGGCAGATTATGATACTACCTTTACCTAGAGTGCATTTCCACCAAGTTGGAATTCATTGCACGGATGTCGTGGTTCTGAATGACGTTGGAATTCGTGTAAACCATGTTAACTCCACGAACTCGGTGCTCTTGGATCCATCTGAGATCCATCTATTCCTGTAGAGCTGATTGCACCACGGAACATCCTTGATTGCTTTTAGAGCAGATATCAGACTGATGATAATTATGAGGTGGCACATGGCCATATCCACTCTGTCTACAATGCATCTTGACCAAGTTGGTTTTCAATAAGAGTACATCATGAATTTGATAGGTGTTGTTAGGCTCTCCCTCTATCAAATTGACTGCAGCCTTCTCGTGTTGAGGCAGCGGGTTTGTGAGAACATTGGGATTTGTATCCTTGAAAGATAAGACCCCGCTCCTAACAAGCTTTTTCACGTCGGATTTGAAATTGAGACAGTTCTCTATGTTATGCCCTGGTCCTCCTTGATGATAAGGGCATGTCTGATCCACCTTAAACCAAAAAGGCGGATTTTCCGGTACTGCAAGAGGGGATTTAGTCTGGATGTGCCCCTTGGCCAGTAGTAACGGAAATAGTTCTGCGTATGATACGGGTATAGGATCAAATTCTGGTGGCCGCGTTATACGGTTGTTATTGTATGGAGGACGAGCCTGCTGAAGAGGCTGTTGTGTCCTTCACTGATTAGGTTGGCTCTGCGCAACCTGAGGTTGATATGTAGAAATAGACGCAGGATTGATAGCAGGAGTTATAGCCGCTACTGGCTGATAACATCTCCTTTGCTTTCCGAGAGAGATATTCCCAATATCTTGCTCTTTTTTCTTAGGGATAGTACTACTATATCGTTTTGTACTACTAGATGATCCAGCGTCTTTTATTAGACGTCCTTCTCGAACAGCTTCCTTGAGACGTATCCCCATACTGACCATTTCGGTGAAGTGACTGGGCGCACTGGCAACCATTCTGTTGTAGTAAAATGAGCTTAAGGTCTTTAAGAAGATTTTTGTCATCTCTTTTTCCTCAAGAGGTGGACAAATTTGGGCGGCAATTTCACGCCATCTCTGAGCGTACTCCTTAAAATTTTCCTTGTCCTTTTGTGACATTGATCTGAGCTGATCTCTGTCTGGTGCCATGTCCAAATTATATTTGTATTTGTTGGACGAAGGCAGTGCCAAGATCAATGAAAGTGCGGATCGTAGCACGGTTTAAACCCATGTACCATTTTAAGGAGGCACCGGTTAAACTATCCTGAAAGTAGTGAATTAGTAGATCCTAATTTTCTGTCTGAGCTAACATTCGCCGAGCGTACAACACTAAGTGACTCTGAGGGCAAGAATTACCCTTGTACTTTTCAAAGTCGGGAACTTGGAACTTGTGCGGAACTTTCACATTGGGGACCAGACAAAGGTCTGCGACGTCCATTCCAAATAAATCCTGATCGCGGATGGCTTACAGTTCCTTCTGCATTTCCAGGAACTGCTCCTGGAATTCATCCATCCTGTCGAACATAGTTTCCTTTTTTCCAAAAGGTATCTGTGGAATCTGTCCTTTCGGGAAAGTGTGCACCACAGGAGGTGGTACCGTTACTACGGCAGTGAATCTTGGCGTTTCCCGAAGTTTGTAACCTTCAGGAGTCCTCAATATGCCTCTGGCATCCTCGCTTTCCCGAAGTTTGTAACCTTTAGGCGCAACGGCTTCTGCTGAAGTCTCCGGATCTCCAGTGATCGGCGGAACATATCCTTCCGGGATATAGTTAACAGGCATGCCCCAGGGACGATCTTTCGGCATTTTGTACCTAGGATCATACTTATCCACTAGGGGCGTTGAGGTGATCTCTGAGATCACAGTTATTTGTAGCTGAGCTTCCACCATGGCTTACATGTCGTTACGAAGCTTTCTCATATCCTCTCTCAGAGCGTCGATCTCTTATTTCAACTCTCTGTTCTCTTCCTCAAGATCATCCATCTTTTTCTGACGATTGGCCCGAGTATTGTACGAATGAGACAGTTTGACTCTAGAATCGAGACACAAATGTGAGACTCGGTAAGGAGAATACGTGATGTGAAAATGATGAATGCAATGATTAAGTGTTTTTTTTGTTTAATCAAAATAAACTTCGACAATTAGATTGCAAATATCAAACAGTGGGGAAACCCCGTTTTATTGAATTCAAAGGATTGCGGAAATGAAAATACAGTAGATTACAAAGTGCGGAAACAGAAACCTAAGCTAATGGGTCCCGAGCCCTCTCTGAGGAGAAACCGGATGCTAATTCTGGTACTTTCCTTTTCTTTGACCGGGGCTCTTGAGCCATTGTCGGGTTGTCATTCCTTTTCCAGGTGAAAGGAGTGAGCAAATTCCTTTGGTCATCCTGATTTTCTACAGCATGCTGCTCCAAAATTTCAATCAGAGCATCTTTATCCTTTAGTAGTTGCTGTATTTTGATACACTCCACATTGAGGGTGCGATAGTTGTTCTTCCAAGACCTTCTCTCCCGCTGAACTTTGTTGAGAGTAACCTGATGTTTTTCCGTTCCAGTCATGAAGCACATGACTGATTCCCTTGGCGGAAGAACTCTGTGACGAGGATAAGGCATCTTTAGCTTCAGAGCTCTAGTTTGTACCCAGTGGAGGTAAGGCTCCACCGAGACACTGTCCGGTTTTCCTAGAGACTCTCGTCCTTTCTTATGGACATGTTTCCAAGTATGCACTATTTTCATCTTTAGTGCTCTGTCATTTTCTCCTTCTTTGAAGAAAAGACCTTCCAGATGAGCATTACACGGGACATGCCTCATCGGGTATCCAAATTGACGACGAACCAACACTGGATGGTAATTAATTCCTCCCTTAGTTCCTATGAGGGGTACGTTGGGGAATTTTCCACAACGGTCAATGATCCTGATTCCCTCATAAATCCTATTGCACCAATCTATATAAGAGTTGGTAAGAGACATGATTTTCTGCGACCAACGTAAGGCACTCTTATGATCCCAAAAAGCACCAGACTTGGGCAAATGGGAGATAAACCATTTGCATAGCAGAGGTACACAACATGTGATCTCCCCTCCGCTGTACAAATTCCCTAAGTGTACAGAATGATATGCGTCTGCGAGCAAAGTCGTCACAGGGTTTCTGTTGCGGTGAAAATCGGATAACAAATTATTAATTAATTTGCATCATTTTCTTTTACAACCAACTTTGATTTATCCAAAGGAAAGGTTCAAGATCGTTAAAAAAACCTAAAGGGGGAGATCTAAGGTTCGGGGGTTGGTTATACTAAGCGAAGGTATTAGCACCCTTAATATCTGTAGTACTCTACGGGAACCTCTTGTTTTGCTTGTGTTATATTATGTTTGTTTGCTAAGGGTAAGGTAAAGATGTTGTTAATGACTATGAGGTCAAAAGAAGGTAATGAGCTGTCTATGACTATGAGGTCAATAGAGAGACTTTGTGACTATGAGGTCAATGTTGGAAGGTGGCTATGAGGCCAAGATGGCTTTATGACTATGAGGTCAAGAGAGAAAGTCCTATGACTATGAGGTCAAAGGAAGGTAATGAGCTTTCTATGACTATGAGGTCAATAGAGAGACTTTGACTATGAGGTCAAGGTTGAAGAATGGCTATGAGGCCAAAGTTTTAATTATGACTATGAGGTCAATGTTGAATAAATTTCTCTATGAGTTTGAGTTCAAGAGGGGTCCTATTGGCTATGAGGTCAAAAAGGGAGGTTGCCTAAAATTATGAAGTCTAGGTAGCAATGAGCTTTCTATGATCTTGAAATCAATAGAAAGACTTTTCCTTTGGAAGGAAGGGGAAAATAACATCTTGTAAACAAGAGTTATAGAGGGGTTGAAATACGATGAAACATATGAGTTTCAAGAACTCCAAAACAGTAAGCATTAACCAATATATGAAGTGAACTTTCAGATGTGATTATGCCAAACAATGAGCATACAATGAGCATAAATGTGGACATAGCAAACAGTGAGTGCAAATGATCATAAATGAAGACATAGCAAACAGTGAGTACAAGTGGTCATGTAATTGTGACATTTAATACAGAGACGCATTCACAATTGGAACCAAAGCATTTGAAAACATGTTGTTCATTAACAGATAGCAAAACAAGTAAAATTGCATAGCAAAGTTCATGTTAAGGTCAGGAACAGCATTTCACAAACCAAATGTATTCATAGAAGAGTCAATTCTCGAACAGAAGTCACACAAGCATGGAAATCACAACATGGAAAGAAAACAGAAATAAAAGAATTAAATCATGTGATTTCAAACAACAAACATAAGCAACAACCAGGGATACAAAGTTTGGTACACAACATGCTTCCACAGTGATTCAATGTCAAGCATAGCAGCAAAGATATTCTCAAGGTAAAATAAAACAATGGAATCATGCAATAACAAACAGAATCAAAGGAGTACAGACAAACATTTATGGTAAAACCAGGAAACAATGTTCAAGATTTCACAAGTTACTGGATGTTTTCATGGAAAAACTCTTTTTGTTCGTTTTCACAAAGTTACAAGTATCAGTGGTTTCTATTTACAAAAAAAGGATTTAAAATGAAGATGTAAATATTTTTTGTGTCTGTTTTAAGATAAATAAAAGAAAGAAAAAGGAAGTTGAAGAAAGAAAAAGAAAAGAAAAAGAGAAAAAAAGAAATAAAAAAGAAAAAAAAAACTAGACGGCATGGCACCCGCCACACAAAATGCATGGCAGGCGCCATGCATGCACACCCATGGCTTGCGCCACCTTCAAGATGGTGGCTTGCGCCACCCTTTGATTTTTAGTGACAGAGGTGGCTTGTGCCACCCTGTCCAAGTGGCTCGCGCCACTGCTTCTTTTTCTTTTTTTTTTTAGTTTTCTTATCACGTGGTGTGGTCTTTCTTCAATATTTTCTTTGTACGCACACTATTTATTTTATTATATTTCATTTTAACCCAAGGTGGCGGACGCCAAACAATTAAAGTGGTGAGAGCCACCACAATTCCTCTTATTTATTTCCAGTTTTCAAACATAAACGAATACAAACCAGTTACGATTTAACAAAATAAAATGAAACTAAACATGTTAATGATTTATGTTCACAGAAACAAACAATAATAAGATGATACTAATTTCACGACATGATAGCAGCATGAAACAAAATGACCATGGATTCAGACAAACATGATGATGACTATAATGGCAACATGGTGCATACATAAAATGAAAACAGAAGGAGGTAGGATAATACCTAGTGTAGTACGTCCACTGCTTCTTCATAGGCGGGTGTTTCTGGAGACAGTGGATGCTTTCCTCCCTCAATTGCTACAGAACCAGTTTATCAGCACGAACAAGAACTTGTGGTGATTAAGGTGATGGAAGTTTGGAGTGTTTACGGGAAGGAAATGAAAAGAATAAGTTCTTGCAAGACTTGAAGATGACATGCAAAACTTAACAAGGATGGAAAGGTGAAAAGGTTTTAATAAGATTCTGGAGGTTTTCAAGGTGGTGATGTTTCTGTTGTGTTACGAAGGAAATGAAAACTAAGAGTTTCTTGCAAGTTTTGTAGTGTTACTTGCAAGATTGTGGAGGGAGAAGTAAGGAGAAATTTCTTAGCAATTTCTGGTGTGTCCTAACAAGGAGGGAATGAGCTCCTTTTATAGGCCAAGCAAAGTGGATCTGGGTCTTGGGTAGTTGGTTTTCTCACAGGATAAAGAATTAGGGTTTGTATGGTCTGCTGAGTAAAGAATTAGGGTTTGTGTGCATCAATCCTTAGCCGTTGACCTTGGTCAATCACCTTGCTGGACAAGTGCAGCGGAGGAGGTGGTGGATGCAGTATGTAACTTTCACTCTTTAGTGGTTATTCCAAAACCACTTTTTGATGTGCCATGAGAGAGAAAGTAAGGAAGGAGTAATAATTTGAATTTTGAATATGAATTCTCTGCTCATGCATGCAGGTCTTCCGTGCTGATCCTCTTTATTTCACCAATTCAATATGGTATCTCAACGTCCTTTTGATTTCAGCAGTAATGGTGAGCTTAGAAAGGGTAACACATAGTGACTTCACAAGACTTGTTTCTGAAGCAAAGCATCTTCAGCATTTTCAACTAACAAATGGCACATGGGCTTAGCTAAATATACAAAGCCTTGCTTCTTGAATCCTACGGGAATACAACTTGGACTTTTCACACCTTAAAGCCTTTGATCCAAATGACATCTTTTTGGGACCAAAAGAAACTTGAGACATACCATATGCCCATGACCGAAAACACTTAGGATATTGCAAAATTAAATCCTCTCATGGCATCACTTTGGTATGTTACACCTTGATGAATATTTGTCTCCATGAAAAATTATTGCACTTGAGAAACAAATCTTTAAGGCTAAAAAAAAAGCTTCCAAGGATGTTTGTTATCACATGGCACAATTTCTCAAAATTTGGGATCACACTTTGCTTGACATGAAAGGCAATGGTTGACTTGTCTTGGTGAAACATTTGATTTCTTGTTGAAAAAGTCTTCTCGGATGCATGCAAATTCAAATGTCGCATTTGGCCAAAAAATGTCTTAGGGAGATCTTGCCGTCTTTGTTGTGTAAATCCTACCTTCCACAATGAAAAGAAATAACTTGCAAACAAGAAATGGTTAGTTAATAATGCATACATGCTTGAGGTCTAAATGCGGATGCAAGAAAAATATGACATCTAAGGGGTAAAATTTGGGGTACAACAGTTGCCCCTATTTAAATAGCTTCACCGGATGGCACGAGGAATGGAAATCCTCGGGACGTTGAGGTTGAAGATATTTAAATACAGCAAACCGAAAATTTTGCCCTTAGATGGAATGCAGATGCTAAAGACAAACAACAAACATGCATATGCTGACCTGCCATGAACTCTAATATGATGATATGATGATATGATAGTGTAGATAAACAAGACACCAAAGAGCTACCAAACACAAGTGAGCTTTACTGGGGAAGGATGAAGGAAGTATCCACCAGAAAGACTCACTGGGGTTGCAGACTAACCAACGAAAGAGACTCACTAGGGGGACTCACAGGAAACACTGGGGGGTAGAGAAATAAAGGGGAAAAACCCCGCAGATCCTCATTGAAAAATAGGAGCCAAAGAAGGGATTCTCCACTGGGGAAAGATCCAGGGAGATGGTCGACAAGTGCAAAAATGATCGGACGACACTGGGGATACAAAAACCAACCTTACTGGGCCTGAAACCAGAAAGAAGACATGATCTCCACTGGGGATCAATTTGGAATAGAAGGATAGACAAACTACCAAGAATTTTCTGGGGATTCTTATGCTGAAGAGTTCGAACGGGATCTTCAAGAAAAACCAGAAAAAGACAGGGACAAACCTCGGGTATCAGTATGAGCTGGATTTTTGGATAAAAAGGAATCCAATGACTATGAGGTCAAAGGTTAAAGAAGGCTATGACTATGATGTCAAAGCTTACCGATGACTATCAGGCCAAAGATGAATGAGATGATTGGGTCTAAGGTACCAATATGAGTTGGTTGGGATAACAATAGGACTTGGTTTAGGAAGAATAATCAGTATGAGCTGAAACTGGGATGCCAACATGAATTGGATTTTGAATACCAGCATGAACTGGATTTTGGACACCAACATGAATTGGATTTTGGAATACCAGCATGAACTGGATTTTGGATACCAACATGAATTGGATTTTGGAATACCAGCATGAACTAGATTTTGGATACCAACATGAATTGGATTTTGAATACCAGCATGAACTGGATTTTAGATACCGACATGAATTGGATTTTAGATACCAACATGCATTGGATTTGAATACCAACATGAACTGGATTTTAGATACCAACATGAATTGGATTTTAGATACCAACATGCATTGGATTTTGAATACCAGCATGAACTGGATTTTAGATACCAACATGAATTGGATTTCGGGACACCAGCATGAACTGGATTTGGATACCAGCATGAACTAGATTTTGAATACCAACATGAATTGGATTTGGATACCAGCATGAACTGGATTGGATACCAGCATGAACTGGATTTGAATACCAACATGAATTGGATTTGAATACCAGCATGAACTGGCAAGCTAAAACTGTGGTATGAAGGCTTAGACTTCCCGGGGAGTAGTGATCAAAGAGTCAACAATCTGGCGCACACAGGTAAAGACCGGACGCAACAAGATATAGACAAAAAGTCTGCAAACCAGCGAAAGGTGGTTTCAGGAGACAAGGACCCAATAAGCAAGACACACAAATGCGAAATGCCGAATGATATGCAGAAATCAGCCCCAACGAGACAACGGACTGGAAAAGTGAGTGGAAGCAAAAACACATCCACTACAAGGAGTCACACTGAAATCTAGCCGTAGTCATTCCAGGAATGTCCTTACTTCACTGGGGAAATGAAATTTCACATTTTCAGCTGAATTCGTAAAGATACAAGGGAGAATCCCTTTACATCGTGACATTGGATCACTACTGAGATGTTTCAGTTCCGGGAAACATTTGCCGGTCTTTCTTCACTGACAAGCTTGGATGATTTATCAGTGTTTTCATCCTAACCGGAGTTTTGATGGACGCCATTGATTTCACTAAATGGTCCCTAATGCCAAAGCAAAATTTGTATTTCATTGTGTTTTCTCAAAAGGTTTTTTTCAAAACATTTTCTGCTTTCAAAACCATTATGAATGAATAAGTGAAGTTTTGCATAAGAAGGAAAATAACAGAGCAATGATAAACAGTAAACAAAGAAAGGCTCGAAAGTCTGTTTTTATTAGAATGGTAACTTGCCAATAGCGAAGTTCCATGGAACATTACAATTGAAAAATGGCAACTTGGGAAAAGTTTACATCGTATTCAATGACCACTATCCTTCCTAATGACTAAGAGTCCTAAAATCTTTGCTGCTGATGAGGACCAATGAAACTGAACTTCTTCGAGAATTCTTGGAGATAGCTGACAACCTGGCCTGACACAGTGAAACGCCTTTGTCCCTAACTTTTGCCCATACCACCCTCTCGGGTTTTCGGTCCACCGGGACGCTCTTTTTTGCCTAGACCACCCTTTCGGGTTTTCGACCTAGCGAGCTCTCTCTTTTTTTTTATTTAATCCCTAACTTTTGCCTGAGTCTTCTTCATAGGTTATGACCCACCGGGATACCCTTCTCTTGCCTAAGTCGCCATTTCTGGTTTTCGACTTAGCGGGTTTTTAGGCGTAATATTTTCGTACTGAGTCAGCGTTCACAGGGTGTGTGAGTTGTTCACCATCCATCGTTGTGAGGAATAAGGAGCCTCTTGAGAACACAGTTTTTACCACAAATGGACCCTTATAGTTAGGTGCCCATTTTCCGCGAGCATCCCTTTGAGATGGTAGAATCTTCTTGAGTACAAGCTCTCCTTCTCGAAATTCTCGAACACGGACCTTCTTGTCGAATGCCCTCTTCATTCTTTTCTGATATAAATACCCATGACACATAGCAGTCAGTCGTTTTTCATCAATGAGGTTCAATTGATCATATCTCTCTCTGACCCACTCTGCTTTATCGAGTTTGGTTTCCATCAGGATTCTCAGAGATGGGATCTCTACTTCAATGGGGAGGACAACATCCATTCCATATACCAGAGAAAAAGGCGTTGCCCCTGTTGAAGTTCGAACCGAAGTTCGGTATCCGTGCAGGGCAAACGGTAACATTTCATGCCAATCCTTATACGTCTTGACCATTTTCTGCAGGATCTTTTTGATGTTCTTGTTTGCAGCTTCAACAGCTCCATTCATCTTGGGACGATAGGGTGAAGAATTGTGATGTTCAATCTTGAAATTGTCACATAATTCTTTCATTGTCTTGTTATTTAGATTTGTCCCATTGTCGGTTATGATCATTGTTGGGAATTCCATAACAACAGATGATATTATTCCTGATGAAACGGGCAACCACTTGCTTGGTCACATTGGAGTAGGAAGCGGCTTCAACCCACTTGGTAAAATAGTCGATGGCCACCAGAATGAAACGATGACCGTTAGAAGCTTTTGGCTCAATGGCTCCAATCATGTCGATGCCCCACATGGAAAAAGGCCACGGAGATGATAGCACATTCAACAGAGTAGGAGGAACATGCATTTTGTCCGCATAATTTTGGCATTTATGGCATTTTCTCGCGTACTGGATGTAATCGGTCTCCATAGTCAAACAATAGTATCCAGCCCTCAAAATCTTCTTAACCATGGCGTGTCCATTGGCATGGGTGCCAAAAGCTCCTTCATGGATATCATGAATCAGCAAGTCTGCTTCTCGCTTATCAACACATCTTAGCAAGACCATGTCATGATTTCTCTTGTAAAGTACGTTATTGCTGAGGAAGAACTTGGATGATAATCTCCGCAAAGTTTTCTTATCAAGACTAGAAGCGTTAGCAGGATACTCTTGAGTCTTCAGATAATTCATGATGTCGTGAAACCACGACTTCCCATCAACCTCTTCTTCAACTGACTGACAATAAGCTGGTTCGGTCCTGCGCTCAATATGGATGAGAGGTGCTTCGTTGATAAATCTGACTTGCCACATTGAAGCCAGTGTTGCCAAAGCATCAGCCACATGATTCTCAGTACGTGGCACATGGCAAAAAGTTATCTCATCAAAACACTTAATCAACTCTAAAGCATATGCCTGATAAGGGATAAGCTTCTCATCTTTTGTCTCCCACTCGCCTCTGATTTGATAAATGACTAGAGCAGAGTCACCCATAACTTCGAGAAAGCAGATTCCCAAGTCAATTGCAGCTTCTAGACCCAAAATACACGCTTCATACTCAGCAATGTTGTTTGTACATCCAAAATCCAATCTAGCTGTGAAAGGGGTGTAGCCACCTTCAGGATTAATCATAACAACACCTACTCCATGCCCCTTGTAATTGGACGAACCGTCGAACATCATCTTCCACCTGTATTCAGCCCTGGGATCTTCTTCAGAGCTTGACTCTTCACAATCTTTCACTGCCATAATATCCTCATCGGGGAAATCAATCTTGAGTGGTTCATAGTCTTCAACTGGTTGATCGGCAAGATATTCTACGAGAACACTTCCCTTAATGGACTTCTGAGTGACGTACTGGATGTCATATTCTGACAACAGCATATGCCAACGAGCCAATCTTCCTGTTTGAGCAGGCTTCTCAAAGATGTACTTTATCGGATCCATTTTCGAGATCAACAAAGTAGTATGACATATCAGATATTGCCTCAAACATTTGGCGGCCCACGCTAAAACACAACAGGTCTTTTCAATCAGTGAGTATCGACTCTCGCTATCAGCGAACTTTTTACTCAGATAATAGATTGCATGCTCTTTTCGGCCAGTCTCGTCATACTGTCCCAAGACACAGCCCATAGATTCTTCCAAGACAATCAAATACATAAAGAGAGGTCTTCCGGGAACCGGGGGAACCAGAACAGGAGGTTCTTGGAGATAACTTTTGAGTTTCTCGAAAGCCTGTTGACAGTCGGCATTCCACTCTACTGGCTGATTTTTGCGGAGCAACTTGAAAATTGGTTCACAAGTAGGAGTCATGTTGGAGATAAATCTGGAGATATAGTTCAAACGGCCCAAAAATCCTCTGACTTGAGACTCAGTCTGTGGAGCTGGCATTTCTTGAATAGCTTGCACCTTATCAGGGTCTACTTCAATCCCTCGTTGACTGACGATAAAACCAAGCAGTTTCCCTGATCTGACACCGAAAGTGCATTTGGCAGGAATCAATTTCAGCTGGTATTTCCGAAATCTCTTGAACAATTTCAGAAGATGGTCCAGATGTTCCTCCTTACTTTGGGACTTAGCAATCATATCATCCACATATCCTTCAATTTCTTTATGTATCATATCGTGGAATAAAGTCACCATGGCTCTTTGATAAGTTGCCCCTGCGTTTTTCAAACCGAAGGGCATGACTTTGTAGCAATAGGTCCCCCATGGAGTGATGAACGTAGTTTTATCCATATCGGCCGGATCCATTCTGATCTGATTATAGCCTGAGAAGCCATCCATAAATGAGAAGATTGCAAATCGGGCTGTATTATCCACAAGAGTGTCAATATACGGAAGAGGGAAATCGTCCTTAGGACCGGCTTTGTTGAGATCCCTGTAGTCTACACACATTCGCACTTTACCGTTTTTCTTCATCACTGGCACAATGTTGGCTACCCATTCGGGGTACTTTGAATCTGCCAAGAAACCTGCATCCAGTTGCCTTTTAACCTCATCTCTGATCTTGAGAGCCATGTCGGGTCTACTTCTGCGAAGTTTCTGCTTTACCGGAGGACAATCGGGCTTGAGAGGTAGCTTATGCACTACTATATCCGTATCCAAACCAGGCAAATCCCGATAAGACCAAGCGAACACATCCACATATTCTTTCAAAAGCAGTATTAGCCGTTGTCTGACTTCTGCCCCAAGGGTTGCTCCAACCTTGACCTCTTTCTTCTTCTCTTCAGTACCAAGATTGATGATGTCGACTTGTTCTTCATGTGGCTGAAGATCCGTATACTGATATTCACACATTTCTGCCAAGTCATCAGGGACCTCATAGTCCTCCTCATCCTCAGCTTGATAAATAGGTGAGTCAAAGTCAATAGTGAGATTAGGGTCACTGAATACGACGGGTTTAGGATTTATTCTGCATGATGGAGGGATTTATTTTATTAAAATGCACAAAACTCAAATGCAAACAGAAAATGTTTTTGTAGTTTTAAAAAGATTGCCATTTTTCTTAAGAAGCAAAAGAACAGTAAAATAAAGACAGGGAATTTTAACAAAACAATCACTTTCATTGATTAATAAGAGTTAAAAGCGGCGGCCCATACAAAATAATCCGATAGCCTCGGGCAAAGCTACGGAATTTGAAAACATCAAATAAACAAGCAAATTACTCTGGCATAGGGTACAAAGTAGGGATCTCAATAGCTTCCCAATTGCTCAAAGCAGCGTCACACTGAAAAACCAAATTATCGATATCTTCATCTTCAGCATCTTCAATGACGGTGTGGACCTGTTGTCCCCCACTAACGAACATTTCTTGAATAGTCTTCAGTTTTCCCGTGGTCGGAGCAGCTTTTTCCTCAAGAGTTGGTTTGTAACCCAGCCCTTGGTACTTCTTTCTCTCTTGGATCTCTACGACTTTGCCCCAGCCTTCTGGTATGCCATTCTGTAAGGCGGATTGAATGCTTTTGAAGGAAGCAAAAGATGGATCATTGGAGGCCACTGGCTTGTTATCATCAATCATAACAGTGTTTGCTATCTCAAGTGCTTGGAAAGAAGTTTCCAAAGCATCCTCATCAGCTTCAATGTACCGGAAGGAGGACAAATTGCTGACCATTAAGTCTTCCTCGCCATGTATGATAACCAATTTCTCTTCAGCTATAAATTTCATTTTTTGTTGTAGAGTGGATGTTACGGCGCCAGCCTCGTGGATCCAGGGCCTACCTAACAGACAACTATAGGCAGGGTTGATGTCCAAGACCTGGAAAAGGATGTTGAACACTTGAGGACCAATCAAAATAGGCAGCTCGATCTCTCCCATCACTGATCTTCTCGAGCCATCGAAAGCCTTAACAACAAGCGAAGTGGGCCTCATTATAGCTCCCCAGTAGGTCAGCTTCTCAAGGGCTCTTTTTGGTAACACATTCAGGGATGGACCAGTGTCCACTAGAACTCGGGCCAAAGTATCTTCTTGACATTTCACTGACACATGTAAATCCAGGTTATGGTTCTTTCCTGCCCGGGGTAACTCCTCATCACTGAAACTGAGAGTGTTACAGGCTGTGATGTTGGCGATGACATGGTCCAATTGTCCTGCGGTTATATTTTGAGCCACGTGTGCCTGGGCCAGGACCTTTTGTAGGGCTGCTCGGTGGACAGGTGAATTCATTAGTAGAGACAAGATCGAAATCTTGGATGGGGTCTGATGAAGTTGTCCCACCACCTTATAGTCACTTCTCTTGATGATTCTTAGGAACTCCTCATCTTCTTCCTTATTAATTATCTCTTTTCCTCTGTCTGTAGGGGGTACAGGAACAACAGTTTCTTTGGGTACAGTTTCTTTGAATAAAGGAGTGTACACTCTGCCACTTCGGGTTATCTTTCCCGTTCCGACTATGTTTGTCACCTCTTCGGTAGTTCCCACCTCATTCCTTGGAACTACTTCTTCAACAGCGGTTCCCACCTCATTCCTTGGAACCACTTCTTCGCAAGCTTTGTTTCCCATGATGTTCTCATAGATCCATGGCACAACTTTAGTTCCCCTGAACCTAAATGGAATAGGTTGTCGAGTATCATATTGCTTGGTGTGGTTGGCAGCAATAGCAATAACAGTCTCCGGATTGTTGAAAACGGGTACAGGTTTGTTGAACACAGGCACCACAGAATCTGACCCAGGCATTTTGAACACAGGCACCTGCTCTCTTGGCTTTGGCAGGTTAAATACAGGTTCGATTACTGCAATTTCATCCCTCTTTTCTTTACTGAACACTTGTAGAAATCCTTCATCAATCAGACCCTGAATGTTATTTTGGACCAGCTGACAACCCTTGATGCTAACATTACAGCCCTCACAATTACTATGACAAACTCTAACCAACCCAACTTCGAACAACTTAGCATGGAAGACCTTCATAGGAGTTCTTATCTTTGAAGCATCTCTTAATAACACCTCATTATTCTCATTCTCAACAGCATTGGTGGCTCCATGTGTGGGTAATGGATTGCTCTTCACATTTGGCGGATTATCCACAAAAGACAAGATCTTCTTCTCCACCAAACTTTTTACCAAATACTTCAATGCAAGGCAACCCTCCAGATCATGACCCGCTGCCCCTTGATGAAAGGCACACGTAACATTCGGATTATGGAACCTCATAGATTTCTCTGAAGGTGGACCCATAGGTCTAGTGACAATCAAAGCTTGTTGAACCAAGGAAGGATACAACTCGGTGTAAGTCATGGGTATGGGTGGGAATGAAGGCTTACCTCCTTGCCCTTTATAAGAAGTGTTTTGCTGAGGAACTTGCGGTCTCGGTTGCTGACATTGTTGGGTATTTGGAACATGCTGATAGGCTGGCTGTTGGTAGACTGGCGCCTATTGTGCTGCTTGGTGATTAAAGGTCGGTGTTACAGCCGCTATGTAAGGTTGCTGAGGATAATGAATCGGGTAGATCGGTTGCTGAGAGAAGTTAGGACCTGCCTGCTGTTGGTAGGTTGGTTGTTTCCATTTGGGATTTTTCTCTCTTCCTGCCGTGATGGCGTTGGTTTCTCCTTCTTTTTTCTTGTGGAAGTTACTGGGAGCCTTCTTAACATTGTTGCCGGTCGAACTGCTTGCAGAACTTATCACTTTCCCATTCTTCAATCCAGCCTTTACTTTTACACCAACTGCAACAATGTCAGCGAAATTGGCATTGACGCTGCTAATCATTCTTTCGTAAAATTCTGGTTTCACAGTATCCACAAACCAGTCTGCCAGTTCTTTCTCAGTCAAAGGTGGTTCAACTTAAGAAGCAGTTTCCCTCCACCGTTGTGCATACTCCTTAAAGGATTCAGTGCTTCTTTGGGTCATGCTTAGCAATTGTCTTCGGTCAGGGGCCAGATCCAGATTGTACTTGTAATGTTTCATGAAAGCATCCATTACATCTTGGAAACAGTGGACTTGAGACTGGTCCAGACTTAAGTACCACTTAGCAGCAGCGCCCTTCAGACTATCCTGAAAACAGTGTATCATCAGCTTGTCATTACGCACATGGGCGGCCATTCTTCAGAAATACATGACCAAGTGTGATCTGGGACAAGTAGAGCCCGAGTACAACTCGAAGTTTGGTAGCTTGAATTTAGGAGGGATCACCAAGTCTGAGACCAGGCACATGTCCTTGACATCAGTGCTGAAGGCGTTACTTCCTTCCATAGCTTTTATCTTCCTCTGCATGGTCTCGACACTTTCTACTAACCTTTCATTTTGGTCGTCCCCATCTTCAGATACATCGACATAGTCATAAGGATGGTGATTATGGAAAATAGGAAGGGCTTGTGTCTGCACCGCTGGCGGAGCGTAGGAATAACCTGCTGAACCTCATTAATCAGAGGTACTGTCTGCTGAGTAGATTGAGGAGCTACGGCTCGGATGAAGTCGAATGGCATACCCAAAGTAGGGTTCACAACAGGAATGACGGGAGGTTCTACTGCAGGAGTGATGATCTCAGAGACCACAGTGGCCTGGGTATCCATCTTTGCTCTCAAAATGTTGACAACTTCCAAAAGCTGCCCCATTCCACCTCGTATTTCTGTCAATTCATTGTTGACTCGATCCATTTCCCCATAAACTTCTGACATCTTCAGTCGAGCTTGGGCTCGAGTGTTGTATCCGTGCTTAGGATTCAGTGTGACGGTTCTGAGATAACAAGGCGACATCAAACAAAACCCAAGAGGAAAATGCACATGATATGAGAAGATGCATATGAGAATGCACATGAAAATGCAAGCTAAACTATCAAGAGACCAAAGAAATTTTGCAAATAATATAGGCAATGGAACAATTTGTCAAAACATCTTCTTCATTAAGAAAATCTGGCAGTCGTTACATCAAGAGCAGAGTATCTTCATGCTCTGAATACAAAAAGTGGGGACATGCCCAAAACAGAAAGGAAATAACAACATCATCGAAAGGAAATAACAAAGAAAGAAACAACAACATCAAATTTTAAAGGACTAGAAGTTGGATCCACCGGTGGCTGATTCTTCCTCTTCATTTATCTTCTTCATAAGCTCCTCAATGCGGCCTTTGACCCTTTCCCTTTCCAGAAACAAATCGGTCAGAGCATCCACCATCCTCTTTTTGATCTCTGGTGGTGCTTCGTGACGAGGATATGGTTTCCTCATTACCCTAGCTATGTCACGAGACCATTCCAAGTGAGTCTCGGTGACGGAACATTCAGCCCTCCATAATTGCCTATTAATATGGCGCCAAGCGCGCTCCAGTCGCATTTTCATTTCAAACCCTTCCCTTTCTTCGTAGTACATCATGTACATCTCCTCATTGGCTAGAGGTCCTTCCTTCATGTGACCTAGCTGGCGGCGAGCGAGGACATGGTTGTAGTTGATACAACCATTCCTTCCCATTAAGGGTACATTGGGGCAATCCCCACAGCTAACAATCATGGTAATTCCTTCATCCGTTGGGTCATACCATTCGATATCCATGTGTTTCAACTCCATCAACCTCTTGGACCATATTTTACAGTCTTCAACATCCCAGAAAGCCGGAGTCTTTGGTAGGTAAGAGACGAACCATTTATAGAAGAGGGCCACACAGCAAGCGATTGGCCCACAACCCCTTGAGTATCTGGTCTGGATTGAGTGATAAACATCCGCAAGCAAAGTAGGAACTGGATTGTTGATTGCGAATATTTGAATGGCCTGGACATCCACAAAATGTTTGGCATTTGGGAATAGAAACAAGCCGTAGATCATCAGAGCTAAAGTTGATTCAAACAAGGCTTCATTTCCTAGGTTCTTGAAATAAAGGGCTTTTGCTAGCAAGAACAAAGCAGGGAGTCCGTGTCACCCTCCTTTGACGGTCAAATTAGCTTGAATGTCCGACACTCTAATCTTTGTAGCCATGGCAATTTCTTTAACAGATGGCATTGCCTCAATCCCAGAGAAAATTGGGGCTTCCCTGATGGGGATCCCAATCATAGCAGAGAATTCTTCCAAGGTCGGAACCAGCTGGAATTCGGGGAATAGGAAGCAACGGTAGGCCGGATGGTATAGCTGAACCAACACTTCAAGGGGCCCTTTGGTTATTGGCATTCTCATTAGTGGAAGAAGGCACCCATACTTATCAGCAAAATGAGATGGGTCTGCAACTTTGTCACCCAACCACAACAATTGTTCGAGCTCAGGAAGCTCAAAGGAGTAAGGCCAAACATTTTTTCCTGAGGCGTCCATGTCTACAAAATCTGCAAAATAAGATTAGTACCTTGACAGTTTAGCAAGAAATGCGGAGATGCAAATGCGATTGGTTTTAAGGAACTCAAGAAAGACAATTTTCAAAACAAACCTCATTTCATTAAATATTGAGAAGAGTTTACAACTTGGATAATACATCTCAAAAAGGCTCAAAAGACAAAAATAACAACTAGTCCTAGAAGAAAAAGCAACCCTATCTAGGAGTGTCCTGCTTCACGCCTTCTCTTCTATCTCTTCAGCTCTTGATTCTCGAAGATCAGCTTATCAACAATCCCTTTCCAAGCACCAGACGTCGGGGGAATACTGGCATACTCATGAGTGCTAGCAGTGGGCTTTGTGCTAGAGAAAAATAAATTCTCCTGCGCCAAAGGTTCATCAATAATGCGTTTTTCCAGCCACTCGATCAAGTCATCCTTCTCCTTCATCTTCTCCTTCATTTCTTCTTGCTCGATGCAGACGGTATGATATTTCCACTCCCATGTGTCCCTCTCAAGCTTCATCCTGGCTAGATTCTCTTGATATTCTTCCATGCGCTCAATAGGAATAGCAGACAGAGATGCAATAGTCGGCTGCTAAAGTATCTTGGGATTATAGGGCATCTTGAGGTCACGGGCTCGAGATCGAACCCACTGAAGGTATGGTTCCAAAGACACACAGTTCTCTTCCCCAACTCCTCCTTGGTACTTTCGTGGAACTTATCCCACGCACACCAAACTCCACTTTTGGTCTCATCATTGGCTTCTTTGTTAAGATAAAAGAAACTTGACACATGGATAATCTTAGGTTTTTCTTTCATCGCAAATCCAAATTGGCGTCTGGCCAGAACAGGACTATAGTTAATTCCACCATGAATACCGAGGAGTGGCACGTTAGGAAATGGCCCACAACTATCAATGTATACATTCTTGTCATAAACCGGGTCATACCAAAAGATGTCGTGGTGAGTAAGAGAGATGATCCTCTGAGACCAACGAAGTTTATCAGGGTTATCTCGGAATTCAGATGTTCGAGGCAAATGAGTGATATACCACTGATAAAGCAATGGTGCACAACATAAAATAGTTCCTTTTCCTCGAAGAGTCCTATGGTGGATGGAATGGAGGGCATCACCAAGTAATGTAGGCACAGGTTTTCTGCTAATGAAGATTCGGATAGCATTGACATCGAAAAAATATTCCACATTAGCGAACAAGAACAGACCGTAGACCAGCAGAACAAAGGTTGCTTCAAAGGCAGCAATAATGTTTGCATTGAAAAATTGACAAGCTTTTTCATACAAGAACTTAGATGGGAGTCCTTTGATGCCATCCTTGGTGGTAATGTGGGGCTTGACCTCTAACGCATCCAAGTGAATACACTCGCCAATCTCTTTTGGGGTAGGAATTTTCTCTTGACCGCTGAAAGGTCTCTGTTTCTTCACAGGTAAGCCGATCCAATGAGAGTACTCTTCCAAGGTTGGAACCAGTTGGTAATCCGGGAAGGTGAAACAATGATAGAGAGGATCATAAAATTGAACCAAGGTGTCAAGGATTCCTTCCTCCATTTTAGTGTTGAGAAGGCTAACCAATCTTCCATATCGCTTTCGGAAACTTTCATGTCCGGTCACCAAGGTTGCTAACTTCTTCAGCTTTGCCAATTTGGGCTTTTGGAAATTGAACTTCTTAGTGTTCCTCTTCTCAATATCCATGATGCCTATGATTTTCAAAGAAAAATATGACTGAGTTCCTTAAAACCAATGAGATGGATGCAATGGGATGTATGCAATGCGCAAACAAAAGCAAACATATGTACACAATCACAGCGCACAAGCCTTAGGTTTTGAGGTTTCTTGAATGGAGTCATGGTCTACCCATCCCAACAAGGTGTGGATTATAGGCTCGTCAATTGTGGAGCAAGGTTCTAAAAGTTCCCAGAGTCTACGTAAATCCTTCGGATATTATCGGCCCATGTAACTACTTACACGGGTTAACAATATTCTCAAGATAAACTCGTCTGAGGGTAGTATCGCGTGACAACTACTCAGGACTGGCTCCCTCATAGTCACCGCACTACGTCTTAAAAGGCCAAGTGGGGTAAAGGTAACTACGGTCCTCAGAATCCCTGGCTCCCAATTGAAAAAGTAATATCAATGCGACTTCTCACATCAGACATCAACAATCCCAAAGGGCCTCATCTGAGTGTGGTCATCATATGCCATAGATTATTGGTACTACTGCCAACAACCGACTATTGATTACACCACGATCTTATCATATTTGTGCACTCAAGTCCGGGTTAGGACTTATCTCACCACTCAATAGTTCCATGCCCACAAAAGATCTCAACCAAGGCATATATACAATATAGCAAACAAACATGAATATCACAAACAAAAGCAAGGTGGGTTTAACCCTCAAAATTAAAATTCCCCAGTGAAGTCGCCATTTCTGTTGTGGTGAAAATCGGATAACAAATTATTAATTAATTTGCATCATTTTCTTTTACAACCGACTTTGATTTATCCAAAGGAAAGGTTCAAGATCGTTAAAAAAACCTAAAGGAGGAGATCTAAGGTTTGGGGGTTGGTTATACTAAGGGAAGGTATTAGCACCCTTAATATCCGTAGTACTCTACGGGAACCTCTTGTTTTGCTTGTGTTATATTATGTTTGTTTGCTAAGGGTAAGGTAAAGATGTTGTTAATGACTATGAGGTCAAAAGAAGGTAATGAGCTGTCTATGACTATGAGGTCAATAGAGAGACTTTGTGACTATGAGGTCAATGTTGGAAGGTGGCTATGAGGCCAAGATGGCTTTATGACTATGAGGTCAAGAGAGAAAGTCCTATGACTATGAGGTCAAAGAAAGGTAATGAGCTTTCTATGACTATGAGGTCAATAGAGAGACTTTGACTATGAGGTCAAGGTTGAAGAATGGCTATGAGGACAAAGTTTTAATTATGACTATGAGGTCAATGTTGAATAAATTTCTCTATGAGTTTGAGTTCAAGAGGGGTCCTATTGGCTATGAGGTCAAAAAGGGAGGTTGCCTAAAATTATGAAGTCTAGGTAGCAATGAGCTTTCTATGATCTTGAAATCAATAGAAAGACTTTTCCTTCGGAAGGAAGGGGGAAAATAACATCTTGTAAACAAGATTTATAGAAGGGTTGAAATACGATGAAACATATGAGTTTCAAGAACTCCAAAACAGTAAGCATTAACCAATATATGAAGTGAACTTTCAGATGTGATTATGGTAAACAATGAGCATAAATGTGGACATAGCAAACAGTGAGTGCAAATGATCATAAATGAAGACATAGCAAACAGTGAGTACAAGTGGTCATGTAATTGTGACATTTAATACAGAGACGCATTCACAATTGGAACCAAAGCATTTGAAAACATGTTGTTCATTAACAGATAGCAAAACAAGTAAAATTGCATAGCAAAGTTCATGTTAAGGTCAGGAACAACATTTCACAAACCAAATATATTCATAGAAGAGTCAATTCTCGAACAGAAGTCACACAAGCATGGCAATCACAACATGGAAAGCAAACAGAAACAAAAGAATTAAATTATGTGATTTCAAACATCAAACATAAGCAACAACCAGGGATACAAAGTTTGGTACACATCATGCTTCCACAGTGATTCAATACAAACAGTAGCACATTGAGATGTCAAGCATAGCAGCAAAGATATTCTCAAGGTAAAACAAAACAATGGAATCATGCAATAACAAACAAAAGAAAAGGAGTACAGACTAACATTTATGGTAAAGCCAGGAAACAATGTTCAAGAGTTCACAAGTTACTGGATGTTTTCATGGAAAAACGCTTTTTGTTCGTTTTCACAAAGTTACAAGTATCAGTGGTTTCTATTTACAAAAAAAGGATTTAAAATGAAGATGTAAATATTTTTTGTGTCTGTTTTAAGATAAATAAAAGAAAGAAAAAGGAAGTTGAAGAAAGAAAAAGAAAAGAAAAAGAGAAAACAAGAAAGAAAAGAAAAAAGAAAGAAAAAAGAAAAAAAAACTAGACAGCATGGCACCCGCCACACAAAATGCATGGCAGGCGCCATGCATGCACACCCATGGCTTGCGCCACCTTCAAGATGGTGGCTTGCGCCACCCTTTTATTTTTAGTGACAGAGGTGGCTTGCGCCACCCTGTCCAAGTGGCTCGCGCCACTGCTTCTTTTTTTTTTTTAGTTTTCTTATCACGTGGTGTGGTCTTTCTTCAATATTTTCTTTGTACGCACACTATTTATTTTATTATATTTCTTTTTAACCCAAGGTGGCGGACGCCAAACAATTAAAGTGGCGAGAGCCACCACAATTCCTCTTATTTATTTCCAGTTTTCAAACATAAACGAATACAAACCAGTTACGATTTAACAAAATAAAATGAAACTAAACATGTTAATGATTTATTTTCACAGAAACAAACAATAATCAGATGATACTAATATCACGACATGATAGCAGCATGAAACAAAATGACCATGGATTCAGACAAACATGATGATGACTATAATGGCAACATGGTGCATACATAAAATGAAAACAAAAGGAGGTAGGATAATACCTAGTGGAGTACGTCCACTGCTTCTTCACAAGCGAGTGTTTCTGGAGACAGTGGATGCTTTCCTCCCTCAACTGCTACAGAACCAGTTTATCAGCACGAACAAGAACTTGTGGTGATTAAGGTGATGGAAGTTTGGAGTGTTTACGGGAAGGAAATGAAAAGAATAAGTTCTTGCAAGACTTGAAGATGACTTGCAAAACTTAACAAGGATGGAAAGGTGAAAAGGTTTTAATAAGTTTCTGGAGGTTTTCTAGGTGGTGATGTTTCTGTTGTGTTACGAAGGAAATGAAAACTAAGAGTTTCTTGCAAGTTTTGTAGTGTTACTTGCAAGATTGTGGAGGGAGAAGTAAGGAGAAATTTCTTAGCAATTTCTGATGTGTCCTAACAAGGAGGGAATGAGCTCCTTTTATAGGCCAAGCAAAGTGGATCCGGGTCTTGGGTAGTTGGTTTGCTCACAGGATAAAGAATTAGGGTTTATATGGTCTGCTGAGTAAAGAAGTAGGGTTTGTGTGCATCAATCCTTAGTCGTTGATCTTGGTCAATCACCTTGCTGGAGAAGTGCAGCGGAGGAGGTGGTGGATGCAGTCGGTAACTTTCACTCTTTAGTGGTTATTCCAAAACCACTTTTTGATGTGCCATGAGAGAGAAAGTAAGGAAGGAGTAATAATTTGAATTTTGAATATGAATTCTCTGCTCATGCATGCAGGTCTTCCGTGCTGATCCTCTTTATTTCACCAATTCAATATGGTATCTCAACGTCCTTTTGATTTCAGCAGTAATGGTGAGCTTAGAAAGGGTAACACATAGTGACTTCACAAGACTTGTTTCTGAAGCAAAGCATATTCAGCATTTTCAACTAACAAATGGCACATGGGCTTAGCTAAATATACAAAGCCTTGCTTCTTGAATCCTATGGGAATTCAACTTGGACTTTTCACACCTTAAAGCCTTTGATCCAAATGACATCTTTTTGGGCCCAAAAGAAACTTGAGACATACCATATGCCCATGACCGAAAACACTTAGGATATTGCAAAATTAAATCCTCTCATGGCATCACTTTGGTATGTTACACCTTGATGAATATTTGTCTCCATGAAAAATTATTGCACTTGAGAAACAAATCTTTAAGGCTCAAAAAAAAGTTTCCAAGGATGTTTGTTATCACATGGCACAATTTCTCAAAATTTGGGATCACACTTTGCTTGAAATGAAAGGCAATGGTTGACTTGTCTTGGTGAAACATTTGATTTCTTGTTGAAAAAGTCTTCTCGGATGCATGCAAATTCAAATGATCGCATTTGGCCAATAAATGTCTTAGGGAGACCTTGCCGTCTTTGTTGTGTAAATCCTACCTTTCACAATGAAAAGAAATAACTTGCAAACAAGAAATGGTTAGTTAATAATGCATACATGCTTGAGGTCTAAATGTGGATGCAAGAAAAATATGACATCTAAGGGGTAAAATTTGGGGTACAACAGTTTCCAATGAGAAAAACCTTAATGGAGTTGATATCGACGAAGTTATTGATGTTGGAAACAAAAATAACCCGTAGGTGAGTAAAACAAAGATGCTTTTAAAAGCAGTCACATTCCCTATACTAGCAAAATACAGGGCCTTCTTTGTCAAGAACTGGGCCGACAAACATTGTATGCCACCCTTAGTGGTCATGTGAGTCCTGACCTCTGACTCGTCCAAATAAATTGCTCTTGCAATGGTCTGATCCTTTGGAATTTCTTCCAGTCTAGAAAAAGGAGCTCGATCAGTGATATGTAAATCAATCAAATAAGAATATTCCTCCAGCGTTGGTGCGAGCTGATAATCCGGGAATGTGAAACAGTGATAGACCGGATCGTAAAACTAAACGAGTGCATCCATGATTCTTTCAATTACTTGAACCCTTAATAGAGATAGCAAACCTCCATACTTGGCTCTGAAAGCCTCTTGATTCGTGATCATCCTCGCTAATCCTCTCAAATCCTCTAATTTTGGAACCTTGAAGGTATACTTATGAGTTCTCCTTCTACCGAAATCCATGAGCGCAATCTTTTTCTCTGACATTTGCAATCATTGTCTTAGTTTAATTTGAAAAAGAGAGAATAGAAGAGAAGATTTTCCTTTGTTTTAATGTTTTTTAAATGAATGCATGAATGCAACACACAAAAACATAGAAAAAACATGGGGTCAAAGGGTCGGTATCATGGAGTCAAGGCTCTACCCGTCCCAAAGGTTTATACTAGTGATTTTTGTACCTGTCTCTCAACATCATCAAATCTTGTCGAGAAAAACACCAGCGGGCCGGGAACCGTGCTAGGTGGTGTTTTTTCGAAGAGTCCTCAGAAGAGGGTGGTATCGTGTGACAACCATTTCCGATAGCTTCCGTACCACTAAAGGTGTTTTTCCTAGGTGTATACTCAATCTTTCCACATGCGGCATCACACGTATTCCCATTAGCAGAAAAATAAACACATATATCAATTAGGAAAAATAGTATATATATTTGTCCTAATGTTCTAGACTTTTAAGAGCTATGAATCCTATGTTCCTGACAGAAAATGGCTCCCCGACGGAGTCGCCATTCTGTGGTTCCTTCCCAACTTTAAAGGTTTTGTACTAAGATCCTAGTGAAGTCAAAAAAAGTCCTATCCCAGTGAAATCCCCAAGAAAGAAAGGAAGAACGAAAGGAAGAAAGTCAATAGAGCCCCACGGTGGGCGCCACTTTTCTGTAGCGAGCGAAAATGGACGTGTTTCTTAAGCATTGTCGCTCTTTGGGGGTTACTACAGTTCGATTCATTTTTTATCCTATTGAAGCTGACTAAGGAAGGGAAATAGATGTCTCCAATTAACCCTGCTTGCATACTGAGTTTAAACAGCGGTCTGTTAGGTTACAGATGCTATATGGTAGTGGGGCCTCTTTCTTCTTTCTTTTTTTCTTTCTTTTTTTTAAGAGGGAAAACATTGGACGATTCATGGGTAGGATGTTTAGGACTGAGGGTATGGGATTTTGAGTTTTTGTTTAGTGTGCTCGCTAAGATTTTTCTTTCAATCTTATGCCTACGTATTCCCGTTTTCCGAAACAGGGAAATCAGAGCGATCGTAGTTCCTCCTATTCTATGGGAGGAAATGGTGTTTTGGTGTCTTGTTCAAAGCCCAAGACGTGAAGCGAAAGGTGATTTGTATCTTGTTCAAATCCCAAGATGTGAAGCTGAAGGGTCTATTTGTCTTTAGAGAGAATTTGTCATCTCTAAAGGGGGGCCTGTTTGTCACAACTGTTGGGTGACTGACTATAAAGGAGGATTACTTTAACCGGGATATACAAATCCTAGCAATGCCATAATTTCCTTTATAGGGGGTTTTAACCTGAAGGAGAAGACTTTAACTCAGTGTAGAGAAATGCTATCTTTCCTTAGGAATTTCTCATGCTAAAAGAAGGATAGTGGCGTGGATGTAAATAATCCAGAGGCTTGCCGCTTACAGCAGTTAGATGAAGGGAAAAGAGTTGTTGATGTTTGTATCCTGTGAACGAGGCACAGTTTTGATGCTAAAAGGTTGATTGACTCAACCGGGGTTTCCTTATACGAAGCCTAAGAGGAGGCTATCGACCCAACAAGGGGGTTTTTTTATGTGTCTCGTACGAAGCCGGAGAGAGAGGCTAAAGGGGTTGAATGACTCAACAAGAGAGTCTTTTATACTCAACAAGAGAGTGATTTTGTATCTCGTACGAAGCCCGAGATGGAGGCTAAAAGGTGTGTGACTCAACAAGAGAGTCTTTTATGTGTCTCGTACGAAACCCGAGAGAGAGGCTAAAAGGAGTGCTGTTTCAGTTGAGTGACAGGTCTAGTATGTTGGTTAAAAGAGAAAATCAGTTCTTATATGAGTAATGTTTGCACTCAAGGATTTTGATTTGAGGATCAGGGATATTTCCTGTTCTTTAAGGAAATGGGAAATCCAAAGGGGATTGGGACTGTCCGAGTCTACGGGTTTCATCTCCTAGTTTTGAAAGGAACTTGAGAATGTCTTTGAGACTCAAGGAGATTAGACTGTCCAAGTCTAGAGTTTCATCTTTTGTCTACGAAGCCGAGGGACAATTTGTACGAAGCCCAAGAGGAGGCTATCATTCCCGGAGGAAGAAATCATTTATACGAAGCCTAAGAGGAGGTTGTGAATACTTCTAAGAAGCCGACGGGCCCTTGTACAACGCCCAAGAGGAGGCGAGGATGCTTTTAAGAAGCCTGTGGGTCCCCAAACCCCGAGAAATTCAAGACAGACTATTCACAGAGAATAGATCAAGCCAGGAAAGTTCGAGAATTTGGAAGAAACTCAAGAGATGCATTCACGGAGAAAATATCATCTCTGGGGAGTAGAGTTTCTTTGACGATTTCTAAGGGTGAAAGTCTGTGAAAGGGTTCACCGAGAATGCTGCCTTTCACGTCTCCATATTGTTTAACCCCAAGAGGAGGGAAGACTGTGTCTGGTAATCCTATGGGGATCTAGTTTTATCTATTTAAGAGTGATCAACAGGGCTTAGTGCTAGACGTAGTTGCCGGGGAAACTCTAAATATCTATATTATTATTACACAGTTGATATGAGTTTATGAAAGAAGACTTACAGTGAAACAACCCCCACCATACAGTTTATATGTATATGAAAGCGGTAAATGAAAGCGTATAAACACTTACTCGGTTGTAGAGCTTCCATGCTGTTTTGTTAGTTGTTCAACAAAGAAATATTGAAAACAACAATATATTCAAAATCAAAGGAGAAAGTGCTTTGAAAGAAAAATTGGGGCTTACAGCTCAAGGAGAGGCCCAGGGTTCTATCAGTGATTGCACTATCGTTTTGTACAGAGGGGCTTATACAAGTGACTGAGGCCAAAAAGGTTTTCTATACAAAGGGGTGAGTCTTACACTCTCTCAAGAGGCCCAAAAGGTTTTAAAGAAAAAGAGTGGGGCTTATAACACGAGGGTAGGCCCAGATGGTTTTTTCGTTTGAAATGGCGATCACGCCGAGATTTTGAAAACGCAGTGGGTCTTATACAATGGTTTTCAAAAGGGGTTAGGTCTTACACTTTAATAGAGGCCCAAAAGTTTTGAATGGGTCTTATAGCTCAAAGAGAGGCCCAAGGTTTGTTTTTTTAACGGACGATGATCGCGTTTGAACTTTTTGAAATACAACAGGACTTATACAATAAGTAAGGCCCAAATTAGGTTTGTATTTACAAAGGATTGAGTCTTACACTCTATTAGAGGCGCAAAAGGTTTATTTTTAAACGGGCGACGATCGTGCCGAACTTTTCTTTTAACGCAGAGGGACTTATACAATATCTGAGGCCCAAAATTGTTTTGGTTAAAAGGGGATTGGGTCTTACACTCTGACAGAGGCCCATGAGTGTTTGAAAATGATTGATGAGGGTGAAAATCAAAGAAACCCTAATTTGTTATTCTTTTAAAAGTAAATATTTAAAGAAAATCAATGAAAAATACCAAATAGGTTTGAATAAACCACTTGTGATTTTTGTTTAAGGTTTGAAAAATAAATTTTTAATCACAAGAGATATTAAAACTCATTTGGTCTTGATTTTTCAAGATGAATGTTCATTTTAAAATGTTTAAAAACAAATAAAAATGAATTTATTCACAAAAATACTAATTATATTAAATAAATAATATAAACTTAATTTTTTGTGGAATAAAATATTTCAACATTTTTGTGATTTTTTGCAGCAAGAACCAATAAAAAATAATTAAAATTGAAAGAGTTATTAATTTTCCAATTAATTAATAAAACATAAAATATTGAAAAAAATGGCAAAATATGAAAAAAAAAAAAAACAAAATGGCATGGGTGGGGTTTGAACCCACGACCTCAAGGTCACAAGGCACGCGCCTTACCACTGAGGTGGTGATACATCCATTGTTTGAAGTGAAATCACAAATATACAAGTCATGCCTTGGTTTTAGGCCTGGCCCAAGGCAAGGCAATGCAAGTTTTGGCTCAGAAACGTGAAGGTCCTAACTTTCTCAATTCTTAATGGTTTGAGACAAAATTTATATGCATCTGGACCAAAATTTCACAAGGAATCCAATGGTGGTGGTAGTTTTTTCAGATCACACTCCCTCCTCAAAACCCGATAGTGGTTTTGAAAAGGGCCTATAATGGCATTTTCTATGCTACACTTTGATACAGACATGAATTACATGATCAATTGGTTCAAACACAACATATATAACATGTATGAGGTGTGCATGATTAGTGGACTTCAAAGCATTGCATATTTTGGAAAGTTCAAGTCATGAGGCTTACCTCTTTTTGAGCTTTTTGGAGTTTTTGTGCAATCTGTCAAGCCTTTTGTTCTAGAAATGATTTGGTGCTTTAGACACACTCAAATGATCCCTTAGAAGCCGTTAGGATGATTGGAATCAGTTGGTACCTGCAAAAACACGAACTGGCCCTTTCTTGCAAAAGGGGTTAAAAGTGACCAAAATAACAACTCTCTCAAATGGTGTTCCAGATGGGGGGAACCATTTGGGACAGTTCAAGGATGATATTTGGAGTGTGTTTGAGGTTTTATCTGGTTTGGAAAGTGCCTGAATCAAGACATGGCTCGAAAAATGCACAAAAAGCCTATTTTGAGGTTTTGAGAGGTGACTTTGTGATATTGTGATTACAGGTCACTTGTGAGCGTTTGGATCACCTACATATGATGTTGATGAAATGTGTGTATGATTGGTTTGATTGAAAAAGCTCTCAAACTCGAAAACTCAGAGTTACCTTGCTAAAGAAGGCATTTTTGCCAAGAAAAAGGGATTTTGAGGAAAACATCTGTTTGATGGCTTTGGTGTACTCAAACTGAGCACAAATGAGCTCTATTTATAGTAGAGCAAGTTTGTTTTGGGATCAATAGTGAATGGCAACTGCAGCAGAGGTTTGGCCAATGTTAGCAAATGAAAATCCAAGTCTCCTCTAGCCATTGACTAGAGGTTAGAGCACAGAGTTTTGGTTCCCTACTTGTTGGAGGAATCTTGACTGAATTCAGTTGCAAATGTGTCAGTCCATGCCACCTCTAAGTATCTATTAAATGCTCCAATCCAAAATTGGAGTCTTGTCCCTCTTTTAGGCAATTTTAGGTTTGGCATGCTACTTCTTGTTCCAAGGACTTTCGAGGCTTGGCTCAGTGATTGTCCCCTTTAGATTTGATCCTCAGATGTGTCCAAGATGATGACAAAGCTTGAAATTGGCTGATTTTGGCAAATCGACCAAAAATGCCAAATTCTGCCTTGCCTTGGCAGTTTTCAGCAAGGCATTTTGCCACTACCATAACTCTTAGCTCAAATTGAATTTGGTGATGTTCTTGGCTAATTTGGAAAACCCTTATATGATACAACAACTGTTTGATCATATTTGGTTTTGATACTTTTTGGATACAAGTGAAAAATGTCCCTACATTTGGAAAAAAGTGAAGGCAGATTCTGACTTAGTGAAAATTTCACTAAGTGTTGGAAAAAGTGACATTTTCACTTTTTGTGATTTTGATCAATCCATGAAGAATTGGAATGAGGTCTAGTTGAAGTTTTTGTAGAGGGCTATGAGATCTACAAATCAACCTTTGGATGGAGAAAAATGGCTTTGTGGTTTAGGAGTTATGATCCTCCAAAGTTGGTACCCTTGCCACTTTGTTCATAACTTAGAAAATTTTCTAAGTTTTTTATGGTTACCCCTTTTACAAGTTATCCCACTTTCTTTGATTTTTCTTGATGAATGATGATTCAAATCATACATTAACATCATTTTAGGGTTAAAAATCCGTAATTGTGAAAAATCTCAAAAAGTCAAAGTTGACTTTTGTGCACAGTTGACTTTTTTTCAAATGAATTCCAAACTGTGCGATCCTTTAGGAAATCATGTCCTTGACCTAAATCAAACTTGATGGACATGTTCCATGGGTGTTATAGGGTATATTGAATCATGTCTTAGGGCTTGGGAGCATATCCTGGTCAAAACTCAAAGGCACAATTGACTTTTTCCGCGAAACCCTAATTGTGGTTCTGATGAATTTGAGACTTGTTGCTCAAGCTTCTTGGATCAATCCATTGTTACAAATGGACTAATATGGTGTACTAGGGACCCTCAAATACTCTCTTGAGGTCTTGGCTCATGATTTGTCCCAAAAGTCAACTTAGGGGTGAATTAGGTCAAGAAACCCTAATTCCTGATTTTTTATGACTGCATCCCCTGAGGCAAAATTAACTTGATGATTGGGTCCATGAGGTTCCATGGAGCATATTAGGTTATACTTTGAAGTATTGGCTCATGCTCAGAGGAAAATTTCCATCTGCAGGCCCTGGTCGACCAAAACCCTAATTTGGTGACACTGGCGATCTCGAGGCTTGATCCGCCTAGAAGGGAGCAACCTTGTGCTTAATCCTTGAAGTGGGAGTCCTTTTGATCCATTGTGGATGTTTGAGAGGTTTATAAAAATTGAAGATCATGTCATTCCTTGGTTGATCCCTTGTCTAAGAACTCAGAGAGGGCTTGAAACCCTAATTTTGACTGTAGTAAGTGTTCACCCATCTTTGGGGAGACTAATGAGGCATAATGATACACCCATATTGTGATGATGATTTGCACAATGATGGGAAATCTTAGTGGTCAAAATTTGGGGTATGACATATACAAAACCTCTTGAAGGCTCAAAGATTAAACTCGTTATACACTAGATTCAGAATCTGCTGTGCATCCATCTTCAACATCTCTTGTACTATGGAGTAATGGAAAAGACATTTAATCAGGTCACTTCCTCAATGACTAGTTTCTGCAAAGGCTATATATATGGCTGAAGATTCATGTTTGAATCTTAACAAGGATTCTTCTGATGAAGGAGTAGCAAGATCAAGCAATTATTAACTCTAATGTAATATGCAAATTTTCTATTTTAGGATGTAATTGTAAAAGCCTTAAGTTTTCTTATCCTTAAATATTTAAGAAATTTTAAGAGCTTTAGGTCTTTGTTATGGTGATTTCCTGTACCTCTGATGCTTGAATCATGTACACCTTGTTCTTTATTCTACTGAGTCTTCAGTAGTTTAGATTAAGTCTCTCGCTATGTGCTTGACAAAAAGTCTTGTCTCATTGGGATTCAAGCAACAAGTCTTGAGCCAAGATGCTTAAGCCATGTAAGTCTCATTGCTTAAGTGCTTGATTTGTGAAAGTCTTATTCAGCTAGTCTGATTGAGCAGTGGGGAATACTCCATCTGAGGGGCGTGAGAAAGAAGTCTCAAGGGAGCTTGAGCAAAGGGAAAGTCTTAAACATATGCTATAAGCAAAAGGGAAGTCTCAACCAGAATATCTTGGAGCAGGTGGCTCGGTCAGAAGGTGTGAGCAAGAGAAGTCTTAGACATGTGCACTAAGCAAGGGGAATTCTCAACCAGAAGACCTTAGAGCAAGTGGCTCAGTCAGAAGGTGTGAGAAAGATAAGTCTTATACATGTGCTCTAAGCAAGGGGAAGTCTCAACTAGAAGACCTTGGAGCAGGTGCCTCGTTCAGAAGGTGTGAGCAAGGGAAAGTGTTAAACATGTGCTCTTAGCAAAGGAAGTCTCAGAAAGTTGGTCTGAGCTGTTGTAAAAGTCTTATGCAGAAGCATAAGTGATTGAAATCATAAAGTGGTTATAATAAAAATCTCTTGTGAGGCAAGGGGACTGGAGTACTCGCAGTTAAGGGAAGAACGAGGATAAATCTTTTGTGTCTTCTGCTATTATTTTATTTACTTCTGTTATATCCGCTGCTAATGAATTAAAATAGAATCTGAACACCAGTTCTGATTTTGAATCTCTGATTAGAAGTTAAATTAAAAGGAAATGCGAAACACAATTCAACCCCCTTTCTTGTGTACTTTTCACACCTTCGACTGGTATCAGAGCATGGTCTGTGCTTAACACTTAATAGTGGCACATATAATGATCCAATAAGAAAAGTATATTTCTTCTTCAAGAAGAAATCAAGTGCCACATGAAAAATATCATACAACTTTTCCTACCATATTCAAATGGATAACTCCACTGAATTTAAATGATGGAAAAGCTAAACATATTTTTAACTCATAGAATATCCTTGAATGAGGTATTACTATAGAAGTTGATGGTTGATAATATCTTTTACCAACTCAGAAGATGCATATTAAATATCTTCAGAGGTAGTTGCATTCTGGTAGATGCTCTATCTCACTTTTGAGTATATCAACATCATTGATATGTCTGATGCTTGGACTATCTTTGAATTCTTGCGCTCAGATTTGTGAGGATTAGTTTTTTAAGGTTAAAGTAGTTACACTTCATCTAATCTTTTCAAGAAAATTCTGAGAAGATTGTTCTTTGACTTAAATCTAAAGTCACAGTTTTTTTTATGTTTACATCTTGAATCTGCTGTGTTATGAAGATTTGTCTTGCAATCTTCAAAGGAAATAAATGAAGTTAGATAATGCAAAACTATTCAACAAATCACCTTGTTAATTTGGATCAATTCCTTGGAATGACTGATGATGAGAGACTTAGGTTTCTTGTCAGAAAAACTTTTATCCTGAGTGAATGGATTGTGATATTTGTTGTTAGAAGAGTAACTTCAGAAGTTTATGAAATACATGTATTTCAACTGATCTCTCAGATCTGAAAGCAAGAAGAAACACTACCAGAACCTAATATCAGATGCTCTTCAATGTCTATTCTTTTGAATTTGATATTAGTGCAGGATACAGGTGAAAAGAAGCATTTATGTTCAGAAATAAATATCAAGTATTAAAGAGCAAGAGATGTTGTTAAAACTATCTTGCTTCAAAATGTTTGATAATGTGGAGCTTGTTCTTTAAGGCGATATCTTAATAAACTCCATTTCTTCTTGGTTGAGGATCATCATGGAAGTTGTTTTAAAAGACATTTCTATGAGAAATCTTCAACTTCTGTTTGAGTTCTGTCAGTCGTACTAAGACAGTACTTTGATCTGTTTTATGTCAATTTCTGATAGCTAACCCCATCTGGTTTTGAGCTTGTTAATAATTTCAGAGTCAAAAGATTTAATCCCATACAATGAGATTAGTGACATTGCTTAGAACAAGATTTTGTTCCTATCATATCTCATTCTAGACTTATACTCTGGAGTGACTTATGATTTTGCTATTAGATTGAGATGTAAGGCAAAGAAGAGTCTATTTGTAGTGACATGTATGATCTTATAGAAATATGAGTATCATAATGTATCTGCCACAGATATTAAGGAAACAAGCATATGCATCTTCCACAAGGTTGTTTACAACATTTATTGGAGGAAGAGCCAACAACCCATATTTAAGTACTGGTGGTACTAAATTTGGTGAGAGTAGTGGAATCAATGGTTAGACAGCCATTGAATCAGAATCCACTCAAAGTTGTGTTCAGACTCTATTGGTCAAGTTTGAATACTGAATCAAGTTTGGCAAAAAAAAGGTATGCTTGTTCTTTTATGGTTTATCTTTTGATTCAATGAAACATTTGTATGGATATAAATACAAAGTTTCTGTTAGACTTCTAGAGAAGTTCTTTTGTAAATAAGAACTTCATAAATCTTTAAGAGGAAACTCTGTTGTGTTTGTCTATACTGAATGTCTTATTAAGCTAGATGATGATCATATTTATGGAAACAATTTTCTCACTTTTGTGTTGATATTGTTGCTTGTTATCTATCTAAAGAAGACAAATCAATATTCATCTATCACTCATGACTCTTGTTCAAGATAAAGTGCTAGTTATGAATAGAACCTTAGAGACTTGTAAGTGACAGATGATATCTCTGTCTAAGTCTAGATCTACTAGACTCTAATGGATGATAGCTTTTGAAAGTTGTCAGTTTCTGAGATTTAGAAGAAGATTTTTATTTTTTATTGTCATAACAGTTTAAGTAAAAGTTTTTTAAAAACTTTATAATACTTAACTTTTCATAAAGTTGAAACTCATCTAGTGGAATTGAAATATTTGCTGGATAAAAAACCATTGGGTAATGATGTTTTCTCTTTTGGTACTTGCTGTTACTATTCCCTGTCTTGTGAAACATCATTGTGTCCTTTTTCTGACAAGATTCTTATTCTTGTAAGATTCCTGTTCAGTTCTTCTTCTTTTTTTCTTCTCTTCTTCTTGGTTGTGTGCTGATCAAACCAAACCTGAGATGAGTTCTTCAGTTAATTCTCCTTTTAATCAGCTGGTTGTCATCAATGAAAAGTTTATGAATTTTGATGAGTTGCTTAAGATTTGTTTCAACTTCTTGAAGACTGTGTCTAAACAAGGATGGAATGGTTACTTTGAGATGCTTTGTGGTTTCACTTATCCAAGTCTTGTCAAAGAGTTTTGGATCAATGCCTCCATTGTTGAGCTGAATTTTGAGTATGTTATTCTATCTAAAGTAACCGGTGTTTCTGTTACAGTAACCTCTAAAGCGATTGCAAATGTGATCAATTGTGAGGAGATTGGTGAAATCCCATAAACTCTTATTTGGGAACACTATCTTCCTATGTGGCATATCTTTGTAGACCCATCTAATACATCAGAGGTCTGAAATCTTATTCCGGATGCTGTTGTTTGGAATCAAATTCTGATTTCAAACCTACTTCCTAAGGATAAGGATTTAGACCAAATGGACCCTATTGAAAAAGATCTGCTTCTACTTTTTAATTCAGATTTGAAGATTGGTCTTACTCAAGTTATGTTTGACCATCTAAAGATATCTCTTTCTTCTTTTCAAAAAGGAAAAACCTTCTCCATTCCTTATGGACGAGTTATTTTTGAAATACTTGTTCAGCAAGGGGTTAACAAAAGTTCTAAGGCTAGTTCTTCCAAGATTTGGAGAGACAAGTTTGAAGCTATCTATGAAAGATTCAGATGTTAGATTTCTGCATAAGTTATGCTTTATATGTTGTTGAAATCTTTGTATTAAGCATCTTATTAATAAATTCAGAGTTTGTTCATGCTTGTGTTTAGTTCTGGCTGATTAATATTTATTCTTGTTATTCAATTAGAATCTAAAATAGTTAAAAGAACTCAAATGTTTGCAACTTATTTCATTAATAAAAAGGAAGCTATTACAAGACAACTCGATTTTCTAGTCTAATGGATGGGCCCTTAGGAATTCCCTAGGATCATCTGAAATGTCTAGATTATCTAAGAAATCTTTCCATTTTTCCTTAGAAAACTCCAAAGCCTCATTTCTCAGTTTGTTTATGCGTCTGGATCCATAAGATCTTCTTCTTTTGTGAGTCCTCACAAAGGATGCTGAAGTCAAGAGCACTTTTAAGGCTGTCTGCTTGCTTGCAGAATCTTTAGTTGCTGCCTTGCCTTGGTTTGCTTGAGTTGTTCCATTTAGTAGTGTTGCCTTCCTGAAATCTCTCTTTAGAACCCAGATTTTCTTTTGCTTAGACATCTTGGTGTTTTAGGGATTAAGTAATGATGGAAGAAAGCTTACTAGAGTCCTTTTATAGACGTGTTACATACATTGTCTTGAATTTAATATTATTTAAGTACTGAGTAAATCTTATCAGTAGTCTAATAATGACTCTTGGAAATGTGATCTGGCAAGTCTAATTGTTGCGGTGAAAATCGGATAACAAGCTATTAATTAACTTGCATCATATTTCTTTTACAACCGACTTTGATTTATCCAAAGGAAAGGTTCAAGATCGTTAGAAAAACCTAAGGGGGAAAGATCTAAGGTTCGGGGGTTGGTTACGCCTAGGGAAGGTATTAGCACCCTAAACGTCCGTAGTACTCTACGGGAACCTTTTGTTAAATGTTATCTTATGTTTGCTAAAGGTTCTATGCTAAAGGTTAGTTAGCGGGGGAAGTGATAAATTCATTATGATGAATATCACTAAGAGTTAAGGAACTCTCTCCTAATGCTAGTTGTAATTTCTATGGCTCTAATGAGGCCAAGAAATTGAAGTTTTATCCTAAAAGGTTACCTAGGTTAAGGTGGGGCTCATGACTTATGAGTCAATATATTTAACCTTCCTTTGGAATGGGGGAAAACAGTTATAAGTTACTAAGATAAAGAGATTAGTGCAAATACAATGATACAAAAATACATGAATAAGATAAAATAAAAATCATGATATTAATGCAAAGTGAGAATTAAACATGTTAGACAATGATTAAATATGAAATGAAATAAAATAGAAATAGTCTCGCCTTAATCATGATTTAATCGAGAAAATCAATAATCAATGATTCTTGACTTTCATCGACTAAAATAATATCGGAATAAAAAAAAGCAAGTCTCGTCTAAATCAAGATTTTAATCAACGGATCGATAATCTTGATTTTTTTTTTACTTTCATCGACCAAAATAACATCGGAATAAAATCAAGTAGGTCTCGTTTAAATCAAGATCTAATCGACAAATCGATAATCTCAGATTTTTAACTTTCATCGACCAAAATACAATAAAACCAAATTGGTCTCGTTTAAATCAAGATTTAATTGATAAATCGATAATCTTAGATTTCTAACTTTCATCGACCAAAATAACATCGGAATAAAGTTAAGTCTGTCTCGTTTAAATCGAGATCTAATCGACGAATCGATGATCTTAGGTTTTTAACTTTCATCGACCAAAATAAAATAAATGCCAAGTTGGTCTCGTTTAAATCAAGATTTAATCGATAAATCGATAATCTTAGATTTCTAACTTTCATCGACCAAAATAAAATCGGGAAGAAAATAAAATTGGTCTCGTTTAAATCAAAATCTAATCGACGAATCAATAATCTTAAGATTTTTAAACTTTCATCGACCAAAATAGATGAAATAGAAGGTGGCCTCCTACCAATCTAGATTTTTAACGATTTGGAAATAATCAACAAAATCAAGATTTATGATATCATTGGCCTTAAAAATAATTTAAAACAAAAAAACAAGTTGCTAAATATTTAAAAGATCCACCATTTAAAAAAACTTCTAAAAACTTAGAAAGAAACAAACCAATAAAAAAAACTTCCTAAAATGAATAAAAAGAAGGAGGGGCGGCTAAGATAATAAGGGAGAGGGTGCAAGAAAGGAACAAAGGATCACGTGGGTCTAAGCCCATCACCACAAGTAAGTCCAACAATGTTTAGACAACAAAGGGATAGTATGGAACGATCCATCACCCACCCACGCTCCACAACGGCAAGGTTAAGAGAAATAAATGTACCATTAACATTTGCAACAAAGTTAAAAGAAAGAAAAGAAAAAGTCAGAAGCTCTCGTCCCAAAAAAACGAAAAGCACAGAACGTGAGCCCTTTTCAAAAACCCATCTTCCCAACTTCTCCTCTCTAAAACGCAAGTTTCATCAGCATGCGCAAATGAAATCAATCAACAAAATCAAAGAAACGTTTGCAACCTTCGCGTCGTATCAATCTCACTTTATGTTTCGTTCGCGGGTTCTTTCGCTCTCTCCTCGTCCATCACCTCGTGATTCATACTCGGTTTGATTCAAAAGATGGTTCTGTTTGGTTTGTGAAAGCTTCTAACAGAGATTCAGGTTATGATTTGTGGGTTTATGGATTGTGTTTGGAGAAGTTTGTTTGCGGCTTGTGAGTGTCGAAGGAAGAAGATCGGTGGAAGAGAAATTGAAGGTTGAAGGTCGTGTACGGAGGGATCGAAGGAGAGACGAGGTTGGTGAAAGTTGAAGAGTTTTTGGAAAAAGGTCTTAAGAATTATTGTGAAGGTTTGGTTTTGGAGTGGGTTTTGATGTTTATGACGACGTCGTTTTGGAGTTCCGGTTGAGGAGGTGTTTGAAGGATTTGTTTGAAGGAGAAGTAGATGAAGTTGTCGGTGATGTTTTGGTTGTTGTTGTTGTGTTGGCGAGGCTGGGATGTTCGATTGAGAAGATGAACGACGGGTGATGCTGGTAACGTTGAAGGTGAGTAAGTTATATTTTTTCTGATGCTTTTAAAACAGCAAGGTGAGCTGAGGAGCTTTAAAGATACGTTGGTGAAGTAGGTGGCCGGAATGTGGTAGTGTTTAGTTTTCGGTCCAAAATGGTTGAAATGAATGGTGATAAAGAGTTACAGAGGTGAGTTTTTTTGCTGTTTTAAAAGAGTGAATCGAGATATGGTTTTTGTGGAGGAATCCTTTTGGTGAGTTTTTATTTCCGACGTGAGAGGTTGGGTGGCCGTGGATTGAGCAGGGGTTTGTGGTTTGTGAAAGGTTTTGGGGTGGAATTGGTTGAAGAGTGAAGAATAGAGGGAGCGTGTGATTTTTACGAAGAATGTACAGTTGTTGTTAATGATAGGGTGTTGATGAAGGTTTGGTTTTGTTGAGTTTCACGACAGGAGAAGGTCGTGAGGTTATCGAAGGATGGTGTTTGATGCAGGGGACCGAAACAAAAAAGGTTGGTGGTCTGAGAGAGTTTTATGGGTTCTGGTTATTGAGGATGAAGGTGTTGGGTTGTTGAGTTTCAAGGCAGGAGAAGGTCGTGAGGTTATCGAAGGATGGTGTTTGATGCAGGGGATCGAAACAAAAAAGGTTGGTGGTCTGAGAGAGTTTTATGGGTTCTGGTTATTGAGGATGAAGGTGTTGGGTTATTGAGTTTCACGGCAGGAGAAGGTCGTGAGGTTATCGAAGGATGGTGTTTGATGCAGGGGATCGAAACAAAAAAGGTTGGTGGTCTGAGAGAGTTTTATGGGTTCTGGTTATTGAGGATGAAGGTGTTGGGTTGTTGAGTTTCTCCTCTGGTCGTCCCCCCGTCTCTATTTGTGCTGCTGTTAACATAAGGTAAGCTTCTTTTCAAAAAAACTACCGTTAGCTTGTGAGTTTTGAAAAATAGATCCGTTCTGATTTTAGTGTCATCGTTACAGCATGAAAGAGGAGCAGGGTCTGACTTTTGGTGCAGAAGCTTTGGTACAAGGCGCATGGACTTGGCGCGTAGTGAAATTTGATACAGGTTTTGGATAGGTTCTGATGGAGATTTGGCTTCTATACTTGAATTCTCATTGTTGTAATAAGAGAAATAAGTTTACACGGGCCTTTCTTGTAAATGGACTTATTTGTATTTTATATAATTTGTTGTAACTTTGGAAATGCCTTTGCCTTGCAATTTGTCTCTTGAATGCCACCTGGAAATTTGATATTGAATTTGGAATTGGATAGAGGTTAGGTTTGAAAAGTCAAAAGGAGAAAAGCTTGCTCCTTATTGGTTGATGACCAAAATTAACTCCTCCAATCAAGACCAAAGTAATTGTCATGGTGGACCAATCATGAGAAATGGAAATGAAATAGTTTTTTTGACATTTAATATGACTAATAATAAAACTAATTAATAACTTAATTTAACTTAGTTAGAAAAGTATTAAAATTAATCTAATTAATTAAACCAAATTTTTTTAAAAAGAGGATCAAATTGAGGTTGAAAATTAAATTGACAAAATAAACATCTTAAATATAAATTAAAATAAAAAAAAATAAAACACTAAAATGAATACTAAATTAAAATATAGAAAAAGAAAATAAATAAAAACTAGCAAAAGAAATGAGGGTAAAATTTGGGGTGCAACAGTTGCCCCTATTTAAATATCTTTGCCGGATAACATGAGAGATGAAGATCCTCATGTAATCAACAGTGAAAGATATTTAAATACAGATAACCAAAAATTTTGCCCTCAGGTGCACACACATGCAATGCAGCAAACATGATGCCAAGAAGATGCAAGGAAATGCAGACACAACAAGACACCAAGGGGGAAACAGGAAGCAAAAGGACCAGAGAGCTTCACTGGGGAAAGACGAAGGTTAGTATCCATGAGAAACACCTCACTAGGGATACAAGCTAACCAACAAAAGAGACCCACCGGGGAGACTCCAAAGAAACACTGGGGAAAAGGCCACAGACAAACTCCACTGGAGAAAAAAATCCGGGGAGATAGACTACAGGGGACAAAACAAGCCCACACTCTTCCTAGGCATGAAACCTGGAAGAAGAAACTGATCACTAGGGATCAGGCCAAAAGAGACAAACAACCAAGCAAAGACTTCCTGGGGATCCTATACTGAAGAGTTCAAGATGGGATCTTCAAGGAAAGCCAGGAAGACAGAGACAAACCCTGCGCACCAGACAGGAGTCTTATAAGGTTGAAGAAATTTGTTCCAAGAGGCTTAGCCTAAAGCAAGTTTTCAAAAATCCAAGGTAAGGGTTCAATGTCTGACACGATTCGAATAAGAACGGTTTTAAAACAAGAAGACAGTGCTTGACACGATTCAAACAAAGTCCAAGTTCAAGTTTGACACGATTCAAACAAGAACAAGTTCAAGCCTGTCATGATTCAGACGAGAACAATTTTACAAGACAATGCTTGACACAATTCAAACAAGGTCCAAATTCGAGTTTGACATGATTCAAACAAGAACAAGTTCAAGTCTGACACGATTCAGACGAGAACAATTTTACAAGACAATGCTTGACACGATTCAAACAAGGTCCAAGTTCAAGTTTGACACGATTCAAACGAGAAAAGTTTTTTTAAAAATATTTAATGCTAGACTTCTTGGGGAACAGCAAAAGGTTTAAAGATTCAAATCTGGCGTGCAAATGTTAAGACCGAACAAGCACGACACAAAGCAAATCGGGAATGTCTTTACTTCACTGGGGAAATAAAGACAGACACCAACAAGAGACCACAAGCAAAGCAAAGCACAAGGATGCAAAGATGCTAGGGTATGATGCATATGCTTAGCTATATGCTAGAAATGATGTGAATGACGCAAGACAGGAAAGAAGAAAAGGATAACACATGCCAACACCCTGAAACCCAAACATCAAGGATAACCGGGGCAATCTTCTTTTCTTTGGAGATGGCAGATCCATGCCAAAAATACAATACTGCTAGTTCTTCTTGTACAAACTTGATTCCAAAACGTCTTGATACTAGAGTAAAACTTAATTTATCTTTGTGTTTACTTAGAACTTCCGCTTCCAAGAATCAGATGAAAATGACGAAGTTATTGTATTCAAAGACCAATAACAATTCCAGTGACTAAGAATTCTGCGTCTAACAGCTGACTTCTCTGGGGACTCCTGCATAAAGAGCTGGGGTTTAAATGGGAACATGGTTAATGAGTCAAGAATAGACTCTGGTACTCAAATAATAGTTGGTTGAGATAACACATAATCTGCTTCATGAAGGAAAACCGGTAGGAGCTGTTGCACCCCAAAATTTGCCCTCCTTACTTTAGTACTAACTGGCTTATGTTTCACTTCATTTTTTGCATTATCATGTATGCATATCATTAGCATGGGGTCAAGGTGCTTGAGGCAGTTCAAGAAGGTCCTATCTGGTCTATCACATCATCAAGAGTTCACAAGTGGCAAGGGATCTCAAGTGGATCACTCTCTCCTAACCAGTGTAGGAATTAGGGTTTTGAGATTCTTGGGTTTATTGCTCCAATGGGCAAGCTCCTTGGGTTTTATCATCACCAAATGGCATATCTTATCTTTGTTGGAGAGGATACACATCATATTCAGAGGGATTTGGATTTGGAGACTGTGTCATTTCCTCCTAGACTGAGGGTACCAAAACTAGGGTTTGCTATAAAGTCAGTTTATTTCTGATTTTTTGGGTAAGACTTGATTCTATGGTATTCCTTGCGTCCCCAAGTATCTAGGGATGGGAGGTTGTCCATCAGTTTGGCTCAGGAGAGACTTAATTGATCAGAAGATTGAGAATCAGGTGAATTGGGTAAAAGTCAACAGTGAGAGGAGAAATCAACTGTGGAATTTTGAGGTTCTCTCCAAGGTTTTCAATGTCTCACATCCTCATATGGTCCTCAAAAGTCAAGTTTCATGCCATTTATCAAGAATCAGGAGTTGGTGCAAAAGTTGCTAAATTTGGAAATGACCTATAATTTGAAAGTTTCCTTTTGGGGCAAGTTCCTGCACTATATTCAACTTGACTTTTCATCATCAAGAATGCTTCAAATGAATTTTTCTAAAACATGAAAGTTGAAGATCTTTTTCTCCTCTTTCCAACAAGTACTAGTGGGTCTCCATATCATTTGTGAAACTCCACTTATGATCAAAAGAAGGCAAAGTGGTTTTTAGGGTTTCTCATGATTCCATTTTCACAACTTTGGGCATAATGACCTATAATAAATTCCATTGCTTCATGCCACATTCTAATATCAAAGAACATTCCTTGAGGATTATTTTGGGCCCAAGAATTAAGAAATTCCATGGTTTATTCTTCACTTATTTTCCATTATTCAAAATTGCCAAAATGTTGAAAACTCATTAACCAATACATCCCAAGGCCCAATTCCAATGAGGGTGTAATTAGCAGTTCAAATACAAGTGATCTATCATGAAACATTTGGATATCCATGCATGGGAGGAGGTGTATCTCACATAATACAAAATTCCAAAATTGTCCAAAACTCATTAAACAAGGAATTGCCCAAGCCCAATTCATTGTCAGCAAAAAACCCTAGTCTATATAAACTCATGCATGCACTGGTTAGGCATTTTTTCACGTGATATTTCGGAGGAGAAAAAGTTCAGCCCTAATTATTGAATTCATTGAATCTCTCAATCCACAAGGAGTTCTCCCAAAATCCCTTCACAACATTCATCCTTGGGATCCCTAGAGTACAAATCGCTCGCCCTTTAGAGCTAAAAGCAAAGATTCAGGTTGCACCATCTCAGGTTGGAAGGTTTTTTTATGACCCTAAAACTCTCCTTTTTTATGTGTATAATGTTGTGTGATCGTCACTGATGAAACTGATATAATTTGTTTGGTGTTTGGACGTGTATGTTACTTGCTACGTGTGTTTCAAGTTTTGAGCCCTAAACTTATTTTGTTCGAATCTCATTATTCATGCATTGTTTGTAATTTTTGATTGGATATTATTAATCCTTGCGAAATTCTGGTCAGAATGGTATAGGCCCTTGCATTTTCTAGGCTCTTTTAGGTTACAGGTGGCTGTGGACGGTGGCCGGAACGCTAGCTCCAACGGCTGTGAGGGTTCCGGCGAAGGAAGGTTGAAGACACAATCTGGACCCTCCATTCTCTTGATCTAACGGCTCTCACGCTGCCACATGTTTTTTCCTTTATTTTTTTCTGATTTTTAATTAGTGATTATGTGTTATTTACCCCAGGATAGTTACCGTGTATGTCCAATCACATTATTCCATTTGGTTTACTTTTTATTTGTGTTGACTTAAAGTGATCCGTTGATGTGATCAAACAGCTGTGGTTTGGACAACACATTAATGAGGTGCATGCTATGCACGTTTTTTTATTTTTATTTTCTGACCAATTGCCTGCAGGGGCGTGCACCATTAGTATGGTGTGTCTTGTATCCAGGCCCCTCATCATGATTAGTTTTTATTTACGTTGACTGGATATGAAGCATTGGATGCATCTAAGGGAAAGGACAAGTCAACAGGGTTGACTAGAGTCCACACGTGGACTTTTTTTTTGTTTTGTTTTTTTCTGACTGGATTTAAGACTGGACTCGCTAATTGCACCCCACGTTTCAGTCCACTTCCCAATTTCAACGTGCTTTCCTTGCTAAACGCACCCCCCACTTATTTTCAATTTATTTTTATTTTATTTAATTCATTACATTTCATTTTCTATTTTTAAAAATACATTCTTGCATCAAAAAATTCCAAGAAAATTCATGCATACTTTTTATCATTTTATAAAATTTTCACAAATTTTATTTTTTTATTTTTATTTTATTTTTATCATCTAAATTAATTATTTATTTATTTTCTTTTTGCATTACTCATATCATGCATACTTAAAATTGTTTATTTTATTTCTCTGCATCCATAAACTATTTTCAATCCATTCCTTTTGCATTCATTCACCAACATTCTGAGATGCATTAAAATATTTTTCTATCATTTTTAAAACTATTTCATATTGCATTTTGGTCCTTCCCTTTGTCACACTGAACCCTACTTCTCACCTGAGCTTTGCCCAATTGTTTAAATGGCTAACATCTTGAGTTTTTGCAGGAGTTTTTGGTTTTTGGTTTGTCTATGGTTGAGCAACTTTTATATTTAATTTGGTGATTTTATAAATTGTCTTACTATTTGTTTAATGGCTCTTTGCATGAGATATTCTTGTATGCGCATCCTTGATCTTGTCTGATTATCTGTTTGAAAAGGCACTTGTGCCATTGTCTTGGGGTTGTTTATTTGACTTCTTAAGTCATGTTTAGATTGTTATCACTATTATATGCCATTGTTTGGTTTTCATTTGCTTTGATATCACCTGTGTCTGTTTCATACTAACCTTTTATGCAGGGACTAAGGTAAGTTCTGTAAGGGTATGGATAAGTATCCATGGTCACCCTTACTCTGTCCTTCTCTCATATTTTTCCTTTAGGTTTAGGTTATTGTCAAACCTCACTAACCGTAGGTCACCCATGCATGATAACTTTAGGACTCTTAGTCCCCCTTAGAGTTTCCCTTGTGTCTTCTCACTTCTCATCTCAAACTGTTTGAAAACACTTAATAATTATAAAGTGTATTGCGCACGAGCCTTAAGTGTGGGGAATGAGAAATGAGGGGCTTCCTCTCATCTTTCTAGAGTGCTTAACGAGCGTCCTGTCTTGGGACGACGCGTTAAGTATTCGCCCCTGTGCCCTAGACTTTGGTGCAATGCAGCTTATGGACTAACTTAAAACCACTTCTGTCCTAAAAAATACAAACCAACTTCAAACTTTTTTGTCCTTCGGGAATGTCAAACTAAAGGCTATTTTCAAAAAAGGCACGTTACCTTCCGTCTGAGTCGCAAACAGGCATCGACCCTAACGTCGCTCATAAAAAACACAAAAAGAACTTGGTCCGAACTACGTTGACTCTGAATTCCCCATTGCACAAAGGGGGTACGTAGGCCTAGGACGTCGACGTCCTACCGAGTCTGTCTAGGTTTTTCCCTTCCCCCGTCTTAGTACAGCCATAGATGATAGGATAACTCACCCTTAGAATAGACAACAAGCGTGGATCCCATCGAGTACGATGGACGCGTGGGGTGCTAGCACCTTCCCCTCGCGTAATTGACTCCCGAACCCAGGTTATGGTTGCGATGACCATTCCTTTCCCTCTTCCTCAGGTTTATGCGGTGTTCCCTTTCCGTCTCTTGGGATAAATTTACACGGCTGGCGACTCTGTTTTTCCGTGCCACTCTCGCGTTTGTACCTGGATGAAAATCCTGGGAGCGACAGCTGGCAACTCTGTTGGGGACTCTGGTTGACCTATGCTGGTCCATCCCTAAGCGAGTCAGTCCTAGCGCTTGCTTGTCTTTGTTATCTTTTGGTGTTTTGTGTTTGTTTTGTTTTATTTGTTGTATTTTATTTTTACAACTTTTCTGCATTGCATTCCATTTTTATTACTGTCATCCTGCTGTGTTGTGCTGGCTGTTCTTATTTTGCAGGTCGGGTGGGTCTGAGAGATAAGCCCGATACCCAGGCTTGAGTATACCCTAGGACTAGAGTGGAAAGTAGTGGGACCTACGTGCCCGCTTGGTACGTTTGTGTGTTCACGAAATTCACAACCAGACGAGGCTATCTTGGGACGCATTCTAACGTGTGTGTCTTGCGCATGTTGGGGTGTTGATCTAGAGAGCTGTCGACTCTGGTGACCGATCATCGAGGACCTTAGTGGAAACATCCCTCTTTAGTGGTGACAGTGGCAGACCACATCCTGTGGCAAACCCATTTGCACCCGAGGGTCCGCTTTAGAACTCGCATAGGATGGCCCCTACTTTTTGAAGAGAATCAGTGGAGGCACTCCTCGATTGACGATAATATTGTACCCCGAGGGATGAATGTACTATTTTTTCTCGACCTCAGTGCCAAAGCTGAGGACCTTCCGCTTTGGAGAATCAGTTGAGGCCTCCTCGATTGATGATGATGCCAAACCAGAAATGGTGAACGTATCATCATTTCTCGACCTGAGAGCCCAGGATACTGAACATCCTAGTACCCACATGTGAGAGGGGATGGGCATTTGCAGGTTTGCAGGTAACTGAGACCTTCAACCTACCCGGTTTTCTGGATTTCTCATCAATGTTTGATTATTTGGGTTCCTGGTTATCTCAGTGGTTCAGAATTCTAGTTTTCTGGGTTATGGTTCTCGTTCAGTTAACAGCATAGCACATCCAGCAGTGTTGCCTTGACCCCATGTTTGCATGAGCATATCATTTTTTTTTGCATTCTGACATGCTTGACATTTTCAGGGCTTGCATCTTACTCTTGATTCCGATTTTCTGAGGTTACCTTGACATGGATGTCCAGAGAAAGAAGACTGTTGCCTATTCGTTCCCAGATCCAACCTTGACGTTGATTCATAAGCTGATTAATATGGCTGGTTCCGGAGTTCGTACAGAGTTCAGTGGAGTGTATGGGAGGCTTCTGAAGTTTGTTTATAATATCTCCAAGTATGAGAAGGATGCCATTCATACACTTCTTCAGTTTTACGATCTGTCTTTGCGTTGCTTCACTTTCCCAGACTACATCTTGGCCCCAACGTTGGAGGAGTTCCCATTTATTTTGGGAATCCCCATCGGGCATGATATAGTTTTCTTTTCTGAAGAACACCCTGGGGTAAAAGAAATGGCTGTTGCTCTTCATATTAGTGAATCCGTTCTGAACAGTAATATTGAAGAAAAACAAGGAGTTAAGGGTTTCTTATTGAAGTTCTTGTTTGATCAAGCCTGCATACATGTCAAAGAGAAGAATTGGACTGCTTTCCAAGCTATCCTAGCTATGTGCATCTATGGGATTGTCCTGTTTCTGAATATTCCTGATCTGGTGGATATGCATGCCGTCAGAATCTTTATTTCGAAGAATCCTATACCTACATTGCTAGGTGATGTGTATCACTCAGTTCACTACAAGAATGAGAATAGGCGTGGAAAAATTATGAGTTGTTGTGCACCACTCTTATCTACTTGGTTTCTGAGTCGTCTCCCCAAATCTGGCGCTTTTGTTGATACGAAAGATTCACTGAAATAGTCAAAGAGGGTTATGGACTTGACTGTTGACAACATTGTTTGGATCAATCATGATTTGCTAGGAGTGGAGATTATTTACAAGTGCGGAGAATTCCCTAATGTACCCTTGATAGGGAGAAAAGGTGGAATTAACTATAATCCTTCCCTGGTTATCAGACAGTTTGGTTATCCTTTGAGAGGTCCACCTGATGAGAGAGACATCAGAGAGTCCTTATTCTTCAATGGTATTGAGGATCAAGAGATGATGAGAAAGATTGGGAATGCTTGGAAACAGGTGACCAAGAAGGGTAAAACTTCGTTCGGAAAATGTAATAACCGGGCTTTTCCTTCCTATAAAGAGTGGATCAAGAAGAGAGCAGAAGAGGAGCTTCTTCCCTTCCCGGTGGAACCACCTTTGTATCCTTTGATGATCGAGCCTCCTACCACAGTTGAGATAGAGAAGTTTGACAAGCTATGGGCTGAAAAGGAGAAGCTGCGAGAAGAAAACAGAGAGCTACTAAGGGAGATCTATCAGTTGAAGCATGAGCGGGGTGAAGCTGTTCATACTGCCAAGTTGAAAATAGAGCTTCTTGTTAAGGCGGAAAAAGAACTAGCTGGCATGGTCGCATCCAGAAAAAGGATGAAAGAAGCTTTGGATGGTATCGGTAAGGTTCTCGAGTCGAAGAAAGAGGAATTAGACAAGGCTTTGTTGAAAATTCACAGGTTCGATGAACACCGAGAAACTCCAATGGCCGAGAATAAGAGAAAGGAAGACGGTTATCTAGCTAAGATTGACCAATTGACGTTGACGCTCAAGAAAAAAGACGCTGAGATCTTATCAGGGATATTCAAGAGACAAGCAGTCGAGGGTCGACTCAATGAAGCCATAGCCTCCATAGAGGAACTAAAGGTCTAAGCTGAAGTGAAGAAACCTAGACATGAGGGTCCTAGCATGGATGGTGTTTCTGGAGAAGACGCTTGGGAGTTGAATTGCCGATACTTGGAAGGGATCATACACAGAAGAGACGTCCTCATTCAAGAGCTAATTCAGAGACCAAAGCATCCCGACACCAAAAAGATGTTCAAGGAAATTCAAGACTGGAGCAGAAAGCATAGTGGATCGGGGGGATTGACACTTGTGGACTTTGATGATATGCCGTAGTTTTCTTTTCTCTTTTATTGTATTGGGATCACCACCAGGCTTGTTGGTTGGGACCTCTATGATCTATGTGTTCAGATTTTTTATCTTGGATTCGTGATTGTCGATATTTGGTTTTCCTCTGGTTTTCTTAATATATGAGCAGAAGTTCCGTTCTATCTTGTTATTAAACTGGAATCAAGGGTTGGATCGCCCTGCTAATATTCAAACATGTTCATTTGCATTTGCATATTCATAATCATTTTGCATGACAGGTGTTTATCTCCGGTATTCTTATCTTGTTCTCATCTCAAAATTGCAGATCAGCACATTCACCGGTATCCTACTAGACAGAATCAGAAGAGACTCATCGATCAGCTACAGAATGAGATCATTGAGATGCAGACTCGCATGAACCAATTCATGGAATTAATGCAAGGGGTTGCTCAGGGACAAGAGCAGTTGAGAACTCTCGTTCAGCCACTGATTGCGAGGGTTGATGATGACGGTGTCCTTCATGGAGGACTCCATACTGGTGTTACTGGTAATAATGGTCAGAATGGCCCTACTGGTGGAGGTATTCCTGTTTCTGGTGTTGTGATTCCTCCGGGCGGAGCTGAAAATTCTGGGGGAGGTGGTACTGGTGCTGGCGCAGTTCATGGTCGTCAGTATGATGAAGTTTAAGATGATGCATTTTCTCTGCCAGGTGGGGATACTGGTCCCTAGATTGACAATGATCAGAGAATCAGGTTGATTGAGGAACAGCTAAGGGGTGTTGTGAATCAGGATTCTGTGGGAATGGATCTAGAGGATTTGGGGCTGGTTCCAGGCGTTGTTATTCCGCACAAATTTCAGACTCCCACTTTCGAGAAGTATAATGGTATGTCTTGTCCAAGGACCCACGTGAGAGCATACGCAAGTAAGATGGCTGCGGATGCGAAGAATGAGAAGCTGATGATGCACTGCTTCCAGGATAGCCTATCTGGGGCATCCCTGGAATGGTACATGCAACTAGAGAGAAAAGATGTGCGTAGTTGGAGAGATCTGGCAGGGGCATTCATTAGACACTACCAATATAACACTGACATGGCTCCGAACAGAACACAGCTGCAGAATCTGTCGCAGAAGAACAATGAGAGTTTCAAGGAGTACGCCCAGAGGTGGCGTGAACTGGCAGTAAGGGTTCAGCCTCCTATGTTGGAACGGGAAATGATAACTATGTTTATGGCCACCCTGCAGGGTCATTACTATGAAAAGCAGGTACCGTGTATGACTGGAAAGTTTGCTGATTTGATCTTAGTAGGAGAGATGGTAGAAAGCGGAATTAAGGCAGGGAAAATATCAGGCGGTGATGGGTCCTCATCTGGAGGAAGTAAGAAGCCTTATGCTAGTGGTTACAAGAAGAAGGAGGGAGATACGAACTCTGTGTCATCATATCGTGGTAGAGATGGACCTCGTCAGAACTTCAATCAGCAGGTGGCTTCTGTAACCATCCCAGCAGCACCTCAGTAGCCAGCAGTGTCTCAACAACAAAATCAGGCTCCTTACCGATCACAGCCTCAGAATAGGAGGGATAGGCATTTTGACACTCCACCTATGTCCTACTCTCAATTATTCCAGCACTTGTTAAAGCTGCAGTTAATTCAGACGAGAACATTGGCTCCACCTACTGGTAATCCACCTCCCAGCTATGAAGCCAACGCCCACTGTGAGTTTCATTCTGGGGCACCCGGACATCACACTGAGAACTGTAAAGCTTTTAAGCATAAGGTTCAAGATTTGGTGGATTCCAAAGCCATCAATTTCTCCAATGACGTTCCAAATGTGAATCAGAACCCGATGCCGAATCACGGTGGGCCGAAGGTCAATGCTATTATTAAAGACTGTGAAGGCTTGAGTTTGATTTCAGATGTGAACGAAGTCCAAACTCCCTTGGGTGTGGTGAAGGAAAGACTGTTGAAGGGAGGGGTATTTCTCGGTTGTGATGAAGGTTGTGTAGGATGTGTGTCGCTGCCAGGCGGTTGTGAGTTATTGAAAGCAGGTATTCAGAGAATGATCAACAAAGGGGTGTTACAGTTTGGCAGAGGTTGCAAGCAGAGTAATGTTACTGACAGAGAGATTGATGTTGCCATGATAACAATTCCATTCAAGACAATAACTATATCAGCGCCAGCGAGACCAGCGCCGGTCACAATCACTGTTCTTGGACCAGTCCCGTATGAGACTACCAAGGCCATCCCATGGAACTATGGGGCCGAGGTGTTTGTTAATGGTAAGAAGCAGGAATTGGAAGACACATCAGCTGTGAATACAGGGGTTGGAAATCTTGTTAAAGCAGGGGCTATCACTAGGAGTGGTAGAGTCTTTATTCCGTCTGAGAATCAAGCTGGCAGCTCAAGACAAGACAAAGGTAAACAGATGATGGATGAGTCCGTACAGAGGCAGGAAGCTAATAATTCTATGACGAAGCCAGGTGGGGATACTTTCTCAGAAGATGTAGAAGAGTTTATGAGGTTGATCAGAAAAAGTGATTACAAGATTGTTGACCAACTTCACCAAACTCCATCGAAGATTTCCATTCTATCCTTACTGTTGTGCTCCGAGGCACACCGAAATGCATTGATGAAGGTTCTGAATATGGCTTATGTACCGCAGGAAATATCCGTCAATCAGTTAGAAGGGGTTGTGGCTCATGTGAATGCTGGTAATGGTTTGGGTTTCACCGATTTAGATCTGACTCCGGCTGGGAGGAATCACAACAACGCTCTACATATTTCAGTGGAATGCCGTGGCTCTTTAATGTCGCATGTGTTAGTTGATACTGGGTCGTCTTTGAATGTATTACCGAAGAAGGCTTTGATGAAACTAGATACTCATGGGTTGATTTGTACGCCAAGTGACTTGGTGGTACGTGCTTTTGATGGCTCTAAGAGGTCAGTGTTTGGAGAGTTAGCTCTGCTAATCAAGGTGGGTCCCGAGATTTTCAACACCACCTTTTACATAATGGATATTCAGCCTGCCTATAGTTGTTTGTTGGGCCGCCCTTGGATCCATGGTGCTGGGGCAGTAACTTCTACGCTGCACCAGAAGTTGAAGTATATGGTGGATGGCCATGTTGTGACTGTTTGTGGTAAAGAAGATATCATGGTGAGTCACCTATCGACCTTCAAGTATGTAGAGGTAGATGGTGAGATACAGGAAACGTAATGCCAAGCCTTCGAAGCTGTGAAGATTCCCGAGGAACCCCTAAAGGCAGTCAGTCAGCCTGAGGTGGTTGCCCAACCTGAAGTTGTTAGACAACCAGAAGTTCCAATGTCCTCTTTCAAAGAGGTGCGCGCTATAGTTGAGGCTGGTGGTTCTCAGAAGTGGGGTAGTGTCATTGATGTTCAAAGGAAGCAAGATACTCATGGACTGGGTTACAAGCCACCTAGGCGTTCTGAAGAGCCTCCCAAGTTCTATGGTCCAGTCCGTTTCACCAGTGCCGGTGTTTTCTTTGACAGAGTCAACGCTATTGAGGATGAAGGAGATAGTGATTGTGACATGGATGAATGGATCCGTCCCTGCACCCCTGGTCAGAGTTTAGGAAACTGGTCCTCCGAGAAAGTTATCCAAGTGACGCGCCCGGAGTAATTTACTTTTGTTTTCTGTTATGTTGAGTCCTACGTCCTGCCCAAGACGTAGTGATATTTATTTGTAGGGCTTGGATGTTTTATTTGCTATTTTTATCATCAATAAAGGACGTTTTTTCATTCAAATATTTTGATCCCTGTCTTTCTATTTTTACTTTTTGCATTAACCCACATCAAAATGGCAATGTGTTTCCTTGTTTGTTGCACTCATAATAAACATAAAACATCCATCATGCAGGTTCCTTTGTTCAGATTCCACCCAGGACTTAGCTATGGCCCGATATGACTTCGACAATCCTATCTATCAGGCCGAAGAAGAGACTGACGAAAACTGTGACTTACCAGAAGAATTAGCCAGGCTACTGAAACAAGAGGAAAGGGTTATTCTACCTCATCAGGAGGAAGTTGAGACTGTTAATCTAGGAACCGAGGATGTTAAACGAGAAGTAAAGATTGGGGCTGCCTTGGAAGACACTGTTAAGAGAAGATTGGTTGAGTTGCTTCGAGAGTATGTGGATATCTTCGCCTGGTCTTACCAAGACATGCCTGGGCTTAACACGGACATTGTTTCACACCGGCTGCCGCTTAAAGAGGGTTGTACTCCAGTCAAGCAGAAATTGAGAAGGACGAAACCAGATATGGCTGTCAAGATCAAGGAAGAGGTTCAGAAACAGTTGGACGCCGGATTTCTTGCTGTGACAAATTATCCTCCGTGGGTTGCTAATATTATACATGTACCTAAGAAGGATGGAAAGGTCAGGATGTGTGTTGATTACCGAGATTTGAATAGGGCGAGCCCGAAGGATGATTTCCCGCTCACCCACATTGACGTGTTAGTAGACAATACTGCTCAATATTCTGTGTTTTCCTTCATGGATGGCTTCTCTGGGTATAACCAAATCAAAATGGCCCCAGAGGACATGGAGAAAACAACGTTCATAACACCGTGGGGAACGTTTTGCTACAAGGTAATGCCCTTTGGATTGAAGAATGTTGGGGAAACCTATCAGCGGGCAATAGTGACTCTCTTTCATGATATGATTCACAAGGAGATTGAAGTCTATGTTGATGACATGATTGCGAAGTCACAAACAGAGGAAGAACACTTGGTGAACCTCTAGAAATTGTTTGAAAGGTTGAGGAAGTTCATACTGAGATTGAATCTGAACAAGTGCACTTTCAGCGTGAGGTCTGGTAAATTGCTGGGATTCATTGTTAATGAAAGGGGTATAGAGGTTGATCCTGCAAAGATAAGAGCCATACAGGAGATGCCTGAGCCAAGAACAGAGAAAGAGGTTCGTGGTTTCTTGGGGAGGTTGAATTACATTGCCAAGTTTATCTCTCATCTGACAGCCACATGTGAACCAATTTTCAAGTTGTTAAGGAAAGATCAGGAGGTCAGGTGGAATGAAAATTGTCGAGAGGCGTTCAAAAGGATAAAGACGTATTTGCAGGAACCTCCAGTCCTTATGCCACCGGTGTCTGGGAGACCGCTGATTATGTACCTTACGGTTTTGGAGAATTCGATGGGTTGTGTGCTCGTTCAACACGACGAGACAGGTAGGAAAGAGCACGCCATTTACTACCTGAGTAAGAAGTTCACTGATTGCGAATCAAGATACTCGATGCTGGAAAAGACATGTTGTGCACTAGCTTGGGCAGCCAAGCGCCTAAGGCAGTATATGTTAAATCACACAACCTTGTTGATTTCGAAGATGGATCCGATTAAGTACGTGTTTGAGAAGCAAGCGCTTTCTGGAAGGATAGCCCGTTGGCAGATGGTTTTGACAAAGTACGATATTCAGTATGTTTCTCAGAAGGCCATTAAGGGAAGTGTCCTGTCAGAATACCTTGCTGAACAGCTGGTCAAGGATTATCAGCCAATGAATTTTGAGTTTCCGGACGAGCATGTTATGTTTCTGAAAATGAAAGATTGTGAAGAACCTCTGCCTGACGAAGGACCAGAGATCGGGTCTCAGTGGAAGATGATCTTTGATGGGGCTGTCAACTCATATGGTAATGGAATTAGGGCAATCATTACGACCCCGAAGGGTTCTCATATACCTTTCACTGCCTGGTTAGCATTTGTGTGTACCAACAACGAGGCGGAGTATGAAGCATACATCATGGGGTTAGAGGAGGCAATTGATTTGAGAATTAAGAACCTCGATGTCTATGGTGATTCCGCGTTGGTGGTTAATCAGATTACAGGAGAATGGGAGACTCGTCAGGAGAATTTGGTGCCTTACAACAACTATGCCCGAAGGTTGTTACCTTTCTTTGATAGGGTGGATTTTCATCATGTGCCCAGAGTTGAGAATCAGATGGCTGATGCGTTGGCGACATTGGCATCCATGTATAAGGTGAACCGTTGGAATGAAACTCCTTCGATTAGAATCATGCGTCTGGATAAACCAGCTTTTGTGTTCGCAATTGAGGATGTGTCAGATGGCAAACCGTGGTAACATGATATTAAGGTTTTTCTGAAGAGACAGGAGTATCCAGAGGGTGCCTCCACCAAGGATAAGAAGACTCTGAGAAGGTTGGCAGGGAACTTTTTTCTGAACAAGGATGATGTTTTATATAAGAGGAACTTCGATATGGTCTTGCTACGTTGTGTTGATGAACACGAGGCAGGCTTGTTGATGGAGGAAGTTCACGAGGGTTCTTTCGGTACTCATTCCAGTGGACACACCATTGCTAGAAAGTTGTTGAGAGCAGGATATTATTGGATGACTATGGAGTCTGATTGTTTCAAGTACGCTCGGAAGTGCCATAAATGCCAGATCTATGCAGATAAGATGCATGTACCGCCTACGCCTCTAAATGTGTTGTCATCTCCTTGGCCTTTTGCAATGTGGGGCATAGATATGATTGGAAAGATTGAGCCCACCGCTTCCAATGGGCATCGCTTCATTTTGGTTGCCATTGACTATTTCACAAAATGGGTGGAGGCAGCCTCGTACGCCAACATCACCAAGCAAGTGGTAGCCCGGTTTATAAAGAAGGACATCATCTGTCGTTATGGGGTCCCGAGAGAATCATTACTGATAATGGCTCGAATTTGAACAACAAGATGATGAAGGAATTATGTCAGAGTTTCAAGATCGAGCATCACAATTCTTCTCCATATCGTCCGAAGATGAACGGTGCTGTTGAGGCGACGAATAAGAATATCAAGAAGATTGTGCAGAAAATGGTGGTAACATATAAGGACTGGCATGAGATGTTACCTTACGCCCTACATGGTTACCGTACTTCGGTGCGTACATCAACTGGGGAAACCCCTTTCTCATTGGTATATGGTATGGAAGCAGTTTTACCCTTAGAGGTCGAGATTCCGTCTTTGAGAGTTCTGGCAGATGTGAAGCTTGATGAAGCTGAATGGGTGCATTCCAGATTTGATCAGTTGAACCTTATTGAAGAAAAGAGATTGGCGGCCATCGCGCATGGTCGGATGTATCAGAGCAGGATGAAGCACGCCTTTGACCTGAAAGTGCGTCCTCGGAATTTTCAGACAGGTGAATTAGTTTTGAAAAGGATCCTTCCTCCTTAGACAGATCACAGGGGCAAATGGACTCCGAACTACGAAGGGCCGTATGTAGTCAGAAAGGTTTTCTCTGGTGGAGCCTTACTACTTTCAACTATGGATGGCGAAGATTTTACCACCCCTGTGAACGCAGACGTAGTCAAAAAATACTTCGCATAAAAGAGACCCGCTGGACATAAAAAGAAAGTCCAGGCAAAAAGGGACATCCCAGCGAACCATAAAAAGGAAAAGGTTCAGGCAAAAGTTAGGGATAAAATGTAAAAAGAAACGTGTAAATCCGCGAAGTTGAAAACCTGAAAAGGCAACTTTGGCAAAAATGGGTATCCCGATGGATTGAAAACCCAAAAAGGGCGATCCAGGCAAAAGTTAGCGATTTATAAGCGAAAGGCTATGGTCTGCGTTCGATCTGTGAACACTCTCGATACCTGGAAGTTCTGAAAGAAAGGAATCAGTACAGTTAGTCTCTTCAAAGGTCAAGACATTTGTGGATAAGCAAGACATATGGGTCATAGCCGAGTCGAATCATGGTGGATATCTGTTCCCACATTGCCGACATGTGTATTTTCTTTTTGCTTTTGCGCAATTACCTCTTTTTAGGAATTGCTTCCTATTGTAAATGCCTATTTACAGGCCACTCTTCAATAAAATATTCATTTCACTCAAAGAGCTTTCCATTGTTTGTTTTACTTTTACTTTTACTGTTTTGTTTGCAAAAAACTTCCGATATTTTTGATAAACATTGCATATAAAATTTCGAGCTTTGCGGAGCATAACGAAAAGCAGTAGAAATTACTTAGGCGTTAACGGGGATAGCCAGGTTGTGGCATATTCTTTTGTTGTTATTTGACTTGCAGGGCAACAGGATTGTACTTCCCCAGCAGGTTGCTCTCCCCAGCATTGAGATAACACTTTCCTCAGCAGAGCAGACTTCCCCCAGCAGAAGACTTGGAAAGTATTTTCGCCGGATCAAGACGTCATTTCCCCACAGAATCATGGTGCTCACTTCCCCCATCCAGTCAGGAAGTGTACTTTCACCAACAACGTTATATTCTAATCCCCAGCAAGGTGAGAGTAAAGGCATTCTCCCCATCAGCAGGCTGAGGTCAGCAGTTCTCCCCAAGCAGGATGGTATTATGGGCTGGCATCCCCCAGTAGGTTCTGAGCCCAATTGGATATTAGCAATCTTCAGTAACAGACTTCCGGTTCCGTTATTGGCGTTCATTCTCAACTCCCCCAGTAGAGGAGAAATCTCAGGTTTTGGATGTTACCTTCAGTGAAAGACAAGTGGGGTCCCCGGTAGTTCTTTCAGAATCTCATCCCCAGCAGAAGTTGTTGATCCAGATAGTCGATCAGTATGACCCTTCCCAATAGAGTTCCTGGATTCAGAGGGCAATTTATTTTTGTCATCCCCAGCTGAATCAATCTTTTCTCTCCGGCATTTATTTTGCTGGAGGGACCCCTTTTGCATATCATAAGCATTTTCATTGCATCCTCAAATACATAGCATTTCCATTTCGTATGGAGCCTTACGCCACAATTCAAACATCTGCATTCGAAGCATAAGACAGGTTTGGTACTTTCTTGGCCAGTTCTCTTTCCCAGCAGAGATGGCATAACTCAGGAGATTTTGGAGGGATGCGTTCCTCATACTTGTGCTCCCCGGCAAAGTCTTTTATTTAGACTTCTCCTTTCCCCAGCAGAGTCATCTTATCTGTGGATCATGGGTCCTTTAGAAGTTTGTCTGGCCTTTCTCTTTCGGGAAATCCCGTTCTGGATTGACATATTTTGTTTGCCAGAGGTGGTTTAAACCAGAAGTTTTGTTTCACGTTATCCCCAGTGAAGTCGCCATTTATGTTGCTAGTTTCTCTTTATCAGCAGAGATAGCAATCTTTTGAAGATTTTCTTTCGTCAGTCTCCCTTTATCAGCAGGGATGGCATTTATTTTACTAGTTTCTCTTTATCAGCAGAGATAGCAATCTTTTGAAGATTTTCTTTCGTCAGTTTCCCTTTATCAACATGGATGACATTTATTTTTTTAGTTTCTCTTTATCAGCAGAGATATCAATCTTTTGAAGATTTTCTTTCGCCAGTCTCCCTTTATCAGCAAGGATGGCATTTATTTTGCTAGTTTCTCTTTATCAGTGGAGATAGCAATCTTTTGAGATTTTCTTTCGCCAGTCTCCCTTTATCAGCAGGGATGGCATTTATTTTGCTAGTTTCTCTTTATCAACAGAGATTGCAATCTTTTGAAGATTTTCTTTCGTCAATTTCCCTTTATCAGCAGGGATGGCATTTATTTTGCTAGTTTCTCTTTATCAGCAGAGATAACAATCGTTTGAAGATTTTCTTTCGCCAGTCTCCCTTTATCAGCAGGGATGGCATTTGTTTTGCTAGTTTCTCTTTATCAGCAGAGATAGCAATCTTTTGAAGATTTTCTTTCGCCAGTCTCCCTTTATCAGCAAGGATGGCATTTATTTTGCTAGTTTCTCTTTATCAGCAGAGATAGCAATCTTTTGAAGATTTTCTTTCGCCAGTCTCCCTTTATCAGCAGGGATGGCATTTATTTTGCTAGTTTCTCTTTATCAACAGAGATTGCAATCTTTTGAAGATTTTCTTTCGTCAGTTTCCCTTTATCAGCAGGGATGGCATTTATTTTGCTAGTTTCTCTTTATCAGCAGAGATAACAATCGTTTGAAGATTTTCTTTCGCCAGTCTCCCTTTATCAGCAGGGATGGCATTTGTTTTGCTAGTTTCTCTTTATCAGCAGAGATAGCAATCTTTTGAAAATGTTCTTTCGCCAGTCTCCCTTTATCAGCAGGGATGGCATTTGTTTTGCTAGTTTCTCTTTATCAGCAGAGATAGCAATCTTTTGAAAATGTTCTTTCGTCAGTTTCCCTTTATCAGCAGGGATGGCATTTATTTTGCTAGTTTCTCTTTATCAGCAGAGATAGCAATCTTTTGAAGATTTTCTTTCGTCAGTTTCCCTTTATCAGCAGGGATGGCATTTATTTTACTAGTTTCCCTTTATCAGCTGGGATGGCATTTATTTTTGCTAGTTTCTCTTTATCAGCAGAGATAACAATCTTTTGAAGACTTCTTTCGGCAGTTCTCTTTATCAGCAGAGATGACGTAACTTGGGAGGGTTTGTTTCACTTTATACCCAGCATAGCTAGCACTCGTCTGCATTGCGACAGTACAACATTTATGGCTAATTCTCCAGCAGAGGATTGCAAATTTCCGGGTTCTTTGGTATTCAATCTCCGTGCATCTCGAATGTCTGAGAGCCGTCGCTATCATACCTTCAGGACCAAGTCGATTGAATAGGGGCAGCTGTTGCACCCCAAAATTTGCCCTCCTTACTTTAGTACTAACTGGCTTATGTTTCACTTCATTTTTTGCATTATCATGTACGCATATCATTAGCATGGGGTCAAGGTGCTTGAGGCAGTTCAAGAAGGTCCTATCTGGTCTATCACATCATCAAGAGTTCACAAGTGGCAAGGGATCTCAAGTGGATCACTCTCTCCTAACTAGTGCAGGAATTAGGGTTTTGAGATTCTTGGGTTTATTGCTCCAATGGGCAAGCTCCTTGGGTTTTATCATCACCAAATGGCATATCTTATCTTTGTTGGAGAGGATACACATCATATTCAGAGGAATTTGGATTTGGAGACTGTGCCATTTCCTCCTAGACTGAGGGTACCAAAACTAGGGTTTGCTATAAAGTCAGTTTATTTCTGATTTTTTGGACAAACCTTGATTCTATGGTATTCCTTGGGTCCCCAAGTATTTAGGGATGGGAGGTTGTCCATCAGTTTAGCTCAGGAGAGACTTAATTGATCAGAAGATTGAGAATCAGGTGAATTGGGTAAAAGTCAACAGTGAGAGGAGAAATCAACTGTGGAATTTTGAGGTTCTCTCCAAGGTTTTCAATGTCTCACATCCTCATATGGTCCTCAAAAGTCAAGTTTCATGCCATTTATCAAGAATCAGGAGTTGGTGCAAAAGTTGCTAAATTTGGAAATGACCTATAATTTGAAAGTTTCCTTTTGGGGCAAGTTCCTGCACTGCATTCAACTTCACTTTTCATCATCAAGAATGCTTCAAATGAATTTTTCTACAACATGAAAGTTGAAGATCTTTTTCTCCTCTTTCCAACAAGTACTAGTGGGTCTCCATATCATTTGTGAAACTCCACTTATGATCAAAAGAAGGCAAAGTGGTTTTTAGGGTTTCTCATGATTCCATTTTCACAACTTTGGGCATAATGACCTATAATAAATTCCATTGCTTCATGCCACATTCTAATATCAAAGAACATTCCTTGAGGATTATTTTGGGCCCAAGAATTAAGAAATTCCATGGTTTATTCTTCACTTATTTTCCATTATTCAAAATTGCCAAAATGTTGAAAACTCATTAACCAATACATCCCAAGGCCCAATTCCAATGAGGGTGTAATTAGCAGTTCAAATACAAGTGATCTATCATGAAACATTTGGATATCCATGCATGGGAGGAGTTGTATCTCACATAATACAAAATTCCAAAATTGTCCAAAACTCATTAAACAAGGAATTGCCCAAGCCCAATTCATTGTCAGCAAAAAACCCTAGTCTATATAAACTCATGCATGCACTGGTTAGGCAGTTTTACACGTGATATTTCGGAGGAGAAAAAGTTCAACCCTAATTCTTGAATTCATTGAATCTCTCAATCCACAAGGAGTTCTCCCAAAATCCCTTCACAACATTCATCCTTGGGATCCCTAGAGTACAAATCGCTCACCCTTTAGAGCTAAAAGCAAAGATTCAGGTTGCACCATCTCAGGTTGGAAGGTTTTTTTATGACCCTAAAACTCTCCTTTTTTATGTGTATAATGTTGTGTGATCGTCACTGATGAAACTGATATAATTTGTTTGGTGTTTGGACGTGTATGTTGCTTGCTACGTGTGTTTCAAGTTTTGAGCCCTAAACTTATTTTGTTTGAATCTCATTATTCATGCATTGTTTGTAATTTTTGATTGGATATTATTAATCCTTGCGAAATTCTGGTCAGAATGGTATAGGCCCTTGCATTTTCTGGGCTCTTTTAGGTTACAGGTGGCTGTGGACGGTGGCCGGAACCCTAGCTCCAACGGCTGTGAGGGTTCTGGCGAAGGAAGGTTGAAGACACAATCTGGACCCTCCATTCTCTTAATCTAACGGCTCTCATGTTGCCACATGTTTTTTCCTTTATTTTTTTCTGATTTTTAATTAGTGATTGTGTGTTATTTACCCCAGGATAGTTACCGTGTATGTCCAATCACATTATTCCATTTGGTTTACTTTTTATTTGTGTTGACTTAAAGTGATATGTTGATGTAATCAGACGGCTGTGGTTTGGACGGCGCATTAATGAGGTGCATGCTATGCACGTTTTTTTATTTTTATTTTCTGACCGATTGCCTGCAGGGGCGTGCACCATTACTATGGTGTGTCTTGAATCTAGGCGTGCACCATTACTCATCATGATTAGTTTTTATTTACGTTGACTGGATATGAAGCATTGGATGCATCTAAGGGAAAGGACAAGTCAACTGGGTTGACTAGAGTCCACACGTGGACTTTTTTTTGTTTTGTTTTTTTTTCTGACTGGATTTAAGACTGGGCTCGCTAATTGCACCCCACGTTTCAGCCCACTTCCCAATTTCAACGTGCTTTCCTTGCTAAACGCACCCCCCACTTATTTTCAATTTATTTTTATTTTATTTAATTCATTACATTTCATTTTCAATTTTTAAAAATACATTCTTGCATTAAAAAATTCCAAGAAAATTCATGCATACTTTTTATCATTTTATAAAATTTTCACAAATTTTATTTTTTTAGTTTTATTTTATTTTTATCATCTAAATTTATTATTTATTTATTTTCTTTTTGCATTACTCATATCATGCATACTTAAAATTGTTTATTTTATTTCTCTGCATCCATAAAATATTTTCAATCCATTCCTTTTGCATTCATTCACCAACATTCTGAGATGCATTAAAATATTTTTCTATCATTTTTAAAACTATTTCATATTGCATTTTGGTCATTCCCTTTGGCACACTGAACCCTACTTCTCACCTGAGCTTTGCCCAATTGTTTAAATGGCTAACATCTTGATTTTTTGCAAGAGTTTTTGGTTTTTGGTTTGTCTCTGGTTGAGCAACTTTTATATTTAATTTGGTGATTTTAGAAATTGTCTTACTATTTGTTTAATGACTCTTTGCATGAGATATTCTTGTATGCGCATCCTTGATCTTGTCTGATTATCTGTTTGAAAAGGCACTTGTGCCATTGTCTTGGGGTTGTTTATTTGACTTCTTAAGTCATGTTTGGATTTTTATCACTATTATATGCCATTGTTTGGTTTTCATATGCTTTGATATCACCTGTGTCTGTTTCATACTGACCTTTTATGCAGGGACTAAGGTAAGTTCTGTAAGGGTATGGATAAGTATCCATGGTCACCCTTACTCTGTCCTTCTCTCATCTTTTTCCTTTAGGTTTAGGTTATCGTCAAACCTCACTAACCGTAGGTTACCCATGCATGATAACTTTAGGACTCTTAGTCCCCCTTAGAGTTTCCCTTGTGTCTTCTCACTTCTCATCTCAAACTGTTTGAAAACACTTAATAATTATAAAGTGTATTGCGCACGAGCCTTAAGTGTAGGGAATGAGAAATGAGGGGCTTCCTCTCATCTTTCTAGAGTTCTTAGCGAGCATCCTGTCTTGGGACGATGCGTTAAGTATTCGCCCCTGTGCCCTAGACTTTGGTGCAATGCAGCTTATGGACTAACTTAAACCACTTCTGTCCTAAAAAATACAAACCAACTTCAAACTTTTTTGTCCTTCGGGATTGTCAAACTAAAGGCTATTTTCAAAAAAGGCACGTTACCTTCCGTCTGATTCGCAAACAGGCATCGACCCTAACTGCCGGACGCGAACTTAACGTCGCTCATAAAAAACACAAAAAGAACTTGGTCCGAACTACGTTAACTCTGAATTCCCCATTGCACAAAGGGGGTACGTAGGCCTAGGACGTCGACATCCTACCGAGTCTGTCTAGGTTTTTCCGTTCCCCCGTCTTAGTACAACCATAGATGATAGGATAACTCACCCTTAGAATAGACAACAAGCGTGGATCCCATCGAGTACGATGGACGCGTGGGGTGCTAGCACCTTCCCCTCGCGTAACCGACTCCCGAACCCAGGTTATGGTTGCGATGACCGTTCCTTTCCCTCTTCCTCAGGTTTATGCGGTGTTCCCTTTCCCTCTCTTGGGATAAATTTACACGGCTGACGACTCTGTTTTTCCGCGCCACTCTCGCGTTTGTACCTGGATGAAAATCCTGGGAGCGACAGGAGCCAGAAAGGTAACCTCATTGGAGATAGAACTAAGAAATGCGCTCCAATAAAGGTATCTAGAATGATTGATCATCAAGGCCAGATGACATTCTAGAAAGGATCCGCAATGAAGGTTGAACCGAAAAACGGTCTTCACTGGGAAAAGATATCCAAAGTGATGGAACAACAGGTTCAAGCATGTTCGGTTGGTACTTTGGAAAAAGAAGAACCTTATTGGAGATTGAACCAAGAAATGGGCCCCAATAAAGTATCTAGGATGATTGATCATCAAGTCTAACGTGACTAAATGACATCCTAGAAACACCTCTAAAGTGATGGAACAACAGGTTCAAGTATGACCGGTTGGCGCTTTAGAAGTAACCTTTAAAGTGATGGAACAACAGGTTCAAGTATGACCGGTTGGCGCTTTAGAAGTAACCTTGTTGGAGATAGAATCAAGGAGTGGGCTCCAACAAAGTATCTAGAATGATTGATCATCAAGGCTAAATGCGACTAGATGAAATTCTAGAAAAGATCCGCAATGAAGGTTGAACCAAAAAACTGTCTTCCCTGGGAAAAGACATCCAAAGTGATGGAACAACAGGTTCAAGCATGACCGGTTGGCACTTTGGAAAAAGAAACCTTATTGGAGATAGAACTAAGAAATGGGCCCCAATAAAGGTATAGAATCTGATAGGTTAGTACCGGAGTTGCATAATTGAAGATAAGGCTTTCTGGGGAATACCCAATTACGGTTGAGAAGAGGTTGAATAGTACCAGAGATAGATAAGCTGCTTATAAGAGACTGCCAAGCTTCTTCAAGAGATTGCTGCTTCAAAGATATGTTGATATCACAATATTGTTGGAGAAATAATTCTGTCTTCAATGAGGTTCTTGAGATTTTTCTTGCGAGATACAATGCAAAATAAATGCACGTTCAAAGATAGGTTTGAAAACCACCCCTGCCAGGGACCAAAGTTCAATCTAGGAACAAACTAGAAAGAAACGGTCAAAGAAGACCCCAATTGAGGAATGAACTCAAATGGGGATTTATCTTATCCATGATATGGAAAAGATAACCGAACCAACCGTCATCCACGAGAATCAAACTCTGTGGGGAATTCAGAAATGATGGGCACTTTATGCCTAGGGCTGACTTTCTATTGGAGAGAATAGACACACCCAGTCACTTGGAGAGACAAACACCAAAGTGAACAAAGACAGGAAAACACCAGAAAAGGAAGCAGAAATGCTAAGATGCTATGTGTAGCGAGCGATTTTGGACGCGGTTCTTAAGCGCTGGTCGCTCTCTGCGGTTTGAGCTTAAACTACAGGTCGATTCATTTTTTATCCTATTGTGAGCTGACTAAGGAAGGGAAATAGATGTCTCCAATTAACCCTGCTTTGCATACTGAGTTTAAACAGCGGTCTGTTAGGTTACGGATGCTATCAATGTGGGGGGCCTTTGTACTGGTTATTTGTATTTTCGCCAATATGGTTCTCTTTCTTTTTTTACCTGGGCAGAAGGTTTCTGGCGGGGAACAAGGATTAGGATGTTAGGACTGATGCTTTTGAAATACTGCTTTTGATTGATGGAGATATGGGATTTGGGTTTTTTGTTGATTGCGCTCGCTAAGATCTTTTCTTTCGATCTTATGCCTACGTATTCCCGTTTACCGAAACAGGGAAATCAGAGCATTCGTAGTTCCTCCTATTCTATGGGAGGAAATGGGTGTTTTTGGTGTCTTGTTTAAAGCCCAAGACGTGAAGCGAAAGGTGGTTTGTATCTTGTTCAAAGCCCAAGATGTGAAGCTGAAGGGTCTATTTGTGTCTTGTTCAAAGCCCAAGACATGAAGCTGAAGGACCTCGACTTTAGAGATAATTTGTCAACTCTAAAGAGGGGGAAGGAGAATTACTTTAACTGGGATACGCGGATCCGAGCAATGCCATAATTTCCGAAGAAAGGGTTTTAACCTGAAGGAGAAGACTTTAACTCAGTGTAGAGCAATGCCATCTTTCCTTAGGAATTTCTCATGCTAAAAGAGGGACAGTGGCATGGATATAGATGATCCAGAGGCTTGCCGCTTACAGCGATTAGATGAAGGGAAAGGAGTTGTTGATGTTTGTGTACTGTGAACGAGGCACAACTTTGATGTTAAAAGGTTGATTGGATCAACCAGTGGTTTTCTTATACAAAGCCTAAGAGGAGGCTAATTTCCGCTAGGAAAATCATTATACAAAGCCTAAGAAGAGGCTATTTTGTGTCTCGTACAAAGCCCGAGAGAGAGGCTAAAATTTTTTGACCCGACGATAGAGTTTTTGTGTCTCGTACGAAGCCCGAGATAGAGGCTAAAAGTTTGACTCAACAAGAGAGTGTTTTTGTATCTCGTACGAAGCCCGAGATGGAGGCTAAAGTTTGTTTGGCTCAAAAAAAGAACCTTTTTGTATCTCGTATAAAGCACGAGATGGAGGCGAAAAGGTGATTGACTCAACGAGGGAGTCTCTTTATGTGTCTCGTACAAGGCCCGAGAGAGAGGCTAAAAGGTTTTGACTCTACAGGAGAATCTTTGTATCTCGTACGAAGCCCGAGATGGAGGCTGAAGGTTTGTTTCAGTTGAGTGACAGATCCAATATACTGATTTTAAAAGAGAAAATCAGTTCTTATATGAGCAACACTGTACTCAGGGATTTGATTTGAGGATCAGGGATATTTCCTTCTCTTTGAGGAAACGGGAAATCCAAAGGGTATTGAGACTGTCCGAGTCTGCGGGTTTCCTTCCTATTTAACGAAGGGGGTCACTTGAGAATGTCTTTGAGACTCAAGGAAGTTAGACTGTCCAAGTCTAGAGTTTTTTTCTTTTGTACTATGCTTTGAGAAACAGTAGTAGACTCTATGAAAGGACTGTTCTATGAGGATAACTAGGTTCTGTTCCTATACCTCTAGGAGGTCGTCGGGACAATTTGTACGAAGCCCAAGAGGAGGCTGGAAACTTTTAAGAAGTCGACGGGTCCTTGTAAGAAGCCCAAGAGGAGGCTATCATTCCTGAAGGAAGAGATCATTATACGAAGCCTAAGAGGAGGTTGTGAATACTTCTAAGAAGCCGTAGTGTCCTTGAATAATGCCCAAGAGGAGGCCGATACTTTTAAGAAGCCCGTGGGTCTATCATCTCCTTTCCATTAGGAGAGATAACTCTTTTAAAGATAAAAACCACTGGTAAACGTGCGAGGTTTACTATCCAGCAACTTTTAGCTTTTAAAGAGGGTTCCTTAGTTAAGGTCCAAGATTATGACCGTAGTGGGTACCCAAACCCCGAGACATTCAAGGCAAGCTATCCACAAGGAATAGATCAAGTCAAGAAAGTTCGAGAATTTGGAAGAAACTCAAAGATGCCATTCACGGAGAATACATTCATCTTGGGGAGTAGAGCTTCTTGACGATTCCTAAGGAGGACAGCCGAAGAGAAGATTGTATCTGGTGCTCCTATTGGGGATCTAGGTGTCTATTTCTACGAATAAATGAAACGGCGTCACCTAGTTCTAGACGTAGTTGCCGGGGAAACTCGAAATATCTATACTATTATTACACAGTAGATATGAGTTTATGAAAGGAGACTTACAGTGAGCAGCCCCACAATACAGTTTATAATATGAAAGCAGTAAATGAAAGCGATAACCACTTACTCGGTTGTAGAGCTTCCATGTTGTTTGGTTAGTTGTTCAACAAAGAAAGATTGAAAACAACAGTATATTCAAAATCAAAGGAGAAAGTGCTTTGAAAAAGAAAGATTTGGGGCTTACAGCTCAAGGAGAGGCCCAGGGTTTTATCAGTGAGCACACTGTTTGACTTTGTACAGCGGGACTTATACAAGTGACTGGGGCCCAAAAAGGTTTTCTGTACAAAGGGATGGGTCTTACACTCTCTCAAGAGGCCTAAAAAAGGTTTAAAGAAAAGAGAGGGGCTTATAACACGAGGGTAGGCCCAAATGATTTTTCGTTTAAAAATGGCGATCGCGCCGAGATTTTCTTTTAACACAGAGGGACTTATGCAATAAGTGAGGCCCAAAATGTTTTGGTTAAAAGGGGGATTGGGTCTTACACTCTAATAGAGGCCCAAAGTGTTTTGAATGGGCCTTATAGCTCAAGGAGAGGCCCAGATGATTTTTATTTTTAAACGGGCGACGATCACGCCGTTTACTTGTACAGAGGGACTTATACAATGAGTGAGGCCCAAAATATTTTTGTACAAGGGGGGATGGGTCTTACACTCTCTCAAGAGGCCCAAAGAGTTTTGAAAGTGATTTATGAGGGTTGAATTAATCCAAAACCCTAATTTGTTTTCAAAATGTATTTAATTGAATAAAAATTCAATTAAAATGATCAAAAATTGTTTAACACATGGAAAACAAATTGTGATCTTGGATTAATGCTTCAAAAATTAAGTATTGACCTACAAAATAATTAGAAAGCATTAAAAGTTGCAAAATCAATGTAGAAAAAATATTTAAAATGTCAAAAAAAACTAAAATATCAATTCTTTGCAAAAATATCAATTATATGAAATAAATAATATTTTTGGGATTTTTTGTGAAAATAAAATATTTTAACATTTTTGTGAATTATTAAAAAAAGAATCAACTCAAAATCATTAAAACTCAGAGAGAAATTAATTTTTGAATCAATTAAACAAAATCACAAAATTCAAATATTTGAATTTCTAAAAATGGCGCCAAGAACAGCTGAAGAACACGCGCGTGTTCTTGGTTTCTCAGATTTGCATTTTCTATCCAATCTCCATGAATACGTAATCATATCATGCAATCCACATATCATTATGCTCGCCTCAACCTCACGATCATGTCTATGTACTTTAATTTCATTTAAATTAAACATACAACAAGAAATCACGAAGAGACCTCAAGAACCCTAATTTCTGCATGAAGGCTAGGATTTTTGATACACGATTCAAACAATGCAATTAATTGAGGGAAAACATTCCATGCATGATTATGAACATATGGCCAAATTATTGTGCGAGGAAATATGCATAGATTGAGAGATGACCAAGTATGTGCTTACCTCCAAGTCGTGACAGCAAGTTCAAAGTGATTTTTGATTTGGAGGTGTTAGGGATGAGTGGTGATGATCTGAACATCTTCCCTACACCCTATGGATTGTGTTTGGATGGTTGGACTTGATTGAAATTGGCTGGATCATTTTGTGGCACCTCAGCTGCACTTTGGTTAAAACCTTGAGCAACCAGCTGGTGATTTTGTGAAATTGATGTTTCAGAAGTAATCTAAGTGTTTGATCAGCTCATATGTGATGTATGTGAGGTGTGTGAGTGATTGGTTTGATTAGAATTGCTCTCAAACTCAAAACCCGATAGTGACTTGCCTTAGAAGGCAAAATTGGAGTGAAAGAAGAGATTTTGAGGAAAGCATCTGTTAGATGGCTTTGGTGTGTCCAAACTCACCACAATTGAGCTCTATTTATAGTAGAGCAAGTTTGTTTTGCAAGGAATAGTGCATGGCAGCTGGTAAGAAGGTTTGGCCAATGTTGGCAAATGAAAATCCAAGTCTCCTCTAGCCATTGACTAGAGGTTAGGGCACAGAGCTTTGGTTCCCTTGGTCTTGGATAAGTCTTGACTGATTTTAGATGAGAATGGCTCAGTCCATGCCACCTTGATGGTTTCATTGAATGCCTCATTCCAAATTTGAAGTCTTGTCCCTATTTTGGCCATTCTAGGTTCAACATGTTATTTCTTGTTCCATGGACTTTGGAGGCTTGGCTCAGTGATTGTCCCCTTTAGATTCAATCCTCTGAGGTGTCCAAGTGGATAGGAGTAATTGAATTTGGCTGATTTTGGCAAATCGACCAAAGTTGCAAATTCTGCCTTGCCTTGACAGATTTCAGCAAGGCAACTTGGCAATGTTGTATCTCATGGTGTAGGTTGAATTTGGCAATGTTCTTGGCCATTTTGGAAAGCTCTTACATGATACAACAACTGTTTGAACAAGTTTGGTTTTGATCTCTTTTGATTCCAAGTGAAAAATCCCCCTACATTTGGCAAAAAGTGAGGCAGAATCTGACTTAGTGAAAATTTCACTAAGTGTTGGAAAAAGTGACATTTTCACTTTTCAGCCACTTTGATCACTCCATAACTCAAAATCCTTAATGAATTGGAATGAATTGTAGTTGAAGTTTTTGTAGGTGATAATGAGGGCTACAAATCCATCTTTGGATGAGAAAAAATGGCCTTGTGGTTTAGGAGTTATGGTCCTTCAAAGTTGGTACCTTTGCCACTTTATTTTTAACTTAGAAAATTTTCTAAGTTTTATGGTTACCCCTTTTACAAGTTATCTCACTTTTCTTGATTTTTCTTGATGAATGATGATTCAAATCATACATTAACATCATTTTAGGGTTAAAAATCCATTTTGGTGAAAAATCTCAAAAAGTCAAAGTTGACTTTTGTGCACAGTTGACTTTTTATCAGATGAATTCCAAACTGTGCAATTCTTCAGGAAATCATGTCCTTGACCTAAATCAAACTTGATGGACATGTTCCATGGGTGTCATAGGGTATATTCAATCATGTATTAGGGTTTGGGAGCATGTCTTGGTCAAAAGTCAAAGTTACAGTTGACTTTTCTCTTAAAACCCTAATAGTGGTGCAGATGAAATTGAGACTTGTTGCTCAAGCTTCTTGGATCAATCCATGGTTCCAAATGGATCAATATGGTATATTAGAGACCCTCAAATCATTTCTTGAGGTCTTGGCTCATGGTTTGTCCCAAAAGTCAACTTAGGGGTGAATTAGGTCAAGAAACCCTAATTCCTGATTTTTGATGAATGCATCCCCTGAGGCAAAATTGACTTGATGCATGGGTTCATGAGGTTCCATGAAGTATATTAGGTCATGTTTTGGATCATTGCCTTGTGCCCAGATGAAAATTTCCATCTGGAGGCCCTGGTCGACCAAACCCCTAATTTGGTGACACTGTCGATCTTGAAACTTGATCCACCTAGAAGGGAGCAGCCTTGTGCTTAATCCTTGAAGTGGGAGTCCTTTTTGATCCATTGTGGATGTTTAAGAGATTTATACAAGTTGAAGATCATGTCATTTCTTGATTGATCCTTTGTCTAAGCACTCAGAGAGGGCTTGAAACCCTAATTTTGATTGTAGTGGATGCTCACCCATCTTTGGGGAGACTAATGAAGCATAAAGGTACATCCATATTGTGATGATGATTTTCACAATGATGGGAAATCTAAGTGGTCAAAATTTGGGGTATTACAGATGCCCCTATTTAATCTTCTTGGACCCGATGGTGTGAATGACGAAGGGATTCAGGCATTCGGGGTGCAAGAGGATTAAATATCGGAATACCCGAAATTTTGATGGTGGTTATGAATGGTAGCTTACGCATTCATATTCTTTAGCTAAGCAATGATGCTTAGAAAAGGTAAACTTCCCCTCGATCCTAGTTTCCTACCAAAAACTAGTCTCAGTCTCTTTTGAAATAAACTTCCCCTCGATCCTGGTTTCCTACCAAGAACTGGTCTCAGTCTCTGAAATGAACTTCCCCTCGTTCCTGGTTTCCTACCAAGGAACTGGTCTTAGTTTCTTTTGTCAACTTCCCCTCGATCCTGGTTTCCTACCAAGGAACTGGTCTTAGTTTCTTTTGAAATAAACTTCCCCTCGATCCTGGTTTCCTACCAAGGAACTGGTCTTAGTTTCTTTTGTCAATAAACTTTATTGACAAGGGACGCTATGTGTAGCGGTTTTCCTTCAAACTTCTCGCTGAATTTTCCTGGGGAGATGCCATTTGAGTAGAAAATGTTTTGTTGTCAGACTTGCTGGGGACCCCAGTCGTTTGAGTTGTAGAGTTGTACAAACTTCTCCATTGGAGACACCATCTGTTTCTACTGGGGAAAGCGAGTCTCTTGAGAGACTGTTTTCATTTGGGATCTTTCATCATACTTTTCTCGGGATCTTCCCGGAGAAACGCCATATGATGGGGTCCAATTTTGAGGTGCCAATGACCTTCTCATTAGTGGTTTTTCGGAGCAAAACTGGCGTGCTGCCGAATCTCTGATCACGAGGCTTTCTCTGTAGATTTTCCTTAATCCGGGAAAGCAAGGATATCATCTTTAATGGCGAAGAGTGACATCTGTTGAAGGTTCTCTGGCTTTTCAGAGGTTCAAGTTATCAAAGTGGTCAAGGACCAACTTCTTTCCAGAATTAAACTGGAAGCGAGGTTGTTCAGACACAGTATTTCCTGACGAGGCAAGAACTGACAACTCGATTGAGAGGACTTCTACCACTAGGGGACAGGACCGACTAGAGTGATAGTGATGCAATATGAAATGCGAATGCAAATAAAAAAATGCATGATATATGTATGTATGTGCTGACAAAACAGACGCAACATACAGACTAAGAGATGAACACAATTGGATACTCGGCCATCGCGGGGCGAAGAAGTACCGTTGATTCAAAATAGCAATTCCACCTTGCTTAGGAGAGATAGTCCCGTTGGGAGCTATGTTGATCGGGCTTAGGAGATGAGAACTCGGCCGAGGTTGTCAGACGAAACAAGGTCTCTGACACAGTTGATCCCTTCATTCAGGCGAACTGGTTTAGAAGGAGTACTTTGATTCTGCATTTTGAAGTTCGCTTACTTCGGGAAAAGCGATCGATGTTCTTCTGATGTTCAACAGTCAAAAGAAATGCCATCTTTAATTTAAAAGCAGAAAAAGTTTAACAAGTAAATTCATTTTTGTTTTATTTCAAGAATCGCTGATTAAGTTTAAACAACGTCGTTCTGTAAAGCTAAAACAAGTAAAGAATTACAAACAAAAGCACAAGGGCTCAAATTTTATTGATAAGATGGAGATCAGCCAAACGTGTGATTCCAAAGAGTATATACAAAGTTAGAAAATGGTAATTTACAGGGAAAAGGGCTACGTTGAAACATAACGACCACTATCCTTCTACCAACTTTGAGTTCGGGACATCCTGAGCTTCCGTCGAAGATGACCTTTGACTGGAGATTTCCTCCGATAGATGATGATGTAACTGCTGCTGAGGGACTTGCCTCTGTTGAACATAGTTACTTGCCATTATCCCTAATTTTTGCCTGGATTGTACTATGAGATTTCCAATCCATCGGGATGATTTTCTTTCATGTCTCTAACTTTTGCCTGGACCGCCCTTTCGGGTTTTCAATCCACCAAGACGTTTTTTTTTAGGCGAAGTATTTCTTGACTACATCAACATTCGTGGGGTAGGCAAATTCCTCTCCGTCCATGGTTGCAAGTCTCAAGGCGCCGCCTGAGAAAGCTTTCGTGACCACATAGGGGCCATCATAATTTGGGGTCCATTTGCCCCGAGAGTCAGTGAGAAATAATTGTATCTTCTTGAGCACGAGGTCTCCCTTTCTGAAAATACGAGGTCGGACCTTTTTGTCGAACGCCCTTTTCATTCTCTGTTGATATAACTGACTGTGGCATAGTGCCGTTATTCTCTTTTCTTCGATCAGGTTCAGTTCGTCGTGTCGACTTTGACACCATTCAGCTTCGGTGAGCTGAGCTTCCATCAATACCCGGATTAATGGGATCTCTACTTCTATGGGGAGCACTGCTTCCATGCCATATACTAGAGAGAAAGGGGTTGCCCCTGTTGAAGTGCGGATAGATGTTCGATAACTGTGAAGAGCAAAGGGTAGCATTTCGTGCCAATCTTTATAGGTTACAATCATCTTTTGAACAATCGTCTTGATGTTCTTGTTAGCCGCTTCTACCGCTCCGTTCATCTTGGGTCGGTAGGGAGATGAGTTATGGTGTTCGATCTTAAACTCTGCACACAACTCTTTCATCATCTTATTGTTCAAGTTAGATCCATTATCAGTAATGATCTCGCTTGGAACACCATAACGGCAGATGATATTGTTTTTGATAAATCGGACCACCACTTGTCGGGTTACATTGGCGAATGACGCTGCTTCGACCCACTTGGTGAAATAATCAATGGCTACCAGGATGAACCGATGTCCGTTTGAAGCCTTGGGCTCAATCATACCAATCATGTCGATTCCCCATATGGAAAAAGGCCACGGGGAAGAAAGAACTTTGAGATGTGATGGCGGTACATGAATTTTGTCGGAGTATATCTGACACTTGTGACACCTCCTTATGTACTTGTAGCAGTCGGATTCCATGGTCAACCAATAATACCCGGCCCTGAGAATTTTTCTCGCCATTGTGTGTCTGTTGGCATGAGTGCCAAAGGATCCTTCATGAATTTCTTTCATGAGCATGTATGCTTCTGGTCTGTCGACACATCGGAGCAAGACCATGTCAAAATTTCTCTTATAAAGAGTGTCACCGCTCAGGAAAAAGTTTCCAGCCAATCTTCTGAGGGTTTTCCTGTCTTTTCTGAGTGCCCCAGATGGGTACTCTTGTTTTTGAAGGAAGCATTTGATATCGTGATACCAAGGTCTGTCGTCTATGTCTGCTTCAATCGCGAAGATGTAAGCGGGCCGTTCAAGGCGCATGATGTCGATTTTAGGTATGTCATTCCATTGACCTACACTAATCATTAAAGAGAGAGTGGCTAATGCATCAGCCATGTGATTCTCATCACGAGGGATGTGATGAAAGTCGACTCTGTTGAAAAAGGGTAACAACCTTCTTGCATAGTCTTTGTAAGGAAACAATCCTGATTGGTATGTGTTCCAATCTCCTTTTATCTGGTTAATAACCAGGGCTGAATTGCCGTATACGTCCAAGTTTTTGATCCTTAAATCAATCGCTTCTTCGAGACCCATGATACATGCTTCGTATTCGGCCTCGTTGTTCGTACATTTGAACGTAAGTCTAGCAGTGAAAGGAATATGGGTACCCTGAGGGGTAACAATGATTGCCCCAATTCCGTTTCCATAATGATTGACTGCTCCGTCAAAGATAAGTCCCCACTGGGAACCTGGTTCTGGCCCTTCACTGGGTAGCGGTTCATCGCAATCTTTCATCTTTAGATACATGACATCTTCGTCTGGGAAGTCAAACCCGATTGATTCTTGATCGTCAATTGGTTAATGAGCCAAATGATCGGCTAAAATACTTCCTTTAACGGCTTTCTGAGCATGGTACTCTATGTCATATTCTGATAGTAACATCTGCCAATGGGCAATCCTTCCCGTGAGAGCAGGTTTTTTGAAAACGTACTTGATTGGATCCATTTCGGAGACCAACCAAGTAGTATGACGAATCATGTACTGGCGAAGACGTTTGGCTGCCCAAGCCAAAGCACAACAAGTTTTCTCAAGCACCGTGTACCGAGTCTCGCAGTCGGTGAATTTCTTGCTTAGATAGTAAATGGCAGACTCTTTCCTTTTAGTTTCGTCTTGTTGGCCAAGTACACATCCCATTGAGTCCTCTAGGACTGTGAGGTAAATGATCAGTGGTCTTCCTTCCACTGGAGGTGATAGAATCGGAGGATTCAACAGATATTCCTTGATACTGTCGAAGGCGGTTTGGCAATCTTCTGACCAAACGCAATCCTGGTTCTTTTTGAGTAATTTGAAAATCGGCGCACATGTCGCGGTCATAAGGAATATGAATCTGGAGATGTAGTTCAAACGTCCCAGAAATCCTCTAACTTGTTTTTCAGTTTTCGGAGAAGGCATTTCTTGAATGGCCTTGACCTTGTCAGGATCAACTTCAATTCCTTTCTGGCTGACGATGAACCCTAGTAATTTCCCCGAACGGACACCAAAGGTGCACTTGTTGGGATTCAAGCGGAGCTTGAATTTTCTTAGACGTTCGAACAATTTTGACAGATGTTCAACGTGCTCATCCTCTGTTCTTGATTTTGCAATCAAATCATCGACATATACCTCGATTTCTTTGTGTATCATGTCATGAAACAGAGTAGTCATGGCCCTTTGATAGGTTGCCCCGACATTCTTCAAACCGAACGGCATTACCTTGTAACAAAAGGTACCCCATGGGGTAATGAACGAAGTTTTCTCCATGTCTTTCGGCGCCATTTTGATCTGATTATAGCCCGAGAATCCATCCATGAAGGAGAATACTTTGAACTTTGCTGTGCTGTCAACAAGCATGTCAATGTGTGGTAAAGGAAAGTCGTCCTTTGGACTTGCCTTGTTTAGATCTCTGTAATCAACACACATTCTGACCTTTCCATCCTTTTTGGGAACGGGTACGATGTTGGCTAACCATTGAGGATATTCAGATGTAGCGAGGAAACCCGCGTCGATCTGTTTCTGTACCTCCTCTTTGATTTTGATGGCCATGTCCGGGTGAGTCCGTCTCAACCTTTGCTTTACTGGCGGACATTCCGATCTTAGCGGTAAGTGATGTTCCACGATGCTGGTATCCAACCCTGGCATATCCTGATAGGACCAAGCGAACACATCGGGGAATTCTTTGAGAAGCTTTATCAAACCCTCTCTGGTAGTTAGACTGAGCAGTGCTCCGATCCTGATTTCTTTTCTCTCTTTTTCTGAACCCAAGTTTACCGTTTCCAACGGCTCTTTGTGAGGTTCAATGGACCTTTCCTCTTGTCTGACTAGTCGGGAGATCTCTTCTGGAATTTCATCGTCATTTTCTTCTTCAGCCTCGAATACCGGGAACTCAAAGTTGGGAGAAGGCATCGGATCGTATGTTTCAACGGGGTATAAAACAAGCAATCTGCATGACGTGATGATTCGTGTTTAGAAGAGATAGATAAAATGCAAGTGTGTGCAGTGTTTTGATTTTACTGCTTGTTTTTATTATTGAATGTTTTTTAGGATTACCATTTTCTGAAAAAGCAAAAAGAGAAAACAGCAATAAGTGCGGAAATTACAGAACGACGTTATTTTATTAATGAACAAGTCGAATCTTGAAACTACAGCCCTATAAAACAAAACTCACTCGCTCTGGTCAAAGCGAAGAGGGAAATTTACAAAAAGCGAGCCCTATCAAAACATCCATTTCACCTGGGCAGGGTGAAAGGTTAAAGATGGCAATTACTTTGACTGACGAACGACCTTCGGAACCTCGACGGCAATCCATTGGCGGCGAACTCCTCGGTGAATCACAAAGTCTGGCACCTTCCTTGATTTGTCTTCAGAAATGACGCTGATTTCTGGTGGAGCAGGATCATTGGAATCTGTCTCCCAAGCAGAATTGTCGTAGGAGGATTCCTTTGTTGCATTTTGCATAGCATTTGTGCTTTCAGCTGTATCTCCCCATCCAGTTGACTGGATATCTTCGAGCCTGATACGAGAGCTTTCGGGAGCAGTGTACTTGACCATAAAGTCGTATTTTCCACTTGGTTGTCCCAAAGTGTCCCAAACTTCTTTGGAACTGGAGAAGTCATCCCTCTCGATGACGTTGACCTCAGGAAAAGCATAGTTGATGAATTCTAGTCCTGCAAACGTTGCGAATTCATCTTCATGTTGAGTAGTTTCCGAATGACCTGAGTGTTGATCCCATGACATGGTGGGGACACAGGTATTCTGTTCAATGGAGCTCAGCTGAGTTTCATTACTCGGCTGACTTTCTTGCCCCAAGTTTCCTGGGTAAGGTTGCCACATTGCCAGACCATCCATTGGGCCATAGTAGGTAGAGTCAAAGTTTTCTTTCATCAGAGTGTCTTCCTCTAATGAATTTGGTGGAGCACGACATCCTTCTGGATCACAATCTCCATATATAAGTTCGACGTCTGACCTGGGTATAAATCTCGGACTCTCTGTGGGAAAGCAAAATGGAGTTTGCGTTTCGTCCTGCGACATATAACCGTCCTCATTAAGATAGGAATTCCATTCCTCATCTATGTCAAAGGGATCCTCTTCATTGATAGCGTGGACTGCTTGAGTCGCTGGTTGGAGGAAGCCTCCACTATGGAAGAAGTTCTGAATGGGATGAAGACTTTCATCGTTGACAGCTGTCTGGGTGCAGGTTGCAGAAAAACCAAGACCCTTCTTTGTTTTATTATCAGTGGGAATGACAAGCTGTCCCCATCCTTTTTTATCGGTACTCTCGACCGCTTTGATAGCATCTTTGTATGAAGAAATCGAAGTTCCTCCTTGGGATTGATCGTTCTTGCTCACCGATAGTGCTTGGAACTGAGTTCCAATAACCTCCTCGGGTTCTACACAAGCAGATGATGATAGGTTACTCACAAGCAAGGCTTGTTCCCCACAAACCGTGACAAGTTGATCGTTCTTGACGAACTTTAGCTTTTGGTGGAGGGTTGAAGTAACCGCTCCAGCCTGATGTATCCAAGGTCTTCCTAATAAACAACTGTATGTTACCCGGATGTCCATGACCTGGAAAGTGATTTGGAAAGTGTGAGGACCAATAGTTATGGGAAGATCAACTTCGCCGATAACTGTTTTTCTAGATCCGTCGAATGCTTTGATGACGACCTCGCTGACTCTCATCGGAGGGCCCTTAAATGATAATTGCGTCAAAGTGGACTTCGGCATAACATTGAGGGCTGACCCTGTGTCTACCAGTACATTGGCTAAAGCATCGCCCTGGCAGTTAACTGTAATGTTGAGCGCCATGTTATGACGACGACCCTCTTCAGGTAATTCCTCATCACTAAATCCCAAATTATTGCAGGAAGTGATGTTAGAGACAATGCTATCGAATTGTCTGATTGTTACATCCTGTTCCACAAAGGCTTGCTCCAAGACTTTCTGTAGAGCCTCTCTGTGTGCTTCTGAACTGAGTAACAGTGATAATACTGAGATCTTTGAAGGAGTCTGTAACAGTTGATCAACAATGTTATATTCACTCCTTTGGATGAGCTTTAGCATCTCATCCTTGTCTTTTGAAAAGTCGGGATTACCAGATTGACTGACTGGTGGATCAGGAATTTCCGCCTGAAGTTCCTTTTCTTTGTTGGATTCTCCAACCCCTCGGTTGAAGATTCGACTGCTCTGTGTTACACGACTGATGTCTGCAATATTCACGACGGAGGGTAATGGAATTTCCTTTCCATTCTCAATTATTGTTGCACCGTATTTGTAAGGGATTGCCTTAGCTGATTCATACGGTAATGGCCCCGGTAGATAGATGACTATGGGAACCTTCTGATTTTTCTGACCATCATAAGTAATCTCGATCCGTTCCTGGTTGGGAACTTTAGATTCGTCAAGTAGAGGGATGATGGCAAAAACATCCCTGGCCCTATGATGACTAGAGATTGTGACAACATCCTCAACTTGATCGGCAAGGTAGTTCGCCGTCCAGTTGATGGGTCCAGAACCTGGATATGGACGAATTTCTCCATGATCGACCTGATCCTGAAGAGCTGCTCTCACAAGGTAACACCCTTGGTTACTTTCCGAATAGACGCTACAACTGTCATAGTTGTGTGGTGGCACCTGGCCGCGCCTACTTTGAATACAATGTAACCTCACTAGGTTATCTTCCATTGATCGGACATCCTGACTTTGACGACGAGTAGGATTCCTGTTATTGATACTAATCTGCTGAGTATCTTTGTCCATATAGATTGGCATCCACCAGTGATTTAACAAGTGCTGAAGTGCCTCCTGGATAAGGGTACAACCTCGATCGTTTTCGCAACCCGCTTTACAATTTTGATAGTCATGTGATATTAAGAATTCAAGTCGGACCTGCTCAGCATGTAACTCTACCAGGTTGGTATCCATTACGCAGATGTCGAAGATCTGAACCATGTTGATTTGATAGGAGTTCCTATCATGGTAGTCTTGGATCCATCCAAGATCCATCTGACGCTGGAGGGCCTCTTGTATGAAAGAGCATCCCTGTTTGTTTACCGAGCAAATCAGACAGTAACTGTAATCGTGCCGCAGCAGATTATGATACCGACTTTGCCTTGAGTGCATCGCCACCAAGTTGACATTCATCGCACGGATGTCGTGGTTTTGAATGACGTTGGAATTTGTGTAAACCATGTTAACTCCACGAACTCGGTACTCTTGGATCCATCCAAGATCCATTTGTTCCTGTAGAGCTGATTGCACTACCGAACATCCTTGGTTATCTTTAGAGCAGATATCACACTGGTGATAATTATGAGGTGGCACATGGCCATATCCACTCTGTCTACAATGCATCTTGACCAGATTGGTTTTCAACAAGAGTACATCATGAATTTGATAGACATTGTTAGTCTCTTTCTCAATCAGATTGACTGTAGCTTTCTCATGTTGAGGCAGCGGGTTCGTAAGAACATTAGGATTCGTATCTTTGAAAGATAAGAGCCCGCTCCTAACAAGCTTTTGCACGTCGGATTTGAAATTGAGACATGTCTCAATGTTATGCCCTGAACCTCCTTGATGATAAGGGAATGTTTGATCCGCTTTAAACCAAAAAGGCGGATTTTCCGGAACTGAAAGGGGAGACTTAGTCTGAATGTGCCCCATAGCCAGCAGTAACGGAAACAGCTCTGCGTACGTTACGGGTATAGGATCGAATCCTGGTGGCCGTATTGTACGGTTGTTGTTATATGGAGGACGAGCCTGCTGAAGAGGCTGTTGTGTCCTTTGTTGGTCAGGTTGGCTCTGCGCAACCTGAGGTTGATACATAGGAACAGGCGCGGGGCCGATAGCAGGAGTAACAATTGCTACTGGCTGATAACGATGCCTTTACTTTCCGAGAGAGATATTCCCAATATCTTGCTCTTTTTTCTTAGGGAGGGCACTACCATATTTTTTAGTACCGCTCGTCGATCCAGTGTCTTTTACCAAACGTCCTTCTCGGACGGCTTCCTCAAGACGTACGCCCTTGCCGACCATTTCGGTGAAATCACTGGGCGCACTTGCAACCATTCGGTCATAGTAAAATGAGCTTAAGGTCTTTAAGAAGATTTTTGTCATCTCTTTTTCCTCAAGAGGTGGACAAATTTGAGCGGCAATTTCACGCCACCTTTGAGCATACTCCTTAAAGGTTTCCTTTTCCTTTTGCGACATTGATCTAAGTTGATCTCTGTCGGGTGCCATGTCCAAATTGTATTTGTATTGTTGGACGAAGGCATTACCAAGATCTCTGAATGTACTGATCGTAGTACGGTTTAAACCCATGTACCATTTGAGTGCGGCACTGGTTAAACTATCCTGGAACTAGTGAATCAGCAGGTCCTGATTCTCCGTCTGAGCTGACATCCGCCGAGCGTACATCACCAGATGGCTCTGAGGGCAAGAATTACCCTTGTATTTTTCAAAGTCGGGCACTTGGAACTTGTGCGAGACTTTCACATTTGGGACCAAGCAGAGGTCTGCGGCGTCCTTTCCAAATAGATCCTGATCGCGAATGGCTTGCAGCTCTTTCTGCATTTCCAAGAACTGCTCCTGGAATTCATCCATTCTGTCAAACATAGTTTCCTTCTTACCAGAATGTGTCTGTGGAATCTGTCCTTCCGGGACAGTGTGCACCACAGGGGGTGGTACCGTGACTACGGTAGCGAATCTTGGCATTTCCCGAAGTTTGTAACCTTCAGGAGTCTTCAGTATGCCCCTGGCATCTTCGCTTTCCCGAAGTTTGTAACCTTCAGGCCCAACGACTTCTGTTGCGATTCCCTGATCTTCAGTGATCGGCGGAACATATCCTTCTGGGATATAGTTAACAGGCATGCCCCAAGGACGATCTTTCGGCATCTGATACCTAGGATCATACTTTTCTATGATGGGCGTTGAGGTGATCTCTGAGATCACAGTTCTTTGTAGCTGAGCTTCTGCCATGGCTTGCATGTCGTTACGAAGCTTTCTCATATCCTCTCTCAGAGCGTCGATCTCTTCTTTCAACTCTCTGTTTTCTTCCTCAAGATCATCCATCTTTTTCTGACGATTGGCCCGAGTATTATACGAATGAGATAGTTTGACTCTAGAATCGAGACACAAACGTGAGATTCGTAGGGAAGAAGAATAGCGATGTGAGAATGATGAATGCAATGATTATATTAATTGTTGTTTTTTGGTTTAATCAAAATAAACTTCGACAATTAGATTGCAAATATCAAACAGTGGGGAAACCCTTTTTTATTAAAATTCAAAGGATTACAGAAATGGAAATACAGTAGATTACAAAGTGCAGAAACAGAAACCTAAACTAATGGGTCCCGAGTCCTCTTCTTTGACCGGGGCGTTTGGGCCGTTGTCGGGTTGTCATTCCTTTGCCAGGTGAAAGGAGCGAGCAAATTCCTTTGATCATCTTGATTCTCTACAGCGTGTTGCTCCAAAATTTCAATCAGAGCATCTTTCTCTTTTAGTAGTTGCTGTATTTTGATGCACTCTACGTCGAGGGTGCAGTACTTGTTCTTCCAAGACCTTCTTTCCTTTTTGAACTTTGTTGAGAGTAACCTGAAGCTTTTCAGTTTCCGTCATGAAGTACATGACAGTTTCCCTTGGTGGAAGAATTCCGTAACGAGGATAAGGCATTTTTAGCTTGAGAGCTCTGGTTTGTACCCAATGGAGATAAGGCTCCATCGAGACACAGTCCGGTTTTCCCAGAGACTCTCGTCCTTTCTTATGAACCTGTTTCCAAGCTTGCACTATTTCCATCTTTAGTGCTCTGTCACTTTCTCCTTCTTTGAAGAAAAGACCTTCCAAATGAACACCCAGTGGGATGTGTCTCATCGGGTATCCAAATTGACGAAGAACTAATATCGGATGATAGTTGATTCCTCCTTTAGTTCCTATGAGGGGTACGCTGGGGAAGTTTCCACAACAGTCAATGATTTTGATTCCCTCATAAATCCTATTACACCAATCTATATCAGAATTGGTGAGAGACATGATCTTCTGCGACCAACGTAAGACACTCTTGCAATCCCAAAAAGCAGCAGACTTGGGCAAGTGAGAGATAAACCATTTGTAAAGCAGAGGTACACAGCATGTGATCTCCCCTCCGCTGTACAAATTTCCCAAGTGTACAGAATGATACGCATCTGCGAGCAAAGTCGGCACAGGGTTTCCAATGAGAAAAACCTTAATAGCGTTGATATCGACGAAGTTATTGATGTTGGGAAACAAAAATAACCCGTAGGTGAGAAAGACAAAGATGCTTTCAAAAGCAGTCCCGTTCCCTATACTAGCGAAGTATAGAGCCTTTTTTGTCAAGAACTGGGTTGGCAAACCTTGGATGCCACCCTTAGTGGTCATGTGAGTCCTGACCTCAGACTCGTCCAAATGAATTGCTCTTGCAATGATCTGATTCTTTGGAATTTCTTCCAGTCCAGAAAATGGAGCTCGATCTGTAATGTGTAGATCAATCAGATGAGAATACTCCTCCAGCGTTGGTGATAGCTGGTAATCCGGGAATGTGAAACAGTGATAAACCGGATCGTAGAATTGAATGAGCGCGTCCATGATCCCCTTAATCACATAGACTCTTAACAGTGGTAGCAAACCACCGTGCTTGGCTCTGAAAGCCTCTGGGTTAACGATCATCCTTGCTAACCTTCTCAAATCCCCTAGTTTTGGAACCTTGAAGGTATACTGGCGAGTTCTCCTTCTACCGAAATCCATTAGCGTAATCCTCTTCTCTGATATTTGCAATCATAGTCTTAGTTTAATTTGAAAAACAGAGAGACTAGAAGAGAAGTTTTTTTTTTTTTTTATGTTTTATTAAATGGATGCATCAATGCAGCACACAAAAACATAGAAAAAACATGGGGTCAGAGGGTCGTTGTCATGAAGCAAGGCTCTACCCATCCCCAAAGGTTTATACTAGGGTGATTTTTGTACCTGTACTCATTATCATCAGCTCCTCCCAGGAAAGCAGACAACAAGCGGATCGCCAGCGAGTTGTGTGCAATCTTAGAGTAAGTGCCATTCACTGAGAATAGATCACCAGCCTCAAATGAGGGTAGTATCGCGTAACAACTATTTCTGATAGTTTCCGCACTACGAAAGGGTTTGGTTCCTCAGCTTCTCAGACTTAACAACCGGCCCATTGGCTAGAAGAGTGAATGGGTTGCGTTGGTCAGCCTCCACTGAGATTGATGGTCGACCCCGTCGCCATCACTTATCTTAAGTGTATACTCATTCTTTCCACATGCGGCATCACACGCATTCCCATTAGCAGAAAAATAAACATGTATAGCAATTAGGAAAAGCAGTATATATATTTGTCCTAATCATCCTAGACTTATAAAGCTAAGGATCCTAAGTTCCTGACAGAAATGGCTCCCCGGCTGAGTTACCACTCTGTAGTTTTTCACACAAGAGGTGAAAAGGAAGACCGTGCCTAGATCTAACTTTGAAAGGCCCCACGGTGGGCGCCATTTTTCTGTAGCGAGCGATTTTGGACGCGGTTCTTAAGCGCTGGTCGCTCTCTGCGGTTTGAGCTTAAACTACAGGTCGATTCATTTTTTATCCTATTGTGAGCTGACTAAGGAAGGGAAATAGATGTCTCCAATTAACCCTACTTTGCATACTGAGTTTAAACAGCGGTCTGTTAGGTTACGGATGCTATCAATGTGGGGGGGCCTTTGTACTGGTTATTTGTATTTTCGCCAATATGCTTCTCTTTCTTTTTTTACCTGGGCAGAAGGTTTCTGGCGGGGAACAAGGATTAGGATGTTAGGACTGATGCTTTTGAAATACTGCTTTTGATTAATGGAGATATGGGATTTGGGTTTTTTGTTGATTGCGCTCGCTAAGATCTTTTCTTTCGATCTTATGCCTACATATTCCCGTTTACCGAAACAGGAAAATCAGAGCGTTCGTAGTTCCTCCTATTCTATGGGAGGAAATGGGTGTTTTTGGTGTCTTGTTTAAAGCCCAAGACGTGAAGCGAAAGGTGGTTTGTATCTTGTTCAAAGCCCAAGATGTGAAGCTGAAGGGTCTATTTGTGTCTTGTTCAAAGCCCAAGACGTGAAGCTGAAGGACCTCGACTTTAGAGAGAATTTGTCAACTCTAAAGAGGGGGAAGGAGAATTACTTTAACTGGGATACGCGGATCCGAGCAATGCCATAATTTCTGAAGAAAGGGTTTTAACCTGAAGGAGAAGACTTTAACTCAGTGTAGAGCAATGCCATCTTTCCTTAGGAATTTCTCATGCTAAAAGAGGGACAGTGGCATGGATATAGATGATCCAGAGGCTTGCCCCTTACAGCGATTAGATGAAGGGAAAGGAGTTGTTGATGTTTGTGTACTGTGAACGAGGCACAACTTTGATGTTAAAAGGTTGATTGGATCAACCAGTGGTTTTCTTATACAAAGCCTAAGAGGAGGCTAATTTCCGCTAGGAAAATCATTATACAAAGCCTAAGAGGAGGCTATTTTGTGTCTCGTACAAAGCCCGAGAGAGAGGCTAAAAGTTTTTGACCCGACGATAGAGTCTTTGTGTCTCGTACGAAGCCCGAGATAGAGGCTAAAAGTTTGACTCAACAAGAGAGTGTTTTTGTATCTCGTACGAAGCCCGAGATGGAGGCTAAAGTTTGTTTGGCTCAAAAAAAGAACCTTTTTGTATCTCGTATAAAGCCCGAGATGGAGGCGAAAAGGTGATTGACTCAACGAGGGAGTCTCTTTATGTGCCTCGTACAAGGCCCGAGAGAGAGGCTAAAAGGTTTTGACTCTACAGGAGAATCTTATTATCTCATACGAAGCCCGAGATGGAGGCTGAAGGTTTGTTTCAGTTGAGTAACAGATCTAATATACTGATTTTAAAAGAGAAAATCAGTTCTTATATGAGCAACACTGTACTCAGGGATTTGATTTGAGGATCAGGGATATTTCCTTCTCTTTGAGGAAACCGGAAATCCAAAGGGTATTGAGACTGTCCCGGGTCTGCGGGTTTCCTTCCTATTTAACGAAGGGGGTCACTTGAGAATGTCTTTGAGACTCAAGGAAGTTTGACTGTCCAAGTCTAGAGTTTTTTTCTTTTGTACTATGCTTTGAGAAACAGTAGTAGACTCTATGAAAGGACTGTTCTATGAGGATAACTAGGTTCTGTTCCTATACCTCTAGGAGGTCGTCGGGACAATTTGTACGAAGCCCAAGAGGAGGCTGGAAACTTTTAAGAAGTCGACGGGTCCTTGTACGAAGCCCAAGAGGAGGCTATCATTCCCGAAGGAAGAGATCATTATACGAAGCCTAAGAGGAGGCTGTGAATACTTCTAAGAAGCCGTAGTGTCCTTGAATAATGCCCAAGAGGAGGCCGGTGCTTTTAAGAAGCCCGTGGGACTATCATCTCCTTTCCATTAGGAGAGATAACTCTTTTAAAGATAAAAACCACTGGTAAACGTGCGAGGTTTACTATCTAGCGACTTTTAGCTTTTAAAGTGGGTTCCTTAGTTAAGGTCCAAGATTATGACCGTAGTGGGTACCTAAACCCCGAGACATTCAAGGCAAGCTATCCACAAGGAATAGATCAAGTCAGGAAAGTTCGAGAATTTGGAAGAAACTCAAAGATGCCATTCACGGAGAATACATTCATCTTGGGGAGTAGAGCTTCTTGACGATTCCTAAGGAGGACAGCCAAAGAGAAGACTGTATCTGGTGCTCCTATTGGGGATCTAGGCATCTATTTCTACGAATAAATGAAACGGCGTCACCTAGTTCTAGACGTAGTTGCCGGGGAAACTCGAAATATCTATACTATTATTACACAGTAGATATGAGTTTATGAAAGGAGACTTACAGTGAGCAGCCCCACAATACAGTTTATAATATGAAAGCAGTAAATGAAAGCGATAACCACTTACTCGGTTGTAGAGCTTCCATGCTGTTTGGTTAGTTGTTCAACAAAGAAAGATTGAAAACAACAGTATATTCAAAATCAAAGGAGAAAGTGCTTTGAAAAAGAAAGATTTGAGGCTTACAGCCCAAGGAGAGGCCCAGGGTTTTATCAATGAGCACACTATTTGACTTTGTACAGCGGGACTTATACAAGTGACTGGGGCCCAAAAAGGTTTTCTGTACAAAGGGATGGGTCTTACACTCTCTCAAGAGGCCCAAAAAAGGTTTAAAGAAAAGAGAGGGGCTTATAACACGAGGGTAGGCCCAAATGATTTTTCGTTTAAAAATGGCGATCGCGCCGAAGTTTTCTTTTAACGCAGAGGGACTTATACAATAAGTGAGGCCCAAAATATTTTGGTTAAAAGGGGGATTGGGTCTTACACTCTAATAGAGGCCCAAAGTGTTTTGAATGGGTCTTATAGCTCAAGGAGAGGCCCAGATGATTTTTATTTTTAAACGGGCGACGATCGCGCCGTTTACTTGTACAGAGGGACTTATACAATGAGTGAGGCCCAAAATGTTTTTGTACAAGGGGGGGGGGGGGTCTTACACTCTCTCAAGAGGCCCAAAGAGTTTTGAAAGTGATTTATGAGGGTTGAATTAATCCAAAACCCTAATTTGTTTTCAAAATGTATTTAATTGAATAAAAATTCAATTAAAATGATCAAAAATTGTTTAACACATGGAAATCAAATTGTGATCTTGGATTAATGCTTCAAAAATTAAGTATTGACCTACAAAATAATTAGAAAGCATTAAAAGTTGCAAAATCAATGTAGAAAAAATATTTAAAATGTCAAAAACAACTAAAATATTAATTCTTTGCAAAAATATCAATTATATGAAATAAATAATATTTTTGGGATTTTTTGTGAAAATAAAATATTTTAACATTTTTGTGAATTATTAAAAAAAGAATCAACTCAAAATCATTAAAACTCAGAGAGAAATTAATTTTTGAATCAATTAAACAAAATCACAAAATTCAAATATTTGAATTTCTAAAAATGGCGCCAAGAACAGCTGAAGAACACGTGCGTGTTCTTGGTTTCTCAGATTTGCATTTTCTATCCAATCTCCATGAATACGTAATCATATCATGCAATCCACATATCATTATGCTCGCCTCAACCTCAAGATCATGTCTATGTACTTTAATTTCATTTAAATTAAACATACAACAAGAAATCACGAAGAGACCTCAAGAACCCTAATTTCTGCATGAAGGCTAGGATTTTTTATACACGATTCAAACAATGCAATTAATTGAGGGAAAACATTCCATGCATGATTATGAACATATGGCCAAATTATTGTGCGAGGAAATATGCATAGATTGAGAGATGACCAAGTATGTGCTTACCTCCAAGTCGTGACAGCAAGTTCAAAGTGATTTTTGATTTGGAGGTGTTACAGATGAGTGGTGATGATCAGAACAGCTTCCCTACACCCTATGGATTGTGTTTGGATGGTTGGACTTGATTGAAATTGGCTGGATCATTTTGTGGCACCTCAGCTGCATTTTGGTTAAAACCTTGAGCAACCAGCTGGTGATTTTGTGAAATTGATGTTTCAGAAGTAATCTAAGTGTTTGATCAGCTCATATGTGATGTATGTGAGGTGTGTGAGTGATTGGTTTGATTGGAATTGCTCTCAAACTCAAAACCCGATAGTGACTTGCCTTAGAAGGCAAAATTGGAGTGAAAGAAGAGATTTTGAGGAAAGCATCTGTTAGATGGCTTTGGTGTGTCCAAACTGACCACAATTGAGCTCTATTTATAGTAGAGCAAGTTTGTTTTGCAAGGAATAGTGCATGGCAGCTGGTAAGTAGGTTTGGCCAATGTTGGCAAATGAAAATCCAAGTTACCTCTAGCCATTGACTAGAGGTTAGGGCACAGAGCTTTGGTTCCCTTGGTCTTGGATAAGTCTTGACTGATTTCAGATGAGAATGGCTCAGTCCATGCCACCTTGATGGTTTCATTGAATGCCTCATTCCAAATTTGAAGTCTTGTCCCTATTTTGGCCATTCTAGGTTCAACATGTTATTTCTTGTTCCATGGACTTTGGAGGCTTGGCTCAGTGATTGTCCCCTTTAGATTCAATCCTCTGAGGTGTCCAAGTGGATAGGAGCAATTGAATTTGGCTGATTTTGGCAAATCGACCAAAGTTGCAAATTCTGCCTTGCCTTGACAGATTTCAACAAGGCAACTTGGCAATGTTGTATCTCATGGTGTAGGTTGAATTTGGCAATGTTCTTGGCCATTTCGGAAAGCTCTTACATGATACAACAACTGTTTGAACAAGTTTGGTTTTGATCTCTTTTGATTCCAAGTGAAAAATCCCCCTACATTTGGCAAAAAGTGAGGCAGAATCTGACTTAGTGAAAATTTCACTAAGTGTTGGAAAAAGTGACATTTTCACTTTTCAGCCACTTTGATCACTCCATAACTCAAAATCCTTAATGAATTGGAATGACTTGTAGTTGAAGTTTTTGTAGGTGATAATGAGGGCTACAAATCCATCTTTGGATGAGAAAAAATGGCCTTGTGGTTTAGGAGTTATGGTCCTTCAAAGTTGGTACCTTTGCCACTTTATTTTTAACTTAGAAAAATTTCTAAGTTTTATGGTTACCCCTTTTACAAGTTATCTCACTTTTCTTGATTTTTCTTGATGAATGATGATTCAAATCATACATTAACATCATTTTAGGGTTAAAAATCCATTTTGGTGAAAAATCTCAAAAAGTCAAAGTTGACTTTTGTGCACAGTTGACTTTTTATCAGATGAATTCCAAACTGTGCAATTCTTCAGGAAATCATGTCCTTGACCTAAATCAAACTTGATGGACATGTTACATGGGTGTCATAGGGTATATTCAATCATGTATTAGGGTTTGGGAGCATGTCTTGGTCAAAAGTCAAAGTTACAGTTGACTTTTCTCTTAAAACCCTAATTGTGGTGCAGATGAAATTGAGACTTGTTGCTCAAGCTTCTTGGATCAATCCATGGTTCCAAATGGATCAATATGGTATATTAGAGACCCTCAAATCATGTCTTGAGGTCTTGGCTCATGGTTTGTCCCAAAAGTCAACTTAGGGGTGAATTAGGTCAAGAAACCCTAATTCCTGATTTTTGATGAATGCATCCCCTGAGGCAAAATTGACTTGATGCATGGGTTCATGAGGTTCCATGAAGTATATTAGGTCATGTTTTGGATCATTGCCTTGTGCCCAGATGAAAATTTCCATCTGGAGGCCCTGGTCGACCAAAACCCTAATTTGGTGACACTGTCGATCTTGAGACTTGATCCACCTAGAAGGGAGCAGCCTTGTGCTTAATGCTTGAAGTGGGAGTCCTTTTTGATCCATTGTGGATGTTTAAGAGATTTAGACAAGTTGAAGATCATGTCATTTCTTGATTGATCCTTGTCTAAACACTCAGAGAGGGCTTGAAACCCTAATTTTGATTGTAGTGGATGCTCACCCATCTTTGGGGATACTAATGAAGCATAAAGGTACATCCATATTGTGATGATGATTTTCACAATGATGGGAAATCTAAGTGGTCAAAATTTGGGGTATTACACTATGCATATGAGCGCTTATGCCATGCTTATGCTTATGCTGACAAAACAGACAGAAAGCGAAACCGGAGGCGGAGAAAACATCTCGACAAGGATACCCAGCCAAACTCAATAGGTTAGACCAACACTGGGGATGGAGAAGAACCGATGACTTCGTTGGTGAAAATAGTATTCCACTTGAGGTATAACATCATGAGTATTGCCATCATGAGCTTGATTCCTTTGTTGGTGGAGAATCCATAGAGGATGATCAAGATTAGCTGAAGTAACAGCTTATTGGGGAGCTAACAAAGTAATTATGCATTCCACTGGCATAACTACCATCTTCAAATCTTATCTGCCCTAGGCTAGACGGTCTATACGATAACAAGAGGATTTTATAGAAGAATTGGCATACAGGGTGTTTCAATATCTTCAAACTCTTGGAGAGATCTTGACGTAACTGCCCCAAATTAACGGCGTTTGCACAACAAAGCCTTGGAACTTGCTTCAGACTGATTGTTTGATGATTTGGGGAACAACTTTGCCCCTGTCAGCTTGGTTGATCTGTGACGGGGATGTCCTTGACTGACTTTTTTTTTTTTAGAGATTTGCCGAATCTCGACCTGATTGCCCCTGATTAACTGGTTCGTGAGGGTAAGTCACCAAAAGGATTTCACAGAAGAATTGACGCACTAGATGCTTCAATGTCTTCAAACTTTTGAAAAGAAATGAACTTAGACATGGTCGCCCCAGTTCAACTGTATTCGTAATACACAAATGGTAGTAGAAACGACTGGGGGAACAAAACTTGCCCCTGCTGATAGGTCACTGGAGTCCATACTTGTCGTAAGATGACCTGGGGAAGACTTGTTCTAATATTTTGAGACCTGCCCCTGATTCGGTGGATTGGCAGATCCTTCTACTTGGTTGCCCCTGACTGAGCTTCCTTTATCAAGTCGGATCCCCTAGCTGGTTGTATTTGTTGGGATTCCTTTGATATTGAATTGTTTTTGCAAACAAGTATCGTTCATCAGAAAATGGGCAAAATTTAATGCAACGTTTAATGCAAAGTTTAATGTAAAGTTTTGATAAAAACGCACAGTGAAATGATTAAATAGTCAAAAACAAAGGTGGGTCTAGTCATCAAGGAAGTGACCAACACACGCGGGTAACAAAGATTATTAGGAGTTAGGTTACTCAACCTTGTTGTAGTATGCTTTTCAAAACAACCTTACCTCAATTAGGTCTTTTAGGGGTTGTAATGTGGTATGGTTCACGGCTTATGAAACAAAAGATAAAGGCTCAAATCCTACGCTCAGTTAACTCAAGTCAAATCTCCAAAAGTAGGAAGTCACTTGATTTGAAAGCTGACTGGCGCCTTATGTGAAACGCTCGTGTTTGAATGCATAACCGAGTTAAACTGAGAACTACCCTGCCCCAAAGTTGATATTTAAGGTTTTTGTGAAGAAGAAACTCCTACTTCTAGGCTCGAAGGGGTTAACAAGGGATGAATCGAAACAATGCCTTACATCCTCGACGAGGTTAATTTGAAAGCCTACCACAGCAAGTATGAATATGAGGTTTCATCATCCTCCCTAATCTTTGCTTTGACAAAAGATTGAATAAAGGGAGTGAAACAAGGTAAATATTTTTGAAAATAACAGTAAATGAGTGAAACGAATGGACTTAATCTAAAAGATGCACAAACATTTCATTAGCCTTGCCAGTTTGAAAGTACAACAAAGCTCATAAGCAAATACAAATTCAAAGTGCAAAGGAAATACAATAAAATTGCTGAAACAGCCAACAGATTGCCAGCTTTAGGGAATCAAATGCAGAAAATCAAAGAGGAGCTCAATCACAGTCCATCTTTGTCTTGATACATCCTTCACAGCATTACTTATCTCCTGAGCGGGTAAGGATTATTCTTGATGATAGGCTGGGAGCCATCGAAAGACAAAATGTTTCTCTCCACTAAGTCCTTCACAATATGCTTCAAAGCAAAGCAACCTTCTAAATTATGACCTGGTGCACCTTCATGGAATGTACAATGAGCATTGGGATTGTAAGAAGGTGGAAGCGGATCAGGAGGTGAGCCTGATGACCTTGTAGTTATTAATCCTTGTTGCACCAAAGCAGGATACAATGTTGTATACGTCATAGGAATGGGAGGAATCGGAGGCCTTCCACCCTTTCTTTTTCCTGGAATGTTCTGATGAGAAACTTGAGTCCGTTGGCGATAAGCAGGAGCGTTGGGCGCTCATTGATACACTGGTGGTTGAGGAACCGGCTGATAAACAGAAGCTTGACTGTTGAATGTTAGCGCGATGGCGGCCACATAAGGTTGCTGAATAGAATAGAACTGTTGTTGCTGCTGACACTTCCAAAATTGATTTTTCCTCCTTTTGTTCGTCATCACCACATTGGTATCTCCTTCCCTTTTAAAGGATATCTTGGCATCATCGCTCGAACTACCAGCTCTCTTGGTCATTTTTCCATTCTTCAGACCAAGCTCTACTTTAATCCCCACAGCTACGATATCGGAAAAGCTAGCAGACACGCTACTGATTATTCTTTTGTAGAATTCCGGTCTAACTGTGTCGATAAACCAATTAGTTAACTCTTTTTCAGATAACGGTGGCTCTACCTGTGAAGCCAGCTCTCTCCATCTTTGTGCATACTCTCTAAAAGACTCGGTATCGCGCTGTGACATACATAGTAATTGTCTACGATCTGGCACCAGGTCCATGTTATATCTATAATGCTTTACAAAAGCATCAGATACATCTTGAAAGCATCGGATCCTAGATTGGTCCAAAGTCAACTACCACTTTGCAGTAGCTCCTTTCAAACTATCTTGGAAGCAGTGGATCATCAACTTATCATCATCCATATATGCAGCCATTCGTCGGTAATACATGATCAAATGCGACTTAGGATAGGTCGTTCCTGAGTATAGGTCAAAATTGGGTAGTTTGAACTTGGGTGGAATTACCAAGCCTGAGACTAAGCACAAGTCTTTAACATTAGTATTAGATTCATTGCTCCTCTCCATTGCTTCCAATTTCTTCCGCATTGTTTCTACACTTTCCTCCAACCTTTCATGTCGATTATCCCCTTCTTCGGACCTATTGACATGATCATGGACCGGAGGTGGATTCTGAAAAACTGGGTGCATCTGGGCTTGCACTGTCGCTGGAGTGAAGGTAGGAATAGCTTGAAAAGCCTCATTAACTAAGGGAACGGCTTGTTGAGTAGAAGTGACGGTCGGAGCACGTATAAAGTTAAAAGGCATACCCAAAGTGGGGTTCACAATAGTAACGGGAGGTTCTACAGTTGTAGTGATAATCTCGGAGACTACTGTCGCTTGTGTATCCATCCTGGCACTCATAACTCGAATTACTTCCAGAATCTGCCCCATTCCTCCTCAGAGCTCGCTCAATTCACTGTTGACTCTATCCATTTCACAGTATTGTTCATACATCCTTTGTCGAGTTTGGCTCGGGTGACGATTCAAAGACGATTCTGAAGGGAAAACGACGACATGAGACGAAGACAGAGAGGAAACACACATGCTATGATGCAAATGAGATGCTAGTGCAAGCCAAGTGGTTTCAAGGAACGCAAAGGCAAGTTGCAAACTTTTTGGAAAATTGAAGAGTTTTGGTTTCTTAAATCTCTTATCTATATTGATTTTTTTTTAAAAGGAAACAAACATTTGAGTTCCACGAAACCAAAGGGCTAAGAATGCTTGAATGTTGAGATGTATGCAACACACAAACAAAAGGGCAAATACATATGTACACACAACAAAGTAAACAAACCCTAGGTTTATAGGTCTCATGAATGGAGCCAGGGTCTACCCATCCCTATAGGTATGTACTACTGGTTTTCATCTGCTGAACAAGGTTCCGAAGAGTTCCCAGAGTCGACAACCCATCTTTCGGATTTTATCGACTTTCCAATTGCTTGGTGATCGATAAAATTCTCAAGAGAATCTCGTCTGAGTGTAGTATCGCGTAGCAACCATTTGGGATAGCTCCCTTGCAGTCCTCGCACTACGTCATAAATAGGCCAAGTTGGGGTAAAGGGATAACTAAAGGTCATCAGTTTCTCTGGCTCCTAGGTCAAAAGTAGTAATGCATTCACGATTGCTCGTTCAACATTTACCACTTCAGAGAGGGCCTCAGCTGAGTGTGGACTTCAAGTTCCCTTCTTTGGGATTTCTCCCTCGAAGTTCCCTTGACTATGTCCAAGATTCCTAAGCATATGTGTTCTCTCAAGTCCGGGTTAGGACTTATCTCACTCATTGATATCATGTCAACCCAAACCAAACAGGATAATATCAAACATAGAACAGATATACAAGCATACAAGCAGATATGACATGCAGGCAATCATACAAGTAGATAAGCAAACATGAATAACATAAAACAAGATAGGCTTAACCCTCTTAGGAAAGGACCAGCAATAGGTCTAACTTTCCCCAGTGAAGTCGCCATTTCTGTTGCGGTGAAAATTGGATAACAAGCTATTAATTAACTTGCATCATATTTCTTTTACAACCGACTTTGATTTATCCAAAGGAAAGGTTCAAGATCGTTAGAAAAACCTAAGGGGGAAAGATCTAAGGTTCGGGGGTTGGTTACGCCTAGGGAAGGTATTAGCACCCTAAACGTCCGTAGTACTCTACGGGAACCTCTTGTTAAATGTTATCTTATGTTTGCTAAAGGTTCTATGCTAAAGGTTAGTTAGCGGGGGAAGTGATAAATTCATTATGATGAATATCACTAAGAGTTAAGGAACTCTCTCCTAATGCTAGTTGTAATTTCTATGGCTCTAATGAGGCCAAGAAATTGAAGTTTTATCCTAAAAGGTTACCTAGGTTAAGGTGGGGGTCATGACTTATGAGTCAATATATTTAACCTTCCTTTAGAATGGGGGAAAACAGTTATAAGTTACTAAGATAAAGAGATTAGTGCAAATACAATGATACAAAAATACATGAATAAGATAAAATAAAAATCATGATATTAATGCAAAGTGAGAATTAAACAGTTAGACAATGATTAAATATGAAATGAAATAAAATAGAAATAATCTCGTCTTAATCATGATTTAATCGAGAAAATCGATAATCAATGATTCTTGACTTTCATCGACTAAAATAATATCGGAATAAAAAAAAGCTAGTCTCATCTAAATCAAGATTTTAATCGACGGATCGATAATCTTGATTTTTTTTACTTTCATCGACCAAAATAACATCGGAATAAAATCAATTAGGTCTCGTTTAAATCAAGATCTAATCGACAAATTGATAATCTCTGATTTTTAACTTTCATCGACCAAAATACAATAAAACTAAATTGGTCTCGTTTAAATCAAGATTTAATCGATAAATCGATAATCTTAGATTTCTAACTTTCATCGACCAAAATAACATCGGAATAAAGTCAAGTCGGTCTCGTTTAAATCGAGATCTAATCGACGAATCGATGATCTTAGGTTTTTAACTTTCATCGACCAAAATAAAATAAAAGCCAAGTTGGTCTCGTTTAAATCAAGATTTAATCGATAAATCGATAATCTTAGATTTCTAACTTTCATCGACCAAAATAAAATCGGGAAGAAAATAAAATTGGTCTCATTTAAATCAAAATCTAATCGACGAATCGATAATCTTAAGATTTTTAAACTTTCATCGACCAAAATAGATGAAATAGAAGGTGGCCTCCTACCAATCTAGATTTTTAACGATTTGGAAATAATCAACAAAATCAAGATTTATGATATCATTGGCCTTAAAAATAATTTAAAACAAAAAAACAAGTTGCTAAATATTTAAAAGATCCACCATTTAAAAAAACTTCTAAAAACTTAGAAAGAAACAAACCAATAAAAAAAACTTCCTAAAATGAATAAAAAGAAGGAGGGGCGGCTGAGATAATAAGGGAGAGGGTGCAAGAAAGGAACAAAGGATCACGTGGGTCTAAGCCCATCACCACAAGTAAGTCCAACAATGTTTAGACAACAAAGGGACAGTATGGAACGATCCATCACCCACCCACGCTCCACAACGACAAGGTTAAGAGAAATAAATGTACCATTAACATTTGCAATAAAGTTAAAAGAAAGAAAAGAAAAAGTCAGAAGCTCTCGTCCCAAAACAAATGAAAAGCTCAGAACGTGAGCCCTTGTTCAAAAGCCCATCTTCCCAGCTTCTCCTCCCTAAAACGCAAGTTTCATCAGCATGCGCAAATGAAATCGATCAACAAAATCAAAGAAACGTTTGCAACCTTCGTGTCGTATCGATCTCACTTTTTATTTCGTTCGCGAGTTCTTTCGCTCTCTCCTCGTCCATCACCTCGCGATTCATACTCGGTTTGATTCAAAAGATGGTTATGTTTGGTTTGTGAAATCTTCTAACAGAGATTCAGGTTATGATTTGTGGGTTTATGGATTGTGTTTGGAGAAGTTTGTTTGCGGCTTGTGAGTGTCGAAGGAAGAAGATCGGTGGAAGAGAAATTGAAGGTTGAAGGTCGTGTACGGAGGGATCGAATGAGAGACGAGGTTGGTGAAAGTTGAAGAGTTTTTGGAAAAAGGTCTTAAGAATCATTGTGAAGGTTTGGTTTTGGAGTGGGTTTTGATGTTTATGACGACGTCGTTTTGGAGTTCCGGTTGAGGAGGTGTTTGAAGGATTTGTTTGAAGGAGAAGTAGATGAAGTTGTCGGTGATGTTTTGGTTGTTGCTGTTGTGTTGGCGAGGCTGGGATGTTCGATTAAGAAGATGAACGAAGGGTGATGCTGGTAACGTTGAAGGTGAGTAAGTTATATTTTTTTTGATGCTTTTCAAACAGCAAGGTGAGCTGAGGAGCTTTGAAGATACGTTGGTGAAGTAGGTGGCCGGAATGTGGTAGTGTTTAGTTTTCGGTCCAAAACGGTTGAAATGAATGGTGATAAAGAGTTACAGAGGTGAGTTTTGTTGTTGTTGTAAAAGAGTGAATCGAGATATGGTTTTTGTGGAGGAATCCTTTTGGTGAGTTTTTATTTCTGACGTGAGAGGTTGGGTGGCCGTGGATTGAGCAGGGGTTTGTGGTTTGTGAAAGGTTTTGGGGTGGAATTGGTTGAAGAGTGACGAACAGAGGGAGCGTGTGATTTTTGCGAAGAATGTGCAGTTGTTGTTAATGATAGGGTGTTGATGAAGGTTTGGTTTTGTTGAGTTTCACGGCAGGAGAAGGTCGTGAGGTTATCGAAGGATGGTGTTTGATGCAGGGGATCGAAACAAAAAAGGTTGGTGGTCTGAGAGAGTTTTATGGGTTCTGGTTATTGAGGATGAAGGTGTTGGGTTGTTGAGTTTCACGACAGGAGAAGGTCGTGAGGTTATCGAAGGATGGTGTTTGATGCAGGGGATCGAAACAAAAAAGGTTGGTGGTCTGAGAGAGTTTTATGGGTTCTGGTTATTGAGGATGAAGGTGTTGGGTTGTTGAGTTTCACGGCAGGAGAAGGTCGTGAGGTTATCGAAGGATGGTGTTTGATGCAGGGGATCGAAACAAAAAAGGTTGGTGGTCTGAGAGAGTTTTATGGGTTCTGGTTATTGAGGATGAAGGTGTTGGGTTGCTGAGTTTCTCCTCTGGTCGTCCCCCCGTCTCTATTTGTGCTGCTGTTAACATAAGGTAAGCTTCTTTTCAAAAAAACTACCGTTAGCTTGTGAGTTTTGAAAAATAGAGCCGTTCTGATTTTAGTGTCATCGTTACAGCATGAAAGAGGAGCAGGGTCTGACTTTTGGTGCAGAAGCTTTGGTACAAGGCGCATGGACTTGGCGTGTAGTGAAATTTGATACAGGTTTTGGATAGGTTCTGATGGAGATTTGGCTTCTATACTTGAATTCTCATTGTTGTAATAAGAGAAATAAGTTTACACGGGTCTTTCTTGTAAATGGACTTATTTGTATTTTATATAATTTGTTGTAACTTTGGAAATGCCTTTGCCTTGTAATTTGTCTCTTGAATGCCACCTGGAAATTTGATATTGAATTTGGAATTGGATAGAGGTTAGGTTTGAAAAGTCAAAAGGAGAAAAGCTTGCTCCTTATTGGTTGATGACCAAAATTAACTCCTCCAATCAAGACCAAAGTAATTGTCATGGTGGACCAATCATGAGAAATGGAAATGAAATAGTTTTTTTGACATTTAATATGACTAATAATAAAACTAATTAATAACTTAATTTAACTTAGTTAGAAAAGTATTAAAATTAATCTAATTAATTAAACCAAATTTCTTTTAAAAGAGGATCAAATTGAGGTTGATAATTAAATTGAAAAAATAAACATCTTAAATATAAATTAAAATAAAAAACAAATAAAACACTAAAATGAATACTAAATTAAAATATAGAAAAAGAAAATAAATAAAAACTAGCAAAAGAAATGAGGGTAAAATTTGGGGTGCAATACTAATCTATTAAGATTCTCTGAATAACTATGAGTTTATGTTTGATCTGTTTTAACTGTCGTTTCTGTGTCAGTTTCACTTTGGTAATGTACTTTCAGAATATCTAAAGACATTATTGGAATGTACTTGCATGCTGAAAATAATTCTTGGTCAAATAAACTTTTTCATTAATTAAACTGATGGATTACAAAAATATTTAAAAAAGGGGGAAAAAGATGATTCTATAAGAGATCCCTTGCTATAGTATCTCGTGCCCAAAGTCGTCCACTGTTGCTATAGTCCACCTTCTTGTCTTCAGAATCAATCACTTCTTCCTCTTCTATGACTGGGAAAGAGTAGTAGAACTGCTTGTTGACCCTCCTTATCTTCCTTGACCTATTCATGCTTTTCTCCTTGGCTTCAAAGCAGCAACTACTGAATCTCCTTCTGAAGTTCGTTCAGGTACTGCTGATGTTGCCTCTTCTGATGAAAGTATTGCTGAGGACAGAGGCTCAGCTTTAGAGGACTCAGAAGCAGCTCGCCTCTGAGGGGATTGGATTGCCAAACTTGTAGAGCTCTCGGCTACGTCTGTTACGACGGATGTGTTATGACTCTCAATTGATGATTCTATATCTCTAGGTTGATGATTGATGAAAATGACTTAGGATCTGGATGCTTTTATATTGGCTTATGTGGATACCAAGAGTCTAAAATTAATCCTTGTTTAATTCTTGGAATAGTAACAACCACTAAGACTTTAAAGCATGCATTTTACAAATCTTAATGATTCTTATTACTTGTTTAATTTTCCTCGTTGGATACTGATCCAGTAATGATGATCTGAGATACATTTATTAGTGATATTCTTCTCTCTTTCCTTTCTTTTCCTTTTATTCTTTTTGATGTGATAAATGGAGGAGAAATAACAGTAAGTATTTAAGTGGAAACTGAACCCATTGAATACATGTTCTGTACATATTGGTCATTTATTTTCCTGTAATTTATTTTCTGTTTTTATGGTTACCTTGCCCAGGGCGCATTTTTAACTTTCTCGTACATAGGTCTAAGGAAAAGATTACAAACCTCATACCCTGTTGTTGCAGAGAAAATTAAATGCCCAACATTGTCCTTTAAATACTTGTGTTTGTCATCATAAAAAAAGGGGAGATTGTTAGAACAAGATTTGTTCAAGACATATTCTCTTTTAGTTTTGATGATAACAAAAGTATTAAAAGAACAATTGTTTATTTGATGTGTATTTTATTTATGCAAGTTCTTGTTCTTTTACATAAATAATCAGAATCTGTTTTAATTAGACACACTTTGGAGTTGCTTCATTGCTAGCTTCTGGTGGCAGAGTCTGAAGAACAATTGCTAGTGTGGCTTGGCGTAGTCTTTGAACTAAAGGCCTCAGTATTCGGACGAGTTACTACACTTGGTAACTGTATATCAGCATCTGATACCATTCAAAGTTGGTGATAAAGCTGTGGATTATCCGTCCTGCAGAAACCAAGTTGCGTTATCTTATCAACTTGTCAGCTAAAGTCTAAAGGATTGTATGGCTCAAGAAAGGTTGACATGCTCTACATACGTCTGCTCCTAATGGCTCATTCAGTACATAACCTCTTGAAGACTCAAAGTTTAAACGCGTTACACACTAGATTCAGAATCTTCTATGTATCCATCTTCAACGTCTCTTGTACTATAGAGTAAAGGCAAAAACACTTGATCAAGTCACTTCCTCAACAACTAGTTTCTGTAATGGCTATATATATGGCTGAAGATACAAGTTTTAATCTTAACAAGGATTCTTCTAATGAAGGAGTAGCAAGATCAAGCAATTATCAACTCTAGTGTAATATGCAGATTTTCTATTTTAGGTTTTAATTGTAAAATCCTTAAGATTTATTATCATTAAATATCTTAGAAATATTAAGAGCTTTAGGTCTTTGTTATGGTGATTTCCTGTACCTCTGATGCTTGCATCATGTACACCATGTTCTCTATTCTGTTGAGCCTTCAGTAGTTTAGATTAAGTCTCTTGCTATATGCTTGAGCAAAAGTCTTGTTTCATTGGGATTCAAGAAATAAGTCTTAAGCCAAGATGCTTAAGCCACGTAAGTCTCATTGCTTAAGTGCTTGAGCTGTGAAAGTCTTATTCAGCTCGTCTGATTGAGCAGTGGGAAGACTCTGTCTGAGAGGCCTGAGTAAGAAGTCTCAAGGGAGCTTGAGCAAAGGGATAGTCTTAGACATGTGTTCTAAGCAAAAAGGAAGTCTCAACCAGAAGAGCTTGGAGTAGGTGGCTCGGTCAGAAGGTGTGAGCCAGAGAAGTCTTAGACATGTGCTCTAAGCAAGGGGAAGTCTCAACCAGAAGACCTTGGAGCAGGTGACTCGATCAGAAGGTGTGAGCAAGAGAAGTCTTAGACATGTGCTCTAACCAAGGGGAAGTCTCAACCAGAAGACCTTGGACCTGGTGGCTCAGTCAGAAGGTGTGAGCAAGGGAAAGTCTTAGACATGTGCTATAAGCAAAGGAAGTCTCAGACAGTTGGTTTGAGCAGTTGTAAAAGTCTTATTTAGAAGCATAAGCGATTGTAATCATGAAATATTTATAATGAAAATATCTTGTGAGGCAAGGGGACTAGAGTACTCTCAGCTATGGGAGGAACCAGGATAAATCTTTTGTGTCTTCTGCTGTTATTTTATTTACTTCTGTTATATCTGCTGCTAATGAATTAAAATAGAATCTGAACAGCAGTTCTGATTCTGAATCTTTGATCAGAAGTTAAATTTAAAGGAAACGTGAAACACATTTCAACCCCTCTTCTTGTGTAATTTTCACACCTTCAAGTGCATGATTGAAGAAGGTGTTTTAGGTAGAAATTACTGTGACTAGAGCATACTTGATAAATAGGTCCCCCTTGATAGGCTTGGGAATGAAGAGACCTGAAGAAGTCTGGTCGGGACATCCACCTAGTCTTGACAGACAGAGAGTTTGATTGGTTAAACTATGCTCATATTAGGCAAGAAAAGGTCGAACCTAAAGCTCTAAGATGTATGTTCCTTAGATACCCTAAAGGAGTCAAAGCTTATAGGTTGTGATGCCTATAGCTAGGTCACAAGAGGTGTATCAAAAGTTGAGATGTAGTTTTCACTGATGCTGAGATGGCTTTCAAGAAAACAAATGACATCGGTCGAAGTTCAAAGATCTCTGAAGAAGATCTGGAACAGGAAGACATTTCTGTTGAGGTGGAGCATAGTGATACTAAATCGCATAACCAAGATGAAGTCAGAGAAGAATCTCAAGTTGCTTATGAAGATGAGGAGACTGATAATGACTACCTGCTGGCAAGAGACAAGTCAAAAAGAGTCATCAAGCCACCTCATAGACTTGGTTTTGAAAATCTCATAGCCTATGCCTTAATCTCTGCAAGTGGGGTTCTTGACGAAGATCCTAGAGACTATAAGGAAGTTATGAGAAGTCGAAATAAGACTGAATGGCTGAAAGACATGGATGATGAAAACTAGTTTGTTACCTTATTAGTGTAGAGTTTGTTCCAAGGTGGAGATTTGTGATATTTTGGATCAAACTTTAGAATCGACAAGGGTAGTTTCATGGTTTGAAAGGAGTTGTGCATGATGGAGTCGAAGTCTATTCAAGCATACTATTGAAATATGTTAGATTTGTGTATAAGTTAGCATGTCGAATTGAGCCTTGCTTGTAAGCACTATTGTTAACTTAGCTTGTAGCCTAAGTTAGCTTAGTAGTCTATAAATAGACTAGTTATCTCAGGTTGTTGAAAGAGGTTAATTTTTGGTATTCACTTGTAATCATTGAACCCTTATTGAGAAAGTGAATAGAAAAACAGATTTAGCCAAATCTTATTCTTATTTGTCCTTCTTCTCTCCCTTTTGTAAAACCTAATAAGGTTTCTTGTGTTTGTTCAAGAAACTCAATCTTTTTCTCATTTTTAGGTTTGTTCTTGACGACATCAATTCACAACATGAATGATAATTTTTCTCTCTAAGCAGATATTTGTTGAATGCCAAACATGCTTTAATTTGATCCATTATATTTGGTATTTTTCAACTCTTTTGTGATGTTTCAATGGATTTATTCCATGTTTCAATGCTATTCTTCAATTATGTTGCAAATACCTTTGGTTACTTTGATTTGTGTGTTATTGTGCAGGAATTAGGCATAAAACATCAAAGAGTAAGATACAAGTGAATGGACAAGGAAGCCAAAGGAAAAGAAGAAGATTCAGCATGTTCGCTGTGCAAACAACAGCGAGGTGCCAACGAATGTTCAGTGGGCGAGCTCTTGGCGAAGCCCCAGCAAACCGTCCCAGATTTGAGGCAATATCTAAAGGACTATAAGTTCGTTGTGCGAACTTGTAGCGAAGAAGCTCGTAGGGTGAAGAAGTGTTCGCACAGCGAACTTAGATATTTCCTCGGAGGCAGTTTAACTATTCAAAGGTACTTCTGGTGCCATAAAGTGGTCTTCGCTGGGCGAAAAATGCGTTTTCTAGGCGAACTTGACAGTTTTTAGTTGTACAATATAAGTATTTTTCACACTTTTTTGGGATCACAACCCCATTTTCAGATAGAAACCCATATTTTCAGCATTTCTTTACCAAAGAGTGATATTTTGCAAATAGAAACTGGATTCGCATCCAAGATCGATTCTTCGATGTGGATGCTCATTCATCTTCACTTCTTACTTGTAAAACAAGCTACCATGGTTATGGGTAGCTAATTTTCTTTGTATCAAAGGTAGAGGTAGTCTACCTTAGCTTTATGTATTTCTTTGGATTGGCCTTGTATGTGAACAAGTGATGATTAATAAATGATGAATATTTTTGTTCTTAATGATCCATTCTTGTTTTGTAAAACTCTAGACTTAGATTTTATGGAACTTGACCTAAAATATTCATCTATCGATTCATAGATTAGAGAGATCGGTATATGGTTGATATTCACTTTTTGTTGAACTTAAAGCTTACTATTTTGGTTGTTATATGGAGAGATCGTGTAGCGATGAATACGGTATTTCTCACGACACCGCTCTAGAGATAGACGATATTGAGAGAATACATGATGATACTAATTGAATCCGACTTCACATGCAAGATTAAGATAATGCGTCTAAGTTAGGGTAGATGAAAACTACTTTTGATATATTTTGTTAATCAAACATCTAGACTTTAAAGCTTTGCTACTAAAATCGTGACAATTTATGAAACAAACTTTGAAAATCCTTTTTCTTAAACCGGTAAACTATTGAATGGCAAGCATCCAATATCAGAACAATCCCTGTGGAGACGATAACAAAAAAACCCCCTGTGTTGCAATCTAACAACATTATGGATAAACCATCTAGCTCTTCTTCTCCAAAATAAGAAGACTAAAGCTGTGATTTCTTCTCCAAAAAAAAAACAGAAGACCAAAGTTGTGACTTTTTAAAAATATATTACAACTTGTGAAAGTACTACATATTCCTGCTGATATGGTTAGTATTAAACTATATTGTATATTATTTGGTTAGCATCATATAAAATTGTTCGTAGAATTACAATAAATCAACAAAAATAAAATGCATGCAAGGAATTAAATGGCATCATACAATACAGTTTGAATAAATTTTACAAGAAAAAGTAGATATGTAGTATACTATTATCTTTATTTAGGTTGATAATTTTTCTCTCTAAACAGACATTGTGGATAAACCATCTAACTCTTCTTCTCCAAAAAAAGGAAGACTAAAAGTGTGACTTCTCCTCCAAAAAAATAGAAGACCAAAGGCGTGACTTTTTAAAAATATATTATGACTTGTGAAAGTGCTACGTGTTTGATGGGGTTAGTATTAAACTATATTATATGTCATTCGATCAGCATCATATAAAATTGTTCTTAGAATTACAATGAATCAACAAAAAGAAAAGATATGCAAGGAATGACATGGCATCATACAATATAGTTTGAGTAAATTTTACAAGAAAAAGTAGACATGTAGTCTAATATTATCTTTATTATGACTGGTAATTTTTCTCTCTAAACAGACATTGTGGATAAACCATCTAGCTCTTCTTCTCCAAAAAATAAGAAGATTAAAGGTGTGACTTCTTCTCCAAAATTAAGAGACTAAAGGTGCGACAACATTGCTACGTTTCATGGCTAAACTTCGCGATGGTGAGAAATGCCAGATTGATTTTGATCTGGATACTTTCCAACCTATTGTTCAGTATGCTCCAAAATTTAAGAGTTATTTGTCATTCATTGTACGTAGCAAGGTTAGTATAAATGAAAAGAAATGGAAAAAGATAAGCGAAACCATGAAGGACGTGATATGGGATGATATTACGGTATTTAATTTTAATTAATTATTTAGAATTTATTTTCTATGATTGTTTAAATTACTAACACTTCTTTTGTTTTGTAGGATAAGTTCACTTGCCTACTGATGATAAATTTAGGAAGCATAGGTTTTTTTATATGGGGGAACGGTTAAAGCAATTTTAGACATTGCTCTAAAATGTTTATATATTTAGAAAGGCGATAAGGATGGAATACAACGTCATTTGAAAAGTATACATTCATCAAACATGAATTTTGGGATTTTTTGTCGAGACTCAGAAAAAAGGAGATTTTCAAGTTAGTTTGTAATACCCCGTATTTTATTACTCCGGATAATATTATATTGTGATCGACTGAGCCCAATGTACTCTGAGAAATTATTTGACAAAATAATTAGAGTAACTGTAGAACTTAGAATAAATCCAATTAATATTATCTGACTCTGAGGTATTTTATTTATTTGGACTTAAGAGACTTTTGGACATTTAGTAGTATTATTTCTAATACTAGTTTACTACATAATTCCTTTTCTTCCCATTTTCCAAACAAAAGAAAAAGTTAGTAAGAAAGAGAGAGAAAGAAGAAAGAAGGAAAGAAAGGAAAGGAAGAAGAGAAAAGTGGAGAAGAGGAAATTTGAAGAAAACCAAGAGCAAATCATCATCCATTCATCCAATCCTTGCCCAATCATCTCATCTTCATCATTTTCATCATCTATCCAAGGTGGGTTCTAGTTAGTACCAATTTTTAGAAGTTTTGGAATTGTTTGGTTTAGGTCGTATTTATGGAAATCGATGTTTTAACGGTTGAAATATGGTATAAATTGAAATGAATGATCAAGATACTTGTAGGAACATATATTGGTGGTTGTTTTGATGTTTATGTTTACTTTGAAATTATTGGAAAATGTTAGGGTTGTGTAGAAATTATGTGATTATGTGGAAATCTTGTTTGTATGAAGTTTGATAGTGAACCCATGATATAAACATGTTGTTATTCCTTTGTTGGCTGCTTGGGGATAGTAATGAGAAGGATTTGAGGATGGGTTTTCTGCTGTCAAACTGAGGCATTTTTCTGGAAATCGCCGAGCGCGCAGAAGCCCGCTTAGCGCGGTCAAGAAATTTTGCAACCCCTCGAGTCAGAGAAAACCGCGCTCAGCGCAGACAGGGGCGCGCTTAGCGCGACCTGGGACTTGGGATTTTATTCCTTTAGCGAGAAAATTCATAACTTTCGACTCGTTTATCGGATTCGATCATTCTTTATATCGATGTAAAGCCGAGGAAATATTCTATGCAATGGAGATGAAATATGTCGATTTTACCGACCAATTAAATAATCGATAAAGTTCCAAAAGTGATATATTTATGTTTTAATTGTTATATATTATTCTGCTATGCAATTATGACATGTCTTGGCTATCCTATTATTGTTTAACATGATTGTAAGTGAATATGCGTGCAAATATGAAAACGATATAGGAAGAGTGAGGAAACCTCAAACTTGAACTATAGGAGAATCTAGTAAGGAACTAGAAATTGTAGACAACTCTAGATGGCGATGCTCGGGCACGTGTTGTTGAAAGATACACCCTTGCCGAGTATTGGCCTAGTTGAGAGTGAACACTAGTATGGAACATGTGGTTAACCTTTGTGGTTGTGAAAAGGCAAGAGAGGCCTTAAGGCGGTGTAGTCTTGTGATTGTCAAATAGAATCGTATTGTTGTATGTGATCATGTAATCATAACCAAAATATTTTTAGTGTAGTTTCATGGGTCTCGAGCTCCTTTGAAACGGGTACACAATTACTTGGTATGTTTGATTCCCTACGTGTAGTACGATTGGGGCCTATGCTATGGGTAGAGACTTGTAATGGTTAACAGGCCATGAGAAGTGACGGTTCACGGTTAACAGGCCGGTGATCCCGAATCCAATTCGTATGCCAAGTAACTACAAAGATCTATGACTCGGGTCGCCTTCTAGACGTAGAAGCGGACGGGAAGATGAGATGTCTTGGTATGGTTATCGATTAGTGATGTTGTGAGTTAATGAACTCATGTCATGTTTCTATATAGTGTGAGAATTATAAAGTGTGAACTCAAGGGTCCTTTTCCCCTCTTCCCCGGACTTGAGTTAGGATTGTTAGAACCTTGATAATCCGGGAGAACCCATAAGATAGGGAACTCACTGAGATTTGATGTATCTCACCCCACGTTGTTGATGTATTTCAGGTGCTTCAGGTTCCGAGAAGGGTAAGGATAAGGTCGTGTGATCTTTTCCTTGTTTGTTGATGGCTAGCTTCCGTAGTGGAGTTTATTTTGAGATCATTGTTTCTCTAGTTCTTAGTTTTTATCTTTTGAACATCTTATGTATATTATGCCTTTAGAACTTTTAGTTGTTGTATTTTGGGGCATGTAATATATATAATGTGTTAACTAAGAGCTTATAGTGTTTCAGTACCAAACACTTGGATTCATGTATAACATTTATGCTTTGAGTTATGAGTTTTATATATGGGTGTTACAGTTGGTATCAGAGCAGGTCGTATCCTCGACCTAGCCATGAAATAGTATATGTATTTCTTTCCGTTTCATATACGTTGTGTCGCCATTGGTCTTAAGTGTTATATTTATGGCATTGAGCCTGATCAACTTAATACTAGTTGTATGACCTTTAGGAACATGGCTGAAGGACATAGAAACACTCGTGGTAGACCCCGCACGACTCCTGAAGGGACGAATCTGCTGGGAGGCGACGGCAATGCTCCTCTGTACCAGTTTATGCAACAGATGCAGCAGCAACAGAATCTATTTATGCAGCAAATGGTGCAACAAATGAATGGAGGTTTGCATCCTACGGTGGTTGCTCCAGAAGCTGAAGGTGGGAAATTCCGGGATTTTATCCGCATGAATCCCCCAGAATTTCATGGTGGATTAGATCCCGTGAAGGCTCACGAATGGATTTTTGGTATGGAGAGGATTTTCTTGATAGTCCAATGCAGCGAAGAGAACAAGGTGTTGTTTGCTTCTCATTCACTGAAGGGTCCCGCTATGAGATGGTGGGAGAGCGCTTCGGCTTTGATGGCTATTCAGGAAGTGCCTAAGTTTTGGGAACAGTTCAAAGTTATTTTCATGGAGAAGTATTTTCCGAGCTCATTGAGGACTCAGAAAGAATTTGAATTTCAACAATTAAGACAAGGTAGTATGACTGTGGTCAGTTATGCTGAGAAGTTTGAGGACATGGCTGCTTATTCTAGGCAGGCTATGTATGCTCCTGATGAAAGGTGGAAAATAGACCATTTTCTGTTTGGACTAAAAGCTGAAATATCTCATAGTGTATCTCAGAGAGAGTTCACTACATATGCTGAAGTTTTAAGGCAATGCTATGTGGCCGAGCATAGTTTGAAGAAAGTCCAAGCTGAGGGTGTTGGGAGTAGAGTGAATCAAGGGGATCGCGGAAGATCCAACCAACAATTTAGGCCTAGGCAACAATCCTTCAAAGGGAAACAAGTTCAAGATTCAAGGGCGAGTACACCTCCTATGTGTCGCACTTGTGGCAAGATCATTCTGGAAGGTGTGGTTTTGAAGGGATAAAGTGTTTCTAATGTCAGAAGGTGGGTCATCTGAAAAGAGATTGTCCTCAGAATAGGACTCAGACACAAGGAAGGGTTTATACCTTAGATGCAAGGAAGAAGAAGAGTGACAATTCCTTAATTGCTAGTACGTGCTTCGTTAACGGATTTCCTTGTTTTGTTCTATTTGATTGCGGAGCTACACACTCTTTTGTATCGATGCAATGTATAAAGCGACTTGGGTTGCGGTCCGTTCCTTTGTCTCCTCCTATGGTGGTCACTACCGCCATGGATGAAATAGTTGAGACACCATTGATGTGTGAAAACTATGTTTTGTCTGTGGACGGTAGAGTTTTTCAGATTAATTTTATTTGTCTACCGCTTAAGACAGTTGATGTCGTTTTGGGAATGGATTGGCTTTCTACTAATTCGGTGTTTATTGGGTGTGAAGAAAAGCTCATCATCATTCCATCTGTTGATGCTACCCCCGAAAGATGTCTTAACAACTATTCTAGAAGGTACGATTGGAATGATAAATTTCTTGTTCGAAGAAGAGAAATCTATTCTTTTGGTTCTCACTAAGGAAGGGAGTAGCGACCTTCAAGTTATGGATATTCCAGTAGATTGTGAGTTTTCCGAAGTTTTCCCCGAAGATGTCACTTCTCTTCCTCCGGAGAGGGAAGTGGAATTCTATTGACTTGGTACCTGGAACGACTCCTATATCCGTTTCTCCGTATCGGATGGCATCGCTTGAATTGAGAGAACTGAAGGAACAATTGGAAGAGCTTTTGGCTAATCATTTTGTTAGACCTAGTGTCTCACCGTGGGGAGCTCCAGTATTATTAGTAAAGAAGAATGACGGTGGGATGCGGTTGTGTATTGACTATCGTCAGGTGAATAAAGTCACCATTAAGAACAAGTATCCCTTGCCAAGGATAGACGACCTATTAGATCAATTAAAAGGAGCCTGTGTGTTCTCGAAGATTGATTTGAGGTCGGGTTATCACCAAATCCGAGTGAAGAGTTCCGATGTACCTAAGACTGCATTTAGGACCCGTTATGGTCATTACGAATTCTTAGTGATGCCTTTCGGTGTGACTAATGCTCCAGCTGTTTTTATGGATTATATGAATCGATTATTTCAAGCTTACTTGGATCAATTTGTTGTGATCTTCATTGATGACATTCTTATCTATTCCCGTACTCCGCAAGAGCACGAAGGACATTTGAGAATCGTCTTATTGATCTTACAAGAGAAGCAACTTTTTGCCAAGTTAAGCAAGTGCGAGTTCTGGATGTCTGAAGTTAGTTTTCTTGGTCACGTTATATCATAGGGTGGTGTAGCGGTGGATCCGTCAAAGGTTGAAGCTATGATTAATTGGGAGAGACCGAAGAATGTATCAGAAATTAGGAGTTTCTTGGGTCTAGCAGGCTACTACAGAAGGTTTATCAAAGGCTTTTCGTAATTAGCATTACCTATGACTAAGCTTACTCGGAAGGATTGCCCCTTTGAGTGGGATTCGGCGTGTGAACAAAGTTTTATGAGTTTGAAGGAAAGACTGACTACAGCTCCCGTTCTGATTATTCTCGATCCTACCAAGTCGTATGAGGTATTTTGTGATGCGTCTAAGATAGGATTATGAGGCGTTTTAATGCAAGAAAGTCACGTTGTGGCTTATGCTTCTCGACAACTGAAAATTCACGAGAAGAATTATCCAACCCACGATTTGGAATTAGCGGCGGTGGTGTTTACTTTGAAAGTGTGGCGTTACTATTTATATGGAGTACATTTTGAAATGTTTAGTGATCACAAGAGTTTAAAGTACCTCTTTGACCAAAAAGAGTTGAATATGCGTCAAAGGAGGTGGATGGAATATTTAAAGGATTATGATCTAGAGCTAAAATACCATCAGGGTAAAGCGAACAAAGTGGCTGATGCCTTGAGTAGGAAAGCTTTGAGAAAGGCCGAATTGATGATGTTAGAATATTCGTTGCTGGAAAAGTTTAGAGATTTGAATCTTCATTTTGTGTGGACTCCTAATGGAGTGATTATGGGGAATTTGAATTTCAATTATACGTTAAGAGTTGAAATTCAACAAGGACAATTATTGGATGAGAAGTTGCAAGAGATGCTAAGTCAATCGGGTTTTGTGCATGCTAGCGATGGAATGATTATGTTTAACCAAAGAATTTGCATTCCGAACGATGCGACTTTGAAAAGAAAGATTTTGGAAGAAGCGCATAAGGGTGCTTTTACTATACATCCGGGTTCTTCAAAGATGTATCAAGATTTAAAGAAAGAATATTGGTGGTCCGGTATGAAAAGAGATGTTGCGGTCTTTGTGTCGGAATGTGCGGTATGGCAACAAGTTAAGATTGAACATCAAAGACTGGGTGGATTATTACAACCACTAGAAATCCCAGTTTGGAAATGGGATGGTATTTCTATGGATTTTGCAGTAGGTTTACCTCGTACGCAAGGTGGTTATGATTCGATTTGGGTAATAGTTGATTGGTTGACAAAGTCGGCGCATTTCTTGGCCGTGAAGACTACTTTCAAGGCAAGTCATCTTGCGAGGTTATTTATTACGGAAATTGTAAAATTGCACAGTATTCCCTCTAATATTGTGTCGGATAGAGATCCGAAGTTTACTTCAAGGTTTTGGAAAGTTCTTCAACAAGCTATGGGGACGGAGTTGCGTTTAAGCACTGTCATACCCCAAATTTTGACCACTTAGATTTCCCATCATTGTGCAAATCATCATCACAATATGGAGGAACCATCATACTTCATCAGTCTCCCCAAAGATGGGTGAGCATTCACTACAATCAAAATTAGGGTTTCAAGCCCTCTCTGAGTGCTTAGACAAAGGATCAATCAAGGAATGACATGATCTTCAACTTGTATAACCTCTCAAACATCCACAATGGATCAAAAGGACTCCCACTTCAAGGATCAAGCATAAGGCTGCTCCCTTCTAGGTGGATCAAGTCTCAAGATCGACAGTGCCACCAAATTAGGGTTTTGGTCGACCAGGGCCTCCAGATGGAAATTTTTCATCTGGGTACAAGCCAATGATCCAAAACATAACCTAATATACTCCATGGAACCTCATGGACCCAATCATCAAGTCAATTTTGCCTCAGGAGATGCATTCATCAAAAATCAGGAATTAGGGTTTCTTGACCTAATTCACCCCTAAGTTGACTTTTAGGGCAAATCATTAGCCAAGACCTCAAGAGAGGGTTTGAGGGTCTCTAATGAACTATATTGATCCATTTGCAACAATTGATTAATCCAAGAAGCTTGAGCAACAAGTCTCAATTTCATCTGCACCACAATTAGGGTTTTAAGGAAAAAAGTCAACTGTAACTTTGACTTTTGACTAGGACATGCTCCCAAGCCCTAAGACATGCATCAATATACCCTATGACACCCATGGAACATGTCCATCAAGTTTTATTTAGGTCAAGGACATGATTTCCTGAAGAATTGCACAGTTTGGAATTCATCTGATAAAAAGTCAACTGTGCACAAAAGTCAACTTTGACTTTTTGAGATTTTTCACCAAAATGGATTTTTAACCCTAAAATGATGTTAATGTATGATTTGAATCATCATTCATCAAGAAAAATCAAGAAAAGTTGGGTAACTTGTAAAAGGGGTAACCATAAAAAACTTAGAAAATTTTCTAAGTTAAAAATAAAGTGGCTAGGGTACTAACTTTGGAGGGTCATAACTCCTAAACCACAAAGCCATTTTCTTCCATCCAAAGCTTGATTTGTAGATCACATTTCCCTCTAAAAAAACTTCAACTAGACCTAATTCCAACTCCTCATGGATTTTGAGTTATGGAGTGATCAAAATCAAGAAAAGTCACACTGTTCCAACACTTAGTGAAAATTTCACTAAGTCAGATTTTGCCTTACTTTTTGCCAAATGTAGGGGGATTTTTCACTTGGATTCAAAAGAGATCAAAACCAAACATGTTCAAACAGTTGTTGTATCATGTAAGGGCTTTCCAAAATGGCCAAGAACATTACCAAATTCCAGTTGAGTCATGAGATATGACATTGGAAAGTTGCATTGCTGAAATCTGCTAAGGCAAGGCAGAATTTGCATTTTTACTCGATTTTCCAAAATCAGCCAAATCCAAATGCTCCTATCCACTTGGACACCTCAGAGGATTGAATCTAAAGGGGACAATCACTGAGCCAAGCCTCCAAAGTCTTTGGAACAAGAAATAGCATGTTGAACCTAGAATGGCCAAAATGGGGACAAGACTCCAATTTTGGATTGGAGCATTCAATGGAAGCATCAAGGTGGCATGGACTGAGCCATTCTCAACTGAATTCAGTCAAGACTTATCCAAGACCAAGGGAACCACAGCCCTGTGCCCTAACCTCTAGTCAATGGCTAGAGGAGACTTGCATTTCCATTGGCCAACATTGAACAAACACCTGCTGCAGTTGCCATTCACTATTCCTTGCAAAACAAACTTGTTCTACTATAAATAGAGCTCAATTGTGGTTAGTTTAAGTACACCAAAGGCCTACAACACTTGCCTTTCTCAAAAACCACTTCTCACTCTCAAAAATGCCTTTCTTAGCAAGTCACTATCGGGTTTTTCATTAGAGAGCAATTCCACTCAAACCAATCACACACACACCTCATATACATCACATATGAACTGATCAAACACTTAAACAACAACTGGAACACTGATTTCTCAGAATCACCAGTCAATTGCTCAAGGTTTTAACCAAAGTGCAGCTGAGATGCCATGAAGTGATCCAGCCATTCTCAGTCAAGTCCAAGCATTCAAACACACTCCATAGGGTGTAAGGAAGCTGTTCAGATCATCACAATTCATCTGTAACACCTCCTACTCAGAAATCAATTTGCTCTTGCTGTCACGACCTATAGGTAAGCTTAAACTTGGTCATCTCTCAATCTATGCATATTTACTTGCACAATAATTTGGCCATATGTTCATAATCATGCATGGAATGTTTTCCCTCAAGTAATTGCTTTGTTTGAATCGTGTATCAAAAATCCTAGCCTTCATGCAGAAATTAGGGTTCTTGAGGATTTTTCATGATTTCTTGTTATATGTTTAATTTAAATGAAATTAAATACCATAGACATGATCGTGAGGTTGAAACGAGTTGATTGGTATGTGGATTACATGATATGATTAAGTATTCAGTGACATTGGAGAGAAAATGCAAATCTGGGCCAAGCTGAAACACGCACGTGTTCTTCAACTGTTCTTGGTGCCATTTTTCATAAATTCAAATATTTGAATTTTGTGATTTTATTTAATTGATTCAAAAATTAATTTCTCTCTGAGTTTTAATGATTTTGAGTTGATTCTTTTTTTAATAATTCACAAAAATGTTGAAATATTTTATTTTCCCAAAAAATCCCAAAAATATTATTTATTTCATATAATTGATATTTCTGCAAAGAATTAATGTTTTAATTGTTTTTAACATTTAAAATATCTTTTCCACCTTGATTTTGCAACTTTTAATGCTTTCTAATTATTTTGTAGGTCAATACTTAATTTTTGAAGCATTAATCCAAGATCACAATTTGTTTTCCATATGTTAAACAATTTTAATCATTTTAATTGAATTTTTATTCAATTAAATACATTTTTGAAAATAAATTAGGGTTTTTGGATTAATTCAACCCTCATAAATCATTTTCAAAACCTTTTGGGCCTCTAATAGAGTGTAAGACCCAATCCTTTTTTGACCAAACCATTTTTGGGCCTCAGTGTATTGTATAAGTCCCGATACCGTAAAAAACAAACGGCACGATCGTCGCCTTTTGAAAAATAACCTTTTGGGCCTCTCCTCGAGCTATAAGACCCTTTCAAAACTTTTGGGACTCTATTAGAGTGTAAGACCCAACCCCCTTTTAACCAAAAACAAATTTGGGCCTCAGATATTGTATAAGCCCCTCTGCGTTAAAAGAAAACCTCGGCGCGATCGCCATTTTTAAACGAAAAATCAATTGGGCCTACCCTCGTGTTATAAGCCCCACTCTTTTTCTTTAAACCTTTTGGGCCTCTTGAGAGAGTGTAAGACCCATTCCTTTGTACAGAAAACAATTTTTTGGGCCACAGTCACTTGTATAAGTCCCTCTGTACAAATTTAAACAGTGCGCTCACTGATAAAACCCTGGGCCTCTCCTTGAGCTGTAAGCCCCAAATCTTTCTTTTTCAAAGCACTTTCTCCTTTGATTTTGGAACATACTGTTGTTTTCAATCTTTCTTTGTTGAATAACTAACCAAACAGCATGGAAGCTCTACAACCGGGTAAGTGTTTATACGCTTTCATTTACCGCTTTCATATACATATAACTGTATTGTGGGGCTGTTTCGTTGTAAGTCTTCTTTCATAAACTCATATCAACTGTGTAATAATAGTATAGATATTTAGAGTTTCCCCGGCAACTACGTCTAGAACTAGGTGACGCCGTTTCGTTTATTCATAGAAATAGACAACTAGATCCCCAATAGGATCACCAGATACAGTCTTCTCTTCGGATGTCCTCATTAGGAATTGTCAAGAAACTCTACTCCCAGAGATGAATGTATTCTCCGTGAATGGCATCTTTGAGTTTCTTCCAAATTCTCGAACTTTCCTGACTTGATCTATTCCTTGTGAATAGGTTTCCTTGAATTTCTCGGGGTTTGGGGACCCACGGGCTTCTTAAAAGCATCGGCCTCCTCTTGGGCATCGTACAAGGACCCATAGGCTTCCTAAAAGCAACCCCGCCTCCTCTTGGGCTTAGTACAAGGACCCTACGGCTTCTTAGAAGTATTCACAGCCTCCTCTTAGGCTTCGTATAATGACCTCTTCCTCCAGGAATGATAGCCTTCTCTTGGGCATCGTACAAGGACCCGTCGGCTTCTTAAAAAGTTTCCAGCCTCCTCTTGGGCTTCGTACAAATTGTCCCGACGACCTCCTAGAGGTATAGGAACATAAATTAGTCATCTGCATAGAACAATCCTTTCAAAGAGTCTACTACTATTTCTCAAAGCATAGTACACAAGATGAAACTCTAGACTTGGACAGTCTAATCTCCTTGAGTCTCAAAGACATTCTCGAGTGACCCCTTCAAGAACAGGAAGAAAACCCGTAGACTCGGACAGTCTCAATACCCTTCAGATTTCCCACTTCCTTAAAGAACAGGAATAACCCGGATCCTCGAACCCAATCCTCGAGTACAGTGTTGCTCATATAAGAACTGATTTTCTCTTTCAAAATCAGCATACTGGACCTGTCACTCAAATGAAACAGTCACCATAGCCTCCTCTTAGGCTTTGTATAATGATCCTTCTCCGGTGAAGTTAGCCTTCTCTTGGGTTTTGTACAATGATTCTCCCCAGCGGAGTCAAAAGTCGTTTAGCCTCTCTCTCGGGCTTTGTACGAGACACATAAGAGACTCCCTCGTGGAGTCAATCACCTCTTTCGCCTCCATCTCGGGCTTTATACGAGATACAAAAAGGTTCTTATTGAGCCAAACAAATTTTAGCCTCCATCTCGGGCTTTGTACGAGATACAAAAACTCTCTTGTTGAGTCAAGTAGCCTTCATCTCGGGCTTTATACGAGATACCAAAAGACTCTTGTCGAGTCACTTCCCAAATAGCCTCCATCTCGGGCTTTATATGAGATACCAAAAGACTCTATCGTCGAGTCAAAAACCTTTTAGCCTCTCTCTCGGGCTTTATACGAGACACATAATAGCCTTCTCTTAGGCTTTGTATAAGAAAACCACTGGTTGATCCAATCAACCTTTTAGCATCAAAACTGTGCTTCGTTCACAGTACACAAACTTCAACAACTCCTTCCCCTCCATCTAACTGCTGTAAGCGGCAAGCCTCTGGATCATCTACATCCATGCCAATGTCCCTCTTTTAGTATGAGAAATTCCTAAGGAAAGATGGTATTACTCTACACTGAGTTAAAGTCTTCTCCTTCAGGTTGAAATCCCCTATAAAGGAAATTATGGCATTACCGGATTCACAAATCCCAGTTAAAGTAATTCTCCTTTATACATAGTTGTAACAGACAAACCCCTCTTTAGAGATGACAAATTCTCTCTAAAGACGAAACTTTTAGCTTCACATCTTGGGCTTCGAACAAGATACAAATAAACCCTTTAGCTTCACATCTTGGGCTTTGAACAAGATACAAACCACCTTTCGCTTCACGTCTTGGGCTTTGAACAAGACACCAAAACACCCATTTCCTCCCATAGAATAGGAGGAACTACGAATGCTCTGATTTCCCGGTTTCGGTAAACGGGAATACGTAGGCATAAGATTGAAAGAAAAATCTTAGCGAGCACACTAAACAAAAACCCAAAATCCCATACTTTCATATATATCCGTCCTAACATCTCAACCGATGGCCTAACGCACCCCTCGTCAACAAAATAAACCTAGGAAAAACCCCGAATCTTTGTAGCATCTGTAAACCAACAGTTTTGACTGTTTAATCTCAGTATGCAAGTAGGGTTAGTTGGAGACATCTATTTCCATTCCTTCATCAGCTTTAATAGGATAAAAAATGAATCGAACTGTAGTACCAGAGCGATCGTGCTTCGCAACCACATCCAAAAATCACTCGCTACAAGCACGTCTAATCATCCACAGACGGATGGTTAAACTGAACGAACAATACAAACAATGGAGGATATGTTGAGAGCTTGTGTGTTAGAGAGTAAAGGGAAATTGAAAGAACTTCTACCATTGATTGAGTTTTCTTATAATAATAGTTATCATGCGAGCATCGATATGGCTCCGTATGAAGCATTGTATGGAAGAATGTGTAGGACCCCTTTGTGTTGGGCGGAAGTTGGGGAAGATAGAATCTTAGGACCCGAAATTATCCAGGAGACTACGGAAAAGATTCGAATGATCTGCGAGAAAATTAAGCAAGCACAAGATTGACAAAAGAGTTATACGGATAATCGAAGGAGACCTTTAGAATTTGAAGAAGGTGACCATGTGTTTTTGAAAGTTACTCCGAGATTAAGACTGACAGGACCGTTTAAATCACGGAAGTTAAGTCCAAGATACGTGGGACCGTATCAAGTTTTAGAAAGGATTGGCGAAGTAGCATACAGGTTGGCCTTACCTCCTTCTCTGTCGGAAATGCACGATGTTTTCCATGTATCTCAACTTCGGAGATTTGTTCCAGATCCTCTTCAGCCGATTCTACCTGATATTATTGAAATAGAAGTAGACTTAACGTTTGAACCTCAACCGAGCCGCATTGTGGGAAGAGAAACAAAAGTATTAAGGAACAAGGACATTTCTCTCGTTAAGGTGCAGTGGGATGTAACGCATCCGGGTGATGCAACTTGGGAACTTGAATCGGAAATGCGAGATGCTTACCCTCATCTGTTCAGGTAATCTTTTAATTCGAGGGCAAATTTCTATTTAAGGGGGGGAGTATTTTATTACTCCGGATAATATTATATTATGATCGACTGAGCCCAGTGTACTCTGAGAAATTATTTGACAAAATAATTAGAGTAGTTGTGGAACTTAGAATAAATCCAATTCATATTATCTGACTCTGAGGTATTTTATTTATTTGGACTTAAGAGACTTTTGGACATTTAGTAGTATTATTTCTAATACTAGTTTACTACATAATTCCTTTTCCTCCCATTTTCCAAACAAAAGAAAAAGTTAGTAAGAAAGAGTTATAAAGAAGAAAGAAGGAAAGAAAGGAAAGGAAGGAGAGAAAAGTGGAGAAGAGGAAATTTGAAGAAAACCAAGAGCAAATCATCATCCATTCATCCAATCCTTGCCCAATCATCTCATCTTCATCATTTTCATCATCTATCCAAGGTGGGTTCTAGTTAGTACCAATTTTTAGAAGTTTTGTAATTGTTTGGTTTAGGTCAAATTTATGGAATTCGATGTTTTAACGGTTGAAATATGGTATAAATTGAAATGAATGATCAAGATACTTGTAGGAACATATATTGGTGGTTGTTTTGATGTTTTGGTTTACTTTGAAATTATTGGAAAATGTTAGGCTTGTGTAGAAATTATGTGATTATGTGGAAATCTTGTTTGTATGAAGTTTGATAGTGAACCCATGATATAAACATGTTGTTATTCCTTTGTTGGCTGCTTGGGGGTAGTAATGAGAAGGATTTGAGGATGGGTTTTCTGCTGTCAAACTGAGGCATGTTTCTGGAAATCGCAGAGGGCGCTCAACGCGCAGAAGCCCGCTTAGCGCAGTCAAGAAATTTTGCAACCCCTCGAGTCAGGGAAAACCGCGCTTAGCGCGGACAGGGGAGCGCTTAGCACGACCTGGGACTTAAGATTTTATTCCTTTAGCGAGAAAATTCATAACTTTCGACTCGTTTATCGGATTCGATCATTCTTTATATCGATGTAAAGCCGAGGAAATATTCTATGCAATGGAGATGAAATATGTCGATTTTACCGACCGATTAAATAATCGAGAAAGTTCCAAAAGTGATATATTTATGTTTTAATTGTTATATATTATTCTGCTATGCAATTATGACATGTCTTGGCTATCCTATTATTGTTTAACATGATTGTAAGTGAATATGCATGCAAATATGAAAACGATATAGGAAGAGTGAGGAAACCTCAAACTTGAACTATAGGAGAATCTAGTAAGGAACTAGAAATTGTAGACAACTCTAGATGGCGATGCTCGGGCACGTGTTGTTGAAAGATACACCCTTGCCGAGTATTGGCCTAGTTGAGAGTGAACACTAGTATGGAACATGTGGTTAACCTTTGTGGTTGTGAAAAGGCAAGAGAGGCCTTAAGGCGGTGTAGTCTTGTGATTGTCGAATACAATCGTATTGTTGTATGTGATCATGTAATCATAACCGGAATATTTTGAGTGTAGTTTCATGGGTCTCGAGCTCCTCTGAAAAGGGTACACAATTACTTGGTAGGTTTGATTCCCTACGTGTAGTACGATTGGAGCCTATGCTATGGGTAGAGACTTGTGATGGTTAACAGGCCATGAGAAGTGATGGTTCTCGGTTAACAGGCCGGTGATCCCGAATCCAATTCGTATGCCAAGTAACTACAAGGATCTTTGACTCGGGTCGCCTTCTAGACGTAGAAGCGGACGGGAAGATGAGATGTCTTGGTATGGTTATCGATTAGTGATGTTGTGAGTTAATGAACTCATGTCATGTTTCCATATAGTGTGAGAATTATAAAGTGTGAACTCAAGGGTCCTTTTCCCCTTTTCCCCGGACTTGAGTTAGGATTGTTAGAACCTTGATAATCCGAGAGAACCCATAAGATAGGGAACTCACTGAGATTTGATGTATCTCAGCCCAACTTGTTGATGTATTTCAGGTGCTTCAGGTTCCGAGAAGGGTAAGGATAAGGTCGTGTGATCTTTTCCTTGTTTGTTGATGGCTAGCTTCCGTAGTGGAGTTTATTTTGAGATCATTGTTGATCTAGTTCTTATTTTTTATCTTTTGAACATCTTATGTATATTATGCCTTTAGAACTTTTAGTTGTTGTATTTTGGGGCATGTAATATATATAATGTGTTAACTAGGAGCTTATAGTGTTTCAGTACCAAACACTTGGATTCATGTATAACATTTATGCTTTGAAGTATGAGTTTTATATATGGGTGTTACAAAGTTAAATTTATAGATTTATTTTTATGTTATCTAAATTGATTTGGATATGTCTTTAAATTTAATGTGATTTAGTTGTAATAGGAGAAAAGGATAAAAGGAAAGATGCATGCTTCAAAGAATATACATCCTCATATTTTGTCTCGTGGTGATTATGAAAAGCTTAGGGCAAACATAATGGTAGAGACGAGGAAAAAATTGATTGAAGAGACCAACGATAATGAAACTTTAATGGTTGATCCTCCAGAAATAAAACGATAAGAGGCATGGTTGATGGCTCGGCAGAAGCCATCTGGAGATTTTACATATGAGGCAACAAACTTAGTAGCTTATATGATTGTAAGTAATAAAAAATTCTTTATAAATTTGAATTTCAGTTAAAATTTAGTAATCATGTTATATAAAGTGTATATGTATTTTAACATTTTAGGGTGACTTAGTAGAAAAAAGTAGACAATGTGATATTGTTTTTAAAGGACGCGAGGATGTATTGACAATTGCCCTTGGAACAAATGAACACCCTGGTCGAATCCGCACTGCTCTTAGAGGTGTGGGCTTTAAGAAATTCTTTGGAAAAAGTTCATGCCCCACCTCAGGAGGTGTCTCTCAGGATGACCTTCTATTCTTGGAGAAAAAGTGAATGTAGATTTCAAACATAAATTACAAAAAGAACTCCAACAACAAAAAATAGAGCTCCAACAGTAAATGAAAATAGAGGTGCATGAAAAGAGAGCTAAACTCCTACAAGAGATGCAATTGGAGCTCTGCCCTGAGAGGACCAAAATGGTGTTTTTGAAAGAGGTATGGGTAATTTGATTTAATTAATCGATTAAAATATTACAAATTTTATAATTTAATTAGTGTTTATTTTTTACATAATGTGAAATCTAAGGGTGCAAACACTAATTGAAGTTTCTCTAAGGTTATTACTGAAGATGTAATAAAAAAACACCAGTGTTTCTGAAGATTATCTAAAAAAGATTTAAGATCTAAAGGAAGATTCTTTCTCACTAGATATGATTCATGAAACAAGTGGATTCTCAATTTTTATTGATATGATCGACCTTAATGAATTAATTGCTAGTATTTAATAGCTCTCAACATTTATCTTGTCTTTATGGTGCTCGTAAGTATCTTTTTCTATTTTTAATTATTTTTTCTATGTATCATTTATAATTAATATTTGTTTCAACAATTCAGATATCTACATCGCATTTGTATCTCCAAGAATTTCAGCGAACTATTTGGGTTTCTTGATCCACCTAGGACACTAATTTCCACCATACCAACCAGAGTTATTCAATCATACATACAAAATAAGTTGGATGGCGAGTCAAAAAAATGTTACTTAGGACCATTGTTAAAGCGGTAAGTACATGTTTCCTTCAAGGTTTTATAGTTTTTTATATGTTATTTTGTAATATTTGAATTTTAGTGATTCTAACACTTTTATTTTGAAACTACAACAGTCATTGACATTTGTATGTTATTTGTCCCAAAGATAATGATATCTTTTGGTTTTGTTCATTAAATAAACCTCCCAAGAAAAATGATAAGGTCATACTTGAGGGGTAAGAAGCCTAAATCAAGAGATATCATTAATACATAATTTTTGTACCTTTTAAGTTTATATTTATAACTTACTTTTGTTGTAATTTCTTTTATCAGAGTTGTAGAAAGATATCATTTATTAAAAGGTATTAAGAATAAGAAGCCTAATTGAAAGATTGTCAATGTAAGTGATTTGTTTTGTACTACCCATATTTCTTTACCATAACTGTAATACCCATATTTCTGCATATTTAATGGTTAATGTTCTATACTACCTATGTTTCTTTACCATAGTTGTACTACCTATATTTATGCGGCAATTTGTTTTAACATAGCTGCATATTTAATGGTTAATGTTATGTACCACCCATTTAATGGTTAAATGGTTAATGTTTTGTACTACCCATATTTCTACTGCAATTTGTTTTACCATAGTTGCATATTTAATGGTTAATGTTTTGTACTACCGATATTTAATAGTTAATGATTAATGTTCTGTACTACCCATATTTCAGCTACAATTTATTTTATCATATATACATAAACAATCTTGTTAAGTTAATGTTCTGTGCTACCCATATTTCTTTATAATAGCTGTTGATTTAATGGTTATCACTTAAAATATTTGTTACATATCACACATATGCGAATCTAATGGAATAGAACTTTTAACTTTTGTTAACATTGTTTTATTGGTTGAATTATTCTTGTTTTATTTTAATATATATGTTTTCTTAAGCAGATGAACTAAATTATATTTAGTGATGGAACATATTTTTATAGATGTATAAATAGTTTTTTGCAAGTTTCATGTTCTTATGCTTAGCAAAACCATATATATTAAGAGACTTTGTTAGAGGGTGGATCTTCCTACATTTACTTAGATTGTTTGATTGATTATATTGTGAATCAAGCATCAAATTGAATTATCCTTTTTTATTTTGACTGTGTTTGACGTACTTAACATATTTTTGCATGGAAGCAATGTTCTTAATACTTTTTTATTGAGATGTTTTATTATACCATTCTAACATTTTTTAAGTGTTGAGAAACATTTGTAGTGCTAAATTCATAGTTTGAATAGGTAATAGATGTATATAGGCTCAGACACAAATATTCCATTGTGGGATGAGACTGCATAATGGCTTGTTAATTTCAAAACCTCCCCCAAAAGAATGCTCATTTAGATAAGCTTAGTGTTTCTAACATTATAAACTTAGGGGACAAATTCAACCATGACCAATGAAATTCATCACACGCCTTTGTTTTCTTAGATAACACAGAGGATATTAGGATATGGGAAGCCGAGGACAACAAATAGTATTCGGTTTAAAGTACATATCGGGTGTGTGATTATGAACTAAACATTAAAATTGGCAGAAGATGAGACCTTATTTGGCATCTCCAGATGCCTCCTAATTTCAATAATTTATTATGGTGTATTTTTCAGTGCTGCTTGCCTACTACACCCGTAAACTATAGATAACAGCAGCAACAGTAATATAGAAATTGCATTGTTATTCTGCAGTTTTTTTATGAGGATCAGACCGAAAAATTCGCTATATTACTATTACTATAGAGCAACAAATTTCAATTTAGCAGTAGCTATGAATTTTGACTCAAAAAAGTCATTGATTATTTCCATAACAATAATAAGAATAATCTAACTGTATTTGGTGTTATAAGATGTGATTATGGTTTTCTTATTTTATTCCTTGTTATAAGCAGCTCATTTAGCAGCTCATGTTTTCACTCTTTGCGATAAGGACTTAATATTTTTTTGTTCATTTTTATGACTTAATTTTCAAATTATATTTGGAAAATAACATTGTAGTTGATGGATAAACCCTGGTACAAGGATCACTTGATTTCAAATAATTATAACATTAAGTATTATTAGTTTCAAATCTATTAAAGCTCGTTTTATATATGCATAAACAATTTTATAGAGTCTCCTTTTAATGTTTTTATTTTGAGATAATGGTAGGAAGCTCTGGTTTGACAATTGTCTATAACATCCATTAGAAATTTTCCATGAGAAATATTGCTATGAACATTTGCAACCAATATATTGGCTCTGTTTGGTAAAACTAGCTGATAGCTGGTAGCTGGTAGCTGATAACTGGTAGCTGGTAGCTGGTAGCTGATAAGTTAATTTAACTGTTTGGTAAATTAGCTGTTACACTAGCTGATAATTACAAAATGACTTAAAAGGACATTTTTAATTAAGAAATTGGTGATTTCATTATCTTATTATATTATATTATTAAATTACTTTTTATTCGATAAAAGTAAATGCATTAATAACAACATGCAAAACAATTTTAATATATATGAAAAATTAAAGATATCATCAAAATATATAAATTTGTATAAAAGTTCTATGGACTTTGCTATTTAGTATGAATATATTGACAACAAAATTCATTGGAAAAAAAACCAGCAAACCATATATAAAGCAAGGGTATTTCATAAAGTCATTTAAGAAGACATAAAAGTAAAAGTAATCGTAATAACTACGATTCTTGATCTAATTAACTCATTCTTTCGTAAAAAATATTTTTTTTTTTAATTCCTAATTTTATAAAGAAATTTAATAAAATATGTGAAATAATAACATTGTAATTTTGAATTTAGTTATATTAATCTAAAAAAATAACAAAAATAAGTTTATTGTCTAATATTTTACAATAAAATTGTAATAATATTCTAAATTTTCTTCATCTTTGTTGATTTTATTGATTCTATTCCAATGTATCACTAATTTAAGAATTATCAACACTATTTTTAAATTAATTATATAATTTATATTTAATAAATAAAAATAGTATCTAAAATCTTCTATAACATTCTTCAAAATCTCCCTAAATTCAATCTTTTAAAATTAATTTTTTAATAGTAAATATTACGCGTGTGTGTATATATATATATATATATATATAGTTAAAATAATAAGGGTATAATTGGAATAAAAAGTCATAAGCTAAAAGCTACAAGCTCAAAAGCTACTTCAAATAGCTTTTGAAAAAAAAGCTAAATGCTAGTTAAAAAGCTAAAAGCTAAAATGCATTACCAAACAGAGCTATTATTTCTTATGTGATCTATTGGAGGAAATGAAGAAAGCGTTTTCTCTTAGCATTGGGCCAAATTGTTTAGCTTCTCCATTTACTTTACTTCCACTGCCTTGACATGAAATCCAAGAATATTACCTCATTTTATGGTCACGTATAAATAATGATAATATTCTTATATTTTTTTCTCCTATTTTAATATTGGTTTTGGTGTGTTATTGTAACTAAGATTTTATATATAGTGTTCTGGACTGGACCAATGGCTAGACATGGCCCAACCCGCTTCTGCTCCAGAGCGATCCAAATTGCCTAAGTCCAATCCACAGAGAGGCAAAAGTTACCTTTCTGCCCCTCCAACCGGGCAAGGAATGCAACGTTCTTCCCCGGAATTACTGCCCGTCACGCACGACTTCATTGCTCCCCGAACAACTATGGGCAGGTGCCCGGAACTATGCCTATGCCCGACATAACGGTTAGTTTTGGGCACCCTGCCCGACATAACGGCTAGTTTGGGTAGTTACCTATTCTTTGGGGAAAACGGTTATTTCGCCCCGAAAATAGGACCGTTGGCCACGCGCTGGGGGCTCTATATAAACCCTCTCGCTTGAGAGGGTCAGGTATCCAATATTCACCCTATAAATTCATACTTTATACTTGCCCCTTTTCTCTGACCCTTTCTTACTTGAGCGTCGGAGTACCTTGTAGGTACATCCCCCTCCTCTCCATACGACCAGCATCCCTGACGCACTTGGCGGCCCAATTCTACAGGATCTGATCCAGCCTTCATGATCAGTGGCGCCGTCTGTGGGAATCATTGTTCTCCCCATCTTTCTCTCCTCAGAAACCGAAGATCAAAACAATTCTCAAAGATCATCACGATCATGGCCTCCCAAGATCGCACCAAGGATGCTCTCCAAACCACTATCTTCCCCATCAACAAATCTGACGTTGACTGGCAGTCATCTCTCCTCGGAGATGCCCGTTTTCTAAGGGATGGAGCCACTGCTTCTCCTTCCCCTGCCCCTGCTGATCATAACAAGGATCAATCTTCACTTAGCGTCCAGCCCGTTTCTGTTCCGCCCAACGCCGACCCGGTCGTGGCAGCCCTCTTGGAAGCAATCAACAAGACCAACACCTTGATCCTACAGCAAAACGAGAGGATTGGGGTGTTAGAAAAGTCCAACTGTCCAAGATCCCCTCATACGCAGAGGAACCAGCGACGATTAAGGAGCCCGCAGCCCCGGAGAGACATCGACCTAAGACTGCGCCAAGAGCCTGATCCTCGCGTAGCCCGGAAGCGCGACTAGATCTCCTCGTGTGACCAGCACGCTCACGACCACAAGAGGACTCGAAGGAACGAGCAATCTCCCCCGGTCAAGTCTATGGGCCGGGTCCGTTCACCTACCCCCCGAAGGAACCGCTCACCTTTTCCTCGAAGGAATCGCTCTCCTTCTCCCCGGAGGAACTGCCGCCGCGAGCGTCGCGTTCGGTCCCCATCATACACCAGTTCTAGCAGTGACGACGAGCCTCGCGGCCCGTTGTCCTAGGAGATCTTGGCTACCCGTCTCCCAAAAGGCTTGGAGAAACCCCCGTCACTTGGCACGTACGACGGGACCACTAACCCCGACGAGCACATCGAGAACATCGATGCGCTGTTAGACTACCGCAGCGTACGGGGCGCCATCAAATGCCGACTGTTCCCGACCATGCTCCGAAAGGGAGCAATGACATGGTACAAGCAACTGCATGAGGAATCCATTACCTCGTGGAGACAACTGGGCAGGATGTTCTCGCGGCACTTCACAGCATCTCGCCGCCACCCCAAAACTGAGGCCTCCCTTGGAGCCATAATCCAAGGAAAAGATGAACCTCTCGGCGCATATATCGAGAGGTTCAACAAGGAAACTGTACAAGTCCCTACAATGGACGAAATGAAGAAGTTTCTGCTCGAGTAAGGGCTCTGCCCAGGCTCCGAGTTTTGTAAAGCCATTGGCCTCGCACCACCGAGGAACTTAGACGCCCTCCTCCTCAAAGCCCAATCACACATTCAGTACAAAGAGAAGGTTGCGGCCAACAACGTCCGAGCATCACGCCATTAGGAGAATGCTCGGGCATCCAGAGGAGAGGAAGCCTCGACATCTCATCGGGGGGAACGGAGGCGCGAGGATCGTCCTCGTGACTCCGGTGACAACAAGGGGCCCTCCGGGCGGTTCAATAACTACACTCCCCTGACCGTCTCCAGGGAAAAGATCTTGTCCGAATGTGCCAATTCAGAGTTTAAGCAGGCAGGGGTCTGCTTCCCCAAGCAACTGCAAAACAGACCAAACGTAGACAAATCAAAATACTGCCATTTCCACAAGAGTCACGGCCACACTACGGAGGACTGCATCTATCTGAAGGATGCCATTGAGATACTGATCAGGGACGGGCACCTAAAATAGTTCGTGAAGAAGAAGGACACTCCTCAGCAGGATGCCTAGGAGTCCAAGAAGATAGAGGAGGAAATGCCCTCCTCGAAAGACGCCAACATACAGGTCGCTATGTCCATATCGCGACCGGAGGACTTCTACGTCCCGGACGGGCTCAGCGCCCCTCCTTATTTCGCGACCCACAGTCCGTGGGAGACTTTACCCTCCGCCATGGTCATCTCTGGCGGGGGCTTCAACAAAGTTACTATGGGCTCCTTGAAAAACAAGTTCGAGCATCTGATCAACACGAGCTCCAATAAAGTGACCACGCTCGATCAGGCCCAGAAGGGCTCCGTCCCTATCTCCTTCTACTGGGAAGAGCTCCTCGGCGGATCCCCGAACTCGAGCATACCTTTGCTTGTCAGAGCCCGAATGGCGAACTTCGACTTTCGCCGAATACTCGTCCACCAGGGCAGCTCGGTCGACATCATATACTCCCAGCTGTTCTCAACGCTTCAGTTGGACAAATCACACCTTACCCCCTATGTAGGGTCCGATGTACAGGGATTCAATGGATCAGTGACCAAGCCGTGGGGCTACGTTGAACTGATCGTAACCTTCGGATCAGCTGAGACGGCCAGATCTGTCAAGGTACAATTTCTGGTGATCGACTGCCAGTCGCTTTACCAGTGCATATTCAGAAGGCAAACTCTGGCCGTGTTGGTAGCGGTGCCTTCAACAGTACACCTGAAGATGAAGTATTACACTTCAAAAGGGATGGTCGCCACCCTCCACGGCGACGTCAAAGTTGTACGTAGGTGTTTCGAGGCAGCTACAAAGGGGCTCAACGCCATTGCGTCCAAGCCAAAAGCATCAGGCAAGCCAACATTTCCAAGCAGCTCCGAGGAAGCCAAGCCTCTTCCCTAGGTCGACTCTATCGACCTCGACATTCGCTTCTAAGAAGAAGACCGGCAGGAGGAACGAGCAGCTTCAGCCGACCCGTCCGCATTGTCTAGCAGCAACTCCCATCCGATGCGCCCGATCCCGGATGGCAACTTCGAGATCGTTCTGTTCGGCGACGACCCTCCGCGGGGAGTGAAGATTGGAGCAGACCTGCCCAACATCGTAAGGAAGTAGCTTAAAGCATGCATCCGTGAGAATGCCGACCTATTTGCATGGAGTGCTGCCGAAATGCCCGGACTGGATCCGTCCGTCGCCTGCCATCAAGGCCGTAGCACAATGTAGGAGAAAGTAGTCTCCGGAGAAAATGGAGGCTGCTGAAAAAGCTGTAAAGGACCTCCTCGAGGCCAAATTTATTTTGGAGGCCAAGTACACCACTTGGCTGTCCAACGTTGTACTAGTTAAAAAATCTAATGGAAAATGGCGCATGTGCATTGATTACACCGATCTCAATAAGGCATGCCCGAAGGATGCATACCCCCTCCCCAATATTGATAAACTCGTTGACAACTCTGCTGGTTTTAAACTTTTATCGTTCATGGACGCCTACTCAGGCTATAATCAAATTCCGATGGCGGTGTCCGACAAAAAATATACGACCTTCATGACTGAGTCGGGCAACTATTACTACAACGTAATGCCCTTCGACCTGAAGAACACCAGAGCAACGTACCAACGAATGATGAACAAGGTATTCCGGGGAGAAATAGGCGACATGCTCGAAGTCTACATGGACGACATGATCGTGAAATCCCATGAGGAAACCGATCATACTGCCCATTTGAGAAAGGTCTTCGAACAGGCCAGAAAATACAAAATGCGTTTTAACCCGGAGAAGTGCACGTTCAGTGTCCGGGAAGGCAAATTCCTCAGCTTCTACTTAACGGAACGAGGAATCGAAGATAATCCCGACAAATGCCGAGCATTCTCCTAGTTTCCTACGCCCAAGTCCAAAAAATCCATCCAGTCCCTCAACGGGATGCTCGCGTCACTATCTCATTTTGTGGCCAAATCCGCCCAGCACGCCCTACCATTCTTCAAACTCCTCCGCAAAGAGGCAGCATTCGAATGGACCAAGAAGTGTGATGAGGCCCTTCTCCATATGAAACGAGCACTCTCCGAGCCACCAGTCCTCTCTCGCCCGGACAATGGCGAAATGTTGTACCTGTACCTCGCCCTGACGGGCAGAAGCCCATATATTTCACGAGCAAAGCGCTACAAGGACTAGAGTTAAGATACCAACAGATATAGAAGGTGGCGCTGGCCCTCATCAACGCAGCCAGAAGATTAAGACACTACTTCCTGACTCACACGATCGTGATTCGAACAGATTAACCCATAAAGCAGCTGCTCGGACGACCAGACATGGCCGGTCGGATGCTCAAATGGTCATTGGAACTGTCCGAATTCAACATCCAATACGAAAGCAGGAAAGCCCTCAAGGCCCAAGCTCTGGCCGACTTCGTCGCGGAAATGACATTCGCAGACTCACCCGCGAGCGAAGCGCACAAATGGACCATTTTCGTTGACGGTGCCTCGAGCTCGGCAGGGAGCGGTGCGGTTATCATATTGGAGAGCGACGAAGGAATCATTGTTGAAGTTTTACTCACCTTGTCCTTCCCAACCTCCAATAACCAGGCTGAATACGAGGCCTTCCTCGTGGGGCTAAGCCTTGCCAAGGACCTGGGCGCAGAAGAAGTCGTCATTTGCATGGATTCACAACTCGTGGCCCTCCAGATCCGGGGAGAATACCAAGCCAAAAACGACAACCTGACTGAATACTTGGCCCTGGTCAAGAAGGAGATGGCGAAGTTCACAACAGTGGAAGTGAAACACGTTCCCCGCGAACATAACGTGCGAGCAGACGTGCTATCCAAACTAGCCAGCACAAAGAAGAAAGGCGGAAACAAATTCGTCATACAGGAAGTACTTCCTCGACCCAGCATCAAGAAAGTCTCCCCAACACTTGACGTACAAGTGATCGGTGACAACAACTGCTGGATGACCCCCGTCTACAACTATCTCGCCAAAGACGAACTTTCGTCTCACCCAAAGGAGGCCAGCACAGTCAGTCGAAGAGCCTGCTCTTATGTCTTGGTCGAAGATAAACTCTACAGGCGGGGATTCTCCATCCCGCTGCTCAAATGCGTCGAGGAGGAAATGGTCACGCATATCCTGCGCGAAATCCACGAAGGAATCAACGCCCAACATCTCGGCGGAAGATCGCTTGCCCGAAAGGCCCTCCGACCAGGATACTATTGGCCAACCATGCAGCACGACGCGAAAGAGCATGTGAAGAAATGTGATAAATGCTAACGACACGGGGACATGCACCTGGCTCCGCCCAACGAGCTCAAGGCTAAGTCCTCCCCGTGGCCATTCAACTGGTGGGGCCTCGACATCCTAGGACCCTTCGTGGTAGGATCGAGTCAGAACAAATACCTAATAGTTGGCATAGACTATTTCACAAAGTGGATAGAAGCGGAAGCTCTAGCCAAAATAACTGCCCTCAACATCCTGCGCTTCTACAAACGAAACATCCTTGCACGCTTCAGTATCCCCTAAGCTATAGTAACGGATAATGGGACGCAATTCATGGACAGGAAGTTCCAAGACTTCGTCGCCCTACTGGGCACGAAGCAGCACTTCGCATCCGTAGAGCACCCTCAAACAAACGGACAGGCTGAAGTAGCCAACCGAGTCATCCTTTGAGGCCTCAAGCGAAGGCTGGACGAAACAAAGAAGGCATGGGTCGAGAAACTGCACAACATACTCTGGGCATACTGCACAACTCCACACTCGACGACTGGGGAAACACCTTTCCGTCTAGCATATGGGACCGAGGCTGTAGTTCCCGTCGAAGTTCACGTGCCCTCTAGGAGGACAGAGTCGCCCCTAGACGAGGAGATGAACGACGAGTCATTGTGAGAAGAACTCGACCTTGTCGAGGAAATCCGAACCGGAGCAGCCCTCTGCGAAGCCTCACTGAAACAAAAAATTACCATCAGGCACAACGCCAAGGTGATACGACGAGATTTCGACGTGGGAAGCCTTGTTCTAAGGAGAAACCATAAAGACTCTCGAGAAGGCAAACTAGCAGTCAACTGGGAGGGGCCCTATCGGGTCCGAGCAAAAACGAAAAATGGGGCCTATTACCTGGAACATCTCACCGGGGAAGAACTTGCTCGACCATGGAACGCTGAAAAGCTAAAACAATACTACAGCTAAATTCTCGGTTCGACCCGTTACAACGACGGATGTCAGCTACCGACCACTATGCACGTCTAGGTACAAGCATCGCATACGAATAAAGCAGAATCTCACTCAGTAAAGAGCCGGGTAACTGCTCGACAGCGGTCCTCGATCGAGCATCGCTGTCGTCAAAGTACCATGACTGGCAGAACCCCAGCTCGCGATGGAACGTTCACGCCGCGAACTCAGGCCTCAAACGCGACCTGAGCTCCGTACCCCCGCCAGGATATTCCCCCACCGTTCTACCAGTTCCCCTCACTGTCGAACACATCTACAACGAGAAATCCCCCCAAATTATTCGCACAAGTCAAATACCCCCTATCACGGGTGGACATACATTCACAACGAGCATGAGTACAACACTTAGCAAAAAATAAAAGCAAGTAAAATCATGCAGATGGCAGAATCAAACATGTAATAATTTAACATAATAAATGGCCGCAAGGGCCACGCTTGTACTAAGTTACATGAAACGAGGGCCACGCCCCCCAAAAATTAAATTACAACGGTTACACGGCACGCAGGCCGGACAAATTACAACATTAAAAACACAAACTCCTCACTCTTCCGCATGCTCGGCAGGCTCGGACTGGGGCCCCTGGTCTTTCGCGGGTTGATCCTCGGTAAGGAGAGCATCAGGCATAATGATCCGACCATCCTCAATGTGCGCCAGATAGTGGGTGTTAGTTCTTGTATTGGCTGGAATTTTGGTAAAACAAAGTTGAACAATGTTGATGTCATATGTCTGATGTCTTAACATTGGTTCCTAACATTAGTTATTGTTGGGTTGAAGTTTTATATGCTGATGTTAAACTTGATGTCTTGACATCAGTTATCAGAACATCAAAACATCAGACTGTGATGTTTTAGGGTTGCGCGTGTTAGTTTGTTTTGAGGAGATCTGTTAGAGAGATTGGATGCGCATATCTTGGAGAAGATATTTTCAATCAGATATGGAGCAGATCATCTAACAACATTAGGGCTGATTTGAAAAGATTTAAAAATATTAGAAGATCAAATCTATTTTAAATTCTATTTAATAACAAATCAAATCAGATATTTTGGAAGAGGTCAAAGCCCAAGTCAGAATTCTATTTAAAGCAACCTCAACCCTAGTTGGAAAATAACGAAGACAGAGAGCATAGACTGAGAGTCAATTTGAGTTTTCGTGTGTGTTTTTGTAAACCATTCATGTTTGAATTGGTGTTACTATTTTGAGTTGTAATTGGTTTCTCTAGAGCTGTTAAGCAAGAGAGAGTTGTTCTTGATCAAAGCTGTTAAGCAAGATCAAGGTGGGCTTTAATTTGTAATCCTTGAATTGTGTCACTGAGGTGATTTAGGGAGTGAGTGGTTTCTCATATCTAAGTGGTCTCTTAGGTAGAAGTGACATTGGGTAGTGATTAAGATTAGTAGATGTCAACTGGGATTGTTGAATCTGTAATTTAATACTACTAATAGTGAATTTCCTCCCTGGCTTGGTAGCCCCCAGACATAGGTAGTTAGACCGAACTGGGTGAACAATTCATTGTGTTGATTTACTGTTGTTATAGCATTGTTCATATTAGCAGATTATGTTGTTGTGACATCGCACTTAATATCACACATCTGATACCAGAATTTCAATTGGTATCAGAGCAGGCATCCTACTCTGCATCTAGGTGAGATCTAGGGCTGATACTTTCTGGTGCAATGGACAAGGAGAGTGGTGGATTTGTGAATAGACCCCCTATTCTAGATGGCTCTAATTATGACTATTGGAAACCACAGATGGTTACCTTCTTGAAGTCATTAGACATCAGGGCTTGGAAGGCTGTCTTAAAAGAATGGAAAGCACCTGTTATTGTTGAAAAGGATGGTACAACAAAGTTGAAACCTGAGGAAGATTGGACCAAGGAAGAAGATGAGCTTGCACTTGGAAATTCAAAAGCTTTGAATGCCATCTTTAATGGTATTGACAAGAACATCTTTAGGCTGGTAAACACTTGTGAAGTAGCTAAGGAAGCTTGGGATGTCTTGAAAACTACTCATGAAGGAACTTCCAAGGTCAAGATGTCAAGACTTCAACTGTTAACTACTAAGTTTGAAAATTTGAAGATGAAGGAGGATGAAACCATTCATGATTTTCACATGAATATTCTTGAGCTGTCCAATGCTTCTAGTGCTTTAGGAGAAAGAATGACTGAAGAGAAGCTGGTAAGGAAGATTCTCAGATCCCTTCCCAAGAAATATAAAATGAAGGTGACTGCTATTGAAGAAGCTCAAGACATCAGCAAGATAAGAGTTGATGAGTTGACTGGTTCTCTTCAAACTTTTGAGTTGGGATTGAATGAGGAGCCTGAAAAGAAGATCAAAAGCATAACTTTGGTGTCTAATACTGAAGATGGTAAGAAATAGTGTAATTTTGAAACTCAGGAGGAACTGTCAAATGTTGTTGTGATGCTTGGGAGACAGTTCAATAAGGTGTTAAAGAGAATGGACAGAAACTATAGACCTAATGTTAAGAACATCACATCTGACAACAACAGGTCTAGTGATCAAGTGAAGAAAACAAGAGATGAAGAAAAGTCCAATCATGACAAAGGAGTTCAATGTTATGAGTGTGAAGGTTATGGTCATGTCAAGAAAGAATGTCCTACATATCTCAAAAAGCAGAAAAAGGGGTTATCTGTTTCCTGGTCTGATACAGATAGTGAAAGTGAAGAAGAGAATGCCAAGCATGTTAAGGCTTTATTTGTTGTATTTTATTTTTACCGCATTTACTGCATGGCATATTATTATTATCTGCTGCACTGTTTTTCTGTTTGGCGGGTTGGGGGTTCTGAGAGATAAGCCCAATACCCAGGCTTGAGCATGCACGTAGGATTAGCGTGGAAAGTAGTGTGACTTGTGTGGCATTTGGCCAGACGTAGTATACATGAAAACTCCACATCCAGACGAGGTTTTCCTTGGTAATGTTCTATCCTGCGCATTGGTGCAGATGATTGAATGTAACTTGGAAAACTGTCGACTTTGGCGGCCATTCCCGAGGACTCAATAACAACACTCCTCCTGAGAGGTGATAATGGCAGACCAGAAATGGCAAACCCATTACACATGTCGATCCGAGGACCCAATGCTGGGAACTTGCTATAGGGTTTCCTTTTGGAAAAGAATCAGTGGAAGCACTTCTCGATTGGCGATAGTACTGTACCCCGAGGGATGAATGTACTATTGCTTCTCGACCTCAGTGCCGAAACTGAGGACTTGCCATAGGATGTTTTCTTTTGAGGGGAATCAGTTGAGGCCTCCTCGATTGATGATGATGCCAAACCAGAAATGGTGAACGTATCATCATTTCTCGACCTGAGAGCCCGTGATATTGAGGATCCTTGGCTTTCTAGTACCCACATGTGAGAGGGCAGGGCGTTTACAGGTTTGCAGGTAACCTTGACCTTCAACATACCCGGTTTTCTGGTCAGCAGGTTTATTAGTGTGGCATTATGGTTATTTTGGTATTCTGGGTATTTGGGCAGATCCTTGAGATTATACAGTTGTTCAGTGCATCAGTTGTCTTGTCTGTGTGGTATCCTTGATCCCATATGTGCATTTGCATCATCATTTTACATCCTAACATGTTTATTCATTTGCAGGGTTGCATCCTAACTTTGATTCTGGTTTTTGAAGACTATTAAGGATGAGTACTGAGAAGAGAAAGAACATCATAGTGTACAAGTTCCCATCACTTATTCTGGATCCTGTTCACAAGATTGTGTCTATGGCAGAACCTGGGGTATTGGCAGACTTTAGAGGAGAGTATGGAAGAATTCTGAATTTTGCTCGCAACATCACTGAATACGAGTATAGGGCTTTGCACACTCTGGTGCAATTCTATGACCCTCACTTGCGTTGTTTTCTATTCACTGATTATATTTTGGCTCCGACATTGGAGGAATTTGCTCTCATTCTGGATGTTTCTATTAAAGAAGAGACTTCTTTCTATCCTTCTAAAGAACTCCCTGATTTGGGAAAGGTCTCTGAGGCTTTGTATTTGGATCCATCTTTGTTGAAAAACAACATTGCCAGTAAGGGAGGGTGTAAAGGCTTTCATGTGAAATTTTTGGTAGAACAGGCTGCTGTGTATGCTAAGGCTAGATGTTGGTCAGTTTTCAACGTCATCTTGGCTATGTACGTCTATGGAACGGTGTTGTTTCCAAATATGAAGGATTTTGCGGACATGCACGCTGTCAGGATATTTACCATGAAGAATCCAGTACCTACTTTGCTTGGAGATCTGTACCACTCAGTGCATTATAAGAATGAGAAGATGAGGGGAGGACCCCTTTATTTTTGTGCGCCAGTCTTCTACAAATGGTTTGCTGATCGTCTTCCCAAATCTGGGGCATTTGTAGATACTCAAGGAACATTGGATTGGTCTAAACGATTGATGGGCTTGAGGGCAGATAATCTAATTTGGGTTAACCGCGACTTGTTGGGCCAAGATATCATGATTAGTTGTGGAGGTATCCCAAATGTGCCTCTAATAGGAAGGAAAGGGGGAATTAACTACAACCCTATTCTTGCTATTAGGTAATTCGGATATGCCTTGAAGGAGCCACCAAAAGACGAGGATGTCCAAGAATCTCTATATCTGAGTGGGTAAATCAATCCGGAACTGTTAAAAGAAGCTGCAAATACTTGGGAAGATCATCATAAGAAGGGAAAGTTTTCTTTTGGGAAGAGCAATAACAGAACATTTCCTGCGTATGAAAATTGGATTCAGAAAAGGGTAGAGAAGGAGCTTTTGCCATTCTCCAAAGAACCATCATCTTACCCCTTGCTGATTGAGCCTCCTACCACAGTTGAAATAGAGAAGTTTAACAAGTTATGGGCTGAAAAGGAAAAGCTGCGCGAAGAAAATACTGAGCTACAAAGAGAGATTTATCAGTTGAAACATGAGCGGGGTGAAGCTGTTCATATCGCCGAGTTGAAGACAGAGCTTCTCGCTAAGGCAGAAAAGGAGCTAGCTGACAAGGTCACAGCCAGACAAAGGATGAAGCAAGCTCTAGAGGGTATCAGTAAGGTTCTCAAGTCTAAGAAGGAGTAATTGGCCAAGGCTTTGTTGAAAATTCACAAGTTCAATGCTCACCGAGACACTGCAATGGCTGATAATAAGCGAAAGGAAGACGATTATCTAGCTCAGATTGATCAATTGAAGTTGAAGCTCAAGAAAAAAGACGCTGAGATCCTATCAGGGGTATTCCAGAGACAAGCAGTCGAGGGTCGACTCAATGAAGCCATAGCCTCCATAGAGGAACTAAAGATCCAAGCTGAAGTGAAGAGACCTAAAAATGAGGGTCCTAGCATGGATGGTGTTTTTGAAGAAGACGCTTGGGAGTTGCATTGCCGATACTTGAAAGGGATCATGCATAGGAGAGACGTTCTCATTCAAGAGCTAATTCAGAAACCGAAGCAATCCGACACCAAAAAGATGTTCAAGGAAATTCAAGACTGGAGCAAAGAGCATAACGGATGGGGGGGATTGGCACTGGTAGAATTTGATGACATGCCGTAGTTTTTTCTTTTACTGTATTTGGATCACCACCAGGCTTGTTGGTTGGGATCTATGATTATTGTGTTCAGACTTGTTATCTTGGGTTGTGATTGTTGACATTTGGTTTTCCTCTGGTTTTTCTTAATACATGAGCAGAAGTTTCGTTCTATCTTGTTGTTAAACTGGAATCAAGGGGTGGATCGCCCTGCGAATTTTTTAAACATGTTCATTTGCATTTGCATATTCATAATCATTTTTCATGATCATTTTACATAACAGGTGTTTATCTCTGGTGTTCTTATCTTGTTCTCATCCTCAGCGCAGGATTGCAGATCAGCACATTCACCGGTATTCTACCAGACAAAATCAGAAGAGACTCATGGATCAGCTACAAAATGAGATGACTGAGATGCGGACTCGCATGAACCAATTCATGGATTTAATGCAAGGGGTTGATCAAGGCCAAGAGTAGTTAAGGACTCTCGTTCAGCCACTGATTGCGAGAATTGATGAAGAGGGTGTCCTTCATGGAGGAGGTCATACTGGTGTTACTGGTACTAATGTTCAGAATGGCCCTCCGGGCGGAGGTATTCCTGTTTCAGGTATTGTGATCCCTCCGTGCGGGGCTAAAAATGTTGGGGGAGGTGGTATTGGTGTCTGTGCTATTCATGGCCGTCAGTTTAATGATATTCAAGATGATGCATTCTCTGTGCCAGGTGGGGATGTTGGTTCCCAGATTGACACTGATCAGAGATTTAGGTTGATTGAGGAACAACTGAGGGGTGTTGCCAATCAAGATTCTGTGGGTATGGATTTGGAGGATTTGGGGCTGGTTCCAGGCGTCGTTATCCCGCGCAAGTTTCAGACTCCTACCTTCGAAAAGTACAATGGTATGACTTGCCCAAGGACTCACGTCAGGGCATACACGAGTAAAATGGATGCTCACGCAAAGAACGAAAAGTTGATGATGCATTGCTTTCAGGATAGCCTATCTGGGGCATCCCTGGAATGGTATATGCAGCTAGAGAGGAAAGACGTTCGTAGTTGGAGAGAGCTGGCAGGGGCTTTTATCAAACACTATCAATACAACACCGACATGGCTCCCAATCGTACACAGCTGCAGAATATGTCTCAAAAGAGCAATGAAAGCTTTAGAGAGTACGCCCAGAGGTGGCGTGAATTGGCTTCCCGAGTTCAACCTCCGATGTTGGAAAGAGAGCTCGTTGATATATTCATGGATACGCTTCAGGGGCATTATTACGAGAAATTGTTGGATGTTTGTCAGCTGGATTTTCAAGTCTTGGATTGGCAGGAGAAAGAGTTGAAAACGGCATCAAAACGGGAAAGATTTGAATTGCTGCTGAAGATGCAAAGAAACCTTATGATGGGTCCTCCAAGGGAAAGGAAGGAGAAGCTAGTGTTGTGTATATTCCTCCTGTTGTTCAACGGCCTGTTCAGCATCAACGGCCTTATGCTCCTCAGCAACAGAGACAAAAAAGATCACGAAGGCCTGCGAGAAGTTTCGATCCACTCCCTATTCCTCACAGTGATGTTCTTGCCCGTCTACTTGAGAGTTCTCTAGTTCAACTAAGGGATGCCAAGCCTGTCCCCGGCCCTATTCCTCCTGATTATGATCTGGATGCCAGATGTGAATATCACTCAGACACACTGGGTCATTCAATTGAAAATTGCAACGTGTTCAAGCACAAGGTGCAAGACCTGGTAGACTCAGAGATCATTGCGTTCACTGAAGATGATATGTACATCAATTGAAGCCTCCTTTCTCAAGTGAGCACTCAGTCTGCAAGTATGTCCAGACAGAATCAAGCTTCCTCAGCAATGGCAATCTTCAGCTTCTTTACTGCATCTTCATTTGTAGTTTTTCATTTCTTGTTAAAGCATTGTATGCATGTAAGACTTGTTTGTTTAATGATGATATTAATGCAATGAATATGTTTTCTTGAAGAAATTCTTTTTATTCATCCGTATGATATTTATATGCATTGCAATACCAATTTTCTTGCTTAAACTCTTGGAGGGAGGATGATGAAGTAAAAACGCAAAATCTTTGGTTGTATGCTTTCAGATAAAACCCTGTTGAGGAGGTACATGCATTGTTTCAAATCCCTAAACACTGGAGATATAAGGGAGATAGACCCTCGTTAACCCTTTTGAGCCTTGAAGTAGGAGTTTCTTTCGTACAAAAAAAAAACCTCATACTTAACCCAGGGGCAGGGTAGGCGTCAGTTAGTTTGACCGAGCGTTCAAATTTCAAGGAGAGTGTGCATCTGAGGATCCATTACCTTCTATCCCACCGTCAAGAGGTCAAGAGATGTGAAACCACAATGGTTATCCATCAACAATCAAGGAGTGAGGCAGTCACAACCCTTTCAAGCAAGTAAGACAACCAGTGTCACATGCTTTGTTCAAGAAAGGAAATAAAAAAAAAAAGAAAGCCCGCTAAGTCGAAACTTGAAAACACGTGACTTAGGCAAAAGTTGGGGCATCCCGCTGGACTTCAAAATCGAAATACTCAAAAGAGTCAGTCCAGGCAAAAATCAGGGGTCAAAAAAAAAGCAAAAGAAAGAAAAAGCGAAAAGCATTACAAAAGAAAATCCTCGATAAGAACAAATTCGTGTGATTACAGGCACAAAAGATAAAAAGGGGCGACTGTCTCTCCAAAACTTCCTTAGGTGTCAAACCATTAGTTGCATGGGTCCCTTAAAGATCGTAAACCTTTTGGGAGATGAGCGCTTGTGCCCAATTAACTGAACATAGAACTGGAGAACATCAAGGAGAATGGGTGGGTACAAACAAAATTTTGAGCCATAAATCCTTTTTTCTAAAAAAACCGCGAACCAGACCACGTTACAACCCTTAAAAGTCCTAATTGAAACAGGGTTTATTCTGAAGGTGTACTTCAACGAGAGGGCGTTCCTGACTCCCATGAGTCGTGCTAAAAAATATTTTTGTTGGTATTGCATGTGCGTATTGTTTTCCATTCAAAAATAAACGTTATAACTAGTGACTCGTTCACAGGGTTTTGCGACATATTTTTAATAAACTTCAAGGTTAACATGTTTGTTGCGTTAGAATTATCATTCTCATAATAAACTTGTTCTGCTTGCGTACATGTGCCTAAGCATCAAGGAAGCTTACACAGTGAACATCAGTCAAGAAGCTTGATCCTGCCAAGTTGGGATGCTTGAAAATTCTGAAGGACAATCATATCAAGGGGCATGCTGCCAAGAGGCTCAGTGTAGAGTGGGCTCTCCCCAGTAAGTCATGTTAAGATGTAGCCAATCTGGGGAAGTCACGTCGAGAAATCTCTCCGAAATTCAGTTATTCTGGGGCATTCATTCTAAGATCAGGGGCAAAGTCACTTCAAAGCTCATATTGAGGCAGGCCATCCCTAGAGCATGAGAAGTTGTCCTCTCCAGAAGACGGTTAATCAGAAGCACCTCTTCAAGGTTCAAAATACTAAAGCAGAGTATTTTAAGTCATTTTAAGTCCTCTCGAGGCAAATCCCTTCAAAGATCATACAGTCTGGGGCAGTTACATCGAGATCCGATAAATCTCTCCAAGAGTTTGAAGACCGTGGGGCAGTGTGAACGCCCAGTCCTCTGTGAAATCCTCTTGAGATGAGTTCTCCCATTCGACCCTGTGGTTTGGGGCAAGTCAGGAAGGAACCGTTGTTCGCTCTTGATGATCAGTATGCAGTGATCAGCAGAAATTTGAAGTACTGAGCATCTCCCTCAGCAAAGAGCCAGATGGTATCCTCCCAGCGAGGTGTTGAAAGTGATATTTTTCCCCAAGCAGAGGGTCATCCTCAAATCAAAAAGGGTTCTTTATGAAGATTCCTTATCCCCAGAAGCGCATGTGGATTCCTCATTCTCAGCAGGGTAAGACGATGGAATATGTTCAAGCAGGTTGGAGACAGTGAGAAGTCAGAGTATTCTCTTTCTCAAAAGTCAGATTCGGTATTTCCCCGCAAGTCAAAGTCCAATGGTTATTGGCAGTTTCAGCAGTTCAAAGTCCAATCTTCATTGGCATCTCCCCGACAGAGTTTGCAATTCAGCTTGCAGTTCCCCTACAGAGTTTACATCACCAGTGGTTATTGATGGTACAGTTGGTTATCTCCCCACGGGAGATCAGATATTGGTGATCCCTTCCTCAGTGAAGTCTGCTTGTTCTACTCTACGCATTCCCCGGTGGAGTGTCCTCTCATTCTTGCATATAGTAATCATCATTACGTTGCATCCTCAAAATGCGTAGCATTTCCCTTTCGTATGGAGCATTACGCCATAGAAAAAATTCAAACATGCATCGAAGCATAAGCCAGATTTGGTACCTTGTGCGAAAGCCCAGATCAACCCTCAATCAAAACAGTGATTCCAATCCTCCAAAGAGAGCTCCAACCTCAGAGTTGACGCCTTTTTTTTTACAAACCTCAGAGTTGACGCCCTTCCCCAACTGCAAAGTTGTCGTATACCTTTTCTCGACCTCAGAGTTAATGAAATATCCTTTCTTCCCCAACTTCAAAGTTTTCGTATACATTTTCTCAACCTCAGAGTTGATGAAATATCCTTTCTTCCCCAACTTCAAAGTTTTCGTATACCTTTTCTCAACCTCAGAGTTGATGAAATATCCTTTCTTCCCCAACTTCAAAGTTGTCGTATACCTTTTCTTAACCTCAGAGTTGATGAAATATCCTTTCTTCCCCAACTTCAAAGTTGTCGTATACCTTTTCTCGACCTCAGAGTTGATGAAATATCCTTCCTTCCCCAACTTCAAAGTTGTCGTATACCAATTCTCAACCTCAGAATTGTTGAAATATCCTTCCTTCCCCAACTTCAAAGTTGTCGTATACCTTTTCTCGACCTCAGAGTTGATGAAATATCCTTTCTTCCCCAACTTCAAAGTTGTCGTATACCTTTTCTCGACCTCAGATTTGATGAAATATCCTTTCTTCCCCAACTTCAAAGTTGTCGTATACCATTTCTCAACCTCAGAGTTGAGGAAATATCCTTTCTTCCCCAACTTCAAAGTTGTCGTATACCTTTTCTCGACCTCAGAGTTGATGAAATATCCTTTCTTCCCCAACTTCAAAGTTGTCGCATACCTTTTCTCGACCTCAGATTTGATGAAATATCCTTTCTTCCTCAACTTCAAAGTTATCGTATACCTTTTCTCGACCTCAGACTTGATGAAATATCCTTCCTTCCCCAACTTCAAAGTTGTCGTATACCTTTTCTCGACCTCAGAGTTGATGAAATATCCTTTCTTCCCCAACTTCAAAGTTTTCGTATACCTTTTCTCGACCTCAGAGTTGATGAAATATCCTTTCTTCCCCAACTTCAAAGTTGTCGTATACCTTTTCTCGACCTAAGAGTTGATGAAATATCCTTTCTTCCCCAACATCAAAGTTGTCGTATACCTTTTCTCCACCTCAGAGTTGATGAAATATCCTTCCTTCACCAACTTCAAAGTTGTCGTATACCTTTTCTCGACCTCAGATTTGATGAAATATCCTTTCTTCCCCAACTTCAAAGTTGTCGTATACCATTTCTCAACCTCAGAGTTGAGGAAATATCCTTTCTTCCCCAACTTCAAAGTTGTCGTATACCTTTTCTCGACCTCAGAGTTGATGAAATATCCTTTCTTCCCCAACTTCAAAGTTGTCGCATACCTTTTCTCGACCTCCGAGTTGATGAAATATCCTTTCTTCCCCAACTTCAAAGTTGTCGTATACCTTTTCTCGACCTCAGAGTTGATGAAATATCCTTCCTTCCCCAACGTCAAAGTTGTCGTAAACCTTTTCTCGACCTCAGAGTTGATGAAATATCCTTTCTTCCCCAACTTCAGAGTTGTCGTATACCTTTTCTCGACCTCAGAGTTGATGAAATATCCTTTCTTCCCCAACTTCAGAGTTGTCGTATACCTTTTCTCAACCTCAGAATTGATGAAATATCCTTCCTTCCCCAACTTCAAAGTTGTCGTATACCTTTTCTCAACCTCAGAATTGATGAAATATCCTTCCTTCCCCAACTTCAAAGTTGTCGTATACCTTTTCTCGACCTCAGAGTTGATGAAATATACTTTCTTCCCCAACTTCAAAGTTGTCGCATACCTTTTCTCGACCTCAGAGTTGACGAAATATCCTTTCTTCCCCAACTTCAGAGTTGTCGCATACCTTTTCTCGACCTCAGATTTGACGAAATATCCTTTCTTCCCCAACTTCAGAGTTGTCGTATACCTTTTCTCGACCTCAGAGTTGATGAAATATCCTTTCTTCCCCAACTTCAGAGTTATCGTATACCTTTTCTCAACCTCAGATTTGATGAAATATCCTTCCTTCCCCAACTTCAAAGTTGTCGCATACCTTTTCTCGACCTCAGAGTTGATGAAATATCCTTTCTTCCCCAACTTCAGAGTTGTCGTATACCTTTTCTCAACCTCAGATTTGATGAAATATCCTTCCTTCCCCAACTACAAAGTTGTCGTATACCTTTTCTCGACCTCAGATTTGATGAAATATCCTTTCTTCCCCAACTTCAAAGTTGTCGTATACCTTTTCTCAACCCTAGAGTTGAGGAAATATCCTTTCTTCCCCAACTTCAAAGTTGTCGTATACCTTTTCTCGACCTCAGAGTTGATGAAATATCCTTTCTTCCCCAACTTAAAAGTTGTCGTATACCTTTTCTCGACCTCAGAGTTGATGAAATATCCTTTCTTCCCCAACTTCAAAGTTGTCGCATACCTTTTCTCGACCTCAGAGTTGATGAAATATCCTTTCTTCCCCAACTTCAGAGTTGTCGTATACCTTTTCTCAACATCAGGTTTGATGAAATATCCTTCCTTCCCCAACTTCAAAGTTGTCGTATACCTTTTCTCGACCTCAGAGTTGATGAAATATCCTTTCTTCCCCAACTTCAAAGTTGTCGCATACCTTTTCTCGACCTCCGAGTTGATGAAATATCCTTTCTTCCCCAACTTCAAAGTTGTCGTATACCTTTTCTCGACCTCAGAGTTGATGAAATATCCTTCCTTCCCCAACGTCAAAGTTGTCGTAAACCTTTTCTCGACCTCAGAGTTGATGAAATATCCTTTCTTCCCCAACTTCAAAGTTGTCGTATACCTTTTCTCGACCTCAGAGTTGATGAAATATCCTTTCTTCCCCAACTTCAAAGTTGTCGTATACCTTTTCTCGACCTCAGAGTTGATGAAATATCCTTTCTTCCCCAACTTCAAAGTTGTCGTATACCTTTTCTCAACCTCAGAATTGATGAAATATCCTTCCTTCCCCAACTTCAAAGTTGTCGTATACCTTTTCTCAACCTCAGAATTGATGAAATATCCTTCCTTCCCCAACTTCAAAGTTGTCGTATACCTTTTCTCGACCTCAGAGTTGATGAAATATCCTTTCTTCCCCAACTTCAAAGTTGTCGCATACCTTTTCTCGACCTCAGAGTTGATGAAATATCCTTTCTTCCCCAACTTCAGAGTTGTCGCATACCTTTTCTCAACCTCAGGTTTGATGAAATATCCTTCCTTCCCCAACTTCAAAGTTGTCGTATACCTTTTCTCGACCTCAGAGTTGATGAAATATCCTTTCTTCCCCAACTTCAAAGTTGTCGCATACCTTTTCTCGACCTCCGAGTTGATGAAATATCCTTTCTTCCCCAACTTCAAAGTTGTCGTATACCTTTTCTCGACCTCAGAGTTGATGAAATATCCTTCCTTCCCCAACGTCAAAGTTGTCGTAAACCTTTTCTCGACCTCAGAGTTGATGAAATATCCTTTCTTCCCCAACGTCAAAGTTGTCGTATACCTTTTCTCGACCTCAGAGTTGATGAAATATCCTTTCTTCCCCAACTTCAAAGTTGTCGTATACCTTTTCTCGACCTCAGAGTTGATGAAATATCCTTTCTTCCCCAACTTCAAAGTTGTCGTATACCTTTTCTCAACCTCAGAATTGATGAAATATCCTTCCTTCCCCAACTTCAAAGTTGTCGTATACCTTTTCTCAACCTCAGAATTGATGAAATATCCTTCCTTCCCCAACTTCAAAGTTGTCGTATACCTTTTCTCGACCTCAGAGTTGATGAAATATCCTTTCTTCCCCAACTTCAAAGTTGTCGCATACCTTTTCTCGACCTCAGAGTTGATGAAATATCCTTTCTTCCCCAACTTCAGAGTTGTCGTATACCTTTTCTCGACCTCAGAGTTGATGAAATATCCTTTCTTCCCCAACTTCAGAGTTGTCGTATACCTTTTCTCAACCTCAGAATTGATGAAATATCCTTCCTTCCCCAACTTCAAAGTTGTCGTATACCTTTTCTCAACCTCAGAATTGATGAAATATCCTTCCTTCCCCAACTTCAAAGTTGTCGTATACCTTTTCTCGACCTCAGAGTTGATGAAATATACTTTCTTCCCCAACTTCAAAGTTGTCGCATACCTTTTCTCGACCTCAGAGTTGACGAAATATCCTTTCTTCCCCAACTTCAGAGTTGTCGCATACCTTTTCTCGACCTCAGAGTTGACGAAATATCCTTTCTTCCCCAACTTCAGAGTTGTCGTATACCTTTTCTCGACCTCAGAGTTGATGAAATATCCTTTCTTCCCCAACTTCAGAGTTATCGTATACCTTTTCTCAACCTCAGATTTGATGAAATATCCTTCCTTCCCAAACTTCAAAGTTGTCGCATACCTTTTCTCGACCTCAGAGTTGATGAAATATCCTTTCTTCCCCAACTTCAGAGTTGTCGTATACCTTTTCTCAACCTCAGATTTGATGAAATATCCTTCCTTCCCCAACTACAAAGTTGTCGTATACCTTTTCTCGACCTCAGATTTGATGAAATATCCTTTCTTCCCCAACTTCAAAGTTGTCGTATACCTTTTCTCAACCCTAGAGTTGAGGAAATATCCTTTCTTCCCCAACTTCAAAGTTGTCGTATACCTTTTCTCGACCTCAGAGTTGATGAAATATCCTTTCTTCCCCAACTTAAAAGTTGTCGTATACCTTTTCTAAACCTCTGAATTGGTGAAATATCCTTCATTCCCCAACATCAAAGTTGTCGTATACCTTTTCTCAACCTCAGAGTTGATGAAATATCCTTCCTTCACCAACTTCAAAGTTGTGGTATACCTTTTCTCGACCTCAGAGTTGATCAAATATCCTTCCTTCCCCAACTTCAAAGTTGTCGTATACCTTTTCTCGACCTCAGAGTTGATGAAATATCCTTTCTTCCCCAACTTCAAACTTGTCGTATACCTTTTCTCGACCTCAGAGTTGATGAAATATCCTTTCTTCCCCAACTTCAAAGTTGTCGTATACCTTTTCTCGGCCTCAGAGTTGATGAAATATCCTGTCTTCCCCAACTTCAAAGTTGTTGTATACTTTTTCTCGACCTCAGAGTTGATGAAATATCCTTTCTTCCCCAACTTCAAAGTTGTCGTATACCTTTTCTCGACCTCAGAGTTGATGAAATATCCTTTCTTCCCCAACTTCAAAGTTGTCGTATACCTTTTCTCGACCTCAGAGTTGATGAAATATCCTTTCTTCCCCAACTTCAATGTTGTCGTATACCTTTTCTCGACCTCAGAGTTGATGAAATATCCTTTCTTCCCCAACTTCAAAGTTGTCGTATACCTTTTCTCGACCTCAGAGTTGATGAAATATCCTTTCTTCCCCAACTTCAAAGTTGTCGTATACCTTTTCTCAACCTCAGAGTTGATGAAATATCCTTCCTTCCCCAACTTCAAAGTTGTCGTATACCTTTTCTCGACCTCAGATTTGATGAAATATCCTTTCTTCCCCAACTTCAAAGTTGTCGTATACCTTTTCTCAACCTCAGAGTTGATGAAATATCCTTTCTTCCCCAACTTCAAAGTTTTCGTATACCTTTTCTCGACCTCACCTTTTCTCGACCTCAGATTTGATGAAATATCCTTTCTTCCCCAACATCAAAGTTGTCGTATACCTTTTCTCGACCTCAGAGTTGATGAAATATCCTTCCTTCACCAACTTCAAAGTTGTCGTATACCTTTTCTCGACCTCAGAGTTGATGAAATATCCTTCCTTCCCCAACATCAAAGTTGTCGTATACCTTTTCTCAACCTCAGAGTTGATGAAATATCCTTCCTTCACCAACTTCAAAGTTGTGGTATACCTTTTCTCGACCTCAGAGTTGATCAAATATCCTTCCTTCCCCAACTTCAAAGTTGTCGTATACCTTTTCTCGACCTCAGAGTTGATGAAATATCCTTTCTTCCCCAACTTCAAACTTGTCGTATACCTTTTCTCGACCTCAGAGTTGATGAAATATCCTTTCTTCCCCAACTTCAAAGTTGTCGTATACCTTTTCTCGGCCTCAGAGGTGATGAAATATCCTGTCTTCCCCAACTTCAAAGTTGTTGTATACCTTTTCTCGACCTCAGAGTTGATGAAATATCCTTTCTTCCCCAACTTCAAAGTTGTCGTATACCTTTTCTCGACCTCAGAGTTGATGAAATATCCTTCCTTCCCCAACTTCAAAGTTGTCGTATACCTTTTCTCGACCTCAGATTTGATGAAATATCCTTTCTTCCCCAACTTCAAAGTTGTCGTATACCTTTTCTCAACCTCAGAGTTGATGAAATATCCTTTCTTCCCCAACTTCAAAGTTTTCGTATACCTTTTCTCGACCTCACCTTTTCTCGACCTCAGATTTGATGAAATATCCTTTCTTCCCCAACATCAAAGTTGTCGTATACCTTTTCTCGACCTCAGAGTTGATGAAATATCCTTCCTTCACCAACTTCAAAGTTGTCGTATACCTTTTCTCGACCTCAGAGTTGATGAAATATCCTTTCTTCCCCAACTTCAAAGTTGTCGTATACCTTTTCTCGACCTCAGAGTTGATGAAATATCCTTTCTTCCCCAACTTCAAAGTTGTCGCATACCTTTTCTCAACCTCAGGTTTGATGAAATATCCTTCCTTCCCCAACTTCAAAGTTGTCGTATACCTTTTCTCGACCTCAGAGTTGATGAAATATCCTTCCTTCCCCAACTTCAAAGTTGTCGTATACGTTTTATCGACCTCAGAGTTGATGAAATATCCTTTCTTCCCCAACTTCAAAGTTGTCGTATACCTTTTCTCGACCTCAGAGTTGATGAGATATCCTTTCTTCCCCAACTTCAAAGTTGTCGTATACCTTTTCTCAACCTCAGAGTTGAGGAAATATCCTTTCTTCCCCAACTTCAAAGTTGTCGTATACCTTTTCTCAACCTCAGAGTTGAGGAAATATCCTTTCTTCCCCAACTTCAAAGTTGTCGTATACCTTTTCTCGACCTCAGAGTTGATGAAATATCCTTTCTTCCCCAACTTCAAAGTTGTCGTATACCTTTTCTCAACCTCAGAATTGATGAAATATCCTTCCTTCCCCAACTTCAAAGTTGTCGTATACCTTTTCTCAACCTCAGAATTGTTGAAATATCCTTCCTTTCCCAACTTCAAAGTTGTCGTATACCTTTTCTCGACCTCAGAGTTGATGAAATATCCTTTCTTCCCCAACTTCAAAGTTGTCGTATACCTTTTCTCGACCTCAGATTTGATGAAATATCCTTTCTTCCCCAACTTCAAAGTTGTCGTATACCATTTCTCAACCTCAGAGTTGAGGAAATATCCTTTCTTCCCCAACTTCAAAGTTGTTGTATACCTTTTCTCGACCTCAGAGTTGATGAAATATCCTTTCTTCCCCAACTTCAAAGTTGTCGTATACCTTTTCTCGACCTCAGAGTTGATGAAATATCCTTTCTTCTCAAACTTCAAAGTTGTCGTATACCTTTTCTCGACCTCAGAGTTGATGAAATATCCTTTCTTCCCCAACTTCAATGTTGTCGTATACCTTTTCTCGACCTCAGAGTTGATGAAATATCCTTTCTTCCCCAACTTCAAAGTTGTCGTATACCTTTTCTCGACCTCAGAGTTGATGAAATATCCTTTCTTCCCCAACTTCAAAGTTGTCGTATACCTTTTCTTAACCTCAGAGTTGATGAAATATCCTTCCTTCCCCAACTTCAAAGTTGTCGTATACCTTTTCTCGACCTCAGATTTGATGAAATATCCTTTCTTCCCCAACTTCAAAGTTGTCGTATACCTTTTCTCAACCTCAGAGTTGATGAAATATCCTTTCTTCCCCAACTTCAAAGTTTTCGTATACCTTTTCTCGACCTCACCTTTTCTCGACCTCAGATTTGATGAAATATCCTTTCTTCCCCAACATCAAAGTTGTCGTATACCTTTTCTCCACCTCAGAGTTGATGAAATATCCTTCCTTCACCAACTTCAAAGTTGTCGTATACCTTTTCTCGACCTCAGAGTTGATGAAATATCCTTCCTTCCCCAACTTCAAAGTTGTCGTATACCTTTTCTCGACCTCAGAGTTGATGAAATATCCTTTCTTCCCCAACTTCAAAGTTGTCGTATACCTTTTCTCGACCTCAGAGTTGATGAAATATCCTTTCTTCCCCAACTTCAAAGTTGTCGCATACCTTTTCTCGACCTCAGAGTTGATGAAATATCCTTTCTTCCCCAACTTCAGAGTTGTCGTATATCTTTTCTCAACCTCAGGTTTGATGAAATATCCTTCTTTCCCCAACTTCAAAGTTGTCGTATACCTTTTCTCGACCTCAGAGTTGATGAAATATCCTTTCTTCCCCAACTTCAAAGTTGTCGTATACCTTTTATCGACCTCAGAGTTGATGAAATATCCTTTCTTCCCCAACTTCAAAGTTGTCGTATACCTTTTCTCGACCTCAGAGTTGATGAGATATCCTTTCTTCCCCAACTTCAAAGTTGTCGTATACCTTTTCTCAACCTCAGAGTTGAGGAAATATCCTTTCTTCCCCAACTTCAAAGTTGTCGTATACCTTTTCTCGACCTCAGATTTGATGAAATATCCTTTCTTCCCCAACTTCAAAGTTGTCGTATACCTTTTCTCAACCTCAGAGTTGATGAAATATCCTTTCTTCCCCAACTTCAAAGTTTTCGTATACCTTTTCTCGACCTCACCTTTTCTCGACCTCAGATTTGATGAAATATCCTTTCTTCCCCAACATCAAAGTTGTCGTATACCTTTTCTCGACCTCAGAGTTGATGAAATATCCTTCCTTCACCAACTTCAAAGTTGTTGTATACCTTTTCTCGACCTCAGAGTTGATGAAATATCCTTTCTTCCCCAACTTCAAAGTTGTCGTATACCTTTTCTCGACCTCAGAGTTGATGAAATATCCTTTCTTCCCCAACTTCAAAGTTGTCGCATACCTTTTCTCAACCTCAGGTTTGATGAAATATCCTTCCTTCCCCAACTTCAAAGTTGTCGTATACCTTTTCTCGACCTCAGAGTTGATGAAATATCCTTCCTTCCCCAACTTCAAAGTTGTCGTATACGTTTTATCGACCTCAGAGTTGATGAAATATCCTTTCTTCCCCAACTTCAAAGTTGTCGTATACCTTTTCTCGACCTCAGAGTTGATGAGATATCCTTTCTTCCCCAACTTCAAAGTTGTCGTATACCTTTTCTCAACCTCAGAGTTGAGGAAATATCCTTTCTTCCCCAACTTCAAAGTTGTCGTATACCTTTTCTCAACCTCAGAGTTGAGGAAATATCCTTTCTTCCCCAACTTCAAAGTTGTCGTATACCTTTTCTCGACCTCAGAGTTGATGAAATATCCTTTCTTCCCCAACTTCAAAGTTGTCGTATACCTTTTCTCAACCTCAGAATTGATGAAATATCCTTCCTTCCCCAACTTCAAAGTTGTCGTATACCTTTTCTCAACCTCAGAATTGTTGAAATATCCTTCCTTCCCCAACTTCAAAGTTGTCGTATACCTTTTCTCGACCTCAGAGTTGATGAAATATCCTTTCTTCCCCAACTTCAAAGTTGTCGTATACCTTTTCTCGACCTCAGATTTGATGAAATATCCTTTCTTCCCCAACTTCAAAGTTGTCGCATACCTTTTCTCGACCTCAGAGTTGATGAAATATCCTTTCTTCCCCAACTTCAGAGTTGTCGTATACCTTTTCTCAACCTCAGGTTTGATGAAATATCCTTCTTTCCCCAACTTCAAAGTTGTCGTATACCTTTTCTCGACCTCAGAGTTGATGAAATATCCTTTCTTCCCCAACTTCAAAGTTGTCGTATACCTTTTATCGACCTCAGAGTTGATGAAATATCCTTTCTTCCCCAACTTCAAAGTTGTCGTATACCTTTTCTCGACCTCAGAGTTGATGAGATATCCTTTCTTCCCCAACTTCAAAGTTGTCGTATACCTTTTCTCAACCTCAGAGTTGAGGAAATATCCTTTCTTCCCCAACTTCAAAGTTGTCGTATACCTTTTCTCGACCTCAGATTTGATGAAATATCCTTTCTTCCCCAACTTCAAAGTTGTCGTATACCTTTTCTCAACCTCAGAGTTGATGAAATATCCTTTCTTCCCCAACTTCAAAGTTTTCGTATACCTTTTCTCGACCTCACCTTTTCTCGACCTCAGATTTGATGAAATATCCTTTCTTCCCCAACATCAAAGTTGTCGTATACCTTTTCTCGACCTCAGAGTTGATGAAATATCCTTCCTTCACCAACTTCAAAGTTGTTGTATACCTTTTCTCGACCTCAGAGTTGATGAAATATCCTTTCTTCCCCAACTTCAAAGTTGTCGTATACCTTTTCTCGACCTCAGAGTTGATGAATTATCCTTTCTTCCCCAACTTCAAAGTTGTCGCATACCTTTTCTCAACCTCAGGTTTGATGAAATATCCTTCCTTCCCCAACTTCAAAGTTGTCGTATACCTTTTCTCGACCTCAGAGTTGATGAAATATCCTTCCTTCCCCAACTTCAAAGTTGTCGTATACATTTTATCGACCTCAGAGTTGATGAAATATCCTTTCTTCCCCAACTTCAAAGTTGTCGTATACCTTTTCTCGACCTCAGAGTTGATGAGATATCCTTTCTTCCCCAACTTCAAAGTTGTCGTATACCTTTTCTCAACCTCAGAGTTGAGGAAATATCCTTTCTTCCCCAACTTCAAAGTTGTCGTATACCTTTTCTCAACCTCAGAGTTGAGGAAATATCCTTTCTTCCCCAACTTCAAAGTTGTCGTATACCTTTTCTCGACCTCAGAGTTGATGAAATATCCTTTCTTCCCCAACTTCAAAGTTGTCGTATACCTTTTCTCAACCTCAGAATTGATGAAATATCCTTCCTTCCCCAACTTCAAAGTTGTCGTATACCTTTTCTCAACCTCAGAATTGTTGAAATATCCTTCCTTCCCCAACTTCAAAGTTGTCGTATACCTTTTCTCGACCTCAGAGTTGATGAAATATCCTTTCTTCCCCAACTTCAAAGTTGTCGTATACCTTTTCTCGACCTCAGATTTGATGAAATATCCTTTCTTCCCCAACTTCAAAGTTGTCGTATACCATTTCTCAACCTCAGAGTTGAGGAAATATCCTTTCTTCCCCAACTTCAAAGTTGTTGTATACCTTTTCTCGACCTCAGAGTTGATGAAATATCCTTTCTTCCCCAACTTCAAAGTTGTCGTATACCTTTTCTCGACCTCAGAGTTGATGAAATATCCTTTCTTCCCCAACTTCAAAGTTGTCGTATACCTTTTCTCGACCTCAGAGTTGATGAAATATCCTTTCTTCCCCAACTTCAATGTTGTCGTATACCTTTTCTCGACCTCAGAGTTGATGAAATATCCTTTCTTCCCCAACTTCAAAGTTGTCGTATACCTTTTCTCGACCTCAGAGTTGATGAAATATCCTTTCTTCCCCAACTTCAAAGTTGTCGTATACCTTTTCTTAACCTCAGAGTTGATGAAATATCCTTCCTTCCCCAACTTCAAAGTTGTCGTATACCTTTTCTCGACCTCAGATTTGATGAAATATCCTTTCTTCCCCAACTTCAAAGTTGTCGTATACCTTTTCTCAACCTCAGAGTTGATGAAATATCCTTTCTTCCCCAACTTCAAAGTTTTCGTATACCTTTTCTCGACCTCACCTTTTCTCGACCTCAGATTTGATGAAATATCCTTTCTTCCCCAACATCAAAGTTGTCGTATACCTTTTCTCCACCTCAGAGTTGATGAAATATCCTTCCTTCACCAACTTCAAAGTTGTCGTATACCTTTTCTCGACCTCAGAGTTGATGAAATATCCTTCCTTCCCCAACTTCAAAGTTGTCGTATACCTTTTCTCGACCTCAGAGTTGATGAAATATCCTTTCTTCCCCAACTTCAAAGTTGTCGTATACCTTTTCTCGACCTCAGAGTTGATGAAATATCCTTTCTTCCCCAACTTCAAAGTTGTCGCATACCTTTTCTCGACCTCAGAGTTGATGAAATATCCTTTCTTCCCCAACTTCAGAGTTGTCGTATACCTTTTCTCAACCTCAGGTTTGATGAAATATCCTTCTTTCCCCAACTTCAAAGTTGTCGTATACCTTTTCTCGACCTCAGAGTTGATGAAATATCCTTTCTTCCCCAACTTCAAAGTTGTCGTATACCTTTTATCGACCTCAGAGTTGATGAAATATCCTTTCTTCCCCAACTTCAAAGTTGTCGTATACCTTTTCTCGACCTCAGAGTTGATGAGATATCCTTTCTTCCCCAACTTCAAAGTTGTCGTATACCTTTTCTCAACCTCAGAGTTGAGGAAATATCCTTTCTTCCCCAACTTCAAAGTTGTCGTATACCTTTTCTCAACCTCAGAGTTGACGAAATATCCTTTCTTCCCCAACTTCAAAGTTGTCGTATACCTTTTCTCGACCTCAGAGTTGATGAAATATCCTTTCTTCCCCAACTTCAAAGTTGTCGTATACCTTTTCTCAACCTCAGAATTGATGAAATATCCTTCCTTTCTCAACCTCAGAATTGATGAAATATCCTTCCTTCCCCAACTTCAAAGTTGTCGTATACCTTTTCTCAACCTCAGAATTGTTGAAATATCCTTCCTTCCCCAACTTCAAAGTTGTCGTATACCTTTTCTCGACCTCAGAGTTGATGAAATATCCTTTCTTCCCCAACTTCAAAGTTGTCGTATACCTTTTCTCGACCTCAGATTTGATGAAATATCCTTTCTTCCCCAATTTCAAAGTTGTCGTATACCATTTCTCAACCTCAGAGTTGAGGAAATATCCTTTCTTCCCCAACTTCAAAGTTGTCGTATACCTTTTCTCGACCTCAGAGTTGATGAAATATCCTTTCTTCCCCAAATTCAAAGTTGTCGCATACCTTTTCTCGACCTCAGATTTGATGAAATATCCTTTCTTCCTCAACTTCAAAGTTATCGTATACCTTTTCTCGACCTCAGACTTGATGAAATATCCTTCCTTCCCCAACTTCAAAGTTGTCGTATACCTTTTCTCGACCTCAGAGTTGATGAAATATCCTTTTTTCCCCAACTTCAAAGTTGTCGTATACCTTTTCTCGACCTCAGAGTTGATGAAATATCCTTTCTTCCCCAACTTCAAAGTTGTCGTATACCTTTTCTCGACCTAAGAGTTGATGAAATATCCTTTCTTCCCCAACATCAAAGTTGTCGTATACCTTTTCTCAACCTCAGGGTTGATGAAATATCCTTCCTTCACCAACTTCAAAGTTGTCGTATACCTTTTCTCGACCTCAGAGTTGATGAAATATCCTTCCTTCCCCAACTTCAAAGTTGTCGTATACCTTTTCTCGACCTCAGAGTTGATGAAATATCCTTTCTTCCCCAACTTCAAAGTTGTCGTATACCTTTTCTCGACCTCAGAGTTGATGAAATATCCTTTCTTCCCCAACTTCAAAGTTGTCGTATACCTTTTCTCGACCTCAGAGTTGATGAAATATCCTTTCTTCCCCAACGTCAAAGTTGTCGTAAACCTTTTCTCGACCTCAGAGTTGATGAAATATCCTTTCTTCCCCAACTTCAAAGTTGTCGTATACCTTTTCTCGATCTCAGAGTTGATGAAATATCCTTTCTTCCCCAACTTCAAAGTTGTCGTATACCTTTTCTCGACCTCAGAGTTGATGAAATATCCTTTCTTCCCCAACTTCAAAGTTGTCGTATACCTTTTCTCAACCTCAGAATTGATGAAATATCCTTCCTTCCCCAACTTCAAAGTTGTCGTATACCTTTTCTCAACCTCAGAATTGATGAAATATCCTTCCTTCCCCAACTTCAAAGTTGTCGTATACCTTTTCTCAACCTCAGAATTGTTGAAATATCCTTCCTTCCCCAACTTCAAAGTTGTCGTATACCTTTTCTCGACCTCAGAGTTGATGAAATATCCTTTCTTCCCCAACTTCAAAGTTGTCGTATACCTTTTCTCGACCTCAGATTTGATGAAATATCCTTTCTTCCCCAATTTCAAAGTTGTCGTATACCATTTCTCAACCTCAGAGTTGAGGAAATATCCTTTCTTCCCCAACTTCAAAGTTGTCGTATACCTTTTCTCGACCTCAGAGTTGATGAAATATCCTTTCTTCCCCAAATTCAAAGTTGTCGCATACCTTTTCTCGACCTCAGATTTGATGAAATATCCTTTCTTCCTCAACTTCAAAGTTATCGTATACCTTTTCTCGACCTCAGACTTGATGAAATATCCTTCCTTCCCCAACTTCAAAGTTGTCGTATACCTTTTCTCGACCTCAGAGTTGATGAAATATCCTTTTTTCCCCAACTTCAAAGTTGTCGTATACCTTTTCTCGACCTCAGAGTTGATGAAATATCCTTTCTTCCCCAACTTCAATGTTGTCGTATACCTTTTCTCGACCTCAGAGTTGATGAAATATCCTTTCTTCCCCAACTTCAAAGTTGTCGTATACCTTTTCTCGACCTCAGAGTTGATGAAATATCCTTTCTTCCCCAACTTCAAAGTTGTCGTATACCTTTTCTTAACCTCAGAGTTGATGAAATATCCTTCCTTCCCCAACTTCAAAGTTGTCGTATACCTTTTCTCGACCTCAGATTTGATGAAATATCCTTTCTTCCCCAACTTCAAAGTTGTCGTATACCTTTTCTCAACCTCAGAGTTGATGAAATATCCTTTCTTCCCCAACTTCAAAGTTTTCGTATACCTTTTCTCGACCTCACCTTTTCTCGACCTCAGATTTGATGAAATATCCTTTCTTCCCCAACATCAAAGTTGTCGTATACCTTTTCTCCACCTCAGAGTTGATGAAATATCCTTCCTTCACCAACTTCAAAGTTGTCGTATACCTTTTCTCGACCTCAGAGTTGATGAAATATCCTTCCTTCCCCAACTTCAAAGTTGTCGTATACCTTTTCTCGACCTCAGAGTTGATGAAATATCCTTTCTTCCCCAACTTCAAAGTTGTCGTATACCTTTTCTCGACCTCAGAGTTGATGAAATATCCTTTCTTCCCCAACTTCAAAGTTGTCGCATACCTTTTCTCGACCTCAGAGTTGATGAAATATCCTTTCTTCCCCAACTTCAGAGTTGTCGTATACCTTTTCTCAACCTCAGGTTTGATGAAATATCCTTCTTTCCCCAACTTCAAAGTTGTCGTATACCTTTTCTCGACCTCAGAGTTGATGAAATATCCTTTCTTCCCCAACTTCAAAGTTGTCGTATACCTTTTATCGACCTCAGAGTTGATGAAATATCCTTTCTTCCCCAACTTCAAAGTTGTCGTATACCTTTTCTCGACCTCAGAGTTGATGAGATATCCTTTCTTCCCCAACTTCAAAGTTGTCGTATACCTTTTCTCAACCTCAGAGTTGAGGAAATATCCTTTCTTCCCCAACTTCAAAGTTGTCGTATACCTTTTCTCAACCTCAGAGTTGACGAAATATCCTTTCTTCCCCAACTTCAAAGTTGTCGTATACCTTTTCTCGACCTCAGAGTTGATGAAATATCCTTTCTTCCCCAACTTCAAAGTTGTCGTATACCTTTTCTCAACCTCAGAATTGATGAAATATCCTTCCTTTCTCAACCTCAGAATTGATGAAATATCCTTCCTTCCCCAACTTCAAAGTTGTCGTATACCTTTTCTCAACCTCAGAATTGTTGAAATATCCTTCCTTCCCCAACTTCAAAGTTGTCGTATACCTTTTCTCGACCTCAGAGTTGATGAAATATCCTTTCTTCCCCAACTTCAAAGTTGTCGTATACCTTTTCTCGACCTCAGATTTGATGAAATATCCTTTCTTCCCCAATTTCAAAGTTGTCGTATACCATTTCTCAACCTCAGAGTTGAGGAAATATCCTTTCTTCCCCAACTTCAAAGTTGTCGTATACCTTTTCTCGACCTCAGAGTTGATGAAATATCCTTTCTTCCCCAAATTCAAAGTTGTCGCATACCTTTTCTCGACCTCAGATTTGATGAAATATCCTTTCTTCCTCAACTTCAAAGTTATCGTATACCTTTTCTCGACCTCAGACTTGATGAAATATCCTTCCTTCCCCAACTTCAAAGTTGTCGTATACCTTTTCTCGACCTCAGAGTTGATGAAATATCCTTTTTTCCCCAACTTCAAAGTTGTCGTATACCTTTTCTCGACCTCAGAGTTGATGAAATATCCTTTCTTCCCCAACTTCAAAGTTGTCGTATACCTTTTCTCGACCTAAGAGTTGATGAAATATCCTTTCTTCCCCAACATCAAAGTTGTCGTATACCTTTTCTCAACCTCAGGGTTGATGAAATATCCTTCCTTCACCAACTTCAAAGTTGTCGTATACCTTTTCTCGACCTCAGAGTTGATGAAATATCCTTCCTTCCCCAACTTCAAAGTTGTCGTATACCTTTTCTCGACCTCAGAGTTGATGAAATATCCTTTCTTCCCCAACTTCAAAGTTGTCGTATACCTTTTCTCGACCTCAGAGTTGATGAAATATCCTTTCTTCCCCAACTTCAAAGTTGTCGTATACCTTTTCTCGACCTCAGAGTTGATGAAATATCCTTTCTTCCCCAACGTCAAAGTTGTCGTAAACCTTTTCTCGACCTCAGAGTTGATGAAATATCCTTTCTTCCCCAACTTCAAAGTTGTCGTATACCTTTTCTCGATCTCAGAGTTGATGAAATATCCTTTCTTCCCCAACTTCAAAGTTGTCGTATACCTTTTCTCGACCTCAGAGTTGATGAAATATCCTTTCTTCCCCAACTTCAAAGTTGTCGTATACCTTTTCTCAACCTCAGAATTGATGAAATATCCTTCCTTCCCCAACTTCAAAGTTGTCGTATACCTTTTCTCAACCCTAGAGTTGAGGAAATATCCTTTCTTCCCCAACTTCAAAGTTGTCGTATACCTTTTCTCGACCTCAGAGTTGATGAAATATCCTTTCTTCCCCAACTTCAAAGTTGTCGTATACCTTTTCTCGACCTCAGAGTTGATGAAATATCCTTTCTTCCCCAACTTCAAAGTTGTCGTATACCTTTTCTTAACCTCAGAGTTGATGAAATATCCTTCCTTCCCCAACTTCAAAGTTGTCGTATACCTTTTCTCGACCTCAGATTTGATGAAATATCCTTTCTTCCCCAACTTCAAAGTTGTCGTATACCTTTTCTCAACCTCAGAGTTGATGAAATATCCTTTCTTCCCCAACTTCAAAGTTTTCGTATACCTTTTCTCGACCTCACCTTTTCTCGACCTCAGATTTGATGAAATATCCTTTCTTCCCCAACATCAAAGTTGTCGTATACCTTTTCTCCACCTCAGAGTTGATGAAATATCCTTCCTTCACCAACTTCAAAGTTGTCGTATACCTTTTCTCGACCTCAGAGTTGATGAAATATCCTTCCTTCCCCAACTTCAAAGTTGTCGTATACCTTTTCTCGACCTCAGAGTTGATGAAATATCCTTTCTTCCCCAACTTCAAAGTTGTCGTATACCTTTTCTCGACCTCAGAGTTGATGAAATATCCTTTCTTCCCCAACTTCAAAGTTGTCGCATACCTTTTCTCGACCTCAGAGTTGATGAAATATCCTTTCTTCCCCAACTTCAGAGTTGTCGTATACCTTTTCTCAACCTCAGGTTTGATGAAATATCCTTCTTTCCCCAACTTCAAAGTTGTCGTATACCTTTTCTCGACCTCAGAGTTGATGAAATATCCTTTCTTCCCCAACTTCAAAGTTGTCGTATACCTTTTATCGACCTCAGAGTTGATGAAATATCCTTTCTTCCCCAACTTCAAAGTTGTCGTATACCTTTTCTCGACCTCAGAGTTGATGAGATATCCTTTCTTCCCCAACTTCAAAGTTGTCGTATACCTTTTCTCAACCTCAGAGTTGAGGAAATATCCTTTCTTCCCCAACTTCAAAGTTGTCGTATACCTTTTCTCAACCTCAGAGTTGACGAAATATCCTTTCTTCCCCAACTTCAAAGTTGTCGTATACCTTTTCTCGACCTCAGAGTTGATGAAATATCCTTTCTTCCCCAACTTCAAAGTTGTCGTATACCTTTTCTCAACCTCAGAATTGATGAAATATCCTTCCTTTCTCAACCTCAGAATTGATGAAATATCCTTCCTTCCCCAACTTCAAAGTTGTCGTATACCTTTTCTCAACCTCAGAATTGTTGAAATATCCTTCCTTCCCCAACTTCAAAGTTGTCGTATACCTTTTCTCGACCTCAGAGTTGATGAAATATCCTTTCTTCCCCAACTTCAAAGTTGTCGTATACCTTTTCTCGACCTCAGATTTGATGAAATATCCTTTCTTCCCCAATTTCAAAGTTGTCGTATACCATTTCTCAACCTCAGAGTTGAGGAAATATCCTTTCTTCCCCAACTTCAAAGTTGTCGTATACCTTTTCTCGACCTCAGAGTTGATGAAATATCCTTTCTTCCCCAAATTCAAAGTTGTCGCATACCTTTTCTCAACCTCAGAATTGATGAAATATCCTTCCTTTCTCAACCTCAGAATTGATGAAATATCCTTCCTTCCCCAACTTCAAAGTTGTCGTATACCTTTTCTCAACCTCAGAATTGTTGAAATATCCTTCCTTCCCCAACTTCAAAGTTGTCGTATACCTTTTCTCGACCTCAGAGTTGATGAAATATCCTTTCTTCCCCAACTTCAAAGTTGTCGTATACCTTTTCTCGACCTCAGATTTGATGAAATATCCTTTCTTCCCCAATTTCAAAGTTGTCGTATACCATTTCTCAACCTCAGAGTTGAGGAAATATCCTTTCTTCCCCAACTTCAAAGTTGTCGTATACCTTTTCTCGACCTCAGAGTTGATGAAATATCCTTTCTTCCCCAAATTCAAAGTTGTCGCATACCTTTTCTCGACCTCAGATTTGATGAAATATCCTTTCTTCCTCAACTTCAAAGTTATCGTATACCTTTTCTCGACCTCAGACTTGATGAAATATCCTTCCTTCCCCAACTTCAAAGTTGTCGTATACCTTTTCTCGACCTCAGAGTTGATGAAATATCCTTTTTTCCCCAACTTCAAAGTTGTCGTATACCTTTTCTCGACCTCAGAGTTGATGAAATATCCTTTCTTCCCCAACTTCAAAGTTGTCGTATACCTTTTCTCGACCTAAGAGTTGATGAAATATCCTTTCTTCCCCAACATCAAAGTTGTCGTATACCTTTTCTCAACCTCAGGGTTGATGAAATATCCTTCCTTCACCAACTTCAAAGTTGTCGTATACCTTTTCTCGACCTCAGAGTTGATGAAATATCCTTCCTTCCCCAACTTCAAAGTTGTCGTATACCTTTTCTCGACCTCAGAGTTGATGAAATATCCTTTCTTCCCCAACTTCAAAGTTGTCGTATACCTTTTCTCGACCTCAGAGTTGATGAAATATCCTTTCTTCCCCAACTTCAAAGTTGTCGTATACCTTTTCTCGACCTCAGAGTTGATGAAATATCCTTTCTTCCCCAACGTCAAAGTTGTCGTAAACCTTTTCTCGACCTCAGAGTTGATGAAATATCCTTTCTTCCCCAACTTCAAAGTTGTCGTATACCTTTTCTCGATCTCAGAGTTGATGAAATATCCTTTCTTCCCCAACTTCAAAGTTGTCGTATACCTTTTCTCGACCTCAGAGTTGATGAAATATCCTTTCTTCCCCAACTTCAAAGTTGTCGTATACCTTTTCTCAACCTCAGAATTGATGAAATATCCTTCCTTCCCCAACTTCAAAGTTGTCGTATACCTTTTCTCAACCTCAGAATTGATGAAATATCCTTCCTTCCCCAACTTCAAAGTTGTCGTATACCTTTTCTCGACCTCAGATTTGATGAAATATCCTTCCTTCCCCAACTTCAAAGTTGTCGCATACCTTTTCTCGACCTCAGAGTTGATGAAATATCCTTTCTTCCCCAACTTCAGAGTTGTCGTATACCTTTTCTCAACCTCAGATTTGATGAAATATCCTTCCTTCCCCAACTACAAAGTTGTCGTATACCTTTTCTCGACCTCAGATTTGATGAAATATCCTTTCTTCCCCAACTTCAAAGTTGTCGTATACCTTTTCTCAACCCTAGAGTTGAGGAAATATCCTTTCTTCCCCAACTTCAAAGTTGTCGTATACCTTTTCTCGACCTCAGAGTTGATGAAATATCCTTTCTTCCCCAACTTAAAAGTTGTCGTATACCTTTTCTCGACCTCAGAGTTGATGAAATATCCTTTCTTCCCCAACTTCAAAGTTGTCGTATACCTTTTCTCAACCTCAGAATTGATGAAATATCCTTCCTTCCCCAACATTAAAGTTGTCGTATACCTTTTCTCAACCTCAGAGTTGATGAAATATCCTTCCTTCACCAACTTCAAAGTTGTGGTATACCTTTTCTCGACCTCAGAGTTGATCAAATATCCTTCCTTCCCCAACTTCAAAGTTGTCGTATACCTTTTCTCGACCTCAGAGTTGATGAAATATCCTTTCTTCCCCAACTTCAAACTTGTCGTATACCTTTTCTCGACCTCAGAGTTGATGAAATATCCTTTCTTCCCCAACTTCAAAGTTGTCGTATACCTTTTCTCGGCCTCAGAGTTGATGAAATATCCTGTCTTCCCCAACTTCAAAGTTGTCGTATACCTTTTCTCGACCTCAGAGTTGATGAAATATCCTTTCTTCCCCAACTTCAAAGTTGTCGTATACCTTTTATCGACCTCAGAGTTGATGAAATATCCTTTCTTCCCCAACTTCAAAGTTGTCGTATACCTTTTCTCGACCTCAGAGTTGATGAGATATCCTTTCTTCCCCAACTTCAAAGTTGTCGTATACCTTTTCTCAACCTCAGAGTTGAGGAAATATCCTTTCTTCCCCAACTTCAAAGTTGTCGTATACCTTTTCTCAACCTCAGAGTTGAGGAAATATCCTTTCTTCCCCAACTTCAAAGTTGTCGTATACCTTTTCTCGACCTCAGAGTTGATGAAATATCCTTTCTTCCCCAACTTCAAAGTTGTCGTATACCTTTTCTCAACCTCAGAATTGATGAAATATCCTTCCTTCCCCAACTTCAAAGTTGTCGTATACCTTTTCTCAACCTCAGAATTGTTGAAATATCCTTCCTTCCCCAACTTCAAAGTTGTCGTATACCTTTTCTCGACCTCAGAGTTGATGAAATATCCTTTCTTCCCCAACTTCAAAGTTGTCGTATACCTTTTCTCGACCTCAGATTTGATGAAATATCCTTTCTTCCCCAACTTCAAAGTTGTCGTATACCATTTCTCAACCTCAGAGTTGAGGAAATATCCTTTCTTCCCCAACTTCAAAGTTGTCGTATACCTTTTCTCGACCTCAGAGTTGATGAAATATCCTTTCTTCCCCAAATTCAAAGTTGTCGCATACCTTTTCTCGACCTCAGATTTGATGAAATATCCTTCCTTCCCCAACTTCAAAGTTGTCGCATACCTTTTCTCGACCTCAGAGTTGATGAAATATCCTTTCTTCCCCAACTTCAGAGTTGTCGTATACCTTTTCTCAACCTCAGATTTGATGAAATATCCTTCCTTCCCCAACTACAAAGTTGTCGTATACCTTTTCTCGACCTCAGATTTGATGAAATATCCTTTCTTCCCCAACTTCAAAGTTGTCGTATACCTTTTCTCAACCCTAGAGTTGAGGAAATATCCTTTCTTCCCCAACTTCAAAGTTGTCGTATACCTTTTCTCGACCTCAGAGTTGATGAAATATCCTTTCTTCCCCAACTTAAAAGTTGTCGTATACCTTTTCTCGACCTCAGAGTTGATGAAATATCCTTTCTTCCCCAACTTCAAAGTTGTCGTATACCTTTTCTCAACCTCAGAATTGATGAAATATCCTTCCTTCCCCAACATTAAAGTTGTCGTATACCTTTTCTCAACCTCAGAGTTGATGAAATATCCTTCCTTCACCAACTTCAAAGTTGTGGTATACCTTTTCTCGACCTCAGAGTTGATCAAATATCCTTCCTTCCCCAACTTCAAAGTTGTCGTATACCTTTTCTCGACCTCAGAGTTGATGAAATATCCTTTCTTCCCCAACTTCAAACTTGTCGTATACCTTTTCTCGACCTCAGAGTTGATGAAATATCCTTTCTTCCCCAACTTCAAAGTTGTCGTATACCTTTTCTCGGCCTCAGAGTTGATGAAATATCCTGTCTTCCCCAACTTCAAAGTTGTCGTATACCTTTTCTCGACCTCAGAGTTGATGAAATATCCTTTCTTCCCCAACTTCAAAGTTGTCGTATACCTTTTATCGACCTCAGAGTTGATGAAATATCCTTTCTTCCCCAACTTCAAAGTTGTCGTATACCTTTTCTCGACCTCAGAGTTGATGAGATATCCTTTCTTCCCCAACTTCAAAGTTGTCGTATACCTTTTCTCAACCTCAGAGTTGAGGAAATATCCTTTCTTCCCCAACTTCAAAGTTGTCGTATACCTTTTCTCAACCTCAGAGTTGAGGAAATATCCTTTCTTCCCCAACTTCAAAGTTGTCGTATACCTTTTCTCGACCTCAGAGTTGATGAAATATCCTTTCTTCCCCAACTTCAAAGTTGTCGTATACCTTTTCTCAACCTCAGAATTGATGAAATATCCTTCCTTCCCCAACTTCAAAGTTGTCGTATACCTTTTCTCAACCTCAGAATTGTTGAAATATCCTTCCTTCCCCAACTTCAAAGTTGTCGTATACCTTTTCTCGACCTCAGAGTTGATGAAATATCCTTTCTTCCCCAACTTCAAAGTTGTCGTATACCTTTTCTCGACCTCAGATTTGATGAAATATCCTTTCTTCCCCAACTTCAAAGTTGTCGTATACCATTTCTCAACCTCAGAGTTGAGGAAATATCCTTTCTTCCCCAACTTCAAAGTTGTCGTATACCTTTTCTCGACCTCAGAGTTGATGAAATATCCTTTCTTCCCCAAATTCAAAGTTGTCGCATACCTTTTCTCGACCTCAGATTTGATGAAATATCCTTTCTTCCTCAACTTCAAAGTTATCGTATACCTTTTCTCGACCTCAGAGTTGATGAAATATCCTTCCTTCCCCAACTTCAAAGTTGTCGTATACCTTTTCTCGACCTCAGAGTTGATGAAATAACCTTTCTTCCCCAACTTCAAAGTTGTCGTATACCTTTTCTCGACCTCAGAGTTGATGAAATATCCTTTCTTCCCCAACTTCAAAGTTGTCGTATACCTTTTCTCGACCTAAGAGTTGATGAAATATCCTTTCTTCCCCAACATCAAAGTTGTCGTATACCTTTTCTCAACCTCAGGGTTGATGAAATATCCTTCCTTCACCAACTTCAAAGTTGTCGTATACCTTTTCTCGACCTCAGAGTTGATGAAATATCCTTCCTTCCCCAACTTCAAAGTTGTCGTATACCTTTTCTCGACCTCAGAGTTGATGAAATATACTTTCTTCCCCAACTTCAAAGTTGTCGTATACCTTTTCTCGACCTCAGAGTTGATGAAATATCCTTTCTTCCCCAACTTCAAAGTTGTCGTATACCTTTTCTCGACCTCAGAGTTGATGAAATATCCTTTCTTCCCCAACGTCAAAGTTGTCGTAAACCTTTTCTCGACCTCAGAGTTGATGAAATATCCTTTCTTCCCCAACTTCAAAGTTGTCGTATACCTTTTCTCGATCTCAGAGTTGATGAAATATCCTTTCTTCCCCAACTTCAAAGTTGTCGTATACCTTTTCTCGACCTCAGAGTTGATGAAATATCCTTTCTTCCCCAACTTCAAAGTTGTCGTATACCTTTTCTCAACCTCAGAATTGATGAAATATCCTTCCTTCCCCAACTTCAAAGTTGTCGTATACCTTTTCTCAACCTCAGAATTGATGAAATATCCTTCCTTCCCCAACTTCAAAGTTGTCGTATACCTTTTCTCGACCTCAGAGTTGATGAAATATCCTTTCTTCCCCAACTTCAAAGTTGTCGCATACCTTTTCTCGACCTCAGAGTTGATGAAATATCCTTTCTTCCCCAACTTCAGAGTTGTCGTATACCTATTCTCGACCTCAGAGTTGATGAAATATCCTTTCTTCCCCAACTTCAGAGTTGTCGTATACCTTTTCTCAACCTCAGAATTGATGAAATATCCTTCCTTCCCCAACTTCAAAGTTGTCGTATACCTTTTCTCAACCTCAGAATTGATGAAATATCCTTCCTTCCCCAACTTCAAAGTTGTCGTATACCTTTTCTCGACCTCAGAGTTGATGAAATATACTTTCTTCCCCAACTTCAAAGTTGTCGCATACCTTTTCTCGACCTCAGAGTTGACGAAATATCCTTTCTTCCCCAACTTCAGAGTTGTCGCATACCTTTTCTCGACCTCAGAGTTGACGAAATATCCTTTCTTCCCCAACTTCAGAGTTGTCGTATACCTTTTCTCGACCTCAGAGTTGATGAAATATCCTTTCTTCCCCAACTTCAGAGTTATCGTATACCTTTTCTCAACCTCAGATTTGATGAAATATCCTTCCTTCCCCAACTTCAAAGTTGTCGCATACCTTTTCTCGACCTCAGAGTTGATGAAATATCCTTTCTTCCCCAACTTCAGAGTTGTCATATACCTTTTCTCAACCTCAGATTTGATGAAATATCCTTCCTTCCCCAACTACAAAGTTGTCGTATACCTTTTCTTGACCTCAGATTTGATGAAATATCCTTTCTTCCCCAACTTCAAAGTTGTCGTATACCTTTTCTCAACCCTAGAGTTGAGGAAATATCCTTTCTTCCCCAACTTCAAAGTTGTCGTATACCTTTTCTCGACCTCAGAGTTGATGAAATATCCTTTCTTCCCCAACTTAAAAGTTGTCGTATACCTTTTCTCGACCTCAGAGTTGATGAAATATCCTTTCTTCCCCAACTTCAAAGTTGTCGTATACCTTTTCTCAACCTCAGAATTGATGAAATATCCTTCCTTCCCCAACATTAAAGTTGTCGTATACCTTTTCTCAACCTCAGAGTTGATGAAATATCCTTCCTTCACCAACTTCAAAGTTGTGGTATACCTTTTCTCGACCTCAGAGTTGATCAAATATCCTTCCTTCCCCAACTTCAAAGTTGTCGTATACCTTTTCTCGACCTCAGAGTTGATGAAATATCCTTTCTTCCCCAACTTCAAACTTGTCGTATACCTTTTCTCGACCTCAGAGTTGATGAAATATCCTTTCTTCCCCAACTTCAAAGTTGTCGTATACCTTTTCTCAACCTCAGAATTGATGAAATATCCTTCCTTCCCCAACTTCAAAGTTGTCGTATACCTTTTCTCAACCTCAGAATTGTTGAAATATCCTTCCTTCCCCAACTTCAAAGTTGTCGTATACCTTTTCTCGACCTCAGAGTTGATGAAATATCCTTTCTTCCCCAACTTCAAAGTTGTCGTATACCTTTTCTCGACCTCAGATTTGATGAAATATCCTTTCTTCCCCAACTTCAAAGTTGTCGTATACCATTTCTCAACCTCAGAGTTGAGGAAATATCCTTTCTTCCCCAACTTCAAAGTTGTTGTATACCTTTTCTCGACCTCAGAGTTGATGAAATATCCTTTCTTCCCCAACTTCAAAGTTGTCGTATACCTTTTCTCGACCTCAGAGTTGATGAAATATCCTTTCTTCCCCAACTTCAAAGTTGTCGTATACCTTTTCTCGACCTCAGAGTTGATGAAATATCCTTTCTTCCCCAACTTCAATGTTGTCGTATACCTTTTCTCGACCTCAGAGTTGATGAAATATCCTTTCTTCCCCAACTTCAAAGTTGTCGTATACCTTTTCTCGACCTCAGAGTTGATGAAATATCCTTTCTTCCCCAACTTCAAAGTTGTCGTATACCTTTTCTTAACCTCAGAGTTGATGAAATATCCTTCCTTCCCCAACTTCAAAGTTGTCGTATACCTTTTCTCGACCTCAGATTTGATGAAATATCCTTTCTTCCCCAACTTCAAAGTTGTCGTATACCTTTTCTCAACCTCAGAGTTGATGAAATATCCTTTCTTCCCCAACTTCAAAGTTTTCGTATACCTTTTCTCGACCTCACCTTTTCTCGACCTCAGATTTGATGAAATATCCTTTCTTCCCCAACATCAAAGTTGTCGTATACCTTTTCTCGACCTCAGAGTTGATGAAATATCCTTCCTTCACCAACTTCAAAGTTGTCGTATACCTTTTCTCGACCTCAGAGTTGATGAAATATCCTTCCTTCCCCAACTTCAAAGTTGTCGTATACCTTTTCTCGACCTCAGAGTTGATGAAATATCCTTTCTTCCCCAACTTCAAAGTTGTCGTATACCTTTTCTCGACCTCAGAGTTGATGAAATATCCTTTCTTCCCCAACTTCAAAGTTGTCGCATACCTTTTCTCGACCTCAGAGTTGATGAAATATCCTTTCTTCCCCAACTTCAGAGTTGTCGTATACCTTTTCTCAACCTCAGGTTTGATGAAATATCCTTCCTTCCCCAACTTCAAAGTTGTCGTATACCTTTTCTCGACCTCAGAGTTGATGAAATATCCTTTCTTCCCCAACTTCAAAGTTGTCGTATACCTTTTATCGACCTCAGAGTTGATGAAATATCCTTTCTTCCCCAACTTCAAAGTTGTCGTATACCTTTTCTCGACCTCAGAGTTGATGAGATATCCTTTCTTCCCCAACTTCAAAGTTGTCGTATACCTTTTCTCAACCTCAGAGTTGAGGAAATATCCTTTCTTCCCCAACTTCAAAGTTGTCGTATACCTTTTCTCAACCTCAGAGTTGACGAAATATCCTTTCTTCCCCAACTTCAAAGTTGTCGTATACCTTTTCTCGACCTCAGAGTTGATGAAATATCCTTTCTTCCCCAACTTCAAAGTTGTCGTATACCTTTTCTCAACCTCAGAATTGATGAAATATCCTTCCTTTCTCAACCTCAGAATTGATGAAATATCCTTCCTTCCCCAACTTCAAAGTTGTCGTATACCTTTTCTCAACCTCAGAATTGTTGAAATATCCTTCCTTCCCCAACTTCAAAGTTGTCGTATACCTTTTCTCGACCTCAGAGTTGATGAAATATCCTTTCTTCCCCAACTTCAAAGTTGTCGTATACCTTTTCTCGACCTCAGATTTGATGAAATATCCTTTCTTCCCCAATTTCAAAGTTGTCGTATACCATTTCTCAACCTCAGAGTTGAGGAAATATCCTTTCTTCCCCAACTTCAAAGTTGTCGTATACCTTTTCTCGACCTCAGAGTTGATGAAATATCCTTTCTTCCCCAAATTCAAAGTTGTCGCATACCTTTTCTCGACCTCAGATTTGATGAAATATCCTTTCTTCCTCAACTTCAAAGTTATCGTATACCTTTTCTCGACCTCAGACTTGATGAAATATCCTTCCTTCCCCAACTTCAAAGTTGTCGTATACCTTTTCTCGACCTCAGAGTTGATGAAATATCCTTTCTTCCCCAACTTCAAAGTTGTCGTATACCTTTTCTCGACCTCAGAGTTGATGAAATAAACTTTCTTCCCCAACTTCAAAGTTGTCGTATACCTTTTCTCGACCTAAGAGTTGATGAAATATCCTTTCTTCCCCAACATCAAAGTTGTCGTATACATTTTCTCAACCTCAGGGTTGATGAAATATCCTTCCTTCACCAACTTCAAAGTTGTCGTATACCTTTTCTCGACCTCAGAGTTGATGAAATATCCTTCCTTCCCCAACTTCAAAGTTGTCGTATACCTTTTCTCGACCTCAGAGTTGATGAAATATCCTTTCTTCCCCAACTTCAAAGTTGTCGTATACCTTTTCTCGACCTCAGAGTTGATGAAATATCCTTTCTTCCCCAACTTCAAAGTTGTCGTATACCTTTTCTCGACCTCAGAGTTGATGAAATATCCTTTCTTCCCCAACGTCAAAGTTGTCGTAAACCTTTTCTCGACCTCAGAGTTGATGAAATATCCTTTCTTCCCCAACTTCAAAGTTGTCGTATACCTTTTCTCGATCTCAGAGTTGATGAAATATCCTTTCTTCCCCAACTTCAAAGTTGTCGTATACCTTTTCTCGACCTCAGAGTTGATGAAATATCCTTTCTTCCCCAACTTCAAAGTTGTCGTATACCTTTTCTCAACCTCAGAATTGATGAAATATCCTTCCTTCCCCAACTTCAAAGTTGTCGTATACCTTTTCTCAACCTCAGAATTGATGAAATATCCTTCCTTCCCCAACTTCAAAGTTGTCGTATACCTTTTCTCGACCTCAGATTTGATGAAATATCCTTCCTTCCCCAACTTCAAAGTTGTCGCATACCTTTTCTCGACCTCAGAGTTGATGAAATATCCTTTCTTCCCCAACTTCAGAGTTGTCGTATACCTTTTCTCAACCTCAGATTTGATGAAATATCCTTCCTTCCCCAACTACAAAGTTGTCGTATACCTTTTCTCGACCTCAGATTTGATGAAATATCCTTTCTTCCCCAACTTCAAAGTTGTCGTATACCTTTTCTCAACCCTAGAGTTGAGGAAATATCCTTTCTTCCCCAACTTCAAAGTTGTCGTATACCTTTTCTCGACCTCAGAGTTGATGAAATATCCTTTCTTCCCCAACTTAAAATTTGTCGTATACCTTTTCTCGACCTCAGGGTTGATGAAATATCCTTTCTTCCCCAACTTCAAAGTTGTCGTATACCTTTTCTCAACCTCAGAATTGATGAAATATCCTTCCTTCCCCAACATTAAAGTTGTCGTATACCTTTTCTCAACCTCAGAGTTGATGAAATATCCTTCCTTCACCAACTTCAAAGTTGTGGTATACCTTTTCTCGACCTCAGAGTTGATCAAATATCCTTCCTTCCCCAACTTCAAAGTTGTCGTATACCTTTTCTCGACCTCAGAGTTGATGAAATATCCTTTCTTCCCCAACTTCAAACTTGTCGTATACCTTTTCTCGACCTCAGAGTTGATGAAATATCCTTTCTTCCCCAACTTCAAAGTTGTCGTATACCTTTTCTCGGCCTCAGAGTTGATGAAATATCCTGTCTTCCCCAACTTCAAAGTTGTCGTATACCTTTTCTCGACCTCAGAGTTGATGAAATATCCTTTCTTCCCCAACTTCAAAGTTGTCGTCTACCTTTTATCGACCTCAGAGTTGATGAAATATCCTTTCTTCCCCAACTTCAAAGTTGTCGTATACCTTTTCTCGACCTCAGAGTTGATGAGATATCCTTTCTTCCCCAACTTCAAAGTTGTCGTATACCTTTTCTCAACCTCAGAGTTGAGGAAATATCCTTTCTTCCCCAACTTCAAAGTTGTCGTATACCTTTTCTCAACCTCAGAGTTGAGGAAATATCCTTTCTTCCCCAACTTCAAAGTTGTCGTATACCTTTTCTCGACCTCAGAGTTGATGAAATATCCTTTCTTCCCCAACTTCAAAGTTGTCGTATACCTTTTCTCAACCTCAGAATTGATGAAATATCCTTCCTTACCCAACTTCAAAGTTGTCGTATACCTTTTCTCAACCTCAGAATTGTTGAAATATCCTTCCTTCCCCAACTTCAAAGTTGTCGTATACGTTTTCTCGACCTCAGAGTTGATGAAATATCCTTTCTTCCCCAACTTCAAAGTTGTCGTATACCTTTTCTCGACCTCAAATTTGATGAAATATCCTTTCTTCCCCAACTTCAAAGTTGTCGTATACCATTTCTCAACCTCAGAGTTGAGGAAATATCCTTTCTTCCCCAACTTCAAAGTTGTCGTATACCTTTTCTCGACCTCAGAGTTGATGAAATATCCTTTCTTCCCCAAATTCAAAGTTGTCGCATACCTTTTCTCGACCTCAGATTTGATGAAATATCCTTTCTTCCTCAACTTCAAAGTTATCGTATACCTTTTCTCGACCTCAGAGTTGATGAAATATCCTTCCTTCCCCAACTTCAAAGTTGTCGTATACCTTTTCTCGACCTCAGAGTTGATGAAATATCCTTTCTTCCCCAACTTCAAAGTTGTCGTATACCTTTTCTCGACCTCAGAGTTGATGAAATATCCTTTCTTCCCCAACTTCAAAGTTGTCGTATACCTTTTCTCGACCTAAGAGTTGATGAAATATCCTTTCTTCCCCAACATCAAAGTTGTCGTATACCTTTTCTCAACCTCAGGGTTGATGAAATATCCTTCCTTCACCAACTTCAAAGTTGTCGTATACCTTTTCTCGACCTCAGAGTTGATGAAATATCCTTCCTTCCCCAACTTCAAAGTTGTCGTATACCTTTTCTCGACCTCAGAGTTGATGAAATATCCTTTCTTCCCCAACTTCAAAGTTGTCGTATACCTTTTCTCGACCTCAGAGTTGATGAAATATCCTTTCTTCCCCAACTTCAAAGTTGTCGTATACCTTTTCTCGACCTCAGAGTTGATGAAATATCCTTTCTTCCCCAACGTCAAAGTTGTCGTAAACCTTTTCTCGACCTCAGAGTTGATGAAATATCCTTTCTTCCCCAACTTCAAAGTTGTCGTATACCTTTTCTCGATCTCAGAGTTGATGAAATATCCTTTCTTCCCCAACTTCAAAGTTGTCGTATACCTTTTCTCGACCTCAGAGTTGATGAAATATCCTTTCTTCCCCAACTTCAAAGTTGTCGTATACCTTTTCTCAACCTCAGAATTGATGAAATATCCTTCCTTCCCCAACTTCAAAGTTGTCGTATACCTTTTCTCAACCTCAGAATTGATGAAATATCCTTCCTTCCCCAACTTCAAAGTTGTCGTATACCTTTTCTCGACCTCAGAGTTGATGAAATATCCTTTCTTCCCCAACTTCAAAGTTGTCGCATACCTTTTCTCGACCTCAGAGTTGATGAAATATCCTTTCTTCCCCAACTTCAGAGTTGTCGTATACCTATTCTCGACCTCAGAGTTGATGAAATATCCTTTCTTCCCCAACTTCAGAGTTGTCGTATACCTTTTCTCAACCTCAGAATTGATGAAATATCCTTCCTTCCCCAACTTCAAAGTTGTCGTATACCTTTTCTCAACCTCAGAATTGATGAAATATCCTTCCTTCCCCAACTTCAAAGTTGTCGTATACCTTTTCTCGACCTCAGAGTTGATGAAATATACTTTCTTCCCCAACTTCAAAGTTGTCGCATACCTTTTCTCGACCTCAGAGTTGACGAAATATCCTTTCTTCCCCAACTTCAGAGTTGTCGCATACCTTTTCTCGACCTCAGAGTTGACGAAATATCCTTTCTTCCCCAACTTCAGAGTTGTCGTATACCTTTTCTCGACCTCAGAGTTGATGAAATATCGTTTCTTCCCCAACTTCAGAGTTATCGTATACCTTTTCTCAACCTCAGATTTGATGAAATATCCTTCCTTCCCCAACTTCAAAGTTGTCGCATACCTTTTCTCGACCTCAGAGTTGATGAAATATCCTTTCTTCCCCAACTTCAGAGTTATCGTATACCTTTTCTCAACCTCAGATTTGATGAAATATCCTTATACCTTTTCTCGACCTCAGAGTTGATGAAATATCCTTTCTTCCCCAAGTTCAAAGTTGTCGTATACCTTTTCTCGACCTCAGAGTTGATGAAATATCCTTTCTTCCCCAACTTCAAAGTTGTCGTATACCTTTTCTCGACCTCAGATTTGATGAAATATCCTTTCTTCCCCAACTTCAAAGTTGTCGTATACCTTTTCTCAACCTCAGAGTTAATGAAATATCCTTTCTTCCCCAACTTCAAAGTTTTCGTATACCTTTTCTCGACCTCAGATTTGATGAAATATCCTTTCTTCCCCAACATCAAAGTTGTCGTATACCTTTTCTCGACCTCAGAGTTGATGAAATATCCTTCCTTCACCAACTTCAAAGTTGTCGTATACCTTTTCTCGACCTCAGAGTTGATGAAATATCCTTCCTTCCCCAACTTCAAAGTTGTCGTATACCTTTTCTCGACCTCAGAGTTGATGAAATATCCTTTCTTCCCCAACCTCAAAGTTGTCGTATACCTTTTCTCGACCTCAGAGTTGATGAAATATCCTTTCTTCCCCAACTTCAAAGTTGTCGTATACCTTTTCTCGACCTCAGAGTTGATGAAATATCCTTTTTCCCCAACTTCAAAGTTGTCGTATACCTTTTCTCGACCTCAGAGTTGATGAAATATCCTTTCTTCCCCAACTTCAAAGTTGTCGTATACCTTTTCTCGATCTCAGAGTTGATGAAATATCCTATCTTCCCCAACTTCAAAGTTGTCGTATACCTTTTCTCGACCTCAGAGTTGATGAAATATCCTTTCTTCCCCAACGTCAAAGTTGTCGTAAACCTTTTCTCGACCTCAGAGTTGATGAAATATCCTTTCTTCCCCAACTTCAAAGTTGTCGTATACCTTTTCTCGATCTCAGAGTTGTTGAAATATCCTTTCTTCCCCAACTTCAAAGTTGTCGTATACCTTTTCTCGACCTCAGAGTTGATGAAATATCCTTTCTTCCCCAACTTCAAAGTTGTCGTATACCTTTTCTCAACCTCAGAATTGATGAAATATCCTTCCTTCCCCAACTTCAAAGTTGTCGTATACCTTTTCTCAACCTCAGAATTGATGAAATATCCTTCCTTCCCCAACTTCAAAGTTGTCGTATACCTTTTCTCGACCTCAGAGTTGATGAAATATCCTTTCTTCCCCAACTTCAAAGTTGTCGCATACCTTTTCTCGACCTCAGAGTTGATGAAATATCCTTTCTTCCCCAACTTCAGAGTTGTCGTATACCTATTCTCGACCTCAGAGTTGATGAAATATCCTTTCTTCCCCAACTTCAGAGTTGTCGTATACCTTTTCTCAACCTCAGAATTGATGAAATATCCTTCCTTCCCCAACTTTAAAGTTGTCGTATACCTTTTCTCAACCTCAGAATTGATGAAATATCCTTCCTTCCCCAACTTCAAAGTTGTCGTATACCTTTTCTCGACCTCAGAGTTGATGAAATATACTTTCTTCCCCAACTTCAAAGTTGTCGCATACCTTTTCTCGACCTCAGAGTTGACGAAATATCCTTTCTTCCCCAACTTCAGAGTTGTCGCATACCTTTTCTCGACCTCAGAGTTGACGAAATATCCTTTCTTCCCCAACTTCAGAGTTGTCGTATACCTTTTCTCGACCTCAGAGTTGATGAAATATCCTTTCTTCCCCAACTTCAGAGTTATCGTATACCTTTTCTCAACCTCAGATTTGATGAAATATCCTTCCTTCCCCAACTTCAAAGTTGTCGCATACCTTTTCTCGACCTCAGAGTTGATGAAATATCCTTTCTTCCCCAACTTCAGAGTTGTCGTATACCTTTTCTCAACCTCAGATTTGATGAAATATCCTTCCTTCCCCAACTACAAAGTTGTCGTATACCTTTTCTCGACCTCAGATTTGATGAAATATCCTTTCTTCCCCAACTTCAAAGTTGTCGTATACCTTTTCTCAACCCTAGAGTTGAGGGAATATCCTTTCTTCCCCAACTTCAAAGTTGTCGTATACCTTTTCTCAACCTCAGAGTTGATGAAATATCCTTTCTTCCCCAACTTAAAAGTTGTCGTATACCTTTTCTCGACCTCAGAGTTGATGAAATATCCTTTCTTCCCCAACTTCAAAGTTGTCGTATACCTTTTCTCAACCTCAGAATTGATGAAATATCCTTCCTTCCCCAACATTAAAGTTGTCGTATACCTTTTCTCAACCTCAGAGTTGATGAAATATCCTTCCTTCACCAACTTCAAAGTTGTGGTATACCTTTTCTCGACCTCAGAGTTGATCAAATATCCTTTCTTCCCCAACTTCAAAGTTGTCGTAAACCTTTTCTCGACCTCAGAGTTGATGAAATATCCTTTCTTCCCCAACTTCAATGTTGTCGTATACCTTTTCTCGACCTCAGAGTTGATGAAATATCCTTTCTTCCCCAACTTCAAAGTTGTCGTATACCTTTTCTCGACCTCAGAGTTGATGAAATATCCTTTCTTCCCCAACTTCAAAGTTGTCGTATACCTTTTCTCAACCTCAGAGTTGATGAAATATCCTTCCTTCCCCAACTTCAAAGTTGTCGTATACCTTTTCTCGACCTCAGATTTGATGAAATATCCTTTCTTCCCCAACTTCAAAGTTGTCGTATACCTTTTCTCAACCTCAGAGTTGATGAAATATCCTTTCTTCCCCAACTTCAAAGTTTTCGTATACCTTTTCTCGACCTCACCTTTTCTCGACCTCAGATTTGATGAAATATCCTTTCTTCCCCACCATCAAAGTTGTCGTATACCTTTTCTCGACCTCAGAGTTGATGAAATATCCTTCCTTCACCAACTTCAAAGTTGTCGTATACCTTTTCTCGACCTCAGAGTTGATGAAATATCCTTTCTTCCCCAACTTCAAAGTTGTCGTATACCTTTTCTCGACCTCAGAGTTGATGAAATATCCTTTCTTCCCCAACTTCAAAGTTGTCGTATACCTTTTCTCGACCTCAGAGTTGATGAAATATCCTTTCTTCCCCAACTTCAATGTTGTCGTATACCTTTTCTCGACCTCAGAGTTGATGAAATATCCTTTCTTCCCCAACTTCAAAGTTGTCGTATACCTTTTCTCGACCTCAGAGTTGATGAAATATCCTTTCTTCCCCAACTTCAAAGTTGTCGTATACCTTTTCTCAACCTCAGAGTTGATGAAATATCCTTCCTTCCCCAACTTCAAAGTTGTCGTATACCTTTTCTCGACCTCAGATTTGATGAAATATCCTTTCTTCCCCAACTTCAAAGTTGTCGTATACCTTTTCTCAACCTCAGAGTTGATGAAATATCCTTTCTTCCCCAACTTCAAAGTTTTCGTATACCTTTTCTCGACCTCACCTTTTCTCGACCTCAGATTTGATGAAATATCCTTTCTTCCCCAACATCAAAGTTGTCGTATACCTTTTCTCGACCTCAGAGTTGATGAAATATCCTTCCTTCACCAACTTCAAAGTTGTCGTATACCTTTTCTCGACCTCAGAGTTGATGAAATATCCTTCCTTCCCCAACTTCAAAGTTGTCGTATACCTTTTCTCGACCTCAGAGTTGATGAAATATCCTTTCTTCCCCAACTTCAAAGTTGTCGTATACCTTTTCTCGACCTCAGAGTTGATGAAATATCCTTTCTTCCCCAACTTCAAAGTTGTCGTATACCTTTTCTCGACCTCAGAGTTGATGAAATATCCTTTCTTCCCCAACTTCAAAGTTGTCGTATACCTTTTCTCGACCTCAGAGTTGATGAAATATCCTTTCTTCCCCAACTTCAAAGTTGTCGTATACCTTTTCTCGATCTCAGAGTTGATGAAATATCCTTTCTTCCCCAACTTCAAAGTTGTCGTATACCTTTTCTCGACCTCAGAGTTGATGAAATATCCTTTCTTCCCCAACGTCAAAGTTGTCGTAAACCTTTTCTCGACCTCAGAGTTGATGAAATATCCTTTCTTCCCCAACTTCAAAGTTGTCGTATACCTTTTCTCGATCTCAGAGTTGATGA